>CM035838.1:377024420-377644420 GCA_020510985.1 Pholidichthys leucotaenia
GTGAAAATAGATGAGTTTAAATACCTGTGGTCAACCATCCAAAGCAATGGAAAATGCACAAGAGAGATGAAGAAGAGAGTGCAGGCAGGGTGGAGTGGGTGGAGACGAGAATCAGGCGTGATTTGTGATAGAAGGGTAGTAGAAAGAGTGAAAGAGAATATTTACAAGTTGGTAGTGAAACCTTCTATGATGCATGGTTTGGAGACGGTGGCACTGACAAAAAGACAGGATGGATGAAATTTTCATCAGAGGTGGCCCTCGTCCCAGAGATGTGCTCATTAAATGTTGGAGGCGATCCCTGAGTGCATACCTCCGCAAAGGCCCTATCTCACAATGTACAGATGGATGGCAATATGGATGGACAAAGGGACGGAGAGGAGGCCAAAGGGAGGGAGGGACGGAGCCTTGGCAGAGGTATGCACTCTCTGAGTGCCCTCTAATTATAAATAATCCCAGAAAAGCAATAAATAAACAAAACATGCAGACTATGACAAAATCAGCATGATATTGCCAGTAATTTCCTCATTTTGGAGTGAGAAATAGGGTTTGTGGAGTGGGGTGGGGGTGAGACTCACTCCAGAAGAGTGAGAGTTGACAACACTGCATAAAGCTGTCCATGCTTATTTTGCCTTTATGATGTGAATTAATTTGATGTGCAGTGATCCAAAGAAAATGTCTGTTGTCCACAGTCCAAATGTCTGCTGTGACAGAGATATGATCAAGTCCCGCAAATTCCTGCTGGAGATCAAAATCCATTTTTGAATAATCTTTATCCAGGTAGCAAGTAAATGCATTTTAATTTCAGTAGATCACAGTTCAGCTGTCTGATGGAAAGTTATTGTTATCACGTCTTCAGTCTGTAATAACGTATCTGGCAATCAGTCAGTTCAATTCTTGATGGGTCACAAACTATCCAGATGCATACCTGTGTTTGAAATCCAGTCGTGGGTGTTGAGACAAGAGTATTTCCACTTTACATCCAACCCTGGCTGTTCAGATAGCGTAGATCCACTAACACTGTGTTAGTTGTTAGCATAGCTAACCGTTACTTAGCACTAGTTTTGTCAGAGCTTTGTTGCTGTTTTCAGGTGTTTCTGAAGATTGCAGTAGGTCTCAAGTGGCACTTAGCTTGCAACCCACCATTATGCTTTTGTCCTTAACTGCAACAAAGGAAAAATAATCTGTCTATTTCCACAAAAACAAAGTAGCTTCATCTTTTCATCCACTCGGTAATGAAGACTGAGGCTCTTTGCAGCAGGTCATGTAAACTGATGGCTCGTCTCAGCTACTGTAGGGTCAGTTTGTATATTCATTTACTTGCACTAAAAATATCTATCCATTAAAAAAGACGAGTAATGAGTAACGCATTGCATCAAATTTCATTAGCTGTAATGCATTATTGAATTTTTAAACAGTAATTTCATTACACAGCACGTTACTGTTGGATAGTATATTATTATTATTATTATTATTATTATTATTATGATGGTTTCCTAGTGTAGAGAGGGGTGGTGCCCCGCCTCTGGAGGGTGGCATCATCTGGGGTATATAAGCCAGCAGCAGGAGACACCTTGTCTCTTCGCTGTGGCTCTCAGGCTAGTGGTAGTGACTCCTGTGTTCCTGGCTCATACTCTAATAAAACTATAAAACGTAACCTCGACTCCTCATTAATTAGAGACACAACATTTGGCGACGAGGATATACGGAAAAGAAGAGGGCTACTACCGTATTTCGTCCATTCTTGGAGGCTCCGGGTGAGCCGCTGGTCCCTTGGGCCAGGTGGTATGCGGCCTTCGAGAATTATCTTAAGGCACTTTTCCACTTGGCCCAGTTTGGCCTCATTTTGCACGGTTCGGCCCCCTTTGTCCGCTTTTCCATTCAGCACCCAATGGCCTAACATTTCTGTTATTTCGGAACTGTTCCACTTTTATCGGCACCAATCGAGAGTAGGTCCGAAGGGTACCGGCACGGTTTCGTCACGCCACTGCTGGCCATTCATTGGTCTGGGCGTAGCATCGTAAGAGTGGGCGTTACGCTGACTTTCGAGAATCGCTTGCTGGCCACCATTTGCAATTTTTCGTCAGTGAGCCCGCGAACAAGTGATATTATAAACAACAACGATAGAATGGCTTAACAGAAATCAGCGGAAATCTAACACCGTGGTCCAGCAGAGTTTCCTGTGCATTTCGGCTGATGAGAGAATGCAGAGGGAAGCAGACTGAGCTTGCAGTGGGGAGCACAAGCAGACGCACCACAAAATAGACGGAGACGCACCGGGAATTAGACCCAGCCACCCAAATTGATTTGAATGTACAGCCGCGACACACCCAACTTCAGCAGTTGAAGCCATGATATTGTGATATACAGGATGGTGAGTGATGTGATATTCATGTTTTACGTTATTTTTTCCAACAGTGGAAAGTTCACTTAGGACAGACGAAAACTTAATCGTGTTTAAACGATGACCTAGCTCAATGCTACGTCCGTCCTTGAATGTTGCTTTTTTTGTGTTGACAATATCTGATGAAATAAGCTAGTTGTAATCCTGGTTAAAAAGGTGTTTTTGTTTTGTTTTGTTTTTTTTACATGTTGCACTTTGATGCTGTGCATGTATTTAATTTGTGTGTATTTCATTGTAGAGTCCAAACAGGATCTGCTCGGAATGGCGACGTTTTGACACCAATGTATTGTGACAGGTAAACAACACATCATATTTATAGTCAAATCTCTTGCTTTTTAAAGCGAGGTAGTCGGATATGCAAAAGCCGATGGTGTATAGAACACTTATATTAGGATTTGTATGTGAAATGTCGGCATCGAAACTGCTCCCATTTAGCTGTAATTAATATTCAAAAATGATATTTTCGGGAGGAAAGAATTCAAGCGTCCCTGCATTTGTTTACTTCTCGGGGCCGCCACCGGAGAGCGAGCAATGTGCAAAATGCGATCGTGTTGTTAATATAGCACATTTTTTGTGGAAATGTTACTATTATTAGTTGTGAAATGTGTTATAAAATGATTAGACGACGATACTATGGCTCTTCCTGCTGTTCCCGTTTCACTGTTTTTTTCCGGATGTAAAATACAGGATCCCTACAGCCCATTGGCACACGAAGTATCCTGGCCGATGTAAACAGCCACGGACCAAAAAACGTACATTTGCTCGTGGAACAGGTCATTCACACTCGCAGACAATCGCGCTATATGTGTCTGTAGGATTTTCTTTCCATGCACGCAAAAAAAGCATTTTTTTTTTCCCGGATGCGACTACCTCGCTTTAAGTTAAAGTTTAGGTAAAGTGCCAAATTTAAAGTAGCACAGTTTCCACTTAATATGAAAGGGAATGAATTGAGATGTATTTGTGTGAATATTAATTACAGAGTAATTGAAAATGAATGGCACATCCAATAGTAGCCACCATAAAATAAACCGCTTGTTTATTTATTTTTATCAGATCATTTCTGTGATCCTTTATGAGTTATAGTCATAATAGAGTATCTTGCACCTTGGGGAATGGGAATTGTTCAGTCACCATTAGAATTTAGTTTATATGTGTATTCTATAGTATTTCATCTTTAAACTCATCCAGTAATAGAACGCATTACAAATATTTGAGACCCAACATAATGCTTCCTTTTATATTTTAGCAATACAAGCACAAAACACCACCCACACTTGAAACCAGGGCAACACAGCGGTGGCTAAACTTTTATTGATAACGTTATTTCACACCATCACAACAACTCAGTATCTAAACTCAGTGTAAATGGTGTAGAGATTGAAAGGGTATCCAAAATTAAAATCCTTGGCATAATAATCAATAAAAAACTGTGTTGGAAGTCACATTAATTATATTAAAGGTAAAATATGCAAATCAATCGCAATACTGCACAGAGTGAAATATTTGCTAAATCAACCCACACTATAGACTTTGTATCATTCATTAATACTCCCATACATCGACATCCATCCATCCATCTTCTACCACTTTTCCGGAGGTCCGGGTCGCAGAGGCAGCAGTTCAAGCAGAGAAACCCAGACTTCCCTCTCCCCAGCCACCTGCTCCAGCTCTTCAGAGGATACCAATACCCATACATGATGTATTGTACTGAAGTATGAGGAAACACATATAAAACAAACATATATCCAGTCTTTATGCTTCAGAAGAGAGCTATTAGAATAATAAACAAAGCTGCTTACAGGGAACCAACAAACCCACTTTTTCTTAAATTAAAAGCTCTCAGGTTGAAAGATCTGGTTGCCTTTAAAACTGCAGTAATAATGTTTAAAGCTAAGAATCTATCACTGCCTGCAAATATCCAAAAGTTGTTCCAAATAACGATATCATTTCAGAGGAACATGTATATTTCAAAAACCTTCAGTGAGAACTACTACCAAGCAACACTGTGTTTCAGTGCAAGGAGTCAGACTGTGGAACGCTTTTGGACCTGAATTAAAATCATGTACAAAGCTTGGACAATTTAAACAAAAACTAAAGGAAGAAATACTCCAAACATACACACGTGGACAAAATTGTTGGTACCCCTCTGTTAATGAAAGAAAAATTCACAATGGTCACAGCACAGTGACTACTTGTCACCCTTTAAATGGGCCGATTGACTGATTACAAGTTTGTAGACACCTGTGATGTTAATTAGAGGACACATCTTGGTTGAACATGTCCCTATGGTCATGTTCATGTCCCTATGGCCTATTATTTTCAATCTTTTCTAGGAGTACCATCATTTTTGTCCAGGTCTGTTTCATGACTTTGTTTTTTTTAAATAATTCTGTTGAACCACAGTTCAAAAGCATTGTCTGATTTTCATTGGTTAATTTTCATAGAATTGTTATTTATTACCACTTTTGTCAGATTCAAGTTATTTCTGTGACCACTGTGGGTTTTTCTTTCATTAACAGAGGGGTACCAACAATTTTGTCCACGGCTGTATATACAAAATGACATGTAAAATCACATAAGGATTATCATATCCAGTCTGTGTTGTGCTGTTGCTTAGTTTTTGTCACATTTTGTCTTAGCTTTGTTCTGATTTGTAATCACTCTTATTTTATTTTATTTTTGAATTCTTAGCTGGAACATGGGTGGGCAATATAAGCTGCGGCTTCAGCCATCACCCATTTCGGATAAGTTATGTTGAATTGTATAATCCGAGGAGTTCCTGTTTAATTTGACCTTATTGGATTTTTTCCCCCTTTGTTCTATTATTCTGTTCCTTTTTTTAATCTAATCTATCCGAAATAAAGATTCATTCATTTCTCAAATGTGTTTTAAACTTTCTTTAATTATCTACCACCCATTTCTGTCTTTCATTATTTATTTATTTTTATTTTACCTTTATTTAACCAGGAAAAAAAACCCCGTTGAGATTAAAAACTTCTTTTTCAAGGGAGCCCTGGCCAAGAGGCAGCAAAAAAAATCACAAATACACTTACAATGACATACAAATCATATCAAACAGTTACAAATTAGTGAGGCCGTCTCAAGTGTTCTCAATCTGGATTTAAAGTCGTTCAATGAAACAAGTTCCATTAGTTTCCAGTCTTTTTGCAACATGTTCCATGTAGAGGGGGCTGAGAACATGAAAGCTCTTTTTCCCAGCTCAGTACGGGCAAATGGAACAGAAAGCATCTAGGCAAGGGGAAAACGATCCACCCAAACCGGACCTTGCCTCACTATTTAGAGGTGCAGGCTGAAGATCTGCTGAACCGGGACCAGTATGAGGGGCCGATCCAGTTGCTTCTCAGTAAGGCAGCGTGGCTGGCGTGTGTTACCCATTCCAGTTTTGTTTTTGTTTTTTTTTGTTTTTTTTACAGTTTGAATTTTGCACATTCTAAATACTCTGTAATTTGCTGCTGATTGGAATAAACAATTTAGTGATTTATGTGTTTACATCATGATTTTCTATTTTGTCTGTTAAGACACCGGTGGGAAAAGAGTCAACAGTACGAACCATTTATCAGTGACTTTGAAAATAATGGCTCATTTTTAAGAAAAGTAACAAACACAATTATTTGCTGAAGACTGTAAAACAAAATAGAGACATCTGCAAAAGTACAAAGGTTTATTGTCAAAATTCCCAGGGCAATACTACATGAATACATGTATAGTTCACTGTTGATGCAGAGAATATATGTTTATACAGTATCTACATGTAGTCAGCAATACTCAATACCATATATTTCCAGTTAATCCACATATTTCTCCATGTAACCTTGTGACTGCATTATTTTAATTACTTTTAATCCTAGATCCATTTGTTTTGGCTTAAAATGCATCATAATTGTTAAATATATCTTATGCCTAACTCAGTACTGTTTACCTGTTGAAATATATATTTAACAGCTCATATGGCACCTGATCCATGTTTTGCCACGACACCACTGGCTGGAGCAAGTACATCCCATGATGTCTCAACAGTCTCTCCATGATTTTGACACAGATCAGAGCAATTTATTTCACGGAAAGCTAAACATTTCTACAGACATTATAGCCACTTCACGTTGGTGAACTTGGGGTCACATCACTGTGTTGAACGTTAACGCCGACCGTTTGAAGCGATATTTTTGCCACAAGAGAGCCATCTGAAACACACACACAGACAATACATATTTTAGGACCTAATATTGATAACTTGCTGACATTACAATGTTGTACGGTGGACTTAAAAGCAAAGTAGCATTAGCAATCATTAGCTTACCGTCATACGTAATGTAGTTCGCATCCTCATGGCTTCTAAATGCTCCAGTACCTTTCCAGAGTGTGTCATATTGCGGGTTTGCCTTCTATTCTCCGTTTTTGCCTTTATTCTGGCAAAAACAGCCAGAGAACGCAGACGCCTCGTATCCTGCCAACTTGTGTTTTGCGTAACGTTACGCTTGATTTACGCCAGTTACACTTGTTTTACGTAGCAGGGGGGAGAGGGTTGCGCCACCTCCCTGTAACTATTTCCCACCCACTTCAAATGACACCCTAGTGCAGTGGAAAAACATACGGGCCAAACTGTACTGTCCCGTACCGTGCGAAACAAGGCCAAACTGGGCCAAGTGGAAAAGCGCCTTTACAGCACTAGACCTTGGCGACCTGGACAAATTACGCGCGAGGGCTACTCTGGTCCACAACCTCGGTATGGAGGGCCAGAGGATCCTGAGCACTCTGGGAGGAGGTGACACGTTCGGAGAGGTCGTGAGACTCATGGCGGGCTACTTTCGCACCCCTGAGAACACCATAATGCGGCGCATCCAGTTCAGACAGCGGCGCCAGCGGCCCAGAAAATTGGTTCAACAGTTTGTGGTGGACCTTCGGCAGCTGGCGGGTGAGTGCAGGTTTGGGGCTTTGGAGGAGGAAATGATCAGCGACCAGTTAGCGGAACACGTGGCCTATTCCTCCACGAGGGTCCGCCTGCTAACCCATGCTGGTGATCTAATGCTGTTAGCGGACATGGAGCTAGCGCAACAACACAAGGCAGCGGAAAAGTTAACAAGGAATCTCGGTGACACAGAGGCCCTACCCATGAACAACAAGCAGTGGAAGGCACTGGCCTTGGATCCGGACGATGGCAGCGACGATGAATACATGGCCATTGTGAAGATTAGGTCCTGGCCAGGGACACCGAGATGCTACAGCTGTGGATCCAGCAGGTACTACTACAGAATGAGAGAGTGCAGCGAGGCAGTGCGCAGCAAAGGGCAAGCATTGTGGATGGTGCGGGTTGTTCCACCACTTCGCCAGGGTATGCCAGAATTTTGAGAAGGCGAAACGGAGACCTGAAAAGGGGGCTTCGGTTAAGAAGACACCTACAGTGGTTCACACCATCTCGCCCAACACAGACGGACGTATTCTGTGCAACATATTGTTGGACGGAGTGTCGATATCGTTGATGGTGGACAAGGGGTCGGCGGCCTCCATCTTGAATCTGGCAACGGTAAAGAAGTTCTTTCCCCATTACACCATGAGTAAAACGAACATTGCCTGTTACGGGTACGGCGACAGCCCTCTGGACATTGTGGGCTTGGTGTGGCTATCTTTGAGATACAGGGCAGCTTCTATGTGTGCAGCCGAGTTTATGGTGGCCCGTAGTGGTAACAACTTGATGGGCTGTGATTTGTTTTATGGGCTTGGGTTCTCCATCGCCTGTGGAGAAGTGGAGGAATGGTCAGGTGGTGGACTGTGGGGCCCAGCCATTTTATGTGGGAAGTGGCAATGAAAAGTGAGACTTAGGCTGGCCCAGTCCAGGTAAAGAGGGCTGCCACCATCACCAAAGTACGCCGCCACAGTGGGCACTCTGTGCCAGTGTTTGTAGTCCTTTGGATAAGG
This sequence comes from Pholidichthys leucotaenia, assembly GCA_020510985.1. Taxonomy (NCBI): domain Eukaryota; kingdom Metazoa; phylum Chordata; class Actinopteri; order Cichliformes; family Pholidichthyidae; genus Pholidichthys; species Pholidichthys leucotaenia. Next base: position 377,032,756 of record CM035838.1, read on the forward strand.
GACCCGAACGGCATGGATTAGCACCCGTGGAGACAGATGGTTCCAGAGAGCAGGCGCAGTGAAGCTCTGGTGGCCGACCAAGTGCCACCGTTGAGCCAGGCGCTGCCAGTGCCACTTCGACACAGGAAATGAAAACGATAGGGGCAAGACCGGATGGCATGAACCCTAGACGTGCCCAGAATGAAAACAAGGGACAAGGCTCGAGCAAGCTTGGCAGGACGCTAAAGAGCCATATGCGTACTGGTTCACCACGCCGGAGAAGAAGGAAGCCAGTGAGTACTCCCCTGGGTGTGGGTGATGACGTGTGCCCTAGGGTTGAGTCTCGGCTAGGACGTGTTCGCAGGTCAAGGGAGCAGCAAGACAGACAGGGTGACCTGCGCGTGGTTCGGGCTGGCGATGACAGTTACCTGGAACTGACAGATGGGTCGAGACAGCACCTGAACGAGCTGCGGCGTTCAGAAGGGAGGAAACGCCAGTGCAGCCCGTCTCCAATTAAGAAGAGGTGGAAACGCTCTGGGAGTAGGCCACGGGACAGACACTCCAGAGGGCTGCCTACAGGAGACCCAGGTTGAGACTGTGTTGTTTTTTTTTCTAGGGGCTTATGGTGCGTCTAATTATGATGTTTTGCTGTATTTTTGCTAAAGTTAATAGTTAAAAAAAAAGAAAGAAAATGTAAGATGTTAGCCAAATGAGAAATGCGACCACTGTTGTCAGTTGGGAATGCCACATAGATGTGGGGATGTTCTGTGTGTAATGTATGTGTGTGGGAAGGTGCCACCTTACTATATGGATGTGAGGCATGGACTATTTACAGCCACCATCTGAGAAGCTTGGAGACCTTCCATGTAAGATGTCTCCAGAAGATCCTTGGCATCACTTGGAAGGACAGAGTGCCGCACACAGAAGTACTGGAGAGAGCTGGCAGCTGCAGCGTGGAGTCCATCATGGCCCAGCATCAACTCAGGTGGTTGGGGCATGTCATCCGGATGCCCAGCCACAGACTCCCACGCAGAATCCTGTATGGTCAGTTACACCGTGGCCAACGCAGCGCTGGTGGGCAGAAGAAGCGCTTCAAAGACCAAATGAAGTCCATCCTGAAGAGATGTCAGATCAACCCCTCTTCACTGGAGGAACTCGCTTCCTGCCGAGACATCTGGCACTTCCACTCCTCACAGGGAGTGGATTATATGGAGGAACAGCGCAGAAAACACCGGACAACAAAGCGTGCAAAGAGGCATGCTTGCCAAGTCCCCCCTGCTCCCCCCAACACCTCCTTCACATGCCTGGTCTGTAACCGAATCTGCAGATCCAGGATCGGACTATTCAAACACCAGCAGACTCACAAATAAAGAAGATGGTCATCATCGAATCGATGGACTACCAGAGAGGGAAGGTGCAGTAACACCTGAGTGTGAAAGCTGGAGTGTGCGTGCAAACTGTAAATGCCCTCTGTTGTGTGTTCTGTATCCTTATTGTTGCTTTTGATTCCTTGTGACCATGTTATGGGGTGGAAATGCCAGTCTGTAGAGTCTGGTACCACCATTGTTCATATTTGTATATAGTTTGTGATTGTACTGTACATACTTATTTATTTCGGGATTAATTTATTTTGGTGTGTGGCCCTTTTGTGTTTAGTGACTGTTATTTACATAGCGGAGTGCTCCGCCGGGCCGGTGTGGTGTGAATGGATAGGCCTATATACTGTACATTCCTGTATTAGTGTGTGAGTCGGGTGTAAATTTTAAAAGGGGGCCAATTGGTGTGCTTGTGATTTTTCAAGGGAGGGGGGGAGGAAGCTCATTCATTCATACATTCATCTTCTTAATCCTTTTAGGATGCAATGCAACGTTAAATAGGGTAGTTTTGTGAGAAATAGCATTTGAAATGCTTACAGTGTCTGTTCATGACATGTGAAACCACCTTAAAAATGAAATTCTATTTGTATGCATTTCACTGGTGTAGTGACAGAAGTGAGACCTGCTATGATGTATGGTTTGGAGACAGTGGCACTGACAAAAAGACAGGAGGTGGAGCTGGAGGTGGCAGAGGTGAAGATGCCAAGATTCTCATTCAGAGGGACAGGATTAGAAATGGGTATATAAGAGTGACAGCCCAGGTTGAGCAGTTTGGAGAAGAAGAAGAAGAAGAAGAAGAAGAAGAAGAAGAAGAAGAAGAAGAAGAAGAAGAAGAAGAAGATTTTTACAAAAACACTTTATTTACAAATTTACAAGGACATCAAGACAAAAGTAAAGTAAAAGTGCTACTAAGTGCATACATAATTTTTAAAACATGCTGAACACCTAAATCAGCCAAATAAAAAAATGTGCAACACACAGTTCATCCTCACATACACTACAAAGGATATCTCTATAACACCATATTTGCCTAAAACCATCCAAGTTCCCAGTCATCTTAAAAAAGCTGAACACCAGTCTCAGTCTGGACCGGATGTTGCAGCGTCACGCTGAAGCCAGCTCTTGAGCTGGTTTACCTCCTACTTTATTTCTTCTGCTTACATGTATTGCCAGCTTGGCTTCACCAGTGATAAAATTCAGCAGCTGCCACTTTTCCTCACTTATTTTTTTTTTATATCCTGCACGATAAATAAAATGACCCAGAGAAAATTTTTCACCAAATAAATTAAAAATTTTGTTAAAATAGTGAAGAGCACTGTAAGCCTCTTACACTCACTAAAAACATGAAACACAGTCTCTCGGAGACTGTAGAAAGGGCACTGGTTTCAAACAGTGGGGTTAAGAACAGAAATAAAAGCATTTGAGGCAGTTGCTCCATGTAAGATTCTCCACTGGAGATCAGCTGTCCTTTTTTTTAATTGGATGTCTGTACAAAACTCTCCACTGTGGACTCACTCCTTCCCCAATCAGCTTCTCAGTCTACACAGTGGGGGGTCTGCTGTGCAGTACTGTTCTGTTGATGACCTTAACACAATTGATGTACAGCGTTTTTTTGTCAGCATTGTGCAAGGTCAGCTGTCAGGAGTTGTGTGTTTTTAACAAATGTCCAGCTAGATGACCAAGATCAGGGCTCATGGAGATCTCTGGGAAAGGGTCACTATGGCTGGGTTCAGTGGCTCCTCCACTGTGGTCCACCAGCAGCCATCTTTCCCTCCCATCAAGCCTCTGCCTCCAAAGTTCCAGGACCCTCTGAGCCACTCTGGCAGACCAGATAACCAGTAAGGTAGCTACAGCCAGGAAGTCTGTCAGTGTTGGTCCTGCTGCATTCATTAGTTGTTGAAGAGTCACAGTCTTTGTTCTCAGGAGCACTGCCATCAGTCCAGGAGTGGTCTCAGTGCAGACATCCAACCTTGCTCCATAAATCAATGCCTCCCTCAAGAGCCAAGACAGAGAGTCAGAGTTTTTATATCGTTTAGCATTAAAAAGGTTTCAGGACTTAAACACTTTGATAAAATGGAGGCAACCCACTTAAATTTAAACATTTTGAATTAATTAAAAACAGAGCATAATCCAGTCCCAGATTACTCACACGCCTGAAGATGCAGCTGGCCACTTCTCTCCACATTAGATCTGCTGGCTCTGTCAGAAACCTCTGCACAAACTGTAACCTAAAAGTGGCAGTTCTGCTGGCCAGGTGTATGAGGCCCTGTCCCCCCTCCTCTCTGGGTAAAAACAGCACCCCTGTGGCACCCAGTGCAAATTGTCCCAGAAAAAGTTTACAATTTTTGTCTGGAACTGGGACAGCAAACCTGATATGGGATCTAGGCAGGTTAATCAGTGCAAAAGCAGGGAGGCAACCAAGTTATTAAGCCTTATTCATGCTGCATTTCCCCTCTAGTCCACTTTGGTCCGCATGCGCTTCGGACGAGCCCAGTACGCACGCGGCGCTGTTCATGCTTACTTTTTTCATCTACCCAGGCCAAGCGGTTGACGCGTGCGCACAACCATCATTTGTAGTTTCACTCCCGCCCGATAGGTAGCGCCAACACGCTGATGCACCAGGATTTTCACCATCAAAGATACACTGCTTGCTTTCTGCTGCTTGACTTCCCGGTTTTCACTCCTTCTCCATGAAGATAGTGGTGCTGCTGCTGCTGAAGTATGTATGTATGTATGATTCACATATGTTTATTCTCATCTTCCGCTTCCTCGTTGTCTTCTTCATCTAGTTTGTCTAGGTATGCTGTGCTGATATCGCCACCTCGTGAATCGGATGTTCAGTCTTGCACGTGCGCTTTTCAATGCATTCAAGTCGTGGGCAAGCGACACGCTCACAAAATTTGGGCTGCACGCGGTAGTCCGTGGTCAAGCACTGCGGACACTAGTGGAGTGGAGACGATGACGTAAATTTCGTCACACAAGGTTTCCGGTTACACGTATGCGGACAGCAGAGGTGCAGCATGAATCCAGCTTAAAGCACAAGCACGCTCCCTCTGTAGGAGATCTGAGGGAGCAGCCATCTCCACTTATTCATTTTTCCTTCAATTTTCTCACCCACGTTCTCCCAGTTACTCTGGACCATGATGTTGTTGCCAATAAAAACCCCCAGGTATTTTATGCCATCTTTTTTCCACGCCATGTCCTGTAGAAGAACTGAGAGGCCACCATGCCAATCATTAACAGCAAGGGCTTCACTTTTTCTCCAGTTCACCCTTGCTGCTGATAAAAGGATGAAAGCACTAGTTAAATCAATTAAAACATTAATGTCAATCTGATTTTTTATAAAAATGATTACATCATCCGTATAGGCAGAAGACTATGTTTCCATTAAAACCAGGTAAGACAAAGCCATCAATGCTTGTGCGTATTTTATGGAGGAGGGGTTCTAGGGAGAGCGCATAAAGCATACCAAACAAAGCACAGCCCTGCTGGATGCCTCTATGCACTCTGAAAGGAGCACACAAACTGCCATTGATTTTCAGTATACTCTCAACACCAGCATATAACACCTGGATCTTGGCTACGAAACCAGCGCTGAACCCACACCTCTCCCTGATCTTCCAGAGGAAGTCATGCTTAACACAGTCAAAAGCCTTTTCCTGATCTAGAGAAATCAGACCAGTGTTTATACCCAATAAGCTGGAGACTTCCAAAACATCTCGAATTAGGTAGACATTGTCTACCATGGACCTGCCGGGTACAAAGTACATCTGGTCCCGATGGATGACCTGCCCCATAGCTTCTCTCAGCCTCTTAGCCAAAGCCTTGGACAAAATCTTGTAATCCGTGCAGAGGAGGGACACAGGCCGCCATTTTTTAATGTCCTATAAGTCTCCGGTTTTTGGCAGGAGAGTGACAACAGCCCTGCGGCAGGACATCGGCAGAGAGCCTGAACACAAACTTTCATTAAAAACCTCTAAAATGTTAGGTGCTAAAATGTCCCAGAAAGCTTTAAAAAAAAATTCCACAGTGAGGCCATCTATTCCTGGAGCCTTCCTCCCCTTCATGCTCTGAAGGGCAGCAGACAATTCAGGTAACTGAAGAGGCCGGTCTAACTGTGAGTTGGTCACCTCAGAGACCTGAGGTAGTCCACTGCAGAACCCCTCAACCAGGACATTGTCCTCCCTGTAGTCACTGGTGTACAGAGAGGAATGAAACTCAACAACATGCTTTCTGATCTGTTTAGGCTCAATCAGTTCCTGCCCTGTGTTGGAGACCAGGGAGTGGATTACCTTTTTTTGTCCATGCTTATTCTCCAGACTGAAGAAGAAGCTAGAGGGAGCATCCATCTCAGTGATGTTTTGAATTCGGGACCTTGTACTTTAGTATCCAACAGCTGGGCGAAGGTCTTTTTTTTTGGATTTGAGGACTTCAATACATCCTCGATTTCCTGTAGACTCACAAAAGGTCTCGAACTCCACAATATCTATCTCCAGGTCTCTGATAGAGCTGCAGGTGTCATGTGTGAGATTGAGTGTATACTGCTGACACAGTATTTCAATTTCGGTCTTACCACGGTTTCACCATTGCCTAAGACACGTAAAATCTTTTTTCCTTTGTCTAAAAGCAGTCCAAAAAAATCTTAAAGCTTCTTTAAAACCTTTATCAAATGTTAGAACTGAGTTAAAATGTCAATATGCACTCTTGGGGGCAAAATTCTTTATAAAAAACTGACAAACAACAAACGCATGATCAGTAAAATCAACTGGTAAAATTTTACAGGACTTAAAAACATTTCAGTGATGTTTAAAACAATACAATCTTATCAAGTAAGGCTAAAGAAATCCTATCCTCTTTGAGGTGGGACCATGTGTACTGTCGGCAGTCAGTGTGCGTCCTTCTCAACACATCCACCAGGCCATTAGAATAGACCAGCCGTCTCAGAGCCTGTTGGGAACCTCTGTGTGGTTTTGATCTAAAAACTCATTTTCAGTACAATTAAAATCCCCACCCAATATTTAAAAAATCCTCCGAGCTGCAACTGTTTAATTTATAATTAATTTTTTGTAAAAAAAACAAAACAAAAACCCTCTTCTTCTCGGTACCATTGGTTGGAGCATAAATGTTGATAAAAAGCACAGTAAAATGTTCAAAATGAGCTTTGGCTAAAAGACATCTGCCTTTGATAAAATGCTCAACCTCCAGAGACGTTGGAGCAACCTTCCTGGAGAATAAAAAGCCCAGCCCTCCACTAGCTGTGGTGTTGTGACTTAAAATCAGTTTTCCTTCCCCCTCTCAACTCCAGTCTGTCTCTATGTTCAGATCATTGTGTGTTTCCTATAAAAAACAATACATCAACGTGATTCATTTTGGCGTTTCAAAATCCAGTGCCCTTTTCTTAGGTTCTCTGGCACCATTTGCATTTAAACTCCCCACCTTAAAAAAATAAATAAATCCATATTTAGAGGAATATTAAAACCAGAGTAAAAAACAATTAAGAAAAGTCCAAAAAAACCCCCACTATATTCTTCATCATCATTAAAAGCCAAATTGTTTTCTTACTTTATTCATCTGTTTTCTCAGTCTATAAATTTCCTGGTCTGTGAGGTCTGTTTCAGCTTTGCTTTTTACAACCTGCCTGGCAGAGTTATAAAAAGCCTGCTTATCAGGAAAATATTGCTGTAGACAGTGGGGCAAAAAAGTATTTAGTCAGATAAGATAAGATAAGATAAGATAAGCCTTTATTAGTCCCACAATGGGGAAATTCCAGGATTGCAACAGCACAGGGATAGCAACACTCAGAGCAACAATCAGAAGGCAAGAAAAAACAACATCTAGTAAACATATGTCCATATTACTATAAATGTATATATATAGACACACAGTGCAGAGCATTATGGTTGGTTGGCAGCAGAAAGTCTAAGCTCTCTCTCCGCGGATGCGGCGGGCCAGCTGGAAGTCTTTGGGCATGATGGTGACCCCCTTAGCGAAGAAGAGACCACCAGGTGGGCCTCGCTGGTCTCCTGCAGAGCCATGACGACAAAGCTCAGGAAACGCAGGACGGTCTTGAAGTCCTGAGCGATCTCCCTCACCAGGCGCTGGACGGGCAGCTTACGGATGAGCAGCTCCGTGGATTTCTGACAGCGACGGATCTCTCTCAGAGCCACGGGCCTGTGACGGCGAGGCCTCTTCACTCTGCCGGTGGCCGGAGCGCCTCTCCGAGCAGCCCTGGTGGCTAGCTGTCTCCTGGGGGACTTCTTCCTCCAGTAGATTTTACGGGCGGTCTGCTTGGTTCTTGCCATCGCTCTTTATTATTCTGTCTTATATTTCTTGCACGCCGCCTAAACTCCAGCCCGGCACCCGCGTCGTTTTCGCTACAGCTCCCGGTATGTCGAGTTTCCCATTAGCACCGGGCGGCGGCCAAGTGCTAGCTAGCACTAGCTCCTCCCCGCTGTAGCGTCTCCCGCTGCAAACCGTGGCTCCGTCCGCCGACCCGGGAGACCCCCGGGGCGATCCGTGCGTCCGTGATATATATACAGAGTGAAAGGTGTAGAAAGAAGAAGGAAGATAAAAAAAAGGCTGTTGCAACGGGCAGCCTACTCGTGTGGCGCCACCGGTCCGGCGGAACCGGAACCGGAAAGAGTCAGCCACCAATTGTGCAAGTTCTCCCACTTAAAAGATGAGAGAGGTCTCCAATTTTCATCATAGGTATACCTCAACTATGAGAGACGAAATGAGAAAAAAAAATCCAGAAAATCACATTGAAGGATTTTTAATGAATGAATTGGTAAATTCCTCAGTAAAATAAGTATTTGGTCACCTACAAACAAGCAAGATTTCTGGCTCTCACAGACCTGTAACTTCTTCTTTAAGAGGCTCCTCTGTCCTCCACTTGTTACCTGTATTAATGGCACCTGTTTGAACTCGCTATCAGTATAAAAGACACCTGTCCACAACCTCAAACAGTCAGACTCCAAACTCCACTATGGCCAAGACCAAAGAGCTGTCAAAGGACACCAGAAACAAAATTGTAGACCTGCACCAGGCTGGGAAGACTGAATCTGCAATAGGTAAGCAGCTTGGTGTGAAGAAATCAACTGTGGGAGCAATTATTAGAAAATGGAAGACATACAAGATCACTGATAATCTCCCTCGATCTGGGGCTCCACGCAAGATCTCACCCCGTGGGGTCAAAATTATCACGAGAACGGTGAGCAAAAATCCCAGAACCACATGGGGGACCTAGTGAATGACCTGCAGAGAGCTGGGACCAAAGTAACAAAGGCTACATCAGAAACACACTATGCCGCCAGGGACTCAAATCCTGCAGTGCCAGACGTGTCCCCCTGCTTAAGCCAGTACATGTCCAGGCCCATCTGAAGTTTGCTAGAGAGCATTTGGATGATCCAGAAGAGGATTGGGAGAATGTCATATGGTCAGATGAAACCAAAATAGAACTTTTTGGTAAAAACTCAACTTGTCGTGTTTGGAGGAGAAAGAACACCATACCTACTGTGAAGCATGGGGGTGGAAACATCATACTTTGGGGCTGTTTTTCTGCAAAGGGACCAGGACGACTGATCCGTGTAAAGGAAAAAATGAATGGGGCCATGTATCGTGAGATTTTGAGTGAAAACCTCCTTCCACCAGCAAGGGCATTGAAGATGAAACATGGCTGGGTCTTTCAGCATGACAATGATCCCAAACACACCACCCGGGCAATGAAGGAGTAGCTTCCTAAGAAGCATTTCAAGGTCCTGGAGCGGCCTAGCCAGTCTCCAGATCTCAACCCCATAGAAAATCTTTGGAGGGAGTTGAAAGTCTGTGTTGCCCAGTGGCAGTCCCAAAACATCACTGCTCCAGAGGAGATCTGCATGGAGGAATGGGCCAAAATACCAGCAACATTGTGTGAAAACCTTGTGGAAACTTATAGAAAACGTTTGACCTCTGTCATTGCCAACAAAGGGTATATAACAAAGTACTGAGATGAACTTTTGTTATTGATCAAATACTTATTTTACTGAGGAATTTACCAATTATTTCATTAAAAATCCTTCAATGTGATTTTCTGGATTTTTTTTTCTTATTTTGTCTCTCATAGTTGAGGTATACCTATGATGAAAATTGGAGACCTCTCTCATCTTTTAAGTGGGAGAACTTGCACAATTGGTGGCTGACTAAATACTTTTTTACCCCACTGTATCTAGCCCCTTCATGCCCTTGATCTGCTGTAAAAACAATTTGAACATTTTTGCAGGATAAATTATGTCCTGACTAACAGGCAGCTGTGTATTGTTGTGTGAAAACACACTGCTGTCAGACAAACAGGTCTCACTGTCGCTGTTGACAGACAGAGCCACACCATCTGCAACATTCTGTCGGACCATCAGCCGACCAGCTTTACCACCTGCAGGCACGGGTGGTGCTTTATTTCTGCGGCGCTTAAGAGAAACCTGCCTGGACTCACGTGCCTCCATATCCTCCACATCAGCTGCAGCACCATCCTCACGCAGACATCCTGATGCTTCACCTGCCCCACAATGTCCACTTGTTCCTCCTCCAGTCATACACAATTCACCGGCCACCTCAGCTTCTTCACACAGCTCTCCACTTATTTTATCTCCTTTACCCACATTTCTCATTTCACTATTTAGAGCATCAACTTTGCCCAGCTCACCCGTGATCCCTCCTGCCTCAACTGTTTCATCACTCAAATCACCTTTTTTCTCACCCACAACAATATCTACCACCTCACCCACTTTACTCTCCACCTCGCCCATTTCCCCAATCCCTTCACCTGCTTCATCCACACCCTTTTCCCTCTCATCACTCACCACAGTGATGTTCTCATCCAGATTCTGTCTCACCTCCGGCAGCTCCTCAGCTGTAATGCTGGCATCCTCAGCCTGTATCGATACGGTGCCGGTGGCGGCCGGCCTTGGCCCCGATGCAGATTAGTCAGCGGCGGCAGCCGCCCACTGCTCAGCACAAGCGGCCACCACCACCACCAGCAATAGTCCCGGCTGTGTCCCTCGGGGCAGGGCTGGCACGGATAGGACAGACCTTCACCAGATGTCCCTCTTCACCACACCCAAAGCATTTTAATGTGGTGGACGTTGCAAAAAGAACTTAATCAAACCCATCAACCCGAACTTGAAACACACAATTAAATTCCTCCACCTTATTGTTGGGGATCATAAAGAACTGCCTGCGGTGGGACATGACATGTCTCAGCAGGGGAGACTTGCAGCCCGACAGAACTTTTCTAATGGGTGATGTGACATAAGGGAATTGGGCCTTGGGGCTTGCCATAGCCTGGCCGGGGCAGGGTTAGTGTGATGTCAGGCGGGCTATGGCTGGAAGATATACACTACCGCTCAAAAGTTTGGGGTCACCCAGACAATTATTTTGTGTTTTTCATGAAAAGTCGCACTTATTTACCACCATGAGTTGTAAAATGAATAGAAAATATAGTCAAGACATTGACAAGGTTAAAAATAATGATTTGTATTTGACATAATAATTTTTTCCTTCAAACTTTGCTTTCGTCAAAGAATCCTCCATTTGCAGCAATTACAGCATTGCAGACCTAACATGATTGCACAAGGGTTTTCTAATCATCCATTAGCCTTCTGACGCAATGAGCAAACACATTGTACCATTAGAACACTGGAGTGATAGTTGCTGGAAATGGGCCTCTATACACCTATGTAGATATTGCACCAAAAACCAGACATTTGCAGTTAGAATAGTCATTTACCACATTAGCAATGTATAGAGTGTATTTCTGATTAGTTTAAAGTTATCGTCATTGAAAAAAGTGCTTTTCTTTCAAAAATAAGGAAATTTCTAAGTGACCCCAAACTTTTGAACAGTAGTGTATATATCTGTGAACAAGGCTACATAAAGAGATAATGTTCAGACCAGCTCCTTCTTGGCTTTCCGTTATTGAAATGTAACATTTGGTGATGAGGAGAACAATGGCAGCGTGCGTGGGGCAGATGCTGTGTTTCCTGGAACACCGTGGCCCACCTACGATTCCGTGGGCTCAGTGGAAACAGAGCTTTGAGGTAAATATCATAGCGGCGGGCCTGGGTTCCTTCAGCAAGGAGAGACGGAGGAATCTGCTGATTCAGTTTCTTGCCACCGAGGGGCAGCAGATTTTCTTCGAGCTGTGCCAGGGCTGTTCAGTGGAGAACAGTCTGAAGGCTATGGACAGTTTATTTGGCGACACCTCCACTGTCACGGAAAGACGGTACGAGTTTTTCAACCAATGACAGCGAACGGGTGAGTCCCTGCAGTCATTGGTATTGGGGCTACTTAGCCTAGCAAGGAAGTGCGAGTTTGGGGCGATGGAGCATGAGCTTGTGAGGGACAAGCTAGCCCACAGCACCAATAGCACATGGCTGAAGACTGAGTTAAGGGTAACAAAAAAGCCACTGTCACTGGATGAGGTGCTGGACTTGATAAAGCGAAGGGAGTCTGTGGCCCTACGCGAGCTAACAGCTAAGGTTAGCGGAGCAGCAACTGAGAGCAATTTCCCACCGAGAGCAGAGGTTTGCGCACTGACTGTACGGCATAAGAGGGCTAAGAAGAAGAGGAGGAAGAAGGGGATAAAGAAAAGGGCGGCAGTGCAGGTGAGACAACCCGGGGGCCCAGCCCAGGTCCACGTGGCACATATGGGGAAACGACCGTTGAAATGGTATGTGCTCCAGCTTGATGGAGTTGACGTGCCGCTCATGGTGGATTCAGGGGCCAGAAAGTCTATCCTGAGCCTGCCCATGCTGCGGAGGTTGTTCCCCATGAAACAAATTACGGATGGAGCAGAAAGACTGTTTGGTTACGGCCATGTGGAGCTCAAGATGGCGGGCACAGTGGACTTTGAGGTGACCTGCCAGTCAAAGAGGGTTCCAAGCTTTACCTTCCAGGTGGTGCGCCAGGGAACCGACCTGTTAGGAGTTGACCTGCTAGAGGAGCTGGACTTCTCCATAAAGGACCCGGATGGGTTGATGGTACTGTCCATGGGCCCGGACTGGCACCTCCATTGGCCTGCGCTGTTTAGAGACCTGGGCCACATTGAAGCATTTTTCCATCGCCCCATCATTGACGGGACCGTCACGCCGAAGATCAAACCTTGGAGACGTCTCCTGTTGGCGCTGCGGGATGAGGTGTCGATGGAATTGACCAAACTGCTGGAGTCGGGGGTCATCTAAAAGGCTGATGCGTCACCATGGATCTCCAATTTGGTGGTGGCCAGGAAAAAATGAGGGGGCATCAGACCATGCATTGACCTCAGAGCGGTGAACAAGGCGGTCATCCCTGACAAGTGCCCACTGCTGGCCATTGAGTATCTCATGGCGGCGTCCAGCAGGGCGCAAGTCTTCTCGAAATTGGATCTGCTCCAGGGCTACCTTTAGGTGCCCCTGCACCCGGACAACAGGAATTGAACTGCCTTCGTGACCCACATGGGGGTTTTCCACTACACTAGGATGCCTTTCAGGCTGAGCTCAGCACCAAGTTTTTTCCAGAAGGTCATGGTGACCATGCTGGCCGGCCTGAAGGGGTAGTCGTATACCTAGATGACATCGTGGCTCACGGGGCGTCGAGAGAAGAGCACGACACGAGGCTGGAAAGGGTGTTGGACACGCTGCAGGGGCATGGGGTTATTTTGAACGGCGAAAAATGTGTCTTTGCGGCAGACGCCGTGGACTTTGTGGGGTTCCGACTGACTGGAAATGGGCTGAGACCACAGGCTTCAAATGTGGAGGGAGTGCTGCGGATCGCGGACCCCTCCTCACCAGCTGAGATTTCTTCATTCCTGGGTATGGTTAACTTCTATGGATGGTTTATACCCCAGTACTCAGAGACAATCGAGCCACTCAGGGTGCTGCTGAAGCAGGATGCACCCTGGAACTGGACCGTGGCCTGTTCGGCGGCAGTGGAAAAGTTGAAGCGAGAGCTCACCTCCCTACCGGTTTTGGCCCACTTTGACCCGAACTGCCCCACCATCGTGACATGTGAGGCATCCGGTTCCGCCCTGGGGGCAGTTATGTCACAGGTGCAGGATGGTACGGAGCGTCCCGTGGCTTTTGCGTTGAAGTCTCTGTCAGCGGCGGAAAAGAAGTACGCCGTGGGGGAAATGGAAGTGCTAGCCTGTGTCTGGGCCTGTGAGAGGTGGCATATCTACCTCTATGGGAAACACGTTACATTGAGGACGGACCACCGGGCACTCACGACTCTGTTCGAGACCTCGGGGTCGGGGCACAGGCCACTGAGAATCCACAGGTGGTCAGAAAGACTGAAAGCCTACAATTTTACGACAAGGCACATGCCAGGTAGAGGCGATGTCATGGCAGATCTTCTGTCACGGGCCATGACGTGCACTCCACCGCCGGATCTAGGAGCGGTGGATCCGGATGACCTGGTCCACGTGCTGCACGGAGCACTCTGGGAAATCGTGTCTCCTCAGGAGCTCAGGGAGGTGTTGGAGAGTGACCAGGTGATGAGAGGACTGCGCTCGGCAATCGGGGAGGGCTGGCCGACAGGAGTGCTTGGTGAACTGGCTCCGTTCCATCGGTTTAGAGATGAACTTAGCTGCTGGAACGACGTGTGCATGGCTACAGGGAAGTGCGCTGTCATTCTGGCAGCCCTGAGAGGACGTGTGCTGGAAATGCTACATAACGGACACCTGGGGGTGGTTGTTAAGGTCAAACAGCGCAGCAGGGATTGGGTTGTGTGGCTGGGAATCGACAAAGACATCAATACGGTGGTGAAGCGCTGTGTGCCATGCCTGGAGAGTGGAAAAGCTGGTGGACCACCACCACCACCCCTTCGACCATTCCCGTTCCCTACCGGACCCTGTGAACACGTCAAGCTGGACATCTGCAGAGAACTGCATGCAGCCCCCCTAACAGTCAGTTCCTCGTGGTGGCCTATGATACATTTTCAAAGTGGCCCAAGGTGCTCCCGATTGGCTCAGTGACTACAGAGGTGGTCACAGGGTTTCTGGCATCCTTGTTCGCCAGGTGGGGCATCCCGAGCTCCATCACCACAGACAATGGCCCACAGTTCATTTCCGGGGCTTTTGATGAGTTCCTGAGGGTCAGAGAAGTGGAACACCCGCAGGCTAACAGAGGGGTTGAGCGACTCAATAGGACTCTAAAAAATGGACTAAGGGCCCATTTGACGGATGGTTTTACGTTCGCTGATGCCCTGAACAACACCCTGCTTCACTACAGGGCGTTGGTGCACGCCACGATGGAGCGCTCCCCAGCTGCCCTCATGCTGGGGCATGAGTTGCTGCTACCGGTGAGATGACTGGGGCCGGCACAAACGGAATGAAGGGAAGACTCGGGGTGGCTGAGGCGCCGAGTTACCAGGCAACAACACAAAATGAAAGAATGGCTTGACAGGTAGCATCGGGTGAGGGATCACGGCCTGACGGTAGCAGATCGAGTTTGGATCAAGCACCCTGTCTGTCCCCCACAAGCTGCAACCACTGTGGGAGGGACTGCGGAGGATTGTGAGACTGAGAGGACCAGATACTTTGAGCTGGATGATGGGTCCCAGTGGCATGCAAGCAGGCTGAGGAGGTCCTCGCCGGAGGTGACGGGTGACCCCGCCATGGACTGCTTTAGTGACAGTTGGGACTGGAGGGTCTGGGTGGACGCCGACCCGCAGCGTGAACCGACGGTACCAGAGGCAGTGTGCCCTCCCGAGGGACGCCCGACTGGAGAGGGTCGGAGACCCAAATATTTGGACGATTTCGTGACTGGTATGGGTGAGTATGGTTGGCAGAGTGTATGCCCCAACCAGGTGCCCTAGGGCGTGTTCCGGTGATCAGTGAAATGTGGACTACTTTGATGTGTTATGTGTACATAGATGTTTATAGTTATTTTACATGTTCAGGTGTTTAGTTTGTGTTCTTGATTTTCTGGGGAGGGGGGTGACAAAAGAGAATTGGGCCTTGGGGCTTGCCGTAGCCTGGCTGGGGCAGTGTTAGTGTGATGTCAGGCGGGCTACAGCTGGGAGATATATATATATATATATATATCTGTGAACAAGGCTAAATAAAGAGATGATGTTCAGACCAGTGCCTTCTTGCCTCTCTGTTACTAAGATGTAGTAGGTGACACTACTTTTCCAAACTTTGACAGCTCTCTAACAAGAAGCTCATCACGAATAAATGGAGGAACATTTGAGAGAGTTATTTTTGTAGCCGGTTGTGACAGCGGCATGATTGACTCGAACGTCCCATTTATTGTGATTCCGCTTTCGACCAAAGTGTTTACCTGGTCCACCCTAGCCACAAACAACACAACAGTCCCGTTCATGCAGGCCGCGGATTTAACAGCATCATGCCCGATAATTTCCCCAACAGCAAGTGCAACCTCCTCCACGCTGTGCAGCGAGCAGACACCAGTTTTGATTCTGTGCTTCCACGTCAGCCTGGAGAAGGCCATAGCTCCAGAGACGCCAGCCAGTGCCAAGAGCCTGGCCGACAAAAAAAAACACAAAAAAACCACAAAAAACAAAAACAGACAAACACCACTAACTTAACAAACCCAAACTAATATAAACCACCACTTGTGACAAAAGAACAGAAAAGACAGGAATATAGCACAAACTCTCAGCATTTCTACTCTTCCACTCACACTCCTCTCACAAAGAAGAAGAAGAAGAAGAAGAAGAAGAAGAAGAAGAATGGTAACAAGATTGAAAAAGGAAATGAACAGGTTAAGAGAGAGATTGAATAATAAAGATATTTTGCCAAATGGCTTTTTTTTTTGTTTAAAAGTTTTGAGGCATTTGGTTCCAGTGATTTGGTTCCAGTGATTTTTATTCACTGGAACCAAATTGAAGAAAACTGATGCTGTGTTTGAAATGTTCATTCGTTCCCCATATAGTGTACTATATAGTGAATGAGGGGCCTAAATGGGTTAGGACGTGCTGGGGTGGAATGCAGAAATGAGCACCTATATTTCCACTGAAATACCCCGCTCATAGCACAGCGTCTCTCCAATAGCCTCTCCTAATCAAATCCTACTGTCTGGCTTCTTGTGCCGACCCTGTTTTCACTAAATGACAGAGGGTGTCAGCGAGTCTCTGGCACTATAACTAGGTTGCTCTGGGTAGGTGGGGCTCATCAGACTTGGGTGTCAGTCCACCTAGGAGAAGGACCACTCTGATTTCAAATCCGTGCAGGTGGTGCCTGTTAGCCTTGGCCAGCAAACTACCTAGGAGAAGGTAAACTCTGATCCAAAACCTCCACTGCCTTGTGGCTATACCTGATTACAGGAAAGGCTTCGGGAGTAAACCTCGAGGATAAATCCGGAGTGGAGCTCTAAGGAGGTTGACAGATGCTCAGCACTACTTCCGGCAACTCCTGCAGTGGAACTGGTCCTAAACTGTATTGGATCATCCTTTCCTTTGGACTCAGCCAGTGACACCGAGAGGGGGACAATGATGTATGGGCAGCCCATTGTCTCCATACTACCCCGCCCAGGCTTTTTAGCGCAAACTGGAGAGGCCACTCCAGCGGCGTCGCAAGATTCCAGCACAACACAGGACGAGGCAGTTACCGGTTATAAGCTCCAACCGATTGGCGTAGGGAGGAGTGCCAGGGGTCTCGTCCGACGGTGGGAGAAACCTTCGCAGCTTCATTGGGCAGCTACCGCCCACCTCAAGCTGGGCAGCCTCCAGCCAGTTAGGTGCCGCCCCGCCATGGCTTGCCTGCTCTACTGGGTGCGTAGAGCTTAGGGGTCTCTCCCGATAAGCAAGCGTCAATCTGCACCAGGCAGTCAAAAGGAGAAACATACAAAGACTCCAGCTCTTTGATTTGCAAGCTGGAACGTTCGCACGATGTGCCCCGGACTTACCGCTGATCTCCAACAAATGGATGACTCTCGCAAGACTGCTATCATCAATAAGGAACTGGCACAACTTAACATCGATATTGCCTGCCTTCAGGAAACCCACCTGGCCGACAGCGGCTCTCTTAGAGAATCATACTACCTTTTATTGGTAGGGCCTGTCCCAGGACGAGTCCAGGCAGCATGGTGTAGGTTTTGCAGTGAGGATCTCATTGATCCCCACCACAGAAATCCCTACAGGAGGGTCCAAAAGAATCCTCGCCCTCCACATGAAGACATCATTGGGTTTTGTGAACATGCTTTCTGTGTATGCCTCGACCCTCACGTCCACTCCAGAAGCCAAAGATCAGTTCTACGAGGCTCTAGAGGAAGTGCTATCTAGAATCCCCTGCTCTGAAGGCTTATTTTTGCTAGGTGACTTCAACGCTTGCGTTGGAGCAGACTGGCAAGTGTGGCCATCCTGTCTTGGCCACTTTGGCATAGGCAGGATGAACGAGAGCGGACAGAGGCTGTTGGAATTCTGTTGTCATCACGGCCTCTGCATTACAAACTCCTACTTAAAGTGTAAAGAGCTGCGGAAAGTGTCTTGGAGACAACCCCGGTCCCGTCACTGGCACCAGCTAGATCTTGTCATTATCAGAAGAGTGGACCTCAGCAGTGTTTTTCACATGAGAAGCTATCACAGTGCTGATTGTGATACAGATCATTACCTTGTTGCCAGTAAGGTCAGACTGATGCCAAGGAAGATCCACCATGCCAAGACTAAGGGTCGCCCCCGCATCAACACCTGCATAATTTCCGATCCGATCAAGGCTCAGACCTTCACTGACAGCTTTCAGAGGAAACTTGAAGCTCACCTCCAGTCCGATATCCCAGGCGACGTGGACACCAAATGGAACCACCTTTGCAACGCCATCTACGATTCAGCCATGACCGCATTCAGAAAGAAAGAACGCAAGAATGCTGACTGGTTTGAGGCTCACTGGGATGAAATGCAGCCAGTCACAGAGGCCAAAAGAGAAGCACTGCTGGCTCACAAGCAGAACCCTTGCCCTGGCACACGCGACGCCGCTTCAAGCAGCAAGGAGCAAGGCACAGCAGATTGCCCGCCGTTGCGCCAGTGAGTACTGGCAGAACCTGTGCACCAACATCCAGGTAACTGCCAATTGCAGATATGCCAAAGGAATGTATGAGGGCATCAAAACAGCTATCGGGCCCACAAGCATCAAAACAGCACCACTCGAAGCCAAGACAGGCGAAGCCATCACCGACAAGAGCAAGCAACTCCAGCCTTGGGTCGAGCATTATCTTGAATTGCACTTGACCCAGAACATCGTGACAGATGTTGCCCTTGACGCCTTGCCTGGCCTACCAGTCATGGAAGAGCTTGATGAAATGCCCACGCTGAAAGAGCTCAGCAAAGCCATAGACTGCCTCGCCTGTGGCAAGGCTCCAGGGAAAGACTGTATCCCCCCAGGAGTTCTGAAACACAGGAAAACTGCCATCTTACAACCACTATATGATTTCCTCTGCCTTCGCTGGGAGCAAGGTCACATTCCCCATGATATGAGAGATGCCAACATAGTCACACTGTATAAGAACAAAGGCGACCGCAGTGACTGCAACAATTACCGCGGCATCTCTCTTCTGAGCATAGTTGGCAAAGTGTTCGCTCGGGTCACCCTGTTCCGCCTGCAGAGCCTCACTTCACGAGTCTATCCTGAGTTCCAGTGTGGCTTCAGAGACGGAAGGTCCACAGTGGATATGATCTTCTCCCTCCGTCAGCTGCTGGAGAAGTGTCGAGAGCAGCAGCAGCCATTGTTCCTTGTGTTCATGGAAAAAAAAACAAAGTCTACGAGGTCCTCATACGTGAGCTGCTGTTTGCAGAGGAAGCTGCTCTAGAATTGCACAGTGAGGAGGGCCTGCAGCACCTGGTCAACAAACTGTCCCACGCCTGCAAGGAGTTTGGAGTCATGATTAGCCTTAAGAAAACCAACATCATGGCACAAGATGCTGTTTCCTCTCCTGTCATTACCATTGACAACACACAGCTGTAGGTTGTGGACACCTTCACCTACCTCGGGTCCACTGTTTCAAACACACTCTCGCTGGACACCTTGATCAGCTCCAGAATTGCCAAAGCAGCTCCTGTCATGTCACAAACTCAACAAGCATGTGTGGAACAACAATCTGCTGAGTTTGAAGAACAAGTTACTTGTATACCAAGCTTGCGTCCTGTCCACTCTCTTGTACGGCAGCGAGTCCTGGACAGCCTATGCCAGGCAGGAGAAGCGGTTAAACGGGTTCCAGCTCCACTGTCTTTGGTGCCTTATGCACATCAAGTGGCAGGACAGAGTCTCCAACACCGAGGTCCTTGAGCACGCTGATTTGCCAAGCATCCCTGCATTTCTCAACCAGAGACGACTCCAGTGGCTCAGCCGCATGCATCGCATGGAGCCTGACCGTCTGCCGAGAGAAGTCCTTTACAGAGAATTGTGAGTGGGCGTCCGCAATGTGGGCCGACTGCTGTTGCGTTTTAAAGATGTCTGCAAACACGACATGCGGTGTGTGCAGATCAACGCCAATAACTGGGAGGTTATTGCCAAAGATTGAGCCACCTGGCGCCACAGAGTCAAAGAGAGTGTTCTCAAGATGGAAGCGAACACAAGAGCCCACATGGCGACGAAGCATGCAGCGAGGAAAGAACGCGCAGCATCAGCACGTGCACTATCAATCTTCATCTGTGCCAACTGCTCCAAAGACTGCCACTCAAGGATTGGGCTGTATAGTCATTCCATGCGCTGCTCCAACCCTTGATGTGCTAACCATTGCCTCTTCGAGACAAGGATGCCAGAGAGAGAGAGAGAGAGTGAATAAGACATTTTGTAGTGCTGTTTCAAATCAAATCAAACTTTATTGTCATATTGCTGTACATATAACTGTAGTGCAGGCAAGATGAAATTGCGTTTCTCTCGGCATCCATATAAATAGAAGCAGCATAATATAAGACACACTCACACATACACTACCGTTCAAAAGTTTGGGGTCACCCAGACAATTATTTTGTGTTTTTCATGAAAAGTCGCACTTATTTACCACCATGAGTTGTAAAATGAATAGAAAATATAGTCAAGACATTGACAAGGTTAGAAATAATGATATGTATTTGAAATAATAATTTTTTCCTTCAAACTTTGCTTTCGTCAAAGAATCCTCCATTTGCAGCAATTACAGCATTGCAGACCTAACATGATTGCACAAGGGTTTTCTAATCATCCATTAGCCTTCTGACGCAATGAGCAAACACATTGTACCATTAGAACACTGGAGTGATAGTTGCTGGAAATGGGCCTCTATACACCTATGTAGATATTGCACCAAAAACCAGACATTTGCAGCTAGAATAGTCATTTACGACATTAGCAATGTATAGAGTGTATTTCTGATTAGTTTAAAGTTATCTTCATTGAAAAAAAGTGCTTTTCTTTCAAAAATAAGGAAATTTCTAAGTGACCCCAAACTTTTGAACGGTAGTGTATCTTCACCCCCCACCCCCACCCCCCATCCATTCACACATCCCTGAGACATACTTGGGAAAAACTAACTAACTATAATATACAAATAATATACATAATGTCCGTGGTGCAGTAGTGTGTATGAAAGATTCCGGGTCAACTGTTTAGCATCCTGACAGCTTGTGGAAGGAAGCTGTTGATCAGTCTGGTGGTTCTGCCTCTGATGCTCCGGAATTGTTTACCAGATCGCAGAAGTTTAAAGTGTTTATGCAGAGGGTGAGAACGGTCCTTGACAATGTTCAGTGCCCTGCTCCTACAACGGTTCTGAAAAAGTTCTTGGACAGAGGGGAGGGAGACTCCAATTACCCTCTCAGCTCCCTTGACTATCCTCTGCAGGGCTTTTTTGTCTGACATACTGCAGCTGGAGTACCATGTTGCAATGCAGTACGTCAGAACACTCTCCACCATACCTCTGTAGAAGGTCCTGAGGATGCAGATGGGGAGAGAGGCCTGTTTGAGTTTCCTCAAGAAGTGCAGTCTCTGCTGAGCCCGCTTCCTGATCCCCAAGGAATTCTTGCTCCAGGTCAGGTCCTGCGAGATCTGCACTCCGAGGAACTTGATGTTCTCCACTCTGTCCACTAAACGGCCGCTGATGCTGAGGTGGACGAGTTCAGGCTGTGACCGCCAGAAGTCGATAATCATCTCCTTCGTTTTGTCCACGTTGAGCACCAGATTGTTCTCCCTGCACCAGCCCTCCAGGTCTCTCACTTCTTCCCTGTACATTGATTCCTCACCCCTCTGAATAAGTCCCACCACCGTGGTGTCGTCTGCAAACTTAATAATCTGGTTCCCCTCATGTCTGGATACACAGTCATGTGTTAGAAGTGTAAACAACAGTGGACTGAGTACGCAGCCTTGAGGGAATCTGGTGCTCAGCGTGACAGAGTTGGAGATGTTGTTTCTAACCCAGACAGACTGAGGTCTCTCAGTCAGGAAATCCAGGATCCAGAGACATGTGGCAGTGTTCAGACCAAGAAGGAGTAATTTCTCCATCAGTCTCTGGGGAATAATGGTGTTGAATGCTGAACTGAAATCAATGTACAGGAGTCTGGCATAGGTGTCTTTCTGGTCCAGGTGGGTTATGACAGAGTGTAGGGTGGTGACTATAGCATCCTACATGGAGCGGTTTGAACGATATGCAAACTGGAGCGAGTCGTGTGATGCAGGGAGGCAGGCTGTAATGTGTGGTTTGACAAGCCGTTCAAAACACTTCACCACAATTGGTGTCAGTGCAACAGGACGATAGTCATTCAAACAGGACACAACTGGTTTCTTTGCCACCGGTACAATGATAGAGGTCTTGAAGCATCTGGGAACAATGGCCTGACTCAGGGAGATGTTATAAATGTCAGTCAGGACATCCGCCAACTCGCTCGCGCAGTCTCGGAGTACACGTCCCGGGATGTTGTCCGGACCTACAGCTTTACGTGGGTTGACTCAGGTTAGGGTCCTCCGTGTGTCTGCTGTGTTGATGGTAAAAGCTGGTCCGACCGATGGTGGGGGTGGGCCAGCCCTCCCTCTGGTTGTCGGGTTAGATGCTTCAAAACGTGCAAAGAAGTCGTTGAGCCTGTCTGGAAGCGAAGCGTCATCATCATCGACCCCCTGCCTAGACTTATAGCCCGTCAGTGTCTGAACTCCCTGCCACATTTGCTTGGTGTTCCTAGTGTCACAGAGGTGTCCCTGGATTTTCTCCGCATAGGCGCACTTCGCCACCTTAATTCCCTTTGAGAGCGCAGACCTGGCTGAGCGGAGAACGATCCTGTCCTCCGCTCTGAAGGCTGCATGTCTGGCTGTAAGCAGCGAGCGCACCTCTGCGGTCATCCAGGGCTTATGGTTACCCCGCATGGTGATGGTCTTCACTGTAGTGACATCCTCTGTGCACTTCGCGATGTAGCTGGTGACCATTTCAGCATTCTCCTCCACATCTGTCTTGTCTTCCTGAGAGGCAGCTATTTTGAAAACCTCCCAGTCTTTGTGCAGAAAACAGTCTTTCAGTGCAGAGGTTGCACTCTCTGGCCAAATCCTGATTTGTTTCACTGCCGGCCTGCTGCGCTTCAATAAAGGTTTGTAAACAGGCACCAGCATCACGGATATGTGGTCAGAAAGGCCGAGGTGGGGGCGGGGTATAGCCTTATATGCATCTGTGTTTGTGTACACTAAGTCCAACATAATCTCTCCTCTGGTCTTAAAGTCTACACATTGTTTAAACTTGGGGAGCACAGTCTTTAAGCTGGTGTGGTTAAAATCCCCCGCAACCACCACAAAACTGTCCGGATGTGAAGTTTGGATTTCACTAATAGCATCGTGCAGTTCCCCGAGTGCCTTCTTAGCATTAGCATTAGCGTTAGCATTCGGCGCTATGTAAACAGCCGCTACAAACACGTTGCTGAATTCCCTTGGCAGATAATATGGCCGACAATTTACAATGACAAACTCCGCCAACGGAGAGCAGTGTTTAGACACTAATGTGGCATTAATGCACCAGTTCTTGTTAACATAGATGCATAGCCCCCCACGGCTCTTACCGGAGCTCGCCGTTATTCTGTCAGCACGGAACATTGCCATATCTTCCAGCTGAATGGCCTTGTCAGGGATGTTGTCGTGGAGCCAAGTCTCCGTGAACACAAGCACACAGCAGTCTCTCCACTCTCTCCGAGTTTCTCTCAGCAGACGCAGCTCGTCCAGCTTGTTATCAAGGGAGCGGACATTGGAGAGAAGAAGCGACGGTACAGCTGGTCTGGAGGGGTTAGCCTTTAGCCTAGCATGGATCCCGGCCCTTTTTCCACGCTTTTGCCTGCGTTCACACTGTCTGCGCTTCCTCCTCTCTCGGGTAGCTTCCAGCGGGGATTCCGCCAGAATTCCATGCTGGCGGAGAATGTCCAAATCACAACCGAGCACCGCGATTCTTGCAGCGTGCAGTACCTTGATGTTTAATAAGGTCTCACGTTTGTAAGTTTTACAGAATGTACGTCCGGGATGATCAAAACATTCAAAACTCTCACACTCACTGATGCCAAGAGGGGCCGCTGCGTCCGTGCGCGCCGTGGAAAATCTTACCTGAAAATTTCATTCACTACATAGTGCACTCAAAATATCCCACAATGCATTTCGAAAAGTAGTGTGCAACGGATGGCTACTATGTAAGTCAATATATCCCACAATGCAACGTTCAGCCAACGGAACAGTGAGAGGAGAGCTTCACATCACAGCATAAACTACCTGAAGGTATTTATGTTTATTAATTCAGCAAAAACAATTTGATTTAATTAGTGGTGTTGGAAGATTAAAATTTTTAATTGTGATTAATCTTTTGGAATGTTGAGTTAATCATGATTAATAACACGTTAATCACGTGTTTTTCCATACAGATACAGTGTACCTTAAGTTGGTAATTTTTCAAGTTTGTCATACTGTTCTGAACATGGGAGTGGACAAATATGCTTACTGTTTTCACCTGCAGGTTTATTAAAGCTCTCAACATATCCAAAATGACAAAAACTATCTAGAATATTCTCCAGAAAATTTTCAAAAGTATTACTGCATGTGCAAACAACAGAATGCCAGGGATCAATAATGTCACTGAACAACCAGCAGCCACAAAAGGAGTTTGCTCTTTCTCCCATAGCAAATCAATCAATCAGCTTTATTTATAAAGCATTTTAAAAAGCAACATTCGCTACACAAAGTTCTGTACAACAAGGACACACATAAAAGCAAGGAACAGGACACAAGCACAAAAACAATATAAAACCAACAAGACAATATAAAACTTAGTACGAGTAGAAACCACAGTCAATAAAATCAATAAAATAAAAGGTAAGAGAAGCAAACATCCACCACTTTTAAGGAGATCAACACAAAACCTCGTGTGTCACAACAGACACAATTTCACTTTTAGCAGAAAAATTGCAAACATAAACAAACAATTCTCTCACTCATGATGACACCCCACCATGCTGCAAAAACGGCGGGGGAGCTGCTGGAGGTCAGCTATAACCTAGCATGTAGCTAGTAGCTACTAGCTATCTAGCTTCCACAGAAAAAGAACAACCTAATATCCAGGTGAAGTTTTGGAGGAGGCTGGAACAATTATCCAGGTGAGAGCTCTGACAGATAATGCTGTAAACTTAAACATAACAGCACTTTGGGGATATCCATGGCTGTAATCCAGCTTGTATGACTTAGCAATGTCTGCATGACGTACACAGTGTCTGTGGCCAGAACAGCTTTGGTATGTAGAGCTGCTAGGCCAAAAAGTACCGTTTGCGCTTTTTGTCATTAACTGCCGTTAACAGCAATCACAAAATATGTCGCCTTTAAGGGAACAAGGTGTTAATGGGCAATTAACGCGATAACGCCAACACCACTAAGTTTAATACATATTTACTACAAATTACATGCAGGTAATTATTTTTTTACCACTTTTTACTGTTTTGCTATGATGACGTCATTAACTGCATCACGAAAACAAATCCAGTATTGTCCAATAGCTGTTAATTTTATTGTTATATTGAGTTTACTGCATAGTCCACTATATCTAAATTCACTATATAGCAAGTAGGGAGGGAGTGAAGGAGTGAACTTTCTGAACACAGCCTAAGAATTCCAACATTATCTGCAACCGAAAATGGAGCCTGAAAGCAACAGCGATTAAACAAGGACTTTACTTCAAATGCCTCATATGCTTGGTAGAAACAATAAATACTGAATTGAAAGTGTTATAAGCAAGACACCCTTGCTGCAAAGGTAATTTTTCAGTTTTGCAAATCAAACCCATTCACGACCCAAATTTCTCTTTGTCACTCCAAGCTCTGCAGGAATTGTGAAGGATTATAACACTAAAGACAAAAATAAATAAATAAATAAAAATAATAGGATTAGGTCAGAATTTTGGCTTGCTGGTCTGCTTAGCCATTATGTAATTTATGTACACAAACCAACAGCATTCTAATAAATTGCCCCCTGGATACTAGACAGATACAGTTTTACATAATGTAGCGCCACATTTTCTGTAGTACAATTAACCTTTTTATTTAATTTCAGAACTATTGTTAATAAACAATATTTCAGTGATAAAACAAAGCCTACATTTCTAAAGCTGAAATACACAGACAATCAGGGAATACCAAAAACTGTAATTCAACCATGACTGATAATCTGTTTTTGAGTAAAGATGGATAAAGTTGTTGCATCTTGTACTCACAGAAAAAAAACAAAAAAAAAAAACAGCACTACCTTAAATGTAAGTTACAGTTGAAACAAAAATAATTTCTTCATTGAGGAAGAAACTATCTACAGTGGTGTGAAAAAGTGTTTGCCCCCTTCCTGATTTCTCATTTTTTTGTATGTTTGTCACACTTAAATGTTTCAGATCGTCAAACAAATTTAAATATTAGACAAAGATAACCCCGTGTCTGCGTGGGTTTACTCCAGGCACTCCGGTTTCCTCCCACATGCCAAAAACATGCAAGTTAGGTTAACTGGCATCAAACTGGGGATTCTAAATTGTCCTTAGGTATGGATGTGAGAGTGAATGGTTGTCGGTCTCTCTGTGTTGGCCCTGCGATGGACTGGTGATCTGTCCAGGGTGTACCCTGCCTCTCGCCCAAAGATGCTGGGATAGGCTCCAGCCCCCCCGTGACCCGAAAGGATTAAGCGGTAGAAGATGGATGGATGGATGGATGGATGGAACACAAGTCAACACAAAATACAGTTTTTAAATGAAGGTGTTTATTATTAAAGGTAAAAAAAAAACCTACATGTCCCTGTGTGAAAAAGTGATTGCCCCCCATTAAAACATAAATTAACTGTGGTTTATCACATCTTTGAAAAGCTGAGTTCAATTTCTCTAGCCACACCCAGGCCTGATTACTGCCACACCTGTTCTCAATCAAGAAATCACTTAAATAGGACCTGCCTGACAAAGCGAAGTAGATCAAAAGATCCTCCAAAGCTAGACATCATGCTATGATCCAAAGAAATTCAGCAACAAATGAGAAACAAAGTAATTGAGATCTCGCTTACGGATGCAAATTGGGTGGACAGGCTACCGTGGGTTTTATTGGGGTTGCGTTCTGCACCTAAAGAGGATTCAGAAGCCTCCCCAGCCAAGCTAGTTTTTGCGTAGCCACTTCGACTGCCCGGGGAGTTTCTCCCAGATAATCCTGCGCCAGAATGTTCCCCGGCTCAGCGGTTGCAGCGTGGCTCGGAATCGGGCACGCTGCCTGGCCCCGTTCACCACAGTTTTCCGCACGTTTTTGTACCTAAGGCTTTAAAAAACGCGGAGTTTGTTTTTGTCAGACACGATGCCCATCGCCCGCCGCTACGACCACCTTATGATGGACCATTTAGAGTGCTGGAAACAGGGGATAAGCATTTTTTGCTAGATTTGGGGGGCAGGAAGGAAAAGCTTGGCATAAACAGGCTCAAACCCGCCTTTGTGGTGGCGGACGAGGACGTGCTGTTGGCCAGGGCTCCTCGGCGCGGCAGACCCCCTAGGGGACATTTCCCAGGACACTCACAGGGATTGACTAACAGTTCTCACCCCCAGACAGCAGCCCCCCAGCAGGATGGCGTCGTGGAAGTGGTGAAGCCTGCTTACAGCAGGTATGGGAGGAGACTGAGGCCCAAGCAGCACGTGGGCTGATGTGTAATAATTTTATCATGACATGCAGACTGTTATTCCGTTGTTCCATCTTAGACGTTTGGGGGGGGTCATGTGGGACACATATGCACATATGTATATTACTTTATGCTTCATATGTATATCACTGTAGGCTTCACATCTCAGATCAAACAAAGGACTGAGTCTCCTTGGAGATAACAGGAGGATGTGAAAGTTTAGTCTTTGGTATGCAAAGAGACGGCCTTGGGGGATTTTCTGGCTGCCAGAGACTTTGGGGGGAGGTGATAAGATCTAAGAGAAGATGCATTGTGACTTGGGATTAAATACAATGTGACTGTGAGCTTTGAAGGTCCTGGGGTATATAAAGGACGAATGTCTGGGTTTCTTCCTCTTTCTGTTTTTGCTGATGTTGGAAGATGTGAATAAACCTGACTCGTGAGATAAACTCTGCCTCGTCATTCTCACATTTCCACAATAAAGCCATTTCTAAAGCTTTGGGACTTCAGCAAACTACAGTGAGAGCCATTATCCACAAATGGTGAAAGCATGGAACAGTGATGAATCTTCCCAGGAGTGGCCGGCCGACCACAATTACCCCAAGAACGCAGCGACGACTCATCCAAGAAGTCACAAAAGACCCCACAACAACATCCAAAGAACTGCAGGCCTCACTTGCCTCAGTTAAGGTCAGTGTTCATGACTCCACCATAAGAAAGAGACTGGGCAAAAATGGCCTGCATGGTAGAGTTCCAAAACGAAAACCACTGCTGAGCAAAAAGAACATAAAGGCTCCTCTCAGTTTTGCCGGAGAACATCTTGATGATCCCCAAGACTTTTGGGAAAATACTCTGTGGACTGACAAGACAAAAGAACTTTTTGGAAGGTGTGTGTCCCATTACATCCGGAATAAAAGTAACACAGCATTTCAGAAAAGGAACATCATACCATCAGTAAAATATGGTGGTGGTAGTGTGATGGTCTGGGCCTGTTTTGCTGCTTCAGGACCTGGAAGACTTGCTGTGGAGAATGGAAGCATGAATTCTGCTGTCTACCAAAAAATCCTGAAGGAGAATGTCCGGTAGTCTGTTCGTGACCTCAAGCTGAAGTGCACTTGGGTTCTACAGCAGGACAATGATCCAAAACACACCAGGAAGTCTACCTCTAATGGCTTTAGATAAACAAAATGAAGACTTTGGAGTGGAATAGTCAAAGTCCTGACCTGAATCCGATTAACATGCTGTGGCAAGACCTTAAAAAGGTGGTTCATGCTTGAAAACTCTCCAGTGTGGTTGAATTACAACAATTCTGCAAAGATGAGTGGGCCAAAATTCCTTCACATTGCTGTGAAAGACTCATTGCCAGTTATCGCAAATGCTTGATTGCAGTTGTTGCTGCTAAGGGTGGCCTAACCAGTTGTTAGGTTTAGGGGGCAATCACTTTTTCACACAGGGCCATGTAGGTTTGGATTTTTTTTTCTCCTTAATAACAAGCACCTTCATTTAAAAACTACATTTTGTGTTTACTTTTGTTATCTTTGTCTAATATTTAAATTTGTTCGATGATCTGAAACATTTAAGTGTGACGAACACACAAAAAAAATGAGCGATCAGGAAGGGGGCAAACACTTTTTCACACCACTGTTGTAAAAAATTATTTCAATGAAATAAAATTTTCAGAATCGCTAAAGTGACTAAAACTGCTTCCATTTATGGTAAACAACTTGCAACAACAACCTCATTTCTAACCAGTTTTTTCTCAGTGCAGAATAGTCACATTACCAAAATGAGTGACAGTAACTCTCCTGGCCAGAGTCAAATTTCAGTGTTAATTTTGAGTTATTAGATGAAACTGCTTAACAGTGTTTAAACATTTTGGCGTTATACTGTATATGCAGACACTATATTGCTTGCACGTCACAGGTCTGTTAACATTTTAAAATAACTGGACAAGCTAACAAATTAGTCTTTAATGTTGTCTACATTATAATCTGTAACTACTGATCCAGATGCAGCTAAAATGTAGGTGGTGTTTGGTTAAGGTAGTAGCACATTTATTCTATACCTACTACACACATGTTTTAAATGTTCCATTCACTAAAACATTGTGTTTTTGTTGGTTTTACTATCCGAAATGCATCTATTGGTTGTTATTTAAAAAAAAAAAAACACCTGATGCCTAACTTAATACCTGCCTTCTGCTCTACTATTGGCCAGCGTAGCTGTCTATCTACAAGCATGTAGATGAGCGGAGAGCCCAACCAAGGCTTTAGTTTCAGAGCTAAAAGAGCTACAGGGAAGGTAGCTTACCAAGCATGGTTTATATTGTTATTTTCTTTAGATTTGAGCCAATCTAATAGACATCCCTGTTTCCACCTGGGGGCCGTACTACAAAGGTCATTCAACTTAATCATCTTTTAATTTATAAAAAATCTCTTAGAAAAGCTAGAACGAGTTATTACTCTGCATTAATAGAAGAGAACAAGAATAATCCCAGGTTTCTTTTCAGTACTGTAGCCAGGTTGACAAAGAGTCAGGACTCTGTCAATAACTAGCATCCCCTTAGAGCTTACTAGTCAGGACTTTATGAACTTTTTCAATAATAAAATTTCATCCATCAGAGATAAAATCAATCAGATTCTTCCCACAGTTAACTTAAATACTGTAACTACTACAACTCCTTCTATTGATGTCTGTCTTGATGAGTTTACTCCAATCGACCTTTGTGAGTTAGACAAAATAGTTTCCTCATCCAAACCTTCAACTTGTCTTTTAGACCCTATTCCTACCAGGTTATTTAAAGAAGTCTTCCCACTTATTGGTAGCTTTATTCTTCATATAATCAATTCTTCATTAACTTTAGGCCATGTACCGCAGGCTTTTAAAACGGCTGTAATTAAACCCTTACTCAAAAAGCCAACGCTAGATCCAGGAGCTTTAGCTAACTATAGACCAATCTCTAATCTCCCTTTCATTTCAAAAATCTTAGAAAGAGTTGTTGCTACGCAATTATTTGACCACCTGCAGGGAAATGGTTTATTTGAGGAGTTTCAATCTGGGTTTAGAATCCATCATAGCACTGAAACAGCCTTAGCGAAGGTCACTAACGACCTCCTCATTGCATCTGATAATGGACTAGTTTCTGTACTTGTCCTTTTAGATCTTAGTGCAGCTTTTGATACTATTGATCATAATATTCTACTTGATAGATTAGAACACTATGTTGGACTTAATGGAACTTCGTTGCAGTGGTTTAGATCTTATTTATCTGATAGGTTCCAGTTTGTTCATGTAAATGATGAGTTTTCTCTCAGCTCAAAGCTTAGTCATGGAGTTCCACAGGGATCTGTGCTTGGCCCTACTCTTTTTAGTTTATATATGCTTCCGTTAGGCAACATTATTAGAAAGCACTGTATACATTTTCACTGTTATGCAGATGACACACAATTATACCTGTCAATGAAGCCAGATGGTACTAATCAATTAGCCAAGTTAGAAGCCTGTCTTAAGGAAATCAAAGTTTGGATGACTTGTAATTTCCTGCTATTAAATTCAGATAAGACTGAAGTCATTCTTGTTGGTCCAAAAAACCTTAGAAATTCCTTTCCAAATCAAACTTTCAGTTTGGATGCAGTTACTCTTTCTCTTAATAGCTCTGTGAGGAACCTTGGAGTTATTTTTGATCAGGATTTGTCCTTCAATTCACATATTAAATTTGTTTCTAAGACTGCCTTCTATCATTTGCGTAATATTGCCAAGATTAGGAGCATCTTGTCTCAGAGTGATGCTGAGAAGCTGATCCACGCTTTTGTTAGCTCGAGATTAGATTATTGTAATTCTTTATTATCAGGCTGTCCTAAAACATCTTTAAAAAGTCTTCAGCTGATCCAAAATGCTGCAGCAAGAGTTTTAACAGGTACTAGAAAGAGAGATCATATCTCTCCGGTTCTGGCCTCCCTTCATTGGCTTCCCATAGAGTTTAGAATTAAGTTTAAAATCCTTCTTCTTACTTACAAAGCTCTAAACAATCAGGCTCCTTTTTATTTAAAAGATCTGATACTACCGTATCATCCTAACAGAGCACTACGCTCCCAAAATGCAGGTTTACTTGTAATACCTAGAATCTCCAAAAGTACAATGGGAGGCAGAGCCTTCAGTTTTCAAGCTCCTCTCCTGTGGAATCAACTGCCAATCTGGATTCGGGAGTCAGACTCGATCTCTGTTTTTAAGAATAGGGCTAAAACCTACCTTTTTGATATAGCCTACAATTAGGGAGGGATCATGTGTTTCTGAACCCTCCCTTAGTTATGCTGCTAATAGGTTTAGTCAGCCGGGGGACCTCCAGTAATGCACTGGGCCTCACTCCTTTCCTCACTCTCTATGAAATATTTTTTTTTTTTTTTGCTGGTCTTTAACATTTGTTTGTTCTCTTCCATAGATTGAGTCCCCATCGTGCTGTTTGCTCTCTACATGTCTGTTCTTTTCTTCTTCTCTGTCCCCTCACCCCCCAGCCAGTCGCAGCAGATGACTGCCCCTCCCTGAGCCTGGTTCTGCTGGAGGTTTCTTCCTGTTAAAAGGGAGTTTTTCCTCTCCACCGTCGCCAAGTGCTTGCTCACAGGGGATCGCCTGATTGCTGGGGTCTTTCTGCAACTGTGGGGGTCCTCCCTACAGTTGATAGTGCTATGAGATGACTGTTGTTGTGAAATGGCGCTATATAAATAAAGTTGAATTGAATTGAATTGAACTTACCCAGGCATATAACCTTACTGTGTCATGGTGCGTGCCCGGGCTGGCCAGAAAACAGGACCCGGTTGCGTAGCGAGCGAATGGCATTTTATTAAAGGACATAAAATAAAGCAGCTTGTGGGCTGAAAACAAAAACAAGGCATGGCAGGAAAAAACTCACAAAGGCTAAAGCAAGGCAAGGCAGGCAAAATCACACAGGCAAGGCTAAGCAGAAGTGTGTGGTACATGCCAGGTTGACACAAGGACGCAGCACCTAGGTAAGGGGCGGCATTCCTTAAATAAGGCAGAACAAATTAAACTAAATTACAACAGCCGTGAACAATAAAGAACAAAAACCAGGACCAAGCTAGGGGAAAATGGAAAACAACAAAAAACACTGTTAAAATAAAAAAAACAATGTAAAACCAAAATCAAGACAATGACAGGAATAATGATGATGATGATGATCATCATCATCATCATCATCATCATAATAATCAGAAACTAAGGACAAGGCAGGGATAAATATAAAACAAGAGCAGAACTATGACACTAATAAAACAAAACACAGAGAATCTCATAAAACCAAACTGAAGGTGAAGCTGTGGGCTGAGCCCATGTCCTGGAGACAATTTGTGTGCATTCACAAAAAAGGCCATTAAATGGGTCATATGACTCTTTTTCTGCACATATGTGGACAGATAAGAGCCAATGGAGTACTTCATTCAGGACTGTATAATAAGGAGGTAGAAATATTCTAAAATATAAAGGTAAGAAAATACATTCACACATCTGTGCTGAAAATAAGCAGGTGAATAAATGCTCTCAAAAATGTTAAACTTATAAAACTCTTAAATAAATAGGCTTATTTATAACAAATAAAACTCTTTTTAAACCTTATATTACACTAAAGGTTTAAGTTCATTTCTAACATAACAACTGTACATTTGAATTATGAATATATTGTAAGTATAACCTTTTTTTTAAAAAAAAAAACAACTGAATAAATATGAGTATAATGCCATCCTTTATTTCTGTTCTTTACCTCTTTTAACTAGAACAAAGTAAAAATAATTTTTAATTTTCCATATGCTCTGTGATGAACACCAGTCACCATATATATATATATATATATATATATATATATATATATATATATATATATACGTACAGTGGATATAAAAAGTCTAGACACCTCTGTTCAAATGCCAGATTTTTGTGATGTAAAAAAATGAGACCAAGATAAATCATTTAAAAACTTTTTCCACCATTAATGTGACCTATAACCTGTACAACCCAATTGAAAAACAATCTGAAATCTTTTAAGGGGAAAAATAAAAAATAAAAAACTTACAATAACCTGTTTGTATAACTATGCACACCCTTAAACTAATACTTTGTTGCAGCACCTTTGGCTTTTATTACAGTACTCAGTCTTTTTGGGGAGGAGCCTATCAGTGTGGCACATCTTGATGTGGCAATATTTGCCCACCCTTCTTTGCAAAAACACACCAAATCTGTCGGATTGTGAGGGCATCTCCTGTGCACAGCCCTTTTCAGATCACCCCACAGATGTTTGATTGGATTCAGGTCTGGACTCTGGCTGGGCCATTCCAAAACCTCAATCTTCTTCTGGCGAAGCCATTCTTTTGTTGATCTAGATGTGTGCTTTGAGTCATTGTCGTGCTGAAAGATGAAGTTCCTCTTCATGTTCAGCTTTTTAGCAGAAGCCTGAAGGTTTTGTGCCAACACCAGTGTTTGGAGTAACGCGTTACTGTAATGCAACTACTTTTGCAGTAATGTGCTGTGTAACGAAATTACTGTTTAAAAATTCAGTAATGTGTCACAGTTACTTAAATTTGATCAGATGCATTACTCGCATTACTTGACTTATTAATATGGATACATATTTTAGCACAAATAAACTGACCCTACCAGACCCTGCCGCCATCAGTGTGTGAATGTGTGTGTGTGAATGGGTGGATTGCAGGATCTGTAAAGTGCTTTGGTCATCCTAGATGAGAAGAAAAGCGCTATACAAGTGAACACCATTTACCATTTACCATAGCTGGCACAGCTGTCAGTCTCCTCCGCGGGTTGGTTTCCAGTCCTGCCCCAGTTCACACGCAACCTGGTGGCGACTTCTCATATTGAGCCCTGATCACCTGTTATCCCAGCAGTGAGTAGCCCCTAACAGCTCCTACCTCTGTGGTTAAACATGAGTATTTTTAGAGCAAAAAGCTCGCATTTAATGTCTGCATTAAATTCATTTAAAGTTTTCTTACGCAGAGAGAAAAAGTGGCTGTGATTTGTTGCAGTAAAGAACAGCTTCTTGTAAGCAGTGAACTTTCATTTATCTGTCCTTTCTATTTTATTTTATATCATTCATTTACATGCTGTTGTGATACGCAGCTATTTCATGGAAATAAATCCTCTAAATAGGCATTTTTAATGGGCTGGTCCAGGGGTGTCTAACATCGGGCTCATGGGCCAAAAACGGCCCACCAGGGGGTCCAAATTTTTCTCTGTGAATTTACAGCTTTATTTCTAGTAAATTTCTGACTTTCTACTGATTACAATAGTTTATGGAAATCTGAGACATTTTTTCTCTGTAAGATGAGACTTTTTTCTCATCAGTTTTCTTTTTTTCTTTTTTTCTGATGAGAACAAGGGGCCCTTGATCTTACTATGTGTGCAAGATGATTTAAGTATATATTTAAAAGTAACGTGAAAGTTACTTTTCCAAGTAACTAGTTATTTTAATCATGCAGTAACTCAAAAGTAACTCAGTTACTGGCCAATGCTGACTGGTATTTGAAACTGTTTATAATTCCCTCCACCTTGAATAAGGCCCCAGTTCCAGCTGAAGAAAAACAGCCTCAAAGCATGATGCTGCCATCACCATGCTTCACTGTAGGTATGATGTTCTTTTGGTGATGAGCAGTGTTGTGTTTGCACCAAATAAACCTTTTGGAATTATGGCCAAAAAGTTCAACCTTGGTTTCATCGGACCATAACACATTTTCCCACGTGTTTGGGAGATTTCAAATGTGTTTTTGAAAAATGTAGCAGGGCTTGGATGTTTTTTCATCAGTGTTGGGCAAGTTACTAAAAAATATTAACTAGTTACATTTACTAGTTACTTCGAGTTACTGCATGATTAAAGTAACTAGTTACTTGTAAAAGTAATTTTCACGTTAGTTTTAAATGCATGCTTAGATCATTTTACACACACAGCAAGATCAAAGGCCCCTTGTTCTCATCAGAAAAAAGACAAAAAAGAAAACTGATGAGAAAAAGTGTCATCTTGCAGAGAAAAAAAGTCTCAGATTTACACAAACTGTTATCGGTAGAAAGTCAGAAATTTACTAGAAACAAAGGTGTGAATTCACAGAGAAAATTTTGGACCCCCTGGTGGGTTGTTTTTGGCCCACAAGCCCTATGTTTGACACCCCTGGATCAGCCCATTAAAAATGCATATTTAGAGGATTTACTTCCATGAAATAGTTGCATATCACAACAGCATGTAAATGAATGATATAAAATAAAATAGAAAGCACAGATAAATGAAAGTTCACCGCTTACAAGAAGCTGATCTTTACTGCAACAAATCAGTCACTTTTTCTCTGTGCATATGAAAACTTTAAATGCATTTAATGCGGACATTAAATGCAAGCTTCTTGCTCAAAAAAATACTCATGTTTCACTACAGAGGTAGGAGCTGTTAGGGGCTACTCACTGCTCGGACAACAGGTGATCAGGGCTCAATATGAGAAGTCGCCACCGCCACGGCATTTCTTCACCGGTTTGTGATGTGAACTGGGGCAGGACAGGAAACAAACCCGCGGAGGAGACTGTGTAACAGCTGCGTCAGTTATGGTAGGGTCAGTTCTTAACTTTGCCTTTGGCATGACAACCTCCAGTGACTTGAGGCCGGTGGTGGTGCTGGGGATGGCAGTCCCTCCAATAACCACCGAAACTTTGTATTCATCCCCAGTTGGCAGCTGATGAGGAGGGTGTCTAGCAACTGCAAGTTGTATGATCGTCTATTTATGATAAATTATCTATCCATATTAATAAAACGAGTAACGCAAGTAACGCATCTGATCAAATTTTAGTAACTGTAATGCATTACTGAATTTTTAAACAGTAATTTCATTACACAGCACGTTACTGCAAAAGTAGTGGCATTACAGTAACGCGTTACTCCCAGCACTGGCTGTCACATGTACTAAACAGCCAATATTTGCCAGAAATTCCTGCAACTCCTTCAGCGTTGCTGGCAGCCTCTTGGCAGCCTCCCTGACCAGTTTTCTTCTCATCTTTTCAATTTTGGAGGGATATCCAGTTCTTTTGTAATGTCACTTTAGTGCCATATTTTCTCCACTTGATGATGACTGTCTTCACTGTGTTCCATGGTATATTTAATGCCTTGAAAATTCTTTTGCACCCTTGTCCTGACTAATACCTTTGAGCAATGAGATCCCTCTGATGCTTTGGAAGCTCTCTGTGGACCATGGCTTGTGCTGTAAGATGTGACAACAAAAATTTCAGGAAAAGTCTTCTTGAACAGCTGAAGTTTATTTGGGGTTTCAGAGGCACTTTAAATGGTGGCAGGTGTGTGCTGACTCCCATTTAACGTGAGTCTGAATGTGATTGGTGAACACAGCTGCATGCCCAGTTACAACAGGGTGTGCGTATTTATGCAGCCAGATTATTGAAAGTTTTTATTTTTTATTTTTCCCCTTAAAAGATTTCAGTTTGTTTTTCAATTGGGTTGTACAAGTTACAGGTCACATTAATGGTGGAAAAAGTTTCGAAATGATTTGTCTTGGTCTTATTTTTTTACATCATTAAAACCTGGCATTTGAACGGGGGGGTGTACACTTTTTATATCCACTATATATATATATATATATACGTATATATATATATATATATATATATATATATATATATATATATATATATATATATATACACACACAGTGGTGTGACAAAGTGTTTGCCCCTTCCTGATTTCTCGTTTTTTTGTATGTTTGTCACACTTAAATGTTTCAGATCATCAAACAAATTTAAATATTTGATGAAGATAACACAAGTAAGCACAAAATGCGTTTTTTAAATGAAGGTGTTAATTATTAAGGGTAAAAAAAAATCCAAACCTACATGGCCCTGTGTGAAAAAATGATTGCCCCCTCCCCCGTTACAACATAAATTAACTGTGGTTTATCACATCTTCAGAAAGTCAAGTTCAAATTCTCTAGCCACACCCAGGCCCGATTACTGCCACACCTGTTCTAAATCAAGAAATCCTTTAAAAAGGGCCTGCCTGACAAAGTGAAGCATGTTATGTCCATAACTAGAACTCCAATAACGAGGCTGGAGGTGCAATAGAACGTGACTTTATTGAATGACTCACAGTGATACAAGGTGCTCCCATTCAGGCAGATGCAAAGGTGAAAAGAGACCATGCCTCTTCCGCATCAACCTTTTATACTCAGGTTGGCAGCAGAACCGGAAAGGTGGAGCCACCACCCACATCATACAATAATACGTCTTATTATTACATTAAATCCACCTCCTTCAAAAAAGGCCAAAACGCATGCACACCAATTAGACCCTCCCAAATTTAGTACCCAAGGCACACTAATGATGAACAAATAAAGTAGGCCTATCCATGCACAGAAACAACCAAAACTAGAGGGGGGCAGGTGGACTACTGTCCCACCTCCACACAGCTGGATGGATTATTCTGCCATCTTTGATAACGTAGAGTCCTTGAAATAAAATATCGCTGTGTTCCTATTATAACATAAGTAACCCCATAAACATATGTACACACAGGTAAAACCTTGATCTAACAAACAACCAGTCAACATGCACATTCATGCCCTGCTGTCGACATTCCCAATACCCCAACCCGGGCAAACCCCACAGTAATATAAACCTCAAACATGGTAACACCAACATTAGTTGTTTTGTTTTTTTTTACATGCGCACCTGCTGTAGCAGTTTAGCACGAGAAACATATTAACTACGTAGCCCAGGCAATTCACATATAAACCAACCCATCGCCCCTTGCTACCATACAGTCTCGATGGAGAGGCCACCCCCCAGAGACCCATCTGGTGGGTCCCGTACAAAGCTTCTCTGTCTCTTCGCCCCTGGAGATGAGCCTCGTTGGTGCCCCGGCACCTCCTTCTCCTCGTTGGAAGGCCGCAGTTCATTGGGGTGTCTTCATGAGTCATCTGACAGCCGAAAGTACCTGTCCCCCCGAACAGCTACTACCTTCAGCCGCCCCTGGTCCTCCCGTCGTTTCCGTTTTCCATGGACCTCTCTCAGCCGAGTCTCCTCTCTGGGTCGAACCACATCACCAACTCCCAAAAGAGCTCAACTCGACTTCCAATGCCCATGATGTCTCAACTGAGCCTCCTCACTGGGTCGTGCCACACCGGTGACCCTCCGCGAAGCCCAGCTCGGCCTCCAGTGTTCCTGTGTGGCACGTCTGTTCACCGTGCCAGCTGGTCCTGCCCCGCTCTCTTTCATTTTGAATACCAGTGAAGCCGTCACAGCTGTTGCAGCCGTTGCAGCCCCTTGCTTCTCGGTATCTCCAGGCCGAACTCCGGAAGCAGAGGGAGCCATACTCACAGCTTCACCCGCTGTCACGGGCATTCCACCGTGCCGTCCAGTTCCCTCACCTAGGGGAACTTAGGCCCTAACACCAGAACCCTCCCGCGATGACCCTGGGTGGTATTGGTCCTGTCCATCTCCCAGAATACTAGGCCATGTATCGTCCCAAACCGCATCGTTCATCACTTGCGGAACGGGCCGGTCCCACAAACCACAGCCCCACCACTTCCCTCCGCTGCTGCTGGTAATTGAGAAGCCCAGTTAAAAAAAAGGCCGCAGCCCATCACATTCGACCCACTCGTGGTCACCATGAACTGCAGGCTGGACACCAGCGCTGACATGTACCACGCCGTCAGCTCCAGTGAACCCACAATGGACAGCCTATTACCACCATACTCACACAATGGCATCAACAGACCTCTCACACGATAGTAGGGGAAAAAACTCCTCACAGTAGGCCAGTTCAACATGGACCTCATCACACTCGTGTCCACCAACAACGGCACTCCCTCACCATCCAACGTAACTGTTAAATACATACGGCCTTCTGTGCTCGGGGAGATGGTGTGGATAACCGTGGGAGTCATGACGGGGGAACTTCCCCCGTCACGGCAATCTGCCGTTCCCCTCGCTCAAATTTTTTACAGATCCTGCCGAAATGATGTAGGAGTCTGCACTTGCCACAGCGTTTGTCTTTTGCCGGAAACTCTCTTGCCTTGTACCAGTGCTTGGTAGACCCACAGCCAAAACATTTTGGTGACCCCTGGGCGGACCTTATTTTTATAGCAGTAGCGTATTTTTCTTTGTCTTCCACGCTATCATCGCTATCCGGGTCTACAGCCTGCGCCGCTGATTGTGAGTCAGGTTGCCTCAGCGATGTTCTCTCACCGAGGTCCCATGTTTATAGACTGCTTTGAATTGTTGGGCAATCTCACAGCCTTGGCCAACGTCAGCTCACCGGAATGTGTGATGAGTCTTGATTATGCTGCTGCACACAGCGTGTGCTCCACCAACTGATTGCGGACCATTTCCTCTTCTAAGGTCCCAAACTGGCAATTCCCAGCCAGCTGGCACAGGTCTGTGACATACCGCTGCATCGACTCTCCAGTCCACTGGCCGCACTGTCGGAACTGAATCCTCTGGACGATGACGTTCTCAGGACCGCAAAAGTAGCACGCCATTAGCCCAACCACGTCCTCAAAACGGTTGCTTTCACCATATGTGCTGAGAATACATTGTCCCTCCATGCCAAGATTATGGACCAATATCGCTAGTGCACGCAATTTCTCTAGTTCACCGAGGTTCAATGCCACCAGATAATTCTCGAATGCAGCAAACCACCTCTCCCACAGTACCAGAGGCTCGCCGGGAAGCTCCAGAAATGGCTGAATGCCCAAAATTCCTCTCTCCATGTCTTTATCCTCATTTCCAAATGTTATATCCATAACCAGTACTCCAATAACAAAGCCGGGGGTCCAATAGAATGTGACTTTATTGAATGACTCACAGTGATACAAGGAACTCCCATACAGGCAAAGGCAAAGGTCAAAAGAGACCATGCTTCTTCCGCATCAGCCCTTTGTACTCAGGGTGGCGGTAGAACCAGAAATGTGGAGCCACCACCCATATCACACAATAATACGTCTTATTACTACATTACAAAGTAAACCAATAGATCTTCAAAAGCTAGACATCATGCTGTGATCCAAAGATTTTCAGGAACAAATGAGAAACAAAGTAATTGAGATCTACCAGTCTGGAAAAGGTTATAAAGCCATTTCTAAAGCTTTTTGACTTCAGCAAACCACAGTGAGAGCCATAATCCACAAATGGTGAAAACATGGAACCTTCCCAGGAGTGGCCGGCCGACCAAAATTACCCCAAGATCGCAGCAACAACTCATCCAAGAGGTCACAAAAGACCCCACAACAACATCCAAAGAACTGCAGGCCTCACTTCCCTCAGTTAAGGTCAGTGTTCATGACTCCACCATAAGAAAGAGACTGGGCAAAAATGGCCTGCATGGCAGAGTTTCAAGACAAAAACCACTGCTGAGCAAAAAACATAAAGGCTCGTCTCAGTTTTGTTTTCTCAGTTTCATTTCAGAAAAGGAACATCATACCAACAGTAAAATATGGTGGTGGTAGCGTGAGGCTGTTTTGCTCTTTCAGGACCAGGAAGATTTGCTGTGGTAAATGGAAGCATGAATTCTGCTGTCTACCAAAAAATCCTGAAGGAGAATGTCTGGCCATCTGTTTGTGACCTCAAACTGAAGTGCACTTGGGTTCTGCAGCAGGACAATGATCCAAAACACACCAGCAAGTCCACCTCTGAATGGCTTAAGAAAAACAAAATGAAGACTTTGGAGTGGCCTAGTCAAAGTCCTGACCTGAATCCAATTGACATGCTGCGGCATGACCTTAAAAAGGCAGTTCATGCTTGAAAACCCTCCAATGTGGCTGAATTACAACAATTCTGCAAAGATGAGAGGGCCACAATTCCTCCACAGTGCTGTAAAAGACTCATTGCCAGTTATTGCAAACGCTTGATTGCAGTTGTTGCTGCTAAGGGTGGCCCAACCAGTTATTAGGTTTAGGGGGCACTCAGTTTTTCACACACGGCCATGTAGGTTTAGATTTTTTTCCCCTTAATAATAAGCACCTTCATTTAAAAACTGCATTTTGTGTTTACTTGTGTTATCTTTGTCTAATATTTTAAATTTGTTTGATGATCTGAAACATTTAAGTGTGACAAACATACAAAAAAAAAGAGAAGTCAGGAAGAGGATACACTTTTTCACACCCCTGTGTGTGTGTGTGTGTGTGTGTGTGTGTGTGTGTGTGTGTGTGTGTGTGTGTGTGTGTGTGTGTGTAAACCACTTTACACTAAATTAAGAAAAAAATTAAATCAGGTTTATGCTTTGATGCAAAAAATAACTGAATACATCCGATGCACTAAGTATACAAAGTGTATATTCCTGTTAACCGTATACTGCAGTCTGTCATCTTATGCTTTAATATCACAGATCAGGCTGCATAAATTTACTGACATGTTCCTTCTGCTGGAGATCTATATTGAGGAAGGGCAAGAAAAGGGCAAGAAAAGGGAAAACTATATTGAGGATTTACAAGTGATGTCACTGGTCATGTGAATTGCCACATTGGTAGGCAAGCTTTGTGGCTTGTAGGTTCAAGAGAATACGCAGTGATATCTGTGGCAGTGACTGAATACCTACAGGCAGAATTGCTACTGAAGTCAAATGCACTCATAGACTTTTGCTTTCCCCCTGTAAACATTGTTCAACAGCTCAGTCTCTTAAAATCTTCTTTTATCCATTCATTTCTTTTACATAATCATGAAATGTAGTTGGTGAACTTCGATTGTTCTGGCTGCATGGGACTTAAAACTGATTGTCAAATCAAATTCCCAATGAAAGCTTAGGCAGCGCACAGAAGCAACAGTTGCTGGATTGAATACAGAGGGTGAATTGTGACATTATGCTGAACAAAATATAATATAACAAGTTAATCTTTCCTTTTTTGGA
Source organism: Pholidichthys leucotaenia (assembly GCA_020510985.1). Taxonomy (NCBI): domain Eukaryota; kingdom Metazoa; phylum Chordata; class Actinopteri; order Cichliformes; family Pholidichthyidae; genus Pholidichthys; species Pholidichthys leucotaenia. The sequence goes on from CM035838.1 coordinate 377,075,081, forward strand.
AATAGATTGTATTAACAGTATTATAAATGTATATGTTGTTTATACTGGCAGTTATATAGCATGGTAACTGCTTCTGCACTGCAGAATTCTGATTTACTGCAATAAAGTGACACCCAAGTTTTTATATCTGGATTTTATATGTACTTTTCAAGCTGATATAGAGGAAATGCACATCATTGCATCAATGCACATCACTGCAACCTGTGTCAGATAGACTCGGTGCAACTGTAACATATTTATCTTGACGATATAGTTGTCATGATTGGCCCTTTTCAAGGGCTATTGAAGGACACCAAAAGCACACTGTGGTTTCTGCACATTTATTAACATAAAAACAGACACGAACGTTAACATACAAAACCTAAACCATAAACTGCTGGGCACCGACATACAAATACAAACATGGTAAATGCTGGAGGAGTGCGGGGCTCAACATCCAGGGGGACATGAAGCCAGAATGCCGAGCAAAAGGGGTGGAATCCAGCTGAAGCACACCCACAGGCAGCAGGGCTCACGGCTGGAAATAAGGGAAAAACATACCTGGACGGAGCATACCTACTGCCCTCAACAGCGGGACCCCAACACACTCAGGACACACAGCACTGCTCCTGAGGATGGGCATACATGGAAGAAGGACACAACAAACCCCAGAGGTTTGCCGTGCCCTTATATGCAATACATAATTAGACACAGGTGTGGCTCCATGAGTAACATGAGCTGTGCAGCTCTGAACAGTTTGACAGCCAGAAGCTGCACAGCGTTGTCAAAATAAAACACAACTGGAAACTATAACCAAAAACCATAAAGATACAAACACAACAGAACCCAAAATGTACATAATAATACTACAGATGCAAAATGACAAAAATAAAAACAGGAACAAAATACAACAGACATGAAAACAAGGAACAAGCAGACAGAAAAACACTAAGCTAGACCGGAAACTGGGCACCCCCCCACCCCGTTCCCCAGGATCATACAGCACTCCCACCTTCAAGGGGTGGATCCCAGACACCCCAGGGCAACATCAAAAGAAAAATGACCCCCCCCCCCCACACACACACAGAAGATCCCCCAACAAGAGCAAACTAGAACAAAAAGTTCATTGTCCTTAGCAGGGATTCCACATCTCATAGACAAAGAGAAAATGAGAACTATGCATTTTCAGCAAGAGCTCTCTCAGAAAAAAAAACAAAAAAAAAACATTGCACCTATAGAAAAAACATATAGTATGAAACAAACCAGAAAAACAACTCACCCTGGGGACAGGAGGGGGGACCCAGGCACGGAGGGACCTAGACAAAACAAACAACCAAAACAAACCAAAAAAAACACTCAAGATCCACAACCTTAACACTGTGGTGGCCCAGACTCCAGGGCCCTCGGACAGCGTCTAAGGCAGTTTGGGTGGCCTACCAGAGTCCCAAAACCACCGGAGCGTAGGGCAAAAGACGTCCGGTGGCCACCCAGAGTACCAGAACCACCCGACCGAATGCTGAAACCCATTGGGTGGTCTCCCAGTGTACATGAGCCACCGGTCTGCCGAGCACACCATGACTCCCCCAGGCGGCAGCAGCTGGAATCCAGGCTCCCAGCAACTCGCCTGGTCATCAGTATGGGAAAGGTGAACTGGCGCAGTGGAGGACTGGCCTTTAACAAAAACTGCTGGCCAACAGCGGAGACCGGGGATGGTGGTGGTCGGCCAGTGAGGGGGCCGGACAAGACAAGAGGCTGTGCTGTGGGGACCTCCGGTGAGGATGGGGAGTCCCTGGCGACCTCAGGCTGAGGCATGGCACCCATGGCAGACCCAGACTGAGGCGACGCACCCACGGTGGCCTCAGGCTGGGATGTAGCACCCACAGACGGCCCCAGGCTGGGGTGTAGCACCCACAGCAGCCCTAGACTAGGGCGTAGCTCCCATGACGCCCAGGCTGACCTGCAAGAGCACCAAGCCAAGGAGGCGGTGAACCAACGGGACCCCAGGCTGGGGCCCTGCACCCACGGTGGCCCTGGACTAAGGTGTGACTGCACCTGCAGAGGCCCCGGACTGGAGTGTCGCTGCACCCGCGGAGGCCCCGGACTGGGGCGTAGCTGCACCCACAGAAACCTCAAACAGAGGGGGAGCAGCCCCCACAGAGACCTCGAATTGAGGGGGAGCAGCACCCATGGAGACCTCGACCGGAGGGGAGCAGCACCCACGGAGGCCCTGGACTGGGGCACAGCACCCACAGAGGCCTTGGACAGAGGGGAAGCAGCACCCATGTAGATCTCGGGAGAAGGCTCAGACACACAAAACACGGACACCGGGTCAGAGTCACCAGCAGCAGTGGAGCCCAGCGATTAGAGCTCAGGTGTAGCGGACGGCTGCATCCAGCCCTCCCCACCAAGAGCCAGGCAAGATTTCTTTAAAACAGATAACGTGAAAACAAAAAAGAGAACTTGCCTGAGCTCGAGCTCCACCGCCGTTCAGGACTCCGGTGATCCAGGCTGGGGTGTCTCGGCCTTCTGTCTCTGGGCGTCTCTACCCGGAACAGCCACCTCAGGGAAAGGGAAGGGGAAAAACACCGGAGAGAAATCACCGGCAGCAGTGGAGCCCGGTGAGGAGAGCTCAGGAGCAGAGGAAATCTGCAACTAATTCTCCTCACCCTGCACCAGACAAGAATCATCAATATCTGTAGATGTAAAAACAGAACTGAGCACTTGCCTGCACTTGAGCTCCACCGCCGTCCAGGACTCCGATGACTCTGCCGCGATGACCCCTGCAGCAGGCATGGTGGTGGATGCAGCCCGCAGACCTCCAGGTACGGCGACCAACGTGGGTGGCTCCTCCAGCATGGCGGCTGGAACTGAAGGTCATCTCACTGCTGGCATTAAGTACCATGCAGCTGAATCCCGGGGACATTGCGTTCTCGGCACAGCTTTCAAGTCACGAGGAGCACTCTTCTCCTGTCCGGAACATGGCTGTGGGGCTGAAATGGGGCTCTTCAGGACCGCGGGCTCCTCTGTCGCCCAGCTGCTCCACTCCAGGACCAGCGGGTACCCAGGGAAAGCAGGAGGAGAGACGGGAGAAGCAAGTGAGGTAATGGTGTCAGCAGCAGGTAGGGAGGACTCAGTGAGCAGCAATTGCTGAGCCTCACCACCGGGAATCAGGCAAGATAACTCATTTTCAGGTAAGGGAGAATGAAAAAACACTTGCCTGCATTCCCGGGGCACGATGGTTGCTGCTGCTGTAAGCCCAGAGTCATTCCTCCCAGCGGCTGCAGTGGGTGTGGGCCCCCCTGAAGAAGATGAAGGAGCCAGCCCTGCAGATACGTCTCCAGCCGAATCAGCTGCTGTAGCAGAGGAGTCCCTCCTCCTTCTCCGGCGTGAAGCAGCTGGGTGGCGGTGAGAGGCTGGGCACATCTGATCCCAGGGACATACTGTCGGCTCAGGAATAGACGGGGATGAACTTCCTACCAGCCCGTGGGGCATGTGTCGCAGGTTGGTCACCGAAACGAGGAGAGCTATAAGCTCCAGGCAGCTCCATAGACGGGGAAATGCCTCTATGAGCTGAGATGCCCCATCCCAGCATTGCAGCACCTCCTCGGGAGTGTGGCAGTCGTCCACGACGATGTCTTCCAACAGCTCAGCTGCCCAACACTCCTCCTCATTGAGTCCGAAACTCCTGTAGTCCATGTGGCCAGTCATGCCAACAGCGGACTAAAAGTGGGAGAACAGAAAAAGAGAAAAACAAAACAGCAGAAATGCACAGTGGCTGGTGTCCGCCCTGGTTGTGTCCTTCTGTCGTGAACAGCCCTTTTCAAGGGCCATTGAAGGACACCAAACGCACACTATGGTTTCTGCACATTTATTAACATAAAAACAGACACGAACATTAATATACAAAACCTAAACCATAAAGTGCTGGTCACTGACATACAAATACAAACTCGGTAAATGCTGGTGGAGAGCGGGGCTCAACGTCCAGGGGACATGAAGCCGGAATGCCGAGCAACGGGGGCAGAATCCAGCCGGAGTACACCCAGAGGCAGCGGGGCTTACGGCTGGAAATAAGGGAAAAACATACCTGGACGGAACACACCTACTCTCCTCAACAGCGGGACCCTTCACACTCAGGACACACAGCGCTGCTCCTGAGGACGGGTATACATGGAAGAAGGACATGACAAACCCCAGAGGTTTGCTGTACCCTTATATGCAATACATAATTAGACACAGAATGTAGAATGAATAGCAGAGGTGCCACTCCGAACAGTTTGACAGCCAGAAGCTGCACAGCGCTGTCAAAATAAAACACAACCGGAAACCATAAAGACACAAACACAACAGAACCCAAAATGTACGTACATAATAATACTACAGATGCAAAATGACAAAAATAAAAACAGGAACAAAATACAACAGACATGAAAACAAGGAACAGGTGGAGAGAAAAGCGCAAAACTAGACAGGAAACTGGGCAGAGCGCCCCCCACCCCGTGCCCAGGATCATGACATAGTGGCTCAGTCCTACAGTATGTGGACCTGTCACTTAGCAGAATTTTACACCTTAGACCACTTTTTATAAATATAAAGTTTATGTTACCACAGTCCATGACATCTTAGTGTTATGAAATCAGTGCTGAATGTTTCACCAAACTCATTAACAAATCAAAATAATTTGTTTTGCCATCCTCTCATTTAAAAAAAAAATGCAGCATATGCAGCTTTGTCAAGTATACATACAGTATACTTGTTTAATTTTTTGTTTTTGTTTTTTGCGGGGGGATTTCTTCTTGCTACACAATTTTCTGGAAAAGCATTTCATTTGTTTTAAGCATTTTAATCCTTCATTTAACCGGACTGGTGCTCTAGTGGTAGAGCATCCGTCCAACAGTCGGGAGGTCGTGGGTTCAAGCCCATGGCCGGGTCATACCACAGACCATATAAAAATGGTGCATCCCACCTTCTAGCTTGGTGCTCAGCATAGTAAAATGGGGGAAGGAAAAGTTGGTTGAGGCAGCATCTTACATGGTAGCAGCCTCTCTGATTCTAGATGTGATTAACATTGTAGATAGGAAAAATGTAATTTCGTTCTACTGTACATGATTGGCTGTATGGACTGAATGACAATAAAGTTGGCTTCTTCTTCTAAAGTCACCTTTTCCTCATTCTTCTGGATGACAATTCTGCCTATTTCAAGCAATATCTACAGTCATGTGAAAAAATTAGGACACCCCATTAAATATTCAGTTCTTTATTAATAAATGTTTACATATCTGTCTAACCTTGTTTTTGTTTTATTTGCATTTTTTTAACATTTATTTTAGCCATTTTAAGTGGGAATGAACATGGGGGTGTCCTAAAACAGATGGGGGTGTCCTAATTTATTCCTCACTATTTGTTTAGAATTACATTTTACAGAAAATTAAAAAAAAAGTCTTTAATTCATTTTTAATTGTTTAGTTGTATTACATGAATGTCCCAGTATTTTAACATTGATATTAAACATCCATATGTCCAAATATGTTAAAAAAAACAGACTTATACAGGTGTCCTAATTTTTTCACCTGACTGTATTTGATGTTAGTACTTTTTCTTGTTTTTTGAACCCAGACTTTTTGCAGTGGACCATTTATGATAAAATTCAAAATTCAAAATTATAGAACAGTTATGATCTCAACTACAACCCTGGGTGGTGATTCCAAAAATTATGGAATCACCATTCTTTGCCTATTTTCTTCAAGTAGTCATCTTCATATGTTTTACTGGAATGGTGCAAAAAAAAGCATCATATTTTTCTCCATGCAGAGTAGTGACTCATCACTGAATATCACTTTCATCCAGTCATCCACAGTCCCTGACTGCTCATCTTTAACCCACAGCAACCTTGTTCTCACCTGTTTAGGTGTTATATAGTTTTTGTTTTACATTTCTGTATGTACATCACATTTACCTCACTTATGTGTTACAGTTCTGTCACAGACATTGACTCCTTTTTCTGTGCATATGTTTTTTTTTTTCATTTCTTTGGTTCTACATTTTCTGTTTTCAGGGTTTAAATGTCTTTCTTAGTCTAACAAAGTGGTGGTCTAGAGGTAGATCATCTGCTCCACAACTGGGAGGTTGTGGATTCAAGCCCTGGAAGAGAGAAATTATCTTTTGATCCTAATTGAATTTTTCCACAAGTTACACGTATGATGTTTGTCATTTTAAAAGATAATTTTCCACGTAATTAAAGTTGTCAGCTGTCGTGTAATAACAGAGTAATATTTAGATTTTGTGAATACACTTAGTGGACTGCATCTCCCATCACCCCACATCAACAAACATGATCAATCTCAAAGCTCACGTTCTGTTTCCTGACCGATGAAAGAAGGATCCAAAGAGGAGAAAAAAACAACACAAAGGTATTGTTTTGTATTTTGAGAGCTGCAGCTGATCCAGAGGACTGTTAGTTACTTCCCCCCGGGCACACTTTGAACATGATGATGTAATTAAGTGAGATTGTGTTTGTAGTTTTTTAATTTACATATTTTCACAACCTTATACCTTAACAGTTAGACAACAGCCTACACCGTTATTTACGTGGAAAATTATTTTTTAAATTGACAAACACCATATGTGTAACTTGAGGCAAAATTTGATCTGGATCAAAAGATAATTTGCCATTCATTTCAATGGAGATTTCTTTCCGATTTAAGATCCCATGTGCGGAAGCAGAGGGGGTGTGACTTAGGTGTGGTGTACCAATATGGCGTCCTGTATACTCTGGGTGTGGTGGGGGTGACAGCCCCGCCTTTCTAGGAGTATAAAGGGCAGACGCGGAAGAGCTCTTCCTCTTTCGTCGTTGACCCTTTGGCCTGCATGGAGCACCTGTTGTCGTTGTTGTTTGATATAATAAAGTGATGTTCACTGCACCTCCAGCCTGGTTATTCAGCATATGAGTTATGGACATAACATTTGGCGACAAGGAAAAAGATGTGGACCAAGCTTTTTCCACTTTTCAGCCATTTTTGGAGGTTCTGGGTGAGCCACCAGTCCCCTGGGCTAGGTGGTATGCTGCTTTCCAGAATTATCTGGTGGCCCTTAACCTTGGTGAACTTGAGAAGTTGCGTGCGAGGGCTATATTAGTCCATGATCTTGGCATGGAGGGTCAAAAAGTCCTCGGTACTTTAGGAGAAGCTGATAGCTTTGAAGACGTGGTTGGGCTAATGGCACGCTACTTTTGCGTCCCGCAAAACATCATAGCCCGGAGAATCCAGTTTTGGCAGCGCCATCAGCAGACAGGAGAGTCGGTGCAGAGCTATGTTGCAGACCTACATCAGCTGGCGGGGAGTGCCAATTTGGAGCCTTAGAGGAGGAGATGATCCGTGATCAACTGGCGGAGCAAACTTCTTGTTCTGAGGCACATTCGAGGCTCCTGACCTACCCAAATGAACTGATGTTAGCCACGGTTGTTGAGATAGCGCAGCAGTTTGAAGCAGCGGAGAATATATCAAAAGACCTCAGTGAGAGAAGCACGTCAGGGCAAAACAAACCATGTTTGAAGGTGCTGGCTGCAGACTCAGACAGCGAAGACAGCGTGACTGAAGAGGAATATACTGCCATTGTGAAAATTAGGGTACGCCAAGATGTTATGGCTGCGGGTCCACCAGGCACCGGTATAAGGCAAGAGAGTGTCCGGTGAAGGACAACGCTGTGGCAAGTGTGGTCTTCTACACCATTTTGCTAGAGCCTACAAAAATTTTAAGCGAGGGGACCGAAGATGTGAAGCGGACTCCCCCGCAGCAACTCCTACTGTTGTTCATGCCACCTTCCCAAGCACAGATGGGCGGATTTACTGCAACGTTTCACTGGATGGCGTGGAAGTGCCACTGTTGGTAGACATGGGATCAGTGATTTTCCTGTTGAACTGGCCCACTGTAAGGAGTCTGTTCCCACATTACCGTGTGAGAGACTTGTTGACATCGTGCTTCATTGGAACTGACGGTGAGGTACAAGTCGTCAATGATGTCTAACGTCAACTTTGTGGTGACCGCTAGTGGGTCAAACATCATGGGATGTGATATGTTCTTTGCCCTGGGATTCGTGATCACCTGTGGCGTCGGAAAGGAGTGGTCAGGCTGCGGGTTGTGGGACCGACCTGCTCCACACGTGGAGGACGAGGTGGTTTGGGACAGTGACTGGCTTGGTATTATGGGAGAAGTGTGGCTCAGCAACGTGGAGCGCCATCTCGGGCAGGTTCCGATGCCAGTGTCCAAGTTGCCCTGGATATGGGAACTGGACAGCACAGCAGAACGCCCAGGATGGCTGATGGAGCCAAGATGCTAGCTCCCTCGACTTCCGGAGTTAGTCCAAGTGCTGCCATGATATGAGGAGCTTCAGGGGCTGTGCCAGCATTTAGGAGGAAGGAGAGCTGGGCAGGACCAGCAGGTGTGATTTTACAACGCACTAAACATCGACACCAGAGATCAAGGAGGACTCCGCACTGAGTCTGTGATGAGATTTGACCCAGGGCGGGAGCCCGGTTACAACATGGGGGCCGTCGGAAACCCAATCGAGCTCCCCTGTGCATCGATGAAGAGGTCCGGCCCAGGGTAAAAGCTTGAGTGAGGGGCGTGCACGAGAACAGAAAATGACGAGATGATCATCTCCAACGGAGATGAAGCTGAGTATAGAGGACTTATCCAGGACTTCATGGACTGGTGCCACTGGAACTGCCTCCAGATCAACGCGAGGAAAACTAAGGAGCTGGTGGTGGACTGCCGCAGGCAAGGACAACCCGTCACAGCACCAGTAAACATACAGGGAGCAGACATTGAGATGGTGACATCCTACAAGTACCTGGGTGTTCATCTGAACAATAAACTAGACTGGTCACACAATACCGACGCACTCTACAAGAAGGGACAGTGCAGGCTGTTCCTACTGAGGAGGCTCAGGTCTTTTGGTGTACAAGGGGCGCTGCTGAAGACATTCTACGACACGGTGGTGGCATCAGCCATCACTTTTGGAGTGGTCTGCTGGGGCAGTGGCATTACAGCAGCCGATAGGAAGAGACTGAACAAACTGATGAAGAAAGCTAGCTCTGTCCTGGGGCAATGCCTTGACCCAGTGGAGGAGATAGGAGAGAGAAGGATGGTGGCTAAACTGTCATCTCTGCTGGAGTCCGAGTCCGAGTCCCACCCTATGCAGGACATACTGAACGCACTGAGGAGCTCATTTAGCAGCAGACTACATCATCCTCGGTGCGCAACTGAGAGGTTTCGCAGGTCCTTCCTACCTACGGCTGTCAGACTGTATAACCTAAGCAGGGCTGCTCGCAGAGATAGCAAAAAAACGTGACGACCTAATAGTATTGAATGCAAAAGACGCAATAGACTTACACAAATGGTCCCCTCCAGTATACAACTAGGACAATATCGGTCGCTACGGAGGGTGACAATATGTATGGGTACATATTCATACTATGTAGGATAACTAAGCAGACGGTTATGCTCTTTATTCCATCTAGCTACAATGCTCCGCACTGTGTTTATATATTTATATATTTATATGTACATATGTATATTCGCTGCTCTTGTTTTTCTTGTCTTCTGATTGTTGCTCTGAGTGTTGCTATCCCTGTGCTGTTGCAATCCTGGAATTTCCCCATTGTGGGACTAATAAAGGCTTATCTTATCTTATCTTTTCTTATCTTATCTTATCAGAGGTGGCTGCGGGTGGTGGCTGCCTGGGAGGATGGCTACTTAAGACTGTCCGATGGGAGGGACCTGCCTGATGGAAATCCTAGGGATGGGTCTCCCACTGGGACTGTAAGGTGACTGTGGGGGGCGGGGCGCTATTAGAATAGTTTGGTAATGTTGCTAGTATGCCATTTTGCCCTAAGTCACATAGTTAATATGTACTGGTTGCATTTTGCCCTGTGTTGTTTGTAAAAAAAACAAACAAACAAAAAAACAACCCTAACACTGGTTGTATTATGATAAGCTGTTTGTGTGTATTGCCCAAGTTGTGGGGTAGGTGTGTTGGGGTAGGGGCTGGCAACATGCTATAGGTGTACTTATTGACTGTTGGTGTTCAGTTATGAAAGTTCTGACTGTATATATACTGTATGTTAGGAGATTGTTTTAGTTTTAGGAACACGGCCATTTTCTTGTACGGACTTCATTATTTCAAAGATGGCTGAATAACCCGTCTAGCCGTGTTGAGGTGGGTCTGCAGTCTACCTGGCCCTCTCTAGTTTATTTTGGTGTGAATGGATAGGCCTGTATATATTTATTTCTGTGCATAGATATTAGTGCTGTTAGTGCTCGAGTCGGGTTTAAATTTGGGAGGGCCTAATTAATGTGTTTGGCATTTTTCTATGGGGGGGGGGGGGGGATGTACCAATATGGCATCCTGTATACCCTGGGTGTAGTGGGGGTGATGGCCCCGCCTTTCCATTTCCGCTGTCACCAGGAGTATAAAGGGCAGACGCAGAAGAGCTCTTCCTCTTTCGTCGTTGACTCCTTGTACGGAGCACCTGTTGTCGTTGTTGTTTGATATAATAAAGCTACGTTCACTGCACCTCCAGCCTGGTTATTCAGCATACGAGTTATGGACATAACATGAGGCTCTCTATTTCTTTAAATTTTTACTATGTTGGAATGATTATCTGTTAAATAAAATAGTTGTGTCATGTCTATGATTTGTTTTCTACATAAAACCGTAAAATAACAATTTTCGAAGAGAGTTTATTCCAGAATTTTTTGCAGATAAATGAATGCATTTTTGCAAGGTAAGTTTGTTTTATTGAGAGCTCACAAATCAATGTTATCGTATCATAGAAAAACAACTGGGAAAAAAGAATAAAAATAAATAAATAAATAAAACAGTGACCATGGCTTTTGATCTCCATGATTTTCCACAAGAGATTCTTTTTTTTTTATCTTTAGCCTTTCTTCATCATTTGTTCTTAAATGCTGGTATCATACATACATTCAAAGGAATATAGATAATGAGCACATTTGTAATACTACTACTAGTAATAATCGCAGGTTGACAGTTTTTCCTCTGCTGACTAAACGGTCATCCAATTAACAACCACGCGCGCGTGCACCCAGATTGTCGCTTGTGCTGTGCGCTACTGTGCGCGCAGCGATCGCGTCACGGGGCTCCTGGGTTCCTGGGCCAAGTTTTTTTTTCCTTGAGTCTGTGACCGTCAGTGAGCGCGCGGAGCCTCGGCGCAAAAGAACCCCCCCCCTTCCCCCACAGTCCAACCCTCCTCCTCCTGCGCGCGTCTCCGCTCCGCGCTGCGTAACCACCGACACCATCACCACCAGGAGAGGATGGACGGATGAATGGATGCACGGCCGTGGATAGATGCTCCCGCTTCTAGTGACTTCTGTGATTGCTCCCCGGTGATTCTGTGACGAGCCCTGGATTACATTTGATCTGGGAGAAGCAAAGGAGGGAAGGAGGGCTCTTTCTGAGGAGGAGAAGAGAAAGCTCCGCTCCGGGTTGCTGAGAAAGGCTGGGTGCGCTACAGACTGAAAGTCGCGGATCATGCTTATGGGAACTTCCGATTCCATCTTGATAAGGTATTTTAAAAAGAACAAAGTTATTTATTTATTTTTTTTTGCATGTAATTTGTCCGTACACATCCTGCCCAATAATGGCCACACTTTTTTTTTTTTTTAGCGAGGAAATGACAAAAGCTGACTCCACTCCCCCATCATATTTGGAGAGAAGGTGTACTACTTTCCAGCAGCTTTCTTTAGGAAAGAATTTCCCAAACATCTCGGTGTGTTTTATTTCTCTTTTAAAATCCCGGCAGGGGAGCGCACGGCAGCCCCCAGCATCAGACGCGCTCCTCTCTGTAGAGCAGCGAAGGGGACAGAGCCCATTAAAAACCTCCTCAGAGCGCAAAGTGCGTTAGCTGGATTATGATGGCCGATGCTTTGTTCTCGGTGTTTTTTTTTCTTAATCGGGATTAAGAGTGCCCTTTACTGCTCTTTTTTTATCTTGTTTTTGGCGCATCCCCTGCCCACCATTGCGTGTTGGTGTGGGCTACAAACCTTCAGCAGACCGGAGACAGGGCAGTCCATCTGTTCAGTCACATAGCAACAGGAAGAGAGCTGGACATAGTGGGAAAAAAATCCCTCTATTTCCACATTATAAATATTTCTAGCCGTGACTCTGTCTGTCTTAACAAACCCATATGTTCAAAGACCCATAGTTTGTATTCAAGGGTTACTTTTTGTTCCCTTGAGTGGCTATAGAGACACACGGGTGAGATGTTAAGGCTGGCAAAGCTCAGGCGCTGCCAAGGTTAGTGAGCAAATATTGAAAATCTCTGCCCAGGATTGATTAGAAGCAAGTGCTGTGCTGCCAAAGGACCGGACGAGGAAGTCACCCGGTCTTTGTTTGGCTCATTGTTTGATTTGTGTCTAGTTGCTCTTTGCTAAGTTGATCTTTCTCCCTCTTATTTCTGTTACCGTTGGCACATCAGCTCTCCTCTGAATCGGCGTCCCTCTTTCTCCCGTCTCTAACCTCTTTCCCGTCTGACCTTTCTCCAGAGTGGCTCTGCCTGATACTCTATCATGACTGATGGCGAGGGGAGAGCGCGCTTTCAGTACGCAGAGTGCCAGGAGCAGGGGGAGCGGCGGGAGGAAGTAAGGCTTGCTGTACCCACGCCCTACGGGGTCGACGCCCTGGGTCACGATGTCGACCCAGGAGGAAACCCGGAAGAAGAGGAGGCAGAGGTGGAAAGAAAGAGGAGGAGGAGGAGCAGCGGCAGTGTTCAGGAAGATCACGAAAGTGAGTGGAGTCCCGATGTTCAGGAGCTTGAAGAGCAAGAACCAGAGCTGGATGTGGAAATTGGACCAACACTGGGAGTTCGGATCAGGGCTCCCATTCGTGACCCGGACTCTGTCTCCGAGGAGGACGAGCAGCAGCAGCAGCAGCCCTATCCGGCCTTGGCCCCCATCGCCTTCTTCTGCTTGAAGCAAACGACGAGGCCTCGCAACTGGTGTCTTCGTGTGGTATGTAACCCATATCCTTTCACGTGCTGGAAATCTAACCCTGGCACTGGTAAGACTAACTATGTCCTCTGCCTTGTGTGTGGTTTTTCCCTTTTTTTCTCTCTCTTTCTGACTCTTTTTTTTTCTTTCTTTGTTCTGCCAAGTGATGTCAGACAAAAAAACAGCATTTACATTCAAAACTATACGATTCCGATGCTTGGCTTTTATTTTAAACAGGTTGTTAACAGTATTATAAGCACTTTGGCATCCATATGATGGTAGAAAGTTACTGTTTTTATGGTACAGATAAATGACTACACACTGGTGACATTTCACCAGCCATTTGGTCACACCAAGGGATCCTATTTGAACGTGGACGATTATCAAGTGCATTGTTACACTAAGGTGCCAGTATCTCCAGATTGTCCTCATTATTTAAGGAAGTTGTCAGTTTTTGCTTTTACTTTTTATCCAGATTTTTGTGGCGTGTGTCTGTACTTTTTGACTAGTCTGGGCTTTGTTTTGATGCCTAAAGGACTGGTAATGATCACAGTTTCAGTGGGATGTTCTTCCAGGGAATACAGTGTTGTTGGCTGTCTGTAGATTTTGTTTGCAGAACCAAGTGAACAGTACAAAAAGGACATTCAAATGTATGAGTGCACCGGAGGGAAGTCTGCCTCATTTGTGTAAAATTGGCCATCACTGTACAAGTTGTTTTCTTGTCCCTGCATTAGATTTTGTTTTACTCTGGTATCGTTTTCTTCCTCTAGCAGTGTTTCCCTCCACACAGACTCAGTTATTGGTATTTTTTCCAGCTATCCATGAGAACAACATGAAAGATGTGCAAGTAGATTTTTTTTGTACTCTAAGGGTGCTTTCACACCTAACCTGTTTGGTCTGGACTTTTCAGTTTGATTCCGATCAGAATTTTAGGTGTAAAACCTGCTCCAAACCCCAGTCCAGAGCAAAGAACAGAAATTTGGTTGGACAAAAAGAGGTGGTCTTGGTCCAGATCAAACTGAATCTTGGTCCGGTTTGTTTAGAGTGTGAAAGCAATTTTCTGAAAGGTTCGGAATTTCGGACCAAACACGGGAAGTTAAGGCAGCCAATAAGAGGGAAAATGAGCTGTGGTAGCACTGAGAGAGAGGAAATATGAGCGTTAGCCACATTTTCTCAAAATTGGAGAACATTCTCAGGAATGGAACACTAAGTATGAAGACAAGGATATCTGACATAAAAAAACATTTGGAGAGTTGCAAAATGGGGTTCTTAAGGTGAATGTTGAGGATTCCTTGGACAGATAACGTGAATAATGATGAGGTGCTATGAAAAGTTGTAATTGACAGGAACCTAATTTGCGAGATAAGAACAAAGTAAATGAGATTTTTGGGATATGTCCTGAGAAAGGATGGCTTGGAAAACTTGGAGTTGACTGGAAAGTTTGAAGAGAAAAGGAACAGCGGAAGGATGTGGATGGCTACTCTAAATGAGTGGTTAACTGAGGGAAGTGGAACTGATTAAGATGGTTAAGAACAGAGATTTGGGGCAGACCATGATCAACCACACTTTAGGATATGGCACCTAGAGAGAGTGTCCCATAAATAGTCACTTGAAACAAAGTCATAAAAATCCAGAACTTTACCAGATATTTTCAGAGAGGATGCAACATAGTTTTTGAAATTAAATAAAAGAGCAATGCCTCATGAAAATCATCATGGCTGATGAGAAGGGTGAATGTCCTTTTTAATGAAGATCTGGATAATATTCTAGCCTCACTAAACTAGTTCACCGATTAATATGATGTATTCTGAACGAGTTTACACTTAAAGTGCGGTTACTGATGTATCCAGAACTGCAGAAAACACCTTGGAGGGTGAGTAGCATGTTTGCTAACTACCAGTCTGTGCTAACAACCCAAACTTTATCATGAGAAGATGTAGGCACGTTCAGGTGAAGTTGTTTAGTTTGCTTTGAATAGGAGCCGTGTGAAACCAAACCTAATGGGACCAAATGTAGACAGTGGGACAAAAACATAACTTTGTCCAGACCTTGTTGAGGACTTTCAGGTGGGAAAACGCCCTCAGAGCACATTCACTGCCTACTAGATAGAATAGCCGTGGCCCTTCCCAACTTGTGTTTCCTCAGTAGGAAGTTGACTTATTGCACCAACTGTTTGTCTCAAGTTTCTCCATCATACAGTCAGATGAACTCCCTCTGCACAGTTGTGGAACACGGGTGCTGATCAGAGTGCTTATTCTGCCCTTGAGAACAAAAAGCTGAAACTTGTCCAGTATGTTTAAATATTTACCTTTTGTTCTTATAAAGACAACAATAGAAAGGAGATGTTTTTACCTTCTTTACATGTTTCGACTGTTCACTGCAGCCTTTGTTTTGTCTTTAATAAGAACAAAAGGTAAATAATTAAAAGAAGACAAAATGAACCTACTTGAGCCAGTATGTTTAAACTCTGACAAAATCAGTCACTGCTAACATCTTGTGCCAAAATCATTTTAATTCAACAGAGGGATACTAAAGGGCCCCAAGTGAAATACTTCATAGATGCTCATGCTCCTTTTACCATCTATCATTCCTCCTTAGCGGAACATCCTGCCCGGATAAATCTGTGGGATGTTATAACACACTGGAGCAGAAGAACATAATGTGCATCCAAATTCAAGTGCTATGAAAAGAACCTGAAGATAAAACCGCTGCAATAAATTTTCATTCTGCATGTGGTTTAGTAGGTGGTGTAAAAACCAAATCAGGACCTGAGCGTCTGCTAGTTCTGTGTAAAGACGATCTGATTTCAGCTGGACAAAGAATCCACGCACAGATTGTGAAATGAAAACTGAAATGATTCATTTTTTTTTTAAAAATTATCAGCTGCATTCAGATGATTTTGTGACAGCATTGCATGATATTTGGCTTGGCAGCATTTGTGCTTTTTTTTTTCCCGATCTCATGGCAGTAAGAGCCTGAAGGTGGAAGCATATCAAGAGGTGAACTGACAAGGTGTTTGAAGATGGCATAGGAAAATATACTCTATGCAGTCAGCGAGATGCAGGACGACCCAACAGATTAACATTTCTTTCATACCGCCTAACTGCTGCATGCAAATATTTAGTTACTTTGCCACCATCATAAAAAGCTTGTCAACTTTAGATAGTGGAGTTGATGATTCATGACTCATTCAAACCATCGCTGTGACGTAGGTCAAACCCACGGTGGCCTGCCAGTGTGCGTCAGCCAACTTTTTTCCCTGACCCTCCTCTTGAGAAATGAGCCCCCATTTCTGTGAGCACTGGATACTGAATCCAGTTCGGTGTTTCACCTAGAAAGCTGTAGTATGCTCAGTGGCAAGATCTGATAGAGGCTATATACAGGATGTGCACACACTAAATTTTTAGTCATTCATTTTTTATATGGTGCAAAATGTTTGGTGGGTTATTTCTAGTGATGGGAATTACGATGTGATGCTTGAAACACGGTGCAGTGCTATCATGATACTACAGTTCCTTAAATATTGTGATGTGATAAATTGAGTATTGAGATACCATATTTGTGTGTGTGTGTGTGTGTGTGTGTGTTTTCCTTGCAGGTTGAGTGTGTCATGTCAATGTCTTTCCATTCGTCTTTTATCTATAAATGCACCAAATCTCTGTCTGTGTGTCTGTGTGTGTGTTCCTCACACATCTCTCAAACTGTTCATCAGACTGACCTCAGGTTTTATAAGTGCTTTGCTGAGGTTATGAGGGTGTGCATCCCCAAGTATGGAGTTGCTCAGTCAAAATATATAATTTTTATCAATAAAAGTTTTGTTTCCTCATGCTCTGGCTTCTAGGAGTGTGGGCGGGGTTTCGGATTGACTCCTTACTGATTGGATAATATGTGATGTCATGATCAGCCACCAGAGCACTCCGTAAACAAAACAAGGAAGTGAAAAGTGACAAATTTGACCAGAAAAAGAGAATACTGAAGATTTAATGCTGAACAAAAATTATACTGTAAAGTTGCTGTGATTGCGTAGCTCTAAAGGATAATTTGGCATATGTGGAGAACACGAGGTGCACGGGCGTGCTTGGGGGGGGGGGGGTAGCCAGACTGCAGTCCTTCGCAGGGAGTCAAGCCCAGCCTGCCCGGTTAATGGGAGTCTCAGCTGCTGCTTCACCCCAGCTTCACCCATGTGCCACTGCTGTCCTTTGTGGCACCGCGGGTTCAACATGGCGCTCCTCTCGGTGCTGGTGTGCTTGCACAGCTATCTATTTAACAGATTATAAAATGGCAAATACACTATACACAATAACAATCAGCCATAATTTTGGCCACATTATGTTTACACTGACAAGCAGGCTTATCAAAATGAAGATGTAAAGGATTAGGAAGACAGTTGAATTTATGTAGCGGTAGCAGCATCTGTGCAGTTTGCAAGACTTTACATAGAAAGATATAATTGTTTTATAATAGTTACACTCCTCTCTAATATACAGTTATATATTCAATGAACCATGACATGTCGCTTCATGTTGAATCCCAGTGTAGAGTAAGTTCCATGTTGATCCCATTTTAAACTGGATTGGTTGTAAACTGCCGCGCCAAACCTCTGTGATTCATCAAGTGTCCACGAGCTCCATAAAGCAGCTCTACCAGCTTCAAGGTTGCACTTTTGTGATTAACAAAACAGGCAGTAGGGAATTCTCTTGAGGATTAATATCCCAGTTTTCATCTGTTCTGCTCACAGCAGGCAGTTTGATCACAACCAGAATTCAGGTGTGTTCTCTTACAGCACACGGCTAATGGCAGTATTAGAACATAATAGAAATGTTATGGAGAATAATTTATATGGGATCAACTTTTTTAGACTCCTGTAGTCACTTTACAGATGATAGCAAACTGTGACTGTGACCACTTCTTTTTATTGTTAAATTAAAATATTTAATCGGATATTGAGGGCTGCTCATTAAAGGTTTCCCCTGACTCGTTTCCCATGGACTGAGAGGAACCAAACTTGTCACAGTTATTAGTCTTTCTCTACACAGGTACCACCAAGGCTCTCACCCTTCTCCCATTGCTTTATGCAGCTGTGGGGACCTCACCTGTAGCAGTCTGCAGTGTCTCATCATCTTGGAAGTGCTTGCCCTTCAAAAATGACTTCATGGTTGGAAAAAGTTGGAAGTCAGATGATGTGAAATTGGGGGACTAAGATCGGTGATGAAGGATTTCATATCTGCAAGGCCGTACTTCCATCTGGGCAACATGTGAGTTGTGAACTGGAACGTTGTCTTTCAGGACACAGCATGCTACACTTCTTGGTTTTGATGGCCTTCCGCAGTTTCTGCAGTGGTGAAGTGTAGTAAATCCCGATAATTATGGTACCCTTTGCCAGGAAATCAATAATCAATACTCCATGCTGGTCCCAAAAGAGTGTTAGCATGACCTTGCCCATCAAAGGTTTGACACATGCCTTCCCTCTTTGGAGGTGGTGAGTCATAATGCTTCCATTGCTTTGACTGGGCTCAGTGGTGCACTGTGATTGTCTGGGAACGGGTGCCGTTTCAGCCAGTGTCTGACCACAATGGAACTGTTGATGCCAGTGCTTGACTATGTCATACAAAGGAGCATCCTCTCCATAAGTCTCTTTCCTCTCATGGAACATCTCCCATGGTGTGCGGCCTCTCAACCACAGGAACCTGATGACCGCTCTGCATTCAACTGGCTCCATTATCACACCTTACTCCACCTTAGCACCTGTAAAAGAGAAGCTCTGAGGAGTCCAGGGCTGCAAATTATCACGTGACCTATAGAGACATGGATTATTATACATGTGCAATTTCAGCCTCCTACTAACAAAGAAATCATAACTTTGAAATAAAGGGAAATTGTAGCAATGCAAATGAGCAATAGATAAAGCCGATAAATGACTTGGCCATACGTCAGTGGGATGTGTGGTCCAACATGAGTACACATAGGCCTAAACACAGAGGACATATGGCCGGACAGCCTGCTGTTTGACAGATGTTAGTGCCGCCTTATGTTATGTCTGTTTTGTCCACAGGACTGTAGCAGGGATAATACTGCAGTAGCTGCTGAGGCGGACTAGTATGAAGCAGATGCTCCCATGGTCAGCACATGTGCTTTTCTCTTATTATGCATTCATCACATGTCCGAGTTCTGTCTGAGTGCAGATTTCTTTTTAAGTTCTGCTGTTTGATGGTGGCAGAAGAGACTGTTAGTCCCAAGTTAGCATGGCTAATGAATGAAGCAAACACTGTCACATGCTCAGCACTGCATTGTAGCTGCTTGTTTAAGACTGGATCCAGGTTATGTCATAAGAACAGATCTCGCAGAACAACTCTGTGTTGTGTTCCCTTAGTGACAGTCAGTGTGTGGGTGTATGTGCAGGACTTACTGTGAGCAGAACAGAGCTGGTGGTCTGCAGTAGGTTATGTAAATATTATTTGGAGCGTAAATGCTCTGTCACTCAACAACACAATAAAATTACCATAATGTTTAAAGTGAGGGACAAAGAAATAAAGCAGTCTTATGACTGAATACTTTTTAATTTAAAGGTCCCATTCACTAAAACATGGCGTATTTGTCAGGTTTAAACTTCTAAAATGCTTTCTTGGGTCATATAACTGCAGTAAAAATGTCAAAATCTCTCTTCAGTTAGAAATAATTATATTTTAGCATATTGGCAGAATGCTCAGACTCTGGTTTTGCTCTTGCAGATCTGTTTTGCTGCGTGATAGACAAATGCTTGGGTCTTCAGTTACAGCCATCACCGTGTTATTGGCTGTGATGACCCAGTCACTGCCCAGGGTTTCTCAGCCCAAGGTGTTAACTTCAGAGTGAACAGTGCTTCTAGGGAGTTAGCTTACCAAATGCAGTTTATGTTGTTATTTTCTTTAATTTTCAGTCACCCTAGCAGACATCCCTGTTTTCATCTGGCTTACTAATTCACAGTCAATAATATATATCTAGCATTATTCTTACTTATTTTGAACATTTAGCATTAGCTTGGCTAGACAGAATTGGTCAGTCTAACCACATTAGAGCTCACCTCAGCGGGCAGAGGCTGACAGACAGGCCGCCTGACGTTAGCTTAACTGTCCATCTGGTTAGTTTTGATCGCTATTTTCTAACAATTCTATTTACCCCTCCCCCCCACACACACACAGGAAACATTATTCATCTATCAACACTCACCCATACGTCATTCTTAGACATTATTTTAGTTTAGCTTACTATAGTTTTATTTTCTCTAATCAAAACCAAAGGTAGCTAGCTGACACTAGTGGCTATCTAGCATCAGCTAGCCACCTTGGGTTATCATGCACTCATTCACAAATGCCTTTGTGCTTTTTGTACTCCAGGGACTGGTCATATCCCATCAACCACTTAAACCACACACTCCTGTCCACCAATGATGCTTTATTTTAATTCACCCTTTAAGACGTATTTATAGTAGTTGGCTCAGGTGTGGTACCTGAGCTAGAAACTAGCCAGCTAAGATTAGCACTAGTAATGAAAGTGGGAGGGTGAAGTTAACTGCAGCTGTTGGGGATTTAAAGAGACATGCACTAAAACAAAGTGTTCTGAGGGAGGCTGCAAAAGATGATTCACAATGATACTGCAATAATTAAATAACTATAGACAATTTGGTCAAAATATGTTACAACCATTTCATTAGAGACCTGTGTGACCTTCACTAAGAAATGTTCTTGTGATATCCTACCGTGTAGCAATGATCACACTTGAGTTATTTCTTTGGCTAACTCTGCCGTTTATTCTGCAACACACATAATAAGACTGAACATGGATTCTGCGCGGGGTTTTTCACACTCTTATTCTAATGTGTCCCCTTAATAGTAGTGCTGAACAATACAGGTAGTTCCCCCTAGAGGCATGTGCCAGTAATGTTTTAAATTAGACTTGCAGTCTACCACATCCCTCCCCTCTAGATTAAACTACTTTTAATTACACTAGCCAAGTATGCTAGACATCCTGGAACTCCCATTTAATCCTAAACAATCACAGTTACTTTTAACTTCTTAAACACATGTGCCATACATATAATTTCTTTCTCTTTTCTTTTCTTTTTTTTTTTTTTTTTTTTTTCACATGTATAACACACATAACAGTCTAACTGGGGATTTGGTTTGACTACCGCATCCCAGTGAGGTTCCAGGACGCATTCTTGTCCTGTGGCTGGGGAACTCACTACTGACTAAGTATAGTCCTTCAAGTAGTCTGGAGCTTTCCTAGCTCGCTGAGATCTTCTCACGGCGGGTGAGCCAACTGCAGGTGAAGACTCAGACTGCTCCACTGTTTCGGCTGCTGCAGTGCTGCCCGTAGAATCTGCAGAGACGGTTACCTCAGGTTTCACCTGAAGTGGTGGTTCGTTGATGCTCTCCTCAGGATGGGTGTCAGACAACACCTCTGGTGCCATCGGCAGGGGAATGGAGCTCCTACCACGAACTTGGTCGATGTGTCGCCTCACCACTTGTCCATGACCTAATGTCACCTTGAATGACACAGGGCCTGTCTTTTCTGTTATTTCTCCTGGTACCCAGGCTGGTCCTGAGCCAAAGTTGCGGGTGTAGACCACGTCTCCTTCTCTCAGTATTCTCTCTCTAGCATGCATGTCATGATAACCTTTTTGTTTCTCTTGTTTATCATGCACTTTGTTTCTGAAGTCTGGATGTATTAAGTCAAATGTTGACCTCAACTTCCTTCCACACAACAGCTCAGCTGGTGACTTGCCAGTTGTAGATTGGGGTGTTATTCGATAGCTGAACAGAGCTCTCGACATTCGGGTTTCAATAGAGTCTCCTGTCATCTTTTTCATGAGTGACTTGAACGTCTGCACGGCCCTCTCGGCTAAGCCGTTAGAAGAAGGATGGTATGGCGCAGTCGTGATGTGACGTATGCCATTCTTTTCAGAAAACTCTTGGAACTGTTCACTCGTAAAACATGTACCGTTATCTGATACTATGATTTCAGGTAGCCCATGTTGGCTGAAACTCTTTCTAAGACATTCAATGGTAACAGTAGAAGTAGAGCTACTCACAGAATATGCATCGATCCACTTTGAGTATGCGTCAACTATGATCAGGAACATTCTTCCCATCCATGGACCTGCGTAGTCAATGTGAATTCTTCTCCATGGTTTATCTGGAACTTCCCAGGGATGTAGTGGGGCTGCTGGAGGACTGTTCCTGTTCTCCTGGCATGCCGCACATGACTTCACAAGCGCCTCCACCTCTGCATCCATGTTGGGCCACCACATGTAGCTCCTCGCCAACGCTTTCATGCGAGTGATGCCAGGGTGTGCTTGGTGTAGTTGTTGCAGTAAGGCATTCCTACCAGGTGGTGGAACAACCACGCGTCCTCCCCACAGGATACAACCTTCCTGGGTGCTGAGCTCATCCTGTCGTCTGGCATAGGGAATGAACTCAGGACTGTTCATCTTCGGCCATCCTCGCAAGATGTATTCTCGCACTCTTGCTAGAACAGGGTCTTTGTCTGTCCATTTCTTTATTTGTTGCGCGTTCACCAGGGGCACGCCGATATCTTCAAACAATAGCACTCTCTCCTCCTCCTCAGGCGTGCTGTCTCTTCCTCCATCCAAGGGTAGCCTACTCATCGCGTCAGCATTCGTATGGTCCCGTCCGGCTTTGTAAACGATGGTGTACTCATACGCTGCTAATGTAACGGCCCATCTCTGAATTCTCTGAGATGTCATCTGGGGTATGGCTCTCATTTCACTGAACAGTGAAATTAGTGGCTTGTGGTCAGTCACTATAGCGAACTGTCTCCCGTACAGGTATTTGTGGAATTTTTTTACACCAAATACTACTGCAAGGCCCTCCTTGTCTAGCTGGGAGTAGTTTTTCTCAGCTGCACTAAGAGTTCTTGAGACGAACCCTATGGGTCTCTCTGAGCCATCCTCCATACGATGAGAGAGTACAGCACCCACACCGTAGGGTGATGCGTCACACGCCAGGATGAGTGGTTTGTTTGAATCATAGTGCACTAACACACTACAGGACTGAAGTAGCGCTTTGGACTCTTCAAACGCCTTCTGCTGCTTGACCCCCCATGACCATTTTTCTTCCTTCTTAAGTAAGGTATGTAGTGGTGCCAGCAGCGTGGAGAGCTTTGGGAGGAACCTATGGTAATAGTTCAACAAGCCCAGGTAGGCTTTTAACTCAGTAACATTTTGTGGCTCAGGCGCCTCCGCAATGGCTTCCACTTTGTCTGTTAGAGGGTGTAGACCACTGGCATTAATCTTGTGGCCTAGGAACACCACCTCTTTTCCCATGAACTCACACTTGCTTCTTTTCAACCTCAGACCGCTTTTCTCCAACCGTTGAAGCACTTCCTCCAGCGTTTTCAGATGTTCTTGTTCATTTGGTCCTGTACAAAGGATGTCATCCAAATAAATGGCAACATTCGGAATTCCACCTAGGATGCCCTCCATAGTTCTCTGGAATATAGCAGGACTGGAAGCTACTCCAAATGGTAAGCGTGTGTAGGTATATAAGCCTTTGTGTGTATTGATGGTTACATACTTTCTTGATTCTTCTTCCAGGACTACTTGTTGGTAGGCGTGACTCATGTCTAATTTCGTGAAGTGTCGGCCGCCGTTCAGCTGTGCGAAGAGGTCCTCCACTTTAGGAATTGGATACTGATCCACCCGTGATGCTCGATTGACAGTGAGTTTGTAATCTCCACATATTCTAATGGAGCCATCCGGCTTTCTCACTGGGACTATGGGCGCCGCCCATTCTGCAACCTGCACTGGCTCAATGATCTTGTCATCCAGCAGCCTCTGTAGCTCGCTTTCAACCAGTGGCTTGACTGCATAGGGCACCGGTCGGGGTTTGCAGGATCGTGGTTGGGCCTCCTTGTCCACATTAATCTTTGCAGTGACACCTTTTAGCTGTCCTAAGCCTTCTTTGAACACCTCAGCGTGTCTTTCGAGGATCTCCTCCAGCTGCAATTTGGGCTGAGATTCCACTTTATTCACCAACTGATCAATCATGGCCAGTTCTTGTAGCCAACTTCGCCCTAGTAGATTTGGTCCTTCGCTCCCAACTACTACTACAGGTAAGTCCTTTTCTTTGTTTTCGTGCTGCACCTTCACTTGTGCCATGCCTAGCACGTCTAGCTTCTCTCCTGTGTATGTTCTTAATTTTAATGAACAGGGATTTAATTCTGCTGTGTCTGTTTTCTTCCACAGTTGTGTATATTGCTGTTTACTTAATATGGTTACTCCACAGCCTGTATCAACTTCAAATGTTACTTTCATTCCATTAACATTCATGGTACGCGTGATGGGCGCTACCTTGGTCAGCTCCTCTGACGTGTTGTAAATTGTGTGAAAATCCATGTCTTCTGTATCACTTTCTCCCTCCCCTCTCAGTTGATTCGCTCGCTGTTCCTTTCCTGGGCCCTTTTTTTTTTTCTTTTGCCCATTAACTGTTGCTTTCAGCACCTGTGCGCTGTCCACCTTTATTCTACATGCTTTCTTAATGTGCCCTCGCTTGCCACAATTATGACACAGCTCAGTGGCAAATTTGCACTCGGCGGCATTGTGCTGGCCTTTGCAGCGATAACAACTGGGGAATTTGTGATGATTTTTATCAGTTGACACTTTGTGGACACCTACTTGGGTCTTAGGCACACGAACATGCGTTGCTGCGTCCTCTGCCAGTTTCCCTTGCATTTCTCTCACATCTTTAGATGCTGTTTCCATCGCTTGGCATAATTCCAAAGCCTTCACAAAAGTGAGTTTTGTTTCAGATAAAAGTCGCCGTTGCATTCGGTCATCATTCACTCCACACACAAGTCTGTCTCTTAACATTTCTTCCAATGAGTCTTTGTAATCACAGTGCAGTGTTAATTTCTTCAATTCTGCCACATACTCTGCTATGGACTCAGTGTTCCTCCTTATGCGTGAATTAAATTTAAATCGTTGCACGATTTCACTCGGTTTGGGGCTGAAGTGCTTCTGAAGCTCAGCAGTAAGCTGGTCGTACGTTTTATCTTTCGGTAATGCAGGGCTTATTAAATTTCTCAACAAGCTGTAAGTAGTTGCACCAACTCCACTCAACAGTACAGCCTTCCTTTTGTCTGGCTCCTCAATATCATTAGCTTGGAAGAAAAAGTCCAACATTTCACTATATTCTTCCCATGACTGAGTCGAGTTATCAAAAGGGGTTACCGTTCCGATTACAGCCGCCATTGCTCGTCGTGGTGGGGAAACCTCGTTTTTCCTCCTCTGAACTTGCACTCGAACTACTGGAGTCACTTGAGTTCGCCACACTTGCAATGTTCTCTGTTTCTCGCCGCTGATTTTTTTCTTTTAATCCTCGTCGCCAATTGTGTGATATCCTACCGTGTAGCAATGATCACACTTGAGTTATTTCTTTGGCTAACTCTGCCGTTTATTCTGCAACACACATAATAAGACTGAACATGGATTCTGCGCGGGGTTTTTCACACTCTTATTCTAATGTGTCCCCTTAATAGTAGTGCTGAACAATACAGGTAGTTCCCCCTAGAGGCATGTGCCAGTAATGTTTTAAATTAGACTTGCAGTCTACCACAGTTCTGTTTACCGCTTTAATAATAGTTTAATAAATGTTTACCGCTTTAGTAATTCTGTTTTCATCAAACTATATCATGCTGCAGAATATCAGATTTGTATTTGGAACACATAAATCACACGTGAAAATAACAGCAGGTCAACACTTGCACACAATTACCAGAATGACATTTCAGCACAGCAGTATTTGTCATCCATCATGTTTATTTGGTTCATCATCAGTGATAAAGTGCTCACCTGCTGTGTTGGTACATAAACAGCTGAGGACAGGGATTCAAATGCACAGCTTTTGTCTGAGCTACTATTACAGTATTGAACTACTGATTTGCCCTTGACCTGTACGACATGCAATACAGAAGGAAGGCGAAAATGCTTCCTATTGATTCTTAATTTAAAACGTGACAAAAAGATGAATGTCCATCTCAAGATGAGAGTCAGAGCAAAATATTTTCAAGAAAATTGTGGGGGCTGATGTTGTTTTGTGGTGTTCGGTGTTTCCCATCAGGTTAGGGTTGCATTTGTGGAGCGCTCGCTGGCCCGGCATTTTAGGACAGATGCCATGGGAGAACACTGGTTTGGGTCCCGACCAGATGCAGTGGGAACAGCTGTGATCGCCACGAGTTAGTGGTGAACTGTGCAACAAACAGGATTATTGATGAAAACTAAAAACAGGCGGATATTAATATTGGGAGCAAAATAATCTCTCTCAGTGGGACAGCAGTAGTTATACTTTTTTCAAGGTTTATAGCTGCTTGAATTTAAGTGGCATTCATTGTTTTTCACCAGAATGTGAATTTGTCATGTCAAAGTTTAAAATAGTGTGTGTGTGTGTGTGTGTGTGTGTGTGTGTGTGTGTGTGTGTGTGTGTGTGTGTTTTAACTGATCAAGGCCAATGATATTACTTTTAGACTGGGGGAACAGTTCTCGTATACATGAATTAATTTATATTAATAGATATTCAAAATCAGTGCAAAATAACAACCCGATTCAGGTTGATTTGTTTTGATTCAGGAGGCCAGACCAGGTTAATTGATTACAGATGAGTGGATTCATCACACTATCTTTCTCCATTAGTCATCCTGTAACCTAAAGCATGTTGAGAGGGCCCGGTGCACTTCCTTTGCAAATTGTTATAAATGAGGCTTAGCGAAGACAATCACACGCAGAGCGCCGGTCAGACTGCCAGGTGGGCTTGTTTCACAGTTTAAACCAATCTACATAGCAGTGTGATCATATTTAATTCAGGTACAACAATGCATCAGACCTGATTGCTGACTTGAAGCCACACTTGTGAAGTTAACCAGTGTACAAAACTAACTTAAAAATGAAGACAAAACTGACAAGGAACACAATTAAAGGTCCCATTCATTGGAAAAAAAAAATGTGTTTTTGTGGGTTTTAACTTTCTGAAATGTGCCGACTGGTCATGTGATTATAAGAAAAACATAAAAATGCTCACTTCTCTTAAAAAAACAAAACAAAAACACACAGCCTTGATATTGTTTCTGTCTCAGATGAGCTGTTTTAACTCTTCCAGGTTTGTTCCATATGTCAAGACAAGGTAACCGCAGCCTTGATACCCCCCGCTGCTGTATTATTGGCCAGCCTAGCTATCTGCCTGTGAACATGAAGATGGGGGGGGGGGGGGATTCCAGACAATGCATTAGCTTCAGAGCCAATAGTGCTATTAGGGAGTTAGCTTACCGAGTACAGTTTATATTATTTTTTCTAGATGCCAGTCACCCTAATTGACATCCCTGTTTGTACCTGGTTCACCAATCCAGTTGATAATATATTCTGGCTTATGTTGTATTTTCACAGTGATGGTGTATTGAACTGTTAGTATTAGTGTGGCTAGGCAGTCTGAGTCCGTCAGTCGAACTGCATTAGAGGTCTCCTCAGAGGGGACAGGCTGACAGACAGGCCACCAGGCATTAGCTTAACTGACCGCTATTGTGTATAAATTCTATTCACCCCCAAATGAAATCCTTGCTCATCTGCCGACACTTGACCATATACATGGTTCTCAGATGTTATCAGCTAGCTAGCATCAGTTAGTCGCCTTAGGTCACCGTTCACTCTTTTGCGGATGTTTCTATGCTTATTGTACACCAGGGACTGGTCATACCTTGTCGACCACTGAAACCACCCACTCCTGTCCACCAGTGATGCTTTATTTCATTCATTCTTTAAGATGAATTTATGTTAGTCGGCTCAGGCTGCCACACTGCACCGTACAGACTAACTGGTACCTCACATCTCACTCTGCGCCTGATAGTCCTTCTTTGTGCAATGGGATGATTCATGTGTTTATATGGGTCATCATATATTAAGCTATGATGTATAGAGGTTTTATAGTCGTGTTAGTTTTTGTTTTCCACGGGTAATCCCTTTGTCTGTCATGTGTGTGTTTCTGTTGTTTGGTTGTCTACTGTCATGTTGCTGTTACACTGTAATTTCCCAGTTTGGGATCAATAAAGTACATCTATCTATCTATCTATCTATCTATCTATCTATCTATCTATCTAATTAGTGGCATTTTGAGCAAAATATGTCATAAACATTTAATTAAGACCTGTGTGAGCTGTCACCATGTGGGTAACATGACGTGAATGGGACCTTTAATAGGCACGCCTTAATGGCACAGTGTAGCACATACAGTAGATATGTAATTCTCATTTTTGCTTTATTAGGGCCACTTCAGCAAGTATTGCAACGCATTATGAACAGCTGACTGACTGAGTGTATTCTCATGTAGTTGTCACTATCAGCAATGTCTTTGGAGTGGATTGTAGGTCACCCAAGATTCCCATCGTTTCCTTCAGTTATCATTTTTCATCTGTCTAGACAGAGGAAACGTGACTTTAATTATCAATAAGCAGAGGCGATACCTCTCTTTGTTTTAATGTTGGATCAATTAGAATAATCCCTTCCATGAAGGGTATCTTTATCTATATTTTTGTTCCAAGTGATCACAATGTACAGGAGTGATTTTACTGTGCACCCAACAGTTGTGATAAAATGCCCCTAAGTGAGTCCTATTATTATTATTATTATTATTATTATTATTATTATTATTATTATTGACCACTTCCTGTCATTCTTATATCATTCAGAGGGTTCACTTATGCCTGTCTGTATATATATATATATATATATATATATATATATATATATATGCACTTATCCTAAGAAGACTTCATCTTCACAGTGTAAGGGATGAAGGCACTTAGCCTATAACTCAGCAGGTTGTCCTTCTCCTATTGACACTGCAAAGATGTTAATATGTGTATAAGTGTGTGTGTGTTTTCAGAGAGACTGTCTCCCTCTCTGCTAGTCTCAGGCTGTCTTTATGTATTTATTTTGTGCAGGACATCAATGTGTGAGTGTTTGTTTTTTTTGGTGACTCATTATATTTGGCCTATGCTCATCACAGCAGCAGATTTGGGGTTGTGAGGTGCTCATCACTGGAGAAACAGTGGGATCCTTTCTCTCTGACTTAGAACGTCCTGGCACACCTTTGTGCAAGCATTACATGAGTTCTCGAGAGCATGTGTGCAAGTGCTGTGGGTATGATTCTTTGGAATTGTCGTATATGAGGCAACATTCACAGTTTCCAACATAAAGTATAACTTCCTAGGAGCTGTCATGAAAGAAAGCATTAAAACATACAGTGGTGTGAAAAAATCTTTGCCCCCTTCCTGATTTCTCATTTTTTTGTATGTTTGCCAGACTTGTTTCAGATCATCAAACAAATTCAAATATTAGACAAAGATAACACAAGCAAACACAAAATGCAGTTTTTAAATCAAGGTGTTTATTATTAAGGGGAAAAAAAATCCAAACCTGCATGGCTCTGTGTGGAAAAGTGATTCCCCCCCTCCCCGGTAAAACATAATCAAACTGTGGTTTCTCACATCTTTGGAAAGCTGAGTTCAATTTCTCTAGCCACACCCAGGCCTGATTACTGCCACACCTTGTTCTCAATCAAGAAATCACTTAAATAGGACCTGCCTGACAAAGTGAAGTAGACCAAAAGATCCTCAAAAGCTAGATATCATGCTGCGATCCAAAGAAATTCAGGAGCAAATGAGAAACAAAGTAACTGAGATCTATCAATCTGGAAAAGGTTATAAAGCCACGACTCATCCAAGAAGTCACAAAAGACCCCACAGCAACATCCAAAGAACTGCAGGCCTCACTTGCCTCAGTTGAGGTCAGTGTTCATGACTCCACCATAAGAAACAGACTGGGCAAAAATGGCCTGCATGGCAGAGTTCCAAGACGAAAACCACTGCTGAGCAAAAAGAACATAAAGACTCGTCTCATTTTTGCCAGAAAACATCTTGATGATCCCCAAGACTTTTGGGAAAATACTCTGTGGACTAATGAGACAAAAGTTGAACTTTTTGGAAGGTGTGTGTCCCATTACATCTGGCGTAAAAGTAACACAGCATTTCAGAAAAGGAACATCATACCAAGAGTAAAATATGGAGGTGGTAGTGTGATGGTCTGGGGCTGTTTTGCTGCTTCAGGACCTGGAAGACTTGCTGTGGTAAAATGGAAGCATGAATTCTGCTGTCTACCAAAAAATCCTGTGGAAGAATGTCCGGTCATCTGTTCGTGACCTCAATCTGAAGCGCACTTGGGTTCTGCAGCAGGACTATGATCCAAAACACACCAGCAAGTACACCTCTGAATGGCTTAACCCAGTAAGGATTAAATTTGATTACATGATCTACCCTCTCCTGCGGTTGGTGTCGCAGATCCGCACCTGTCACGTGATTGGTCAAAAAGTATGACCCCCCCCCCCCCAAATAAGCCCAGCTGTACCAAGCATTTCATATCACTAGATGGCAGACACATATAGCTTACTGCTCTTCACTGGAGGACTGAGTTCAGCCCACCAGAACCGTGTCAAATCAGATATCACTTCTGGGGCGCAGAAGAAGAGCTGTATAAACAATTGCGCAACATATATTTCAACAGGGAGGAAGAATTTGCTCCAAATTTTGCCAACTATGATTGTAAAAGGGATTATTTAGCTTCTGAATGGAAATATTTACCTCCTGGATGTACAAGATGGACTGGAGTGGAACACTTTTTGCCTGTCATTGACGAAGCTGCGTGTGACGGACAGGACAATCCTGCCGGAAAGCTGAAATGACTGACAGAAGTCAAAATAAGGACCGGGGATGAGCACACGGACACATGGCGACACATGACAAGCGGAAGGTCTGATGTTTTTATTTGTTTACATTCTACTGATTTTCTGGTTCATATATTTTGAAGACAAGATAACAAAAAACAAAAAAACAAAGACAAAAAACCAAAACCATCCTTTGTGTAAATATGTCCAAAGTCCACTTTAACCGAAAGTTATGTAATCCGATATGGCTGCCGTCACATTATGCAAATTAGATGCGTAAATTTACTCCTATCATAAACTTTGGATCATATTCTACATCTTGTTTACAATAAGCCATTATCTCTTACCACTTTCAAGTTACAGCCTTTGGAATTTGTGATATCTAAACGGAATATTTTCTTGAAAAAAATCTTCACCACCAGAGGGTGCATTCAGATGGTGCGGATCTGCGACAGAAATCCTCTCAGGGTTAAGAAAAACAAAATAAAGACTTTGGAGTGGCCTAGTCAAAGTCCTGACCTGAATCAGATTGAGATGCTGTGGCATGACCTTGAAAAGGTGGTTCATGCTTGAAAACCCTCCAATGTGGCTGAATTACAACAATTCTGCAAAGATGAGTGGGTCACAATTCCTCCACAGCGCTGTAAAAGATTCATTGCCAGTTATTGGAAACGCTTGATTGCAGTTGTTGCGGCTAAGGGTGGCCCAACCAGTTATTAGGTTTAGGGGGCAATCACTTTTTCACACAGGGCCATGTAGATTTGGATTTTTTTCCCCTTTAATAATAAACACCATTTAAAAACTGCATTTTGCGTTTACTTATGTTATCTTTGTCTAATATTTAAATTTGTTTGATGATCTGAAACATTTAACTGTGACAAACATTCAAAAAATGAGAAATCAGGCAAAAACGTTTTCATACCACTGTAAATGGTTAAAGATCATAAATGACCAGGAGAGAAAAAATATACACTTCACAAAAGTCAGTAGCACAAATTAAAATTGCCATGCACGAGTTAATTTTCTTGAAACACACCTGAAGCCTCCTCTTTCTCCTGTATGGACCAGGCATGCCTTGTGCATTCACGGGCCTTTCCTTTCCTTTGTGGATTTGTCCCATTCGCCTTTGCACAATATCGGAAAATCACCTCATCTCACACTGCAGTCCAATTTATACTGTGTTGTATGTGATGTAACCTCCTGTATAGTCTTGAAACAATTGATGAGGATGACACGGGGAATTCAAAATCATGACACAAATGAAAACGATGGCAGAAAGCAGATATTAGTTAACTGATTGTTAAAATTTAGAGTTTCCTTATTTTGAACAGAAGTTTTTTTTTCATCATGCTCCTCCCAGTGAGATTTACATCCCTGAATCAGTGGTAGGCAGAATATCTTTATCTTTGTAGATTGGTTTTAAAGGAACCTACAGAGTTTATGACAGACATGTGTGATGTGGGCACCGGTTGAACTACTTTGATAAAAGTATTAAATGCTTTATTTTCTGGAGTAATCTGGGCTGGTATGACTCAGGGATTATTCACTTCTGGACATGGCCGAGTGTTGCTGGGTCCACCGTTCCCATGCTGCCGTTGGTGCGTAATGGGGAGCGTGTGACTCGTTTTGTGTGTTTCACAAAAGTAAAGTAGCTGCCTGTCTAACTCACTGCTGCAATGTAATGTGTGTCCTGGCCAGGATTGTGTGCTTGTGAGAACGTGTGTGTGCTGCTGGATTCCCTTCAGAGCAGTAGGATCTTTGTTTATCCCCAGGCTCGCCAATTACAGGCTGCTTCACAAAATGATCTGGAACTAATAGCGCTAATTTCCATGTGTCTAAATGCAGCATGTGTGCAAGAATGTGTTCTTATGCATTAGCAGACTCTGTGTGTCTCGGCAGTGACCCCTTGGCTGTCCCGGGCACATGCTGTCTGATTCCATAATGCACTCTGCACCAAAGTTTTGGTGGCTGGGCTTGTTGTGCGAGATAATGAACAAGTCTGCAATTATGAATTGGCGTAAAGATGCCCGGCGTCAGAAGTTTGCCAGAGAGAGCTGATGGTGAGTCTCCTGTGTCAGAGGTTACAGGCCAGTCTGAAGGAAAAGGGAGGCTGCTGGGGTGGGAATCTCAGGCACGTCACAATTTAATTTGATTGCAGTTCAGGGCACTCTGATTCACTTCTGAAATGATGCACCTCAATGCATCTTTACTTGTACTCAGGATTTTTTTCCCCTCCCACTGTCATGAGTGGAGGTTTCATTTCTATGTTGTGGGGGACGGTAAACAGAACCTTGTCTGCAGAGTTAATATTGAGGGGACGCTACATACTGTCAGTCAAAAATTTGCAAGAATTTTTTTTTTTTCACTAAAGCAAAAATGTACACTTACAAAGAAAGTTATAAATTTATGAGGAAAAAAGATGTACATTTACAAGAACCCCCCCCCCACAAATTTATTAGAAAAGTTTGCACATTTACAAGAAAAAAATTGTAAATTTAAGATGCAAAAAGTAGTGGATTTGTGAGGAAAAAATGCACATTTACTGGAAAAAAGCAGCAAATTCATGGGAAGAAAGTGGCAAATTTATATGAAAAAAATTTATGAAAAAGTCAAGAACTTACAAGAAACAAGGTGTAAATTTACAAGTGAATATAGTAAATTAATGAGAAAAAGTGACAAATTTATAAATGGAAATTTAAAAATAATGCATATACTTAGCAGTGGTGCTTCAAATGCATTTTTTCAGTTATGTAACATGATATAGAAAGGTTTATGATAATTGGGGGGTCCCCCCCCCCCGATTTACACCTATGCCCACTGTGTGAAAACTTGGTACCTTTAGAGCAAAGTATTTGCAGTGACCCACGACTGTACTTCCAGTACCTTTCAAGAAACAAATGAAAGAGAACTGTGGCAGGTCACATGGACTCTTACATCTGCCAGCATATATTCCGCTTCAAAGCCCAACATGAAAAGTGCACCTGTAGCATGCTTGTTTCAACACAGACTTCAGAGTACCCTGAATTTTAACAAGTAACAGACCTCTGCCGAACATTCTCCTGTTATGTGCAACTTTTAATGCAGTCCTTCAGTCAAAAATGCACAGAATTTCTAACATATGAATACTAATAATGAAAAGTGGAAGCAATCTTACCAGCTGTCGTCAGTGATTCCATGACTTTGGTTTGCTGTGGCTCAAAAGTGCCCAGCACAGCATGACAGCCCTGGTTCTTGACAACGGAAAACGGGTGCCCTTTAGGTAGAAGCTTTCACATTGATTACCCGAAGTGCAGTCATACGTTTGCTTTTAATAAAGAGGGTGCCAGTTGAATTTCCCGCTCCGCCATCACTCGTTTCTGTTTTGTGTCACGCCATAAACTCTCCGGACGCTACACTTCCAACTTGTTTTCGAGTTCTGCCTTTTTTTTTTTTTGTTCTATCAAAATGGATTCCATTATTGATTAATTTTTAAGAATCAAGTTCTGGACATTTGTACATCGATTCTGAATCATTGATGTCCACATCGTGATGCATCAGATTATTTCTCACACACCTGATTGCAGCTGGCGTTCACGGTCAGAAAGTTATTGTTAACATCACGCTTGAAAAGTAGAATCGAGTTTTAAAAAAATAAACTCTTTCTTGCCACGTTTTTACACGCATCCTGTTTTACTAAGACAAAAAGCCTAAATTAGTCTGTATAAATAAATAAAATATGCCTAAAAATAAGGTGCAGCATTATGTTTTGTGTCTCTCCACGATCCTTGGCTAACTCACTATAGTGCGTGGTTAGCTGCTGTCATAGAATGATCTTCTGCTTCACCGTATTTTCTTTTCTTTGCTTTTGATTTGTTCAAGTGCACGTTTCTTTAAGCTATCCCATCTACAGTGAGCCTCTGGCTGTTGTTCTTACTGTTTGTCTGAACTTTAAAGTGACACTGGCAAAAATTTAAAAAAAAGTTTTTCTGTTGTTAACATGTCTGTACCATGTTTTTGTGACTTACAAGACATATCAACAGCAAAATTTTCACCACAGTCCCAAGTCTGTGTTTTTCTACTGTGAATTTCCAATTTGGTAACGCCTCCCCTAAAATGGGTGAGTTTGGACAGACTGTTTCTACCTGCGTATTTGTGCTTAGCCTGGTTGGTTAGAACATTAACCAATCAGACGGCTACTCTTGGCTACCTTGGGGGAAGAGGGCAGAGCCGAGGAGCAGCAGGAGTGAGGGAGATGAAGCGTCCATTTTGCACAGTGATTAGCGAAGCAGAGGAGGAGGAAGGAGGAGGAGAGGGGGGACCCGGCTTCTGCTGCTCAGCAAGACCGCTGCTCTTAGCTCACTTTGTCGGCAGACGGGGCGCCGAGCTGCAGAATATGAGCTGCCCAGTGGGCCACTTTTGGTAAGCAGAGCTGGAACCAGCTCGCCGTAGTTGCTGGCGGACAGGGCGCTGCGCTCGGCGAGACTGCTTTCAGAAAAATGTTTTGCTTTTTACTTTTGAAGATATAGGCAGAACTTTAACGTCCGGAAGCGTCGTGAACAGACTAGCAGCCCACCCACCAGGAGTTGCGGCGACCAATCACGTGCAAGCCCTGCAGGTCGACCAATCACAATCACAAGCTCTTTTCAAGCAATTCTAAGGTAATGAAAGTTTTTTATAGGCAAAAAGCCACAATATACTATTTTGGGCAATACACATTTGTTTTTGAGGTAGTTTTAGAGCTGCCGGCTTGCATTTTTAAGAACTCAACTTCACAATTTGACAATCGATTTATTCACCCAGTCAGATGGTCAGAATACGTGTATCACAGGATTCCTCTTAGTGACAGAACTGCTTCCCACTTACTTTTAATAGTTTCCCCATTTTTAAGGAACCCGGGTTTTTGTTCCACTTAATCTTCATGTTTATTGTGAGATGAGTTCTTGTCAGACACATTCTCCGTCTCTGTCTTTTTCTGTGCCGTGCAGTCCCTGTCAAAAACGCAGCTGGTGGAGTGTGAGGTGACAGACATTTCTTTTCACCCGCTGACAGTCAGCTTCATTGGTAGAAGAGGGTCCTAATACGTGAAGACAAGCTTAACGCAGTTTTTTCTGACTGATTTTATGTTTGCTCTAGTAAAGTAAAATACTTTGAGGCTATTTATTTGAAAGAAAAAAAAAGGATGGCATTTAAATTTGATGTGGATTAATTGTGAGCAAGTGAATAAGCAGCTATAGCCTGGGAAGCTATGCTGCATATGCTTACAGTGTCTCAGGTTTTTTTTTTTTTGCAAACATGCCGTTTCAGTGGGAGAGCTGCCAGTCAATACTCCCGGAGTGGCAGTGCCACACTGATTGGTTCTTTAATTCTGTGGGAGGGCTTCTTCAGCAGTTGTTTCCATGGTTGCCATCGTGTTGATAATGGTGTGGACTTGTGTACAACCGTCAACCCACAATCAAAAGTCTTTTCTGTATGCTCTCGACGATGAAACCCATGCAGAAAGGGCTGTACCATCTCTGTTCAATGCAAAATCCATCCATCCATGTTCTTCTGCTTAATCCTTTTCGGGTCACGGGGGGCTGGAGCCTATCCCAGCATCTTTGGGCGAGAGGCAGGGTCCACCCTGGACAGATCGCCAGTCCATCGCAGGGCCAACACAGAGAGACAGACAACCATTCACTCTCACAGTTATACCTAAGGACAATTTAGAATCCCCAGTTTGATGCCAATTGACCTAACTTGCATGGTTTTGGCATGTGGGAGGAAACCGGAGAAATCCTGGAGTAAACCCACGCAGACACGAGGAAAACATGCAAACTCCACACAGATCACTGTTGGTCGGGGGCTGGGATCGAACCCAGGATCCCCCGGCCAAGGGGGAGTTTCAATGCAAAGTAGTGACTGAAATTGACTACTATGTGGAATATTACATGCAGCTTGAATGAGCAGGCAAAGCTGCCTCAGAGTGGGAATACATGGAAAGAAGCTACACCAACAATTTAATAAAAGACAAAAGGAAGAAGTAGACAACGTAAACCTTAGACATCATTAAGATAGAAACTGAGATGGGAACATGGGAGAGAAGGAAAAGATCGAGTAATAAAGCGATAAATCTGGGATAGAGAGATGTGGTGGAAGGACAGAGCACACAACACAAACAGAAACTCAAGGCGAAGTGAAAAGAGGTGAAATCGGTCATTTAAATCCAATTTATTTCACACAGCTTCTGTACTTTAATGAGGCACTGTTGTCTGGCAAGTGCAGAGAAATTTCAGACACTCCCAAGAGTGAATGATGAGCGTGGAGCTCTGTTGTGCTTTTTTATTTTCTTCCTCTGCTGGCTGATGGTTGCTGCAGTGAACACACAGTCGCACGCTTCAACCTCAAGACACAGCTACACTCTCAAACACCCCCCTCACTCTCATCCCATATCTCTTCATGAAAAAGC
Source organism: Pholidichthys leucotaenia (assembly GCA_020510985.1). NCBI lineage: Eukaryota > Metazoa > Chordata > Actinopteri > Cichliformes > Pholidichthyidae > Pholidichthys > Pholidichthys leucotaenia. The sequence continues at coordinate 377,112,253 of CM035838.1, forward strand.
TGCAGCTAAATAATGTGCACCTCCTCTTTGTTCCGTATCCCTTGTCCTGAAATTCTTGGTTTTTTTTTTTCCTCCCTGCAAAATTTGTGAGTCGTCTCCAAATGCATCAAAGCACAAATGTTGTTTTCAATGTACTGTTCTATGAGCTACGCATTTTCATGCAAGCACAAATGCTTTTTACATAAACAAAGGGATTTTTTTTTAATATATTAACACCACTTGTCACTTGTCCCAGGCTATATTGATTCATAGGATGAGTTTGTGTATTGTCCTGGTGACAAAGAAGGTGGAGCTGGAGAGGAATAGAGCTGAGTGCAAGTGGATTTATCCAGGCCATAAAAAGGGGTGGGGGTGTGTGAAAAAAAACAGAGAGCTAGTTGGTATAATTGAAAAACGGAGAGGGCGGACCGTCGCTCTCACTCACACATCCAGTGACATGCTTCATGCTACACCTCTGCTGTCCACGTACGCGTAACCGGAAACCTCGTGTGACGAAATTTACGTCATCGTCGCCACTCTGCTAGTGTCCGCAGTGCTTGACTGCGGACGACCGCGTGCAGCCCAGATTTTGTGACGGCACCGCCTGCCCACGACCTGAACGCGTTGAAAAGCGCATGCGCAAGACTGAACATCCCATTCACGAGGTGGAGATATCGACACACCATACATCAGTAGACGAAAAAGACAACGAGGAGGCGGAAAACGAGAATGAAAACATACATGAATCATACATACATACTTTCTTTCACAGCGGCAGCAGCATCTTTGTGAAAAAGGAGTGAAAACCGGGAAGTCAAACAGCAGAAATGGACTCTATATTTGAAGAGAAACTGTGAAGAAGTCCGCAGTTTCTTCGTTGGTGAAAATCTTGGCGCGTCAGTGCCTTGGCGCTACCTATCAGGTGGGGGTGAAACTACAAATGATGGTTGTGCGCATGCGTCAACTGCTTGGCCTGGGTAGATGAAAAAAGTGAGTATGAGCAGCGCCGTGTGCGTGCCAGGCTCGTCCAAAGCGTACGCAGAGAACAGCGGACTAGAGGGAAATGGAGCATGAAGCAGGCTTTAGTCTTAGTCTTTCTCTCCATAGGTACCACCAAGAGTCACACACTTCTCCCATCATGTTATGCAGCTGTGGAGACCTCGCCTGTAGAAGTCTGCAGGTTCTGTCAGAAGCCACAACTTTACCTTGGAAATCAGCGTCTCATTGTCTTGGAAGTGCTTGCCCTTCATAAATGACTTCATGGTTGGAAAGAGGTGGATGTCAGATGGTATGAGGTCTAGCTGCAGGACCGTGCTTCAGTCTGGGCAATGTGCAAGTTATGAACTGGGGCTTTGTCTTGTAGGAGGCGGACGTCTGCCTCTTGCTTTTGATGGCCTTCCGCAATTTTTGCAGCAGTGAAGCATAGTAAGTCCCGGTAATGGTGGTACCCTTTGCCACAAAATCTATCATCAGTACTCCATGCTGGTCCCAAAAGACTGTGAGCATGACTTTGCCCACCTAGTGTTGGATACATGCCTTTTATGGAGGTGTTGAGTCATAGTGCTTCCATTACTTTAACTGGGCTTTAGTGTCTGGATTGTAGTGATGGACTCATGTTTCATCCTTTCATTCCACATCTATGTGGAAGAAGTGATCCTGGTTTTCTTGGCACATGGCCCAAAGAGCTTGGGAGAATGTGACTTGTTCCTGCTTCAGGAAAGGTGTGAGCAAACCTGGGAATCCATCATGTGGACAACTTTCTCCATGAGCATATGGTCAGGGATTATTTTTTTTCCACAGACCCCACACTGATCTTGACATCTTGAGCTAGTTGGCCAATGGTTACGTGACGATCCTCCAAAATGGTGGCCTCCACTTGCCGGATGGTGTCTTCGTCAATGGTGAAGGTGTGGTCATCCGCGAATGGGTGTCATTTCCACACTTGAACTGCTGATGCCAGTGCTTGGCTATGTCATACAATGATGGGGCGGAGAAATGCTGAGGAGTTGAGAGCTGCAAGTTAACACGAGACCTACAGAGATTGTGTTATCGTACATGTGGAATTTCAGCCTCCTACAATAACCAGAGGAGGGTCGGGGAAATCTTTAATGAACAACCCTTATGTTATATTTGGGACATATTGCCTTGTTGTATTTGTTGTTTAGCAGCTGCAGTGCTGTTACTAATGAGGTTTTGTGTGTGTGGTGGTGGTGGTGGTGGTGGGTGTTCCTTCTGCTCTGAGCCGTTTCCCCAAAGTCAATCTCCACATGAATAACACAGCAGTGCTCAGCATGCTGCAGAACACATTACTGTCTGAAAGATGGGTGGACTGACAGAAATGGACAGAGAAAGAGACGCATGCAAACCACTTGACCCTAATGGCCTTTTTTTTTTGTGGGTACATTTTTGTTTTTCATGACATTGTTTTGAAGGAAGAAAAAATGATTTGCATAAGTGGGGTGCACATCACTGGCATACAGATGCAGATGTTTTGTTCTTTTTCTCATGGTTAGATGTGTCTGTGTGAGTGAGTGTGCATATTAAGGAATACAAAAGTGCATGCATGGCCGCACACGCACACACACACACACACACACACACACACACACACACACACGAGAATGCATATCCGCGTGTATGTGTATGAAACCATAATGCGGAGATAGATGAATAAATAAAAGATCTGGGAAATCCATCAGCAACTAGCACTAGGTTGTCATGGCAATGCAGACGGCACAGCATAGTGCACGAGTGATAGAGGGAGAGATCATATCACTGCAATGTTTTAGCAAGTCTGTGTAACTTTGTTTCAGTCCAGACCTCCTCCGAATCTCACAAAGACTAGACACACTTTTTTTTTCTTTTGTTTTCTCTGCTGCACATGAGAATAAGAGGACATTTTAAATCAAACCGAAAATGTGAGAGAATGAAGAAGTGTACTGAGTGCTAAGCTTAATATCTGGACATTTCTGTACTTCTTACACATCTGTTTCTATTTTACAGTTTTTTTCCCACTTACATATAAAGATATAACGTTGGATTTGGCTGCTCCATCCTTTACCAAAAGTGTGCCTGCTTGTTTGCCTGAACTCCAAGGTTGTGTATTGCATGTGTATTCTGTGTGTGCCAGATATAAGTGGCGCTTTTACAGCAGTAGCCTATAATGGATATCCTGTGATACTCCTCAGAGACCTGAAAACTGCAGCCTCTTCTTTATGGTTCTCTTCCTCTTTCCACTCTGCAGCATTTGTCTCTGCTTTGTCTACAAAATGGACTTGCGTTTGTGTGTGTGTGTGTGTGTGTGTGTGTGTGCGTGCGCACGCGCATGCGTGCGAGCAGCTGGAGTAAGCCCCAGTTTTACACAGCATGGTGGTGGTGACCTAGAGTTGATAGTGAAGAAAAGTGCCGGGCAAATTCAAAGCGCCCGCACGAAGTTTAACGAAGGCAACTTCAAACAGCGCGCGCGCGCGTGTGTGTGCACGTATGTGGCAGAGTGAGAGGAGGAGTGGGTGAGGGAGGAAGAGGAAGAAGTCTATGACAGTGGGATTCTCTCATCGGAGAGCCTCTCACGAGAAACTCTACCTGGTTACTAGGCAACAGAATAGCAGTCCTGCGCATTGGTGCGCGGGAGAAGAGGAGGGGGTGTCAATCTGTGTGTGTGTGTGTGTGTGTGTGCTGAGTCAATATCTATATTATTTATGAGTGTGTTTGACTTTTATGTGTATGTGGTGTAGGGGAAATAATAAGTAAATTAGGGCAGCATCCATATGAAGCTCCCATATAAAATACACTGCTGTAAAAGTACAGGGAATATTTTGCTGTGTAGAATAACATTAAATACTCCAAATGTTGCATCCTTGCTCTCAAGAAAAAAAAAAATACCCTGTGGACAGCTTTTGTTTCACTATTCTCTGTGTTGAAAAACCCAGCCACAGGGGGTGCACAAGCCAATGTACTCCTAGTGTCGGTCCCAAGCCCGGGTAAATGAGGAGGGTTGTGTCAGGAAGGGCATCCTATGTAAAACCTTTGCCAAATCAACCATGCGGATCATGATGAATGAGACTTTCATACCGGATTGGTCGAGGCCTAGGTTAACAACGACCGCCACCGGTGCTGTTAACCGACAGGTTGCCGGTGGAAATTGGGCTACTGTTGGTCGAAGATTGAGGAGGAGGAGAAGGGGAAGGTGTGTTAGGAGGGAGAGAGAGAAAAGGAAAGGTATAAGTGTGGAGGTGAGAGTAGGGACATTAAATATAGGGACTATGACTGGTAAAGGCAGAGTTGGCTGATATGGTGGAGAGAAGAAAAGTAGATATATTGTTTGTTCAAGAAACCAGATGGAAAGGAAGCAAGGCTAAGAGCATTGGAGGTGGATTTAAACTGTTCTACCATGATGTAGATGGGAAGAGAAATGGAGTAGGAGTAATCTTGAAGGAAGAGTATGTGAAGAGTGTTCAGGAGGTAAAGAGGGAGTCAGACAGAATCGTGAGTTTAAATCGAGAAGTCAAAGGTGTGATGTTGAATGTTGTTAGTGTGTATGCCCCACAAGTTAGATGTCAGGTAGAAAAGAAAGAGGAATTCTGGAGTAAGTTGGATGAAGTTGTAGAGAGTGTTCCCAGCGGGGAGAGAGTGGTGATTGGAGCGGACTTTAATGGACATGTAGGTGAAGGGAATAGAGGTGATGAGGAGGTCCTGGGTAGGTATGGTCTTCAGGAGAGAAATGTGGAAGGACAGATGGTTGTGGATTTTGCTAAAATGATGGAAATGGCTGTCATGAACACATACTTTAAGAAGAAAGAGGAACATGGGGTGACTTACAAGAGTGGCGGAAGGTGCACACAGGTGGACTACATCTTATACAGAAGGAGAAATCTGAAAGCGATAGGAGACTGCAAGGTGGTGACAGGGTAGAATGTAGCTAAACAGCATCGGATGGTGCTCTGTAGGATGACTTTGCAAAGCAAGAAGACAAAAACAGTGAAGGCAGTAGAGTTCACGAAGGAGTTGATACAGGCTCTGGGTGGTAGGGAAGAATTACAAGATGACTGGCAAAGTACAGCAAAAGTATTCAGGGAACCAGGTAGAAAGGTATGTGATATATCCAGTGGACAGAGGAAGGAAGACAAGGAGACTTGGTGGTGGAATGAAGAGGTACAGAAAAGTATCCAAAGGAAGATGTTAGCAAAGAAAAAGTGGAATAGTCAGGGAGATGAAGAAAGTAGACAGGAGTATTTGGAATCTAGGTGCATGGCAAAGAGAGAGGTGACAAAGGCAAAGGAAAAGGCATATAGTGAGTTGTATGAGAGGCTGGACAATAAGGATGGAGAAAAGGACTTGTATTGACAGGCTAGACAGAGAGCTCAAGCTATAAAGGATGTGCAGCAGGTTAGGCTGATTAAGGACAGAAATGGTAATGTACTAACAAATGATGAGAGTGTGTTGAGAAGGTGGAAGGAGTACTTTGAAGAGCTGATGAATAAAGAAAATGAGAGAGAGAGGAGGATGATGAAGGAAAGATATGAACAAGGAAGTCCCGAGGATTAGTATGGCAGAAGTGAGGGCAGCTTTGAAGAGGATGAAGAGTGGAAAGGTGGTTGGTCCAGATGACATACTTGTGGAGGTATGGAGATGTTTAGGAGAGATGGCAGTGGACTTTTTAACCAGATTGTTTAACACAATCTTGGAGAGTGAGAGGATGCCTGAGGAATGGAGAAGAAGTGTTTTGGTACCAATTTTCAATAACAAAGGTAATGTTCAGAGCTGCAGTAACTACAGAGGCATAAAATTGATCAGTCACACTATGAAGATATAGGAAAGAGTTGTTGAAGCCAGGTTAAGAGGAGAGGTGACAATCAGTGAACAGCAGTATGGTTTCATGCCAAGAAAGAGTACTACAGATGCAATGTTTGCTCTAAAAGGGCTGATGGAGGAATATAGAGAAGGTCAGAAGGAGTTGCACAGTGTCTTTGTGGATCTAGAGAAAGCATATGATAGGGTGCCAAAAGAGGAAGGGTGATACTATATGAGGAAGTCAGGAGTGGCAGAGAAGTATGTGAGGGTGGTGGAGGACATGAATGAGGACAGCGAGACAGTCGTGAAGTGCGCTGTAGGAGTGATGGATGGATTCAAGATGGGGGTGGGATTACATCATGGATTGGCTCTGAGCCCCTTCTTGTTTGCCATGTGATGGACAGGCTGACAGACGAGGTCAGGCAGGAATCTCCGTGGACCATGATGTTTTCAGATGACATTGTGATCTGCAGTGAGAGTAGGGAGCAGGTGGAAGAGAACCTGGAGAGGTGGAGGTACTGTATGCTCTGGAGAGAAAAGGAATGAAAGTCAGTAGAAGCAAGACAGAATACATGAGTGTGAATGAGAGGGAGGCAGGTGCAACGGTGAAGATGGAAGGGGTAGTGGTAGTGAAAGTAGATGAGTTTAAATACCTGGGGTCAACCATCCAAAGCACTGGAAAATGCACAAGAGAGGTGAAGAAGAGAGTGCAGGCAGGATGGAGTGGGTGGAGACGAGTGTTGGGGTGATTTGTGACAGAAAGGTAGTAGCAAGAGTGAAAGGGAAGATTTACAAGACGGTCGTGAAACCTGCTATGATGTATGGTTTGGAGACCGTGGCGCTGACAGAATGACAGGAGGTGGAGCTGGAGATGGAAAAGTTGAAGATGCTAAGATTTTCATTGGGAGTTGAAGATGCTAAGATTTTCATTGGGAGTGACTCGGAGGGACAGGATTAGAAATGAGTATATCAGAGGGACAGCTCACGCTGAGCAGTTTGGAGACAAACTAAGAGAGTCAAGGCTGAGATGGCTTGGACATGTGCAGAGGAGGGATAGTGGATATATTGAACAAAGGATATTGAAGATGGAGCTGCCAGGCAGGAGGAAAAGAGGAAGACCACAGAGAAGATTCATGGATGTAGTGAAGGAAGACTTGGAGAGGGTTGGTGTTACAGAGGAAGATGCAAGGGATAGGGAGAGACGGAGGCAGATGATCAACTGTGGAGACCCCTGAAGGGAGCAGCTGAAAGAAGAAGAAAATTCTCTGTGTTGAAAAAAGTTTGGAATTCCATTGATAGTTCTGCTGTTGCCAGACAAAATCAAAAAGAGGCAAGACTTTTGGTAAACTCACTGCCGAGAAATGTGTAGGGTTTTTGCTCCAGGTAGGTATTTAAGCTAAGTAAATGAAGTGTTTGAGAGAAATCTTTAAACTAAAATTTTTAGTTACCATTGCAACAACTGCTGCATTAATGGTGACGTGTTTTTGTAGAGGTGAACAACTTGGTTCATAAATAAGGGGAATAACAAAGAAGAAATTTGTCTAAGTTTAAGAAAAAATATCAACAGAATTTAGATTACAGTTGTAGCAATATTTAATTTATAATTATGATCAGGTATAAAGATTATTTAATTCAGACTTAAAAGTGTATGTATGTGGGGACAGATGTTTGGTCTGTCACTGCAAACACTCATACATAGAGAGTAACACACTCGTTTGGGGGCACCAGCTCAATAAATGTGAGCAAGTTATTAATTAATTTCACTTTATGCCTGTTTAATCATCAATTAATTGATTAATAATCAGTCTCAAAATATTAGTGAGTTCTACTGAGGCTTAGAACAATCACAGAAATAGGAATAAATCCCAACAACTACTCTCATTTTATAGATTTATTTAAAAGGAACTGATTAAATGATCTTACATTCAAATAACTTGTGAACAGGTGAAATGATCATCATTGAGCCATCACGTTAAACTTGTAACTGAGGATAGAGTAACAATGTGAGCACATCTATAAAACTATGGACTTCAGCATGAATTTGGAAGAGCTGAAATGAAAAATTATGAATAATATTGGATGCAAATTTATGGAGAAAATAAACTAATTATATGACAAATTCTGGACTACTCTTAAGAAAGTAAAAACGGAATTTTAATAAGAAAAAATATATTATTTCTCTTTTAATTTTGTATCCGATCAGATCCTGAATTATTCTCAAATCTCAGATGTTTTATTCAGCAGATGGAACAGAGGATACAGCTCATGTGACTCCTTGCGTTGTGGTTCTTTTGGCGGCTTCCTCAGCTGCAGATTTCATGGATTATAAGGGAAGTATCTGCCCGTAGATATTCCAAAGTCCACAGTTCAACAACCTTCAAAGTCAGCTGTCACAAGGCTGGATCTTGACTGCGACTACAGTTGGATTGAACTCACAATAAAGATGGCAATGGTGGCTTCTTCAGTGCTGAGGTAATGGCGACCTGCGTTGAGGGTTTTCGTTGTTCAGCGGCTTCATCCAGGGGAATTCGAGAGTAATTCAAAATCTGATCCCCATGGCAAAATCAAAAGATATTCTTCTTCTGACTTTGTGGAGTTGAAACAGCTTCCAGTGTGGAAATGAGCAATCGGTCAGTCTCTTTAAAACACAAAACACATGGTGTATTTCAGAAAAACGTTTAAAAGGAGAAAAACAGAGAATGCCTAGGAACCGGAGTTTAACCCTGAATCAAGATTTGAGCTCAGAAAAGAAAGAATTATTTCCTAGACGTTTAAAGAAAAACATTAAAACATACAGACGTTTACACAGCACAACAATGGAGGATCACACAAATCTGCACTGAAAAACTCTCAGCACTGAAGGAGGGCGTCTCCCTGTTTATATATAACAAGACAACTTTCGTGGGCTCCTGGGGATTGACAGAAGCCCAAACCAATAGTCTTATCTTTGTGGGCGGGTTTTATGAACTTTAGTCCAATGAACAAACAGTCCTTTGTCTGTATGGAACCAATGGAATGAAAGAGCTGTAGCCCAGCATATGCTGGGTGATGATTGGCCGATACCGGTCCTCACAGAATGACACACATTTTAATACACTGGAGATTCCTTAACATACTTATGTATAAAGTTTAAACTAAGTCAGGGATTCATGCACTTTTATACTGGTACTTATACAATTAACATGAAAGAATAAAGTAAGATATTGAAGCATTAAAACATCCATGCATACATTTAAAATCAAGGATTAATATAATTTCCTCAAACCCAAATGACTGTCCACACCTAACATCAGAGTCCATTTGCTTTTCCATGGTGTCCTGGAAATTATTCTGAGAAATGAAACTTGGAAAGAGTTTAACGTTCAGTCAAAAACTTGGTTCAGCATGTACAGTCAACAGTGAATGTCTATCCCAGAGATGTCCACAAGGGGTAGTGTCGAGCTGTGGATAATCCTAGGGCCTTAGGAAATGCATTTAAAGTTTATGGGATGCCTGTTCTTTGTCAACGTTTTATTAACCCATAAAATGGTCTGGAGTAAGAGAGTTTCCAATTTATTTATGATGTGAACTAATCTGTTCCTTGCACGAGATGGAATCCTTATCTCTTGTACAACTTTACAAAGGAATGTGTTCTCCACAGTGTTCCTGAGATGAAAAAGCAATTCTTGACTGGCCTTTTCCTGGGTGAAACAGTGTCTTTAAGATGCAAAGTCTATTTTATTGATGAGTCAAAGCAAGATGATGCTACAGAGTTTGTAAAATATTCAAATAATCACCAAATTATGGAGATTAAAACACATAAGTGGCAGGTCGTGTATTTGAGACCTAGACCTTCAGTGTTGTCCTGTACGTGTCCACCTAGCCATCTTCTGATGCCAGATCCTCGTGTCGTGTCCACTTCAGGGATCTATCAGGAGCGTGAATGGGGCATAACCACCAGAGCAATAACAAATGATTTACATGTGTATGTGTAGCTTGGCAAAACACACAAACTGCACCTCATTGGTGAACGCGTCCTCTGGTGGGCGGTCTGCTCAAGTCTGCTAACCCTCATCTAAGATGGCACTGGGACAGTAAACTTTCTGCTATATCTTTAAAAGTAAACAGCGAAACATGTTTCTATAAACAATTGAAATGAAAAATAAATGGTATAGTTGCTGAATATGAGTTTACTTTTTACTAAGAACTGCTATTTTTAAAGTTCAGTGATGGCTCGACATTCTAGAATGCATTGTGAGGCATCCTACATAGACAGTGAATTTGAAGCAGGCCTAGATGGACATGTATCATCTAGCCTCCTGGGATGTGGTGCCAAAGGTTTAAACCAGCGGTTGCTGATGTCAAATAATAACGGATTCATTAAGTGCACCTCCTCATTCTTCCCTCAAATGGCGTTAGAAGCACTTTTCACTGGTTTGTTTTAAAGGTATCAGACAAAGTGTACTCATAGTCCACCATGTTGTCTAGGAACTGAAATCTACTGAAAGACCACTTGATGCATTGACCAATCAGATGAAAGCTTTGTGTTCTCAGCAGCAGAACCAATGAGAGGTCTTGGACTATTGGTAATGTCAATTACGTTCTGTAACTCTACCTGGTTACACCTCATCCCTGCACTCAACATACCCTTTGATGCGAGTCCTTCTGTCAAAAAACGGACCAGTGGACACGTACTATGACCATCCAATCAGATGACATGAAAATACTGATGTTATCATACGTCTGCTAGCTGGCCCCCAGTGTGGCAAACTTGAAATCTGATTGGTTAAAGCAACAACCTCATTACCATTTATTTTAAGCTACAGAGCATGCACTGTTGATACTGAAGGCCTGAAAATATGAAGGATAAAAGTCCTGCATGGTAACACCCTACACTATATGCATTTTTGATATCATACCGTATTGTTAAGGTAACACTTTTTTAAGTTTTAAAAGCTCATTATTGGGAGACTTTTTCCTCCAAAATTTTCAGAATCAAGTGGAATGAAGACATGTGACTGACTCCATCAAACAAATAAGATAGGTAGAGTTGGACATAAAAGGGTGAAGTTGATCCAAGCTTGATTGTCATCCCCAAATTGCTGAGCTTGTCTTTATTTTGTGGATGGAACTCACACCAGACAAACTCACAAAGAAAGGGGAAGAGTAAGAGAAAGCGCTGCATCTTTGCTACATCGCCACAAAGCAGTCAAATCAAGCTTTTTTTGCATTCCACATAATGATCAAAATAATAATGATAATAATAATAAATATAGCCGCAAGTGGTGATGATCAGGTTCCAAGCAGATGTCGACTTCAAGGCCTTGTATTGTTTAGTGACAGCATTTAAAACCTAAGAACTGCTACACATCAGTTTTTCAGTGTAAACATTACTTTGAGGTGAAAATTTTACACATTGTTGCTTTAAAATGCACAGGAGAGGCATGCTGTATTTAGGAAGGATCCACATTGCTGGGAGGATTTGAACCCTGGTCTCCAGCATGACAGAGAAGCATCTTTACCACTGCGGCACACAACTGCTTTGGGTCACACACTGACTTCCTCAGACACGAGCAAAATGTTCCAGTGACAAGACACAAAGGCTGATAGACATTTCGTAAACATGATTTTTGGAACATGAACAGAATTGCATGAATTTGACATTTTACTGAAGAATACTGTTGTGATTGTGAGTGTGAAGCTTCATCAAGTTTGGATCAGTCCATCAGAAGTTAAATCCAAAAATACATGCCAACAAGAAACTGCACAACTTGACATTCTTGGATAATTTTAACAATTTTTCATTATCATTGTCTGTATGATCACTCCTTAATTTCATCCATCCATCCATCTTCTACCACTTTTCCGGAGGTCTGGGTAGAGGAGGCAGCAGTTCAGCAGAGAAGCACAGACTTTCCTCTCCCCAGCCACCTGCTCCAGCTCTTCAGAGAGGATACTAAGGTGTTCCCAGACCAGCTGGGAGACATAGTCTCTCCAGCAAGTCCTGGGTCTGCCCCGGGGTCTCCTCCCAGAGGGACATGCCTAAAACACCTCAAGTGGGAGGCGTCCAGGAGGCATCCTGATCAGATGCCCATACCACCTCAGTTGGCTCCTTTCACTGTGGAGGAGCAGCAGTTCTACTCTGAGCCTCTCCTGGATGACTGAGCTCCTCACCCTATCTCTGAGGGTGAGTCCAGCAGTCCTACGAAGAAAGCTCATTTCAGCCGCTTGTATCCGCGATCTCATTCTTTCAGCCAGTACCTAAAGCTCATGACCAAGGGTGAGGGTAGGAACGTAGATTGACAGGTAAATCGACAGCTTTGCCTTAGAGCATAGCTCCCTCTTTACCACAACAGACTGGTACAACGTCCACATCACTGCAGATGCTGCTCCAATCTGTCTGTCAATCTCTCGCTCCATTCTCCCCTCACTCGTGAATAAGACCCCAGGATACTTATACTCCACCTCTTGGGGCAGGAGCTTGTCCCCAACCCGGAGAGGACAATCCACCTTTTTCTGGCTGTGGACCATGGACTCGGACTTGGAGGTACTGATTCTCATCCCAGCCACTTCACACTCAGCGACAAACCATCCCAGTAAGACCTGTAGGTCATTGCTGGATGAAGCCAGCAGGACAACATCATCTGCAAACAACAGAGATGAGAACTTGTGGTCACCAAGTATGACAACCTCTGTTCCCTGACTGTGCCTAGAAATCCTGTCCATAAAAATGATGAACAGGATCGGAGACAAAGGACAGCCCTGGCGGAGTCAAACTCTCACTGGGAATGAGTCTGACCGAGTGTTGGCAATATGGACCAAACTCTCACAATGGTCATACAGAGACCGAATAGCTCGTAACAACAAGCTCAATCCCCATACTCCTGAAGCACCCCCCACACACACACAAAAAAAAAAACCACGAGGGACGCGGTCGAATTCCTTCTCCAAGTCCACAAAACACATGTAAACTGGTTGGGCAAACTCCCACGAACCCTCGAGGATTCTTGAGAGGGTAAAGAGCTGGTCCGATGTGCCACGGCCAGGATGAAAACTACATTGCTCCTTCTGAATCTGAGGTTTGCCCAACGGCCGGACTCTCCTCTCTAGTACCTTGGCATAGACCTTCCCAGGGAGGCTGAGGAGTGTGATCCCTCTAAAGTTGGAGCACACCCTCTGGTCCCCTTTTTTGAAGAGAGGAACCACCACCCCGGTTTGCCATGCCAAAGACACTGCCCCCGACCTCCACGCAATGTTGCAGAGGTGTGTCAACCATGACAGCCCTACAACATCCAGGGCCTTGAGGTACTCAGGGCGAATCTCGTCCACCCCCTCCAAAGAGATTTTTAACCACCTTGGCAACCTCAGCCCCTGTGATAGGCAAGTTGTCCCCCTCGTCCACAAGCCCTGCTTCCTCTGTGGAAGGCGTGTTAGTGGGATTGAGGAGATCCTCAAAACATTCCTTTCGCCACCCGACGATATCCCCAGTTGAAGTCAACAGAGCCCCATCCACACCATACACAGTGTGGACAGGGAGCTGATTCCCCCTCCTGAGCCGCCAGACAGTTTGCCAGAATCTCTTCGAGGCCAACTGAAAGTCTTGTTCCATGGCCTCACCGAACTCCTCCCATACCCGAGTTTTTGCTTCAGCAACCACCCGAGCTGCACTCCGCTTGGCCTGTCGGTACACTTCAGCTGCTTTGGGAGTCTCCCAAGCCAACCAAGCTTGATAGGACTCCTTCTTCAGCTTAATGGCCCCCCTCACCACTGGTGTCCACCACTTGGTTCGGGGGTTGCCACCACAAGATGCCTCGACGACCTTGTGGCCGCAGCTCTCAATTTCATCCATCCATCCATCCATCTTCTACCGCTTTTCCGGAGGTCCGGGTCGCGGAGGCAGCAGTTCAAGCAGAGAAGCCCAGACTTCCCTCTCCCCAGCCACCTGCTCCAGCTCTTCAGAGGGGATACCAAGGCGTTCCCAGACTAGCTGGGAGACATAGTCTCTCCACCGAGTCCTGGGTCTGCCCCGGGGTCTCCTCCCAGTGGGACGTGCCTGAAACACCTCAAGTGGGAGACGTCCAGGAGGCATCCTAATCAGATGCCCATACCACCTCAACTGACTCCTTTCAATGTGGAGGAGCAGCGGTTCTACTCTGAGCCTCTCCCGGATGACTGAGCTCCTCACCCTATCTCTGAGGGTGAGTCCAGCAATCCTACGGAGAAAGCTCATTTCAGCCGCTTGTATCCGCGATCTCGTTCTTTCGGTCATTACCCAAAGCTCGTGACCATAGGTGAGAGTAGGAACGTAGATTGACTGGTAAATCGACAGCTTTGCCTTAGAACTAAGCTCCCTCTTCACCACAACAGACCGGTACAACGTCCGCATCACTGCAGATGCTGCTCCAATCCGTCTGTCGATCTCTCGCTCCATTTTCCCCTCACTCGTGAACAAGACCCCAAGATACTTAAACTCTCAATTTCATGTAAATTCAAAATTTGTTGCATTTTGAGAGCGTAAAACTAGTAGAGAAAAGTTGTGTAAGATTTCAGAGAATAGAATGATGAAAGAATTTTAGTGTAGGCCCAGCCATTCTTGAATTACTTGCAAAAATGTACACAGTGCCTTGATTTTTGGTCTCTGAGTAGTGGGGAGAATTTCTGATCACACTGTAAAATTTCAGGTTTCTATATATACTGTTATATACTGTTTCTTTATTTTTTTGCTCCCCTTGCACTTAAGAATCAGAACAACAATTACAACAGGCTTCCTGCAGCACAGCTGCTTGGATCCCTGATACATTACATGTAGAATTTTAGCAACATCACAGCAGCTCTTTAAAATGAGTGCAACAAGACGTGGAGGATATAATACTAAAATTTGTCCATGCACAACTGCAGTGAGGTAGTACAGTAATTACAGCTCACCACCACCGGTGACAGGGATCTTCAAACTGACTTGAATATTAACTACTCAGTCCAAATGTATAGAGTATGTTTAATAATAATCTGTCAATCTGACACTGATGTGGAAAAAGTGGGAATACCCCCCAAACAAATAAATAAGAACAGATCAATGAAACAAATAAGATCACCAACCACTGTATCAGAGTATGTGGAGACAGGCTTTTGGATTGTAGTTTTGACCTTTAAAAAAGTTACTTAGTTTGAAATTTAAAAGAGAACTCTATTTTAAACCAGGAAGTAGACTTCCTCTTGTCACTCTGAAGGGACACCCAGTGAACTGTTCTGCCCGTGTATGAGCTATCGTTCTCTTGATCACACTTGGCATACAGGGTCCACGGCACAGGCGCTGGAGAAGCATGGCTGGATTAATCTTCCTCTGACAGTTCAGATGATCATTAATTGTGTCTTGGACAAAGGACAGCCTTATCTAGAATGTTCCTTGTTGGCTGGTCTGTGTTTGCATGTGGGTGACTGCAGTTTAATGTCCATTAGACTGTAATGAAGCAACGCTGCTCTCTGTGGCCAATGCCTGCTTCTTAATAGACCTCTATTATCACAGTTCAAGCACACACCAAAACAGACACATGCACATGCACACACACACACACACACACACACACACACACACACACACACACACACACACGTCGCCTTTGTGAGTTGAAAGCAGCTGAAGTGCAGGAGGCCTGCCTGGTGCGTGTTAAACAGGCTGATTTTTAGCTGAAGTGGCCATATAATGGTGCTGTTATATACTTGTCTGAAGAGGAGTGAGCCATATGTCCCATGGTGCACCTAATATAAAGCCAGACATTCAGCTGTAGGTCTATTGGTGATTTACTACCAAACTGAAAATGAAAATTGAGAAATAGCACAGTATGTTTGAATTTAAATAATTCTACTTCTGCATTGGTAGGGTAAAAGCTATGGGGTACATCACACAGATGCACTGACTCAGCTTTTTCCTCACACCAGTACCGAGGCGAGGGGTCTGCAACCTCTACTACCCAAAGAGCTATTTTGAAAGATTTTTGACCAGCCAAATCTGCATGGAGCTGCAAAACTACCTGAGCCTGGAAACTAGTGTAAAACAGCAACGTTTCCAGTACAAAGTGGCCTGACACCATCAATATTAAGATTTTTCCTCTTAAAATTACGGCTTTTTTTCCCCAAATTTGGTCAGTCTTTCCACATAAATTTGTTCCTCATAAAATCCAATATTTCCAGTAAATTTGTGTGTTTTTTCCCCACAAATTTGGGGAAAATTGAAATTTTGGGGAAATTTGTAAGAATGCTTTTCTTACAACACTGCAGCGTTTTTGCCTAAATTTGTCATGTTTCTGGCATAAATTGTGTGCTTTTCTAGTAAATTTAGTCTCTTCTCCCTTGTAAATCCATTACCTTTTTCAGGTAACTTTGCAGCACTTTTTACATAAATTTGTTACGTTATTTTCAAAAAAATTACACCTTTTATTATTTATTTTGGCATTTTTTTGTCAAGGCCTTAAGGAGCCACTGGCTCTGGCCAAAAGAACCACATGTTGCTCAGAGCGGCAGGTTGCAAACCCCTGACCTAGGCTCTGGGGATATTGTGTACACGTACAGTGGATATAAAAAGTCTACACACCCCTGTTCAAATACTAGGTTTCTGTGATGTAAAAAAATGAGACCAAGATAAATCATTTAAAAACTTTTTCCACCATTTATGTGACCTATAGCCTGTACAACCCAATTGAAAAACAAACCAAAATCTTTTAAGGGGAAAAATAAAAAATAAAAAACTTACAATAACCTGTTTGTATAACTATGCACACCCTTAAACGAATACTTTGTTGCAGCACCTTTGGCTTTTGTTACAGCACTCAGTCTTTTTGGGTAGGAGTCTATCAGTGTGGCACATCTTGATGTGGCAATATTTGCCCACTCTTCCTTGCAAAAATGCTCCAAATCTGTCGGATTGTGAGGGCGTCTCCTGTGCACAGCCCTCTTCAGATCACCCCACAGATGTTCGATCAGATTCAGGTCTGGACTCTGGCTGGGCCATTCCAAAACCTTAATCTTCTTCTGGTGAAGCCATTCTTTTGTTGATTTGGATGTGTGCTTTGGGTCATTGTCATGCTGAAAGATAAAGTTCCTCTTCATGTTCAGCTTTCTAGCAGAAGCCTGAAGGTTTCGTGCCAGCACTGACTGGTATTTGGAACTGTTCATAATTCCCTCCACCTTGACTAAGGCCCCAGTTCCAGGTGAAGAAAAACAGCCCCAAATCATGATGCTGCCACCACCATGCTTCAATGTAGGTATGGTGTTCTTTTGGTGATGAGTAGTGTTGTGTTTGCATCAAAAATACCTTTTGGAATTACGACCAAAAAGTTCAACCTTCGTTTCATTGGACCATAATACATTTTCCCTCATGCGTTTGGGAGATTTTAAATGTGATTTTGCAAAATGTAGCCGGGCTTGGATGTTTTTCTTGGTAAGATAAGGTTCTGTCTTGCCACCCTACCCCATAGCCCAGACATATGAAGAAGATGGGAGATTGATGTCACCAGTGTTGGGAGTAACGCCACTACTTTTTCAGTAACGTAATGTGTAACAAAATTACTGTTTAAAAATTCAGTAATGCATTACAGTTACTGAAATTTGATCAGCTGCGTTACTCGCGTTACTCGTTTTATTAATATGGATAAATATTTTTAGTGCAAATAAATACAAACTGACCCTACGTAGCTGACGCAGCCGCCAGTCAACATTCTAAAGAGCCTCTTCACTGCTGCAGCTAGCAGCCACAAATGGAGCTTGTTCTTTCTGGGAAAAGATGAAGCTACTTTGTCTTTGTGGAAATAGACAGATTATTTTTCCTTTAAGGACAAAGGCATATTAGTGGGTTGGAAGCTAAGTGCCGTGTGAGACCAACTGCAGTCTTCAGAAGCGCCTGAACAGCAACTAGATCAAAACTAGTGCTATGCTATGCTAGCACTGTCTTATTAGTGGATTTTCGCTATCTGAACAGCCACGCTGGATTTAAAGCACAGGTGTGCATCTGGACAGTTGTGACCCAGCAAGAACTAAACCGACTGATTGCCAGATACGTTGTTACAGACTGAATGTCACAAACCGAGCCGGTGCTGTCCTTCAGGCTCGGTTCTGACCATTTTCTGTGGCTCAGGTTATCGGTGTATTTGTGTTATCTTTTGAGTTCTTGTTGTTTCTGTGCCTTTTGTTCTTTTTCCGTGCCTGTAGCCACCATTCTGGCTGGCAGCTGTTAGGCAGCCTCTTTGACCTACATTCATGTGAGCGTTGTCTAGCACTTGCCGGTCCGACCACGCCTCCTCTCTCTCTCGACAGCCAGCTGGTCCCACTCCGGTGATTGATTTTCCCGCGCCTCACCCAGGTGCACCCAATCTGTATGGCCTGCAATGCTTGTACTTAAGCGGCCTTTGCCAGTCAAGTATTGCTGGACCGTTGTATTGTCTTATGGATGAATCGTCACATGCATGTGTTTTTGCCAGGCTACCTTGGGACTTACTCGGACTGCTCCAGCTCTGTGAGTATTGACTGTGCATATTTTCCCGGTGTTCTCACCCAGAAACTGTCAAGTGTCCTGGAGGACTCCTTGGGTGCCCTGAACTATTTTGTTATTTTGTACAGTTGTTTTTTGTTTGTCTTTTGTTCAATAAATGTGTTGTGGTGTAACCCAGCGCGTAAATCCATTCATCCTTCCCCTCCTCCGTGCGCTGCGTAAAAGCGCACGAGGAGGCTTGTGACTGAAGTTTAAACACATTTACTTGCTACCTGGATAAAGATTATTCAAAAATGAATTTGATCTCCAAAGTGAATTTAAGGGACTGGATCATGTCTCTGTCACAGCAGACATTTGGACTGTGGATAATGGACACTTTGTTTGGATCACTGCACATCGGATTAAATCCATAATATTGAAGATAAGAAACACTGACAGCTTTATGCAGCGTTGTGAACTCACTCTTTTGGAGTGATTCTCACTCTTTTTCCCTCTCTCTCACTCCACAAACCCTATTTCTCACTCCAAAATGGGGAAATTACTGTCAATTTTGTGTTGACTTTCTTCACATTTTTCTCACGAGCTCTCAAGGCAGGATAAAGCAGACTGAACATGTTCTAAAAGCTCTGTCTGAAACGGTCTGTTTTCAGCCTGACATTCATACACCCGTAATGTAATCCACTAATTAAATGATCTTGCCATGGGTGCAAGATGATTTAAGTATGCATTTAAAAGTAATGTGAAAGTTAATTTTCCAAATAACTAGTTACTTTAATCATGCAGTAATTGGTAAGTAAATCAGTTAATTTTGAAAAGAAGTAACTAGTAACTGTAACTAGTTACTATTTTTTAGTAACTTGCCCAACAGTGGTTGTCACATGTACTAAACAGCCAGTACTTGCCAGAAATTCCTACAGCTCCTTCAGTGTTGCTGTTGGCCTCTTGGCAGCCTCCCTGACCTGTTTTCTTCTCGTCTTTTTATCAATTTTGGAGGGATGTCCAGTTCTTAGTAATGTCACTGTTGTGCCATATTTTCTCCACTTGATGATGACTGGAATGGTTAAGATCTGGAAGAGCGGAGCTGTCAATAACGACCTCAAACTTCGACTGGCTTGGTCTACTGCCTTCTCCATTGCGTCTTATGAAAGTGAGTCATGGACCATCTCCAAGAAAGTGGCAAATAAGATCAATGCCTTCGAGATGTGGACCTTTAGGCGACTGCACCGAGTCTCTTGGAGTGACAAGCGTACCAACCAGTGGATGCTTCAACAACTGAAAAGAAAGAGGATGCTCTTCCGACAAATTGTCTGAAGAAAACTGTGATTCTTCGGCCACGCCATATGACACAAAGGCCTTGAGAAATCCATCATCCAAGGCAAAGTGGAAGGCACCCGCGGAAGGGGAAGGCCCAGAATAGCATGGCACTCAGACACTGAGGAATGGTTGGAATGCAGTCTGTATCAGGCGTCCCAACTGGCACAAAATCAGGATGAGTGGCACATATCCATGAAGGCCACAGCAGTTCATCTTGAGCCACCTGAGAGAGAGAGAGAGAGAGAGAGAGAGAGAGAGAGAGAGAGAGAGAGATATTTTGATTTTTAAAAGATCTTTAATAAACACACTTGTCCATCAGTCAATACAATTTCTATATCATGCTATGTTACACAGAAAATTAATCCCCCAAAAAACGCCCCAAAAAAAGCTGTCCATCATGAACTGAACAGAGGACATTCTCCAGGGACCAGAGGGTCCTGAAACCTTCCACATCCCCATTCCCCATAAAAAACTGAAAGTCCAGCCTGATTCTGGCTTTAAGTAGCCTCACAAATAAAATTTTGACATCAACATCATTCTCAACATTTTCAAGTTTTCTTCTCCGGCTTACATAGATAGCCAACTTTGCCTGTCCTAAAACAAAGTTCAGTAGTTGACACTTCTGCTTAAAACGACGATTGTACATAAAACCACAAATGAAAACCTGCTTAGAGAAAACTTCCTTAAAAATATGAAAAAGTTTTGTGAGAAGTTCAAAGAGGCCACTCAGGCGCTGACATTCAATAAAACAATGAAAAACAGTCTCCCTAGAGGAACAAAAAACACACTGATCACTGACACTGCTGTTAATCACAGAAACAAAAGCATTGACAGCTATAATACCATGCAGGACCCTCCACTGTAAGTCTCCATGTCTCTTAGGGAGAGGGGCTTTGTAAAGAGCCCTCCAGGCAGGCCGATGCCCTTTTCCTAGTTTAAAATAGGCTCTCCAAGGAGTGTCCACACAGGTGTTCAATCGGTCCTTGTTGAGTGCCATCACCACCAGTCTGTAGAGTGCCTTACCACTGGCTCCTCCAAAGTCCACACCAGTGGGAGCACAGAATGCCAGTAAGGAGCAAGGAGCGACGTCAAAGTCCATATAGAGCGTGAGAGAGGGAAAGGGGTCAGTGCTTTCTGGCTGCAGCGTGCCATTGCTAAAGTCCAAGAGTAGGGAGTGCTCAAGTCCATGAAGCTCCTGTTTCCAGTGTGCAAGAAGACCATCGATGAAACGATTTGACCTGACACCAAGATGAGCTGCTAAAGCTGAGGCGTTGTTGAGGCCAGGACCAGCCAGTTCCACCACTTGCTTCAGAGTGAGAATGTTCCTGGAACACAGCCTATCAAGGAAGGTCCTTCCAACTCCCGGCAGGACACCAAGGCGACCACCAAAAACCAGCGGCTCCCTCAACAACCAGTAGAGGGAATCGCATGGCCCTCTTTGTTTTTTAAAAAGAGTCCACACTGAAAAGAGACTGCGGTAAAAACTGGGTAAAGACAGTGCATTAGAGTTCTTAAAATCCATTAAAAACACAGGGAGGTCTAGCCCAAGCCCAAGGACTCTCTGTAAAATAACACAGGCCAAAGGCCTCCATACCAGGTCCTGGGGGCCCGTCAGCAGTCTCTGTATGAAAGTCAGTCTAAAAGCAGCACCTCTACTAGCTAAATGAATCACTCCTTGCCCCCCCTCCTCTTTGGGAAGAAATAACAGGGCTTGAGGAACCCAGTGGAGTCCACCCCCCAAAAAAAAGTCCACCAAAACAGACTGAATTTTGGACAACAAACCAGCAGGGGGGTCCATGCACATGAGGCGGTGCCACAGGGATGAGGAAACAAGATTATTTAAAATGAGCACTCTTCCTCTAAAAGATATTCTTGGCATTAGCCACTTCCACTTGTTTAGTCTCCCGTTAATCTTCTCTATGACCCCATCCCAATTTTTTTGCTCAAACTGCTGATTTCCAATAAAGACGCCAAGATACTTAAAACCTCCTTTTTTCCAAATCAACCCACCCGGCAGCGTAAGCTGATTTTCTAGTTTCTCCCCCACCATCAGAGCCTCGCTTTTTCCCCAGTTTATCTTTGCAGAGGAAAGTTGGCCAAAAAGATTGACACTCCTAACCAGAACGTCAATGTCACTCTGCTTGTTTAGCAGAATGACTACATCATCTGCATAGGCCGACAGCTTGAACGTGGTGTCACAGCCAGGAAAAGTAACTCCTGATAGATCCCTTCTCAGGCAGTGAAGCAAAGGCTCTATGGCGAGGGAGTACAGCATCCCTGAGAGAGGGCAGCCCTGCCGAACCCCCCTCTGGACTTTTAAAGGGGCAGACAGGCCCCCATTTATCTTCAGCACACTCTCAATGTCACTGTACAAGACCCGTATCCTGGCTATGAAGCCTGGGCTGAACCCAAAAGCTGTTAAAACTGTCCATAAATATTGGTGTTCAACCCGATCAAACGCCTTTTCCTGGTCAATTGAAATCAAACCAGTTTCTACCGCCAATGAACCAGAGACCTCCAAAATATCCCGAATTAAAGTGACGTTGTCACTAATCAGCCTGCCAGGCACACAGTAAGTCTGGTCTACATGAATGAGCTCGCTCATCACCTTTCTCAGTCTTCGGGCCAGAGCTTTTGAGAGAATCTTGTAGTCTGTGCAGAGCAGAGAGACTGGCCTCCAGTTCTTTAGGCTCTGGAGGTCCCCCTTTTTCGGCAACAGTGTGATGATGGCCCTCCTGCAGGTCGTGGGTAGGGTCCCCCTTTCCAAGCTATCTTGGAGAACCTCCAGCAGGTCTGGACCAAGCAGGGGCCAGAATTCCTTAAAAAAGTCCACAGAGAGACCATCTATGCCTGGTGATTTTCCATTCTGGAGGCTCATTAGCGCCGTATGCAGCTCAGACAGAGACAGTGGAGCATCCAAGCCGGCAACAAGGTCCTCTGAGAGCACTGGAAGACCATCAAGGAAAACCTGGCCCAGTGCCGTGTCCTCCCTCCACTCTGCTCTAAACAATTTACTGTAAAAGCTAGCAGCGTGTTTCCTGATCTCTGCTGCTGTGGAGATTGTTCTCCCGTCATCGCCCAACAAGGAGTGAATGAGCTTTCTCTGTCCATTTTTCCCCTCCAGTCCAAAAAAGTACTGGGAGGGCGAGTCCATCAGAGCTACATCCATGTAGCGTGAGCGGACCAGAGCACCCTGTGCGGTGACCCCTAGCAAGCTAGCCAAGGCTGACCTTTTTGACTTGAGAGCCTCTAAGTGCTCCTGTTTTCCTGTAGAACTGAGCAACTCCTCTAGTTCTACCACCTCAGTCTCCAGAACTTTCAAGGATTGGGTCAAGCTACGAGTGACATTTTGAGTGTACTGTTGGCAGAGTTGTTTTATCTGGGCCTTACCAAAATCCCACCACAATTGGAGAGAACTAAAAGAGGGTTTTTGTTCCCTGTGTGACTTCCAAACATCATGAAAAACCTCTTTAAAAAACACATCATTTAAAAGTGTATTGTTAAAATGCCAAAAAGCACTCTTACACTTTACATTTTCAATAAACACAGAACAAAACAGCAGGCAGTGATCAGTGAAACCAACAGGACAGATACAACTATTTTTAAAAACACTCATTTGATGTTTAAAACCATAAAAACGGTCTAACCTAGCCATAGATAAAAGGTTATCTTTGACATGGCTCCAGGTGTACTGCCTCTGGTCCCCATGATGTGATCTCCACACATTGGCCATTTCATGTGTTTTCACCAGTTCTCTCAGCCTATTGGCAGAAGCAGGGTGAGGCTCCTGATGGTTCCTGTCTAGTCTGTGGTTTAATGTACAGTTAAAATCACCCCCCAGAAATAAAAAACTATTTGGATCACAGGACTTAACCGTATCCGAAAGCACGTCAAAGACCCTGATCCTCTCTGCTCTCTGTGTTGGCACATACACGTTTATAAAAACGAAGTTCACGTTTTCAAACTGTACCTTTAATAAGAGGAAATGACCTCTCACCACCTCTTCTACCTCATAAGAGACAGGCACACAACCCCTAGAGAAAAGTACAGCCACCCCCCCACTGCTACTGGATTTGTGGCTAAAAAAAATGCAGCCATCCCACTCTTTTCTCCAATGGCTCTCAATGTCCACAGTGCTGTGAGTCTCCTGGACCATCAGCACGTCAAGTTTCTTTAAATTAAAAAGCTTGTATAAAGAGGCCCTTTTTACATCATCCCTGGCCCCATTAATATTAAGAGTGCCAATTCTAAGGTGGGGCATTAAAAAGGATAAAAATAGGGTACAGTAAAAAAACACACACATAGCATAAAAGGGAAGAAACAAACTAAGAGTCAACATGACTGTTAGTAATTTGTGATTTCAGTTTGACAACCAGTTTCTTTAAACGAAAAATTTCCTGATCAGTAAAAGTCTCATTCCCATCATTCAGTTTCATCAGCTTGCGAGCTGATGCCACAAATAACTCCAGATCTGGAAAGTAATTTTCCACTTTCACAGCTCTGCTCCCCTTGGTCACCTGGAGAAATTGCCTAATTTTGGAAAAACAATAGGAGCTTTGCTCCTCCTGCGTCTGCGTCTGCATCATTTCAGACTCAGCTCCACTTTCGTCAGAGACGCTCTCATCTAGTAAATCTAACTTCCCAACCCTACTAGATTTAGCAGAGCTCTGTAAGTTTTCAGCACTTTTTCTTTTTTGTGCAGCTTTAAAAGGATCCTCTTCAGCAAAACTACATTCCTGCATTTCTTCATGAACTGCAACGTTTGTCATGCAGTGTTTGCTCTGTGTGTCCCCTACAGCCTCAAACCGCTCCTCCCCCGCCTGCAAAGTCTGTTCATTTACGTTCCTTCGTTTAACTGCACTTTTACTTACACCCTCCACCTGTTTACCCCGGGCGACAGGCTCGTCACAATGATCAGAGCTGCCGCCAGACAGAAATTCCCCACCATCACTGTTTGGGGGGGCAACTACCGCGCCCGCCGCGGCCACCCCAGCAGAGGCGGCCGCGGCCGCCCCAGCACAAGCGGACGCGGACGCGGACGCCCCCGCAGAAGTAGAAGCGGACGCGGATGCGGACGCGGATGCGGCCGCAGTCGCGGCCGCGACCGCCCCAGCAGAAGCGGGCGCCGCAGCGGCATCCGCCGCACCACATGTAGCGCTACCCTCCGGACCACCAGAAACAGCGGCGTCACCTTTCTTACCGCCAGTGCTCTTTGTGTTCGCCTTTTCAGGACATGACCTAATAAGATGGCCTTCTGCGCCACACGCAAAACACTTCATGGTTTCAGATGTTGCAAACACCAAGTAGCTAAAGCCGTCAATCCTGAAATTAAAAGACGCATTCAGTTCAGCAGAGCTGTCTTTCAACACCATGAAACACTGCCTCCTATGACATACAACATGCTTCAGCAGGGGTGATTTACTACCCAGAGAGACCATTCTGATAGGGGACACAACCTGGCCAAAACGGGACAACTCTCTAATCAGCTGATCATTTTTAACGAAAGGAGGAGCGTTTGAGATGGTGATCCTCCTAGACGGGTTCGCCAGCGGTAAAACGGGAGTAAAAGTGTCACCTATGACCACTCCCTGTGCCACCACCTGATCAGCTTTCTCAGTCGAATCCAGAAAGATCACAATTGCGCTGTTCATCCTCGATGCTGATTTTATGCTGCCATGCCCAACCACCTGTCCTACAGCGAGGCTGGCCTCCTCCACAGAACAGGGAACTGTCGGGAGGATTCTCACACCATGACGCCGGGTTAAGCGCTCAAACTCCACACCACCATCAATCACCGGCATGATGCCGGCCGGGAAAAACCGGCAGCAGAAGCTACCGTTCCCCAACACACTCACTCCAACACTCACACCCCAGCACACACACACTCAACCCACTATATTAAACACACACACCTCAAACACACAAGATAGAGAAAAAGTTAGAAAATACAAAGTTTAAAGTACTCACTCGACACCACTCCACACCCCTGCTCCCACAAACGCCCACGCATGCGCACGAGAGAGAGAGAGAGAGAGAGAATGACTGTCTTCACTGTGTTCCATGGTATATTTAATGCCTTGGAAATTCTTTTGTACTCTTCTCCTGACTGATACCTTTGAACAATGAGATCCCCCTGATGCTTTGGAAGCTCTCTGTGGACCGTGGCTTGTCCTGTAAGATGTGACTACAAAAATGTCAGGAAAAGCCTACGAGAGCAGCTGAACTTTATTTGGAGTTAATCAGAGGCACTTTAAATGGTGGCAGGTGTGTGCTGACTCCCATTTAGCATGAGTTTGAATGTGATTGGTTAATTCTGGACACAGCCACATCCCCAGTTATAAGAGGGTGTGCATATTTATGCAACCAGGTTATTGTAAGTTTTTTATTTTTCCCCTTAAAAGATTTCAGCTTGTTTTTCAATTGGGTTGTACAGGTTACAGGTCACATTAATAGTGGAAAAAGTTTTTAAATGATTTATCTTGGTCTCATTTTTACATCACAAAAACCTGGCATTTTAACAGGGGTGTGTAGACTTTTTTATTTCCAGTTTATTTACAGGGGTACCTCTGTGTTGTTGTTTTTTTGCACTGCTCATGTACATTTAAACTTCATGCAATGAAACCAACCACTAGCTTCAGTGTTGGAGGCATAACCAAATGCAGACAGATGATAGCACTGATTTGAATTTGGGCCATGGATAGAGAGTGGCAGAGCAACTGAGAAAATGACTCACTTACATTCAATTTAATCACTCAACTCAGTCAGTCACTTACCCACTTACAGATAGTGCACCTGTAAGGTGAAGGTTATATGCATTTTTTAGCAAATATTGTCACCACTGTGAGTGCAAGATGGATTTTTGTATCCACAAGGTCTTATCAAAGGGATTCTCCCTCGTGGATTGCAGTAGAGACCCCCGATGGTCAGTGTTTACACCTTACAGACAGCTAGTTTGGGACCAACAGCATCTGTTTCCCAATTACCATGTAAGAGCACATGTAACAGATAGACTTTTTAAAAAGAAAAGCAATCTTGAGTCAGTTTAATTAACCCAGAAAGGACACACATTCAGCACTTCACCGTGACAGCTCAGCAAAACATGGAGCTTCTTTATGTTTGATGGTGTGCTGAAAGATATACTGTGTCTCGGTTTTTTTCCTGAATAATGCAGCAGTCGTGAGCTTAGTCATAGCTTGCGTCGCCATGCGTGTCACTGTGTCCGTCTGTTAGGATTTCCAACGGTGTGTGTCTCATAGTGCTCTGCAGGCAGACCAGCGCTAACATGAGTGTGTGTGACAGACCTCCCACGCACCAAGCTCCGATCTGGCTTATTCCGATTGGCAGGCCTTTGCCGCCACAGCTATGGAATCTGGACGGGCCCTCCTTTGGCTAGCTGTGCACCAGGACCATAGAGTTAATGGGATACTGTGCTCACAAATATACTAGAAAACAGAGGACTGAGGGTTGTTTGAGTGGGTGTGTGTGTGAGAGAGAGAGAGAGGAAGAGAGCAGGAGAGAAGGAGCCGTGTCTGACTGGAGTGTTGGCCGTCAGCTCTGCGCAGGATAGCAAAAATGAAGCCATGTTGATGTGTTAGTCTAAGCTGCATCAGCTGCTGATACTCAGAAAAGTTTAAAATCCCACTTTTTAGGACAAGAATGAAGAAAAATGTAGACAAGACAAAATATCTTAACTTGTGTCATGAAATTCTGTAGGAGGGGATAAAAAAAAACACCACAGATGCTGAAAGCGGTGAAATCATCCGGAGCCTAGAAGATGATGAGAGGAAAATCATGAAAGGAATATCAAAGGATTTGAAATTTCACACTGTATCACTAGGAGAGACTTTTTGTCTTTCGCTCAACTTCAGATCATAATCCCATCCACTGATGTAGAGTCATATCGCAAGTCTTAAGGTGTCTAAGGCTAGGTTCACATTACCACCCTGAAGTGATTTAAATCATTTTTCTTTACCCTCTGACACAGATTTGATTTTTTAGGTCTGTCTGACCCACAGGGCTGATCTTAAATTTGATCTTTCAGATCAGAACGGACCCACTTTTGTATACTGGATCAGATAGAGCTTTGGAAACAATTGAGAGACCACTGCAAAATTATCAGTTTATCTGGTTGTACTAATTATACAGGTGCATCTCAATCAATTAGAATATCATTGAAAAGTCCATTTATTTCAGTAACTCAATTCAAAAAGTGAAACTCATACATTATATACGTAGATTCATTACACACAGAGTGATATATTGTTGATAAGTGTTTATTTCTTTTAATTTTGACGATTATGGCTTACAGCTCATGAAAACTGAAAACTCATTTTCTTAAAAAATTTGAATAGAATAAGATCAATTATCGTCGGGTTCTCCTTCATGCTCCTTTTGCATGAATTACTGCATCAGTGCAACATAGCATGGAGGTCATCGGCCTGTAGTACTGCTGAGGTGTTATGGAAGCCCAGGTTGCTTTGATAGCGGCCTTCAGCTCATCTGCATTGTTGGGTCTGGTGTTTCTCATCTTCCTCTTGACAATACTCCATGGATTCTCTATGGAGCTGAGGTCAGGAGAGTTTGCTGGCCAGTCAATCACAGTGATACCATGGTAATTAAACCAGGTTTTGCTACTTTTGGCTGTGTGGGCAAGTGCAAGGTTCTGCTGGAAAATGAAATCAGCATCTCTATAAAGCTTGTCAGCAGAGGGAAGCATGAAGTGCTCTAAAATTTCCTGGTAGATGGACTATGATGACCTTGGACTTAATAAAACCCAGTGAACCAACACCAGCAGATTACATGGCTCCTCAAATCACCAGTGACTGTGGAAACTTCACACTGGACCTCAAGCAACTTGGATTCTGTGCCTCTCCACTCTTCCTCCAGACTCTGGGACCTTGATTTCCAAATGCCAGGACTTGGCACCTGAGATGTCAATTTCGGAATGATTCTGCAGTGGTCTCTTATTTTTTTCCAGAGCTGTATATCGTGCACATGGTAATGCATCTTCATTAAGATCAGAATCCATGTGACTTCTCACCTCTATGCATGTGTGTTATGTATGAAATCAGAGACTGGAGTCGTCTTATGCCAAGCAACGAACAGCACTTTATTGAGGGCACACAAAACTATATACACCATGGCCGCAGCCCACCTGACGTCATCCCGCAAGGTGGGTACAGCCAGCCCCAAGGGCCAAACTTATACACAATATTCTCCCCCCTTGAGAAAAGTCCAAAACACACACACAATTAAAACCCTCCCCACTTTAGGACCCAAATCACGCACTAAGAAACTGAACTGAAATCACTAAAGGGCCTATCACATTCACACAACAAACTAAAACTATGGAGGACGGGTGGACTGCCGTCATACCCCCACACAGCCAGGCGGATTATTCTGCCGCCAGTACTAAATAAAAGAAAGTCCATGTTTTAGCCGTGTTTCCTAAACTGAATAAAATGCATAAAACAATCCCATATCACAACACAATCATATGAACATTAGAACTATTTTCAAGTTACACCACTGTTCTCAGGCAGAAAATGGTAGAACCAGTTTGGGGGTCCAGGGTAGCCAACCCCCCCCCCGGCAGGCGTTCCCCTGGAAGCAGCCTGCCCCCGGGGTCGTAACCGAACTCACAGACAAGAGTGTCTCTCCTCCTCACCATCGAGCGCCCATCTCGTCCGGACCCGCCATCCGAAGCCTTCTCCCGGACATGCCGCAGCTCGTTGGCGTGCCTCCATGATCCATCCGACTGTTGAAAATAGGCTGTACCTTGTTTAGCCACGATACGCAGCCACCCCTGGTGATTCTAAGGATGTTGTTTTGTCCGTATTCACCGTGGTTGTCCCTCCTCATGAACCCGAACCTGGTCCGCAACTCTCAGGGGAGTTTTTCTTGGCTTGCAGTGTTGCTGCTTGGCACGTGGTTTCTCCATGCCTGACGGTCTGGCCCCAACTGCTTTCAAAGCCGCTGCAGTTGTCGCTGGTGTAGCTGCAGATTCACCGGCCCCCTGTGACTGAACTCCGGGGAAAACTGGAGCGTGTTCGTCAGCGTCACTCGTCGACCCAGACGCCTCGCCGTTATGCCCAGCACCCTCGTCCAAGGTGTCCTGAGTTCCGGCGCCAAGATCCTCCCTTGCCAGCCCTGAGCGAGACTGGTCCCGCTCGACCTCCGTGGTACCCGGCAACACCTCACACTGCTCGTTCCCAGTGTCCGTCTTCGACTGCAGCTCATCTTGGGCATAAGAACAGTCTGGTACCTCCTCTCTGTCGTCCGAGGTGTTCCGCATGCTGTGTTCGTGCCCAGTCGTCGCTGCTGCTCTTCGGGGCTCTCAGCATGCTCGCGCTCTCCTTCCCGCTGCTCCGACCCTAGCTGCGGGGCAAACTGAGCCGAGTCTGGTCGCTGCTCTCCCCCTGTGCTATCTTTGCTCACCGCACCATTTTCACCTCCAGCTCTGTGGTCACTCACCGTGCTGAGCTTTTCAGCTCACTTGTTGCCTTCGGTGGACGCGGGCTCCCTCTCCTGTGGCTCAGACTCTGCCGCAAAAACTAGCTTATAGCTTTTAGCTAGTGTTTGCACTCACCTAGCTCCATGGCTAACTTCACCGTTGCCACTGGCAGAGCTGTTAGCTTCTCCGAGCTAGCTAGCTTAGCTACTTTTGGGGCCAACAGCCTTTCCATCCACAGCTTCATGCTCCTTGTGTGTTCGGCAAAGTATTCAGCCAGCCGCCCGACAGCATCCGCATAAGACTCCATCTCCCCCAACGTGTGGAAAATTTTCCGACCTTCTACGCCGAGATGGTGGACCAGAAGTGCTCGTCTCCGCATTCCGTCGAGTCTACTCAGGCCGAACACCGCGATGTATTCCTCAAACATGGCCAACCAGTTAGGCCACAGGATTGCTGGCTCTCCCGGATACTGTAGAAACGGTGGTGGAGGTGGTCCATATGCCTCCATAGTTTCTACTCATCACCAAAATGTTATGTATGAAATCAGAGACTGGAGTTGTTTTATGCCAAGCAACGAACAGCACTTTATTGAGGATACACAGAACTATATACACCACGGCCGCAGCCCGCTTGACGTCATTCCGCAAGGCGGGTGGGTACGGCCAGCCCCAAGGGCCAAACTTATACACAATAATGTGTAGGATGCAGCTGTCACCCCTTAACTTCATTGCTGGCATCAGTGCTCACAGATGCTGCTAAAACAGCTCTCTGTGTCACCATTTGCTCCCTTCCTTCTTCTGGACGTCTCCACATAAGGCAGCTAATTGCTGGATGTCCTCCAGTACAAAATCCAAAAAAAGCATATCACTACTAAAAATACAGCCATGATTATTTCAGTTTAAAGAGAACTAGTGGTCACACAAATATTAGTTGTTGTTTTTTTCATTTTGTTAATGATGTGCACATGTGTGCCGCTTCAAAGGAAAAGTCACTTGTAATTATGAATGTGAACTGTCATGACAGGCAAATTTGATCTGAACAAAAATAAAAGATATTGAACAATATTGCTTATAATGTAAACCTCATCAAAACTGTGCTTGTTTCCCTGTG
This sequence comes from Pholidichthys leucotaenia, assembly GCA_020510985.1. Taxonomy (NCBI): domain Eukaryota; kingdom Metazoa; phylum Chordata; class Actinopteri; order Cichliformes; family Pholidichthyidae; genus Pholidichthys; species Pholidichthys leucotaenia. The sequence goes on from CM035838.1 coordinate 377,143,359, forward strand.
TTTACATAGGTGAAGGTAGTGATCTATGGGTATGGCATAGACAGTAGATAAATATGGATGAATGCAGAGCTCACCAAAAGTAAAACCACTGCATCGTGATCACCTTCTTGTGGCTTTCTGCAGTAAGACCTTAAGTCCTGCCTCTCTCCATTATTGTGTTTGACTTTTTGCCAAACTCAAAACTAAAAATACTCCTCAAATATTGGGGGGGGGGGGGTGAAAAGTTCATAGGCTGAAAAGTTCATAGTGGTCAAATTTGACCAAATGTGGTTTATTTTTCAGCATAGTCTCCTGTTCGGTCCACACACTTCTTCCATCGGTATTGCAGCGCTTGGATCCCTGCGGTTGAAAAATAAACCATGGTCAAATTTGACCACTATGAACTTTTCAGCCTATGAACTTTTCAGCCCCCCCCCCCTCGTAAGTTTTTCTCCCTCCAAAAAAGTCATTTCAGCTTTGATTGGTGATTTGATGGGCTGAAAGGACTGCACAGTCTAGTTGCAAATTATATCAGCTCTATAAAGTGGCAGTACCCAACATCCAGGAAGGAGAGCTTCTCTTTTTGACTGTGTATGTAAGTTGGAACACATTGTCTATTTTTATTTGCAGTCTATGGGGTAGGGCCACAGAAGCTCACAGAGCTGGTTGGTTGGGTTGGTGAAAGGTCTCATTTACTGCACTTTTTCTCATGTTTGTGACATTTCACATCCATCCATCCATTCATTCATCCATCCATCCATCTTCTTCCGCTTAATCCTTTTCGGGTTGCGGGGGACTGGAGCCTATCCCAACATCTTTGGGCAAGAGGCAAGGAGCCTATCCCAGCATCTCTGGGTGAGAGGCAAGGTACACCCTGGACAGACCGCCAGTCCATTGCAGGGCCGACACAGAGAGACAGACAACCATTCACTCTCACAGTCAGACCTAAGGACAATTTAGAATCCCGTTTGATGCCAATTAACCTAACTTGCATGTTTTTGGCATGTGGGAGGAAACCGGAGAAATCCCGGAGTAAACCGACGCAGACACAGGGAGAACATGCAAACTCCACACAGATCACTGTTGGTCGGGGGCTGGGATCGAACCCAGCATCCCCCGGCCAAGTGTGACTTGCTGTGCTGCCGCAGTGCTAACCACTCTGCCGCTGCGCTGCCCTGTGACATTTCACGTCTTACAGAAATGTTTGTGACAAACTTTTACCAAATTGCCTTTAATTACTTAATTACTGCATCATGATTGAGATCGGTCTTCCTCAGAATGGCTCATTTCCGTGCATGTCTCTTTAAATGCCCAAGAGCTGCAGTTAACTGCACCCCCCTCTCTTTCGTCACTATTGTTTATCATAGCTGGCTAGATCCCCGCTTGGGTAATGAGCCTGATTCAGCCAATGTAAATTGTCATAAAGAATGAATGAAATGAAGCATCACTGGTGGACAAGAGTGCGTTGTTTCAGTGGTTGGCAGGATGTGACCAGTCCTTGGAGTACAATAAATATGGAAACATTTGTGAATGAGTGAATGGTGGCCAAAGCCGGCACTAGCAGCTAGCTATAGCTGCCTTGGGTTTCAGTCAGACAACCTAAAACTATAGCAAAGTAATCTAAAATAACATCTAAGAACGAGGTATATGGCCAACTGTTAGTAGATAAGCAAAGATTCCAGTGGGGAGTTCATAGAATTTATAGAAAATGGTCATCAAAACTGGTTGGATCGACAGTTAAGCTCTATGTGGCCTGTCCATCAGCCTCTCCCTGCTGAGGTGAGCTCTAATGCGGCTAGAATGACCGACTCCAACTGCCTAGCTAAACTAATATTAACAGGTCGATGTACCGTCATAGCGAAAATATAACAAACTGAGCCAGAATGACGCAAGACATATTATTGACTGTGGATTATTGAACCAGGTGGAAACAGGAATGTCCGTTAGGGTGACTGAAATTTAAAGAAAATAATAATGTAAACCACACTTGGTAAGTTAATGCTCTAGTAGCACGGGCTGCACGGTGGCGCAGTGGTTAGCACTGCGGCAGCACAGTTTACCCTTGGCCGGGGGATTGTGGGGATCGTGGGTTCGATCCCAGCCCCCGACCAACAGTGATCTGTGTGGAGTTTGCATGTTCTCCCCGTGTTGCGTGGGTTTACTCCGGGATTTCTCCGGTTTCCTCCCACATGCCAAAGACATGCATGTTAGGTTAATTGGCTGTTCTAAATTGTCCCTAGATATCTGTTTCCTATAGGCCCTTAGAACAGAGGGTTAGTATTAATGAAAGCGCTTTGAGTGGTCTTTGTGACTAGAAAAAGCGCTATATAAGTGCAGGTTAGTTACTGATAGCTCTGAAGCTACAGCTGTTGGCTGAGAAGCCCTGGGTGCGGACTGGATCATCACAGCCAACAACAGGGTAATGGTTGTAAGGCCAAAGCATTTGTCTGTGATGTAGAAAAATGCATCCTCAAGAGAAAACTGCTTTCTGCCCTTTCTGCCTGAATGTTAAATTACAATTATTTCTAAGTGAAGAGAGATTTTAAAGTGACGCTCTGCCAAAAATCAAGGTTTTTTTTGCTCGTTGACATGCCTGTAACATGTTTTTTTTATGACTTACAAGACATATCAAGAGTGAAATAACTCAAATGTCTCATGTCTCTTGGTTTTTGCTTTAAAGTTTCACTTAAGCCACGCCCCCTGAAAAAGGCAAGTTTAGATGGAGTGTTTTTGGTGATGTAACTATGCATGGCGCTGGCACGTCTGTAGTGTTGAGTCAGTCAGGACTCTCTGGCCTAACTGACGTTATCCTCCTGGCTAGTTAGCATTTTTTAACAAACCGCTTTGAAAACATGACCCAAATTAAGATGGGTTTTACCGTTAAACTGCTTTTAAGGACTGATGCAGCTTAGTCAATATCCTGGACCACCGTGCACACAGCTGGGCATGTCCTTCAACTGGTAAGTCTTTTTATCACAGGATTTGTTCTGATAATGTAGTGCTAGCCGCTATTAGCCTTGTGGAAGGGCGGGGTGTGAAAAGATTTTGATGCGAAATTGTACGACAATGAAAGGATTTGCTTGTAGAAAAAAGGCCATAAGATGCCATTGTAGACAATGCATGTTTTTATAAGTTATTTATTTCCACCAGAGTGAGTCTTGAACATTTTTACTGTACTCATATGACCCAAGAAAACTTGTTAGAAGGTTAAAACCCACAAACTCACAAGCATATTTGAGTGAATGGGACCTTTAAACAAATACAGTGCAACAGTTGACAGTGTATGTGGATTCGCATCATCAAACACCATATCAGTACAAATCTGACTCCTTAATAGCTGTTTGCTTAATGCTTCAAAAACATTGAGACTTCAAAAATTCTCTGGGTGTGTCTGTATGTGAGAGTATTTTTCATGACTGAGACAAACACGTTTGCCCGATCTTGCATATTATTTCCTAATTTGGTCACACTGACATGGTGAGCTTTGCTGTGGGGGAGCGAGAGAGCGAGAGAGAGAGAGAGAGAGAGAGAGAGAGAGAGAGAGAGAGACGTCACATCAAGCATCTTAGTTTTTCTTCTCGTTTCTTTTCTCCAGGTGCAGCAGATTCTGTGAAAGCGTTGTTTGCCAATGCATTTGGGGGTGTTATTGTTAAGAGGCGATTATACTTCCTGTGTTACTGCAGGCATAAAGAGGTGAGCCGCAAGAGAGCAAAAACTCATTTAAGAGCAGGAGAAACCTTCAAAGGAGGGGTGGGAAAACCCCTCACAACGGGAGATTTAGCTTTAAAACAAAGCGCTGCCAACATTTTGTTCTGGTAGATGATGACCTGCGGCCCTGAACGTGTCTCCCTTTGTTCGAGTGTTTGATACGAACCCATTGAGATGGCTAAAAACAACGTGTGTCTGTGGGAGGAGGGACGTGGCATTAAAAGCTGAGCGTGGACAGCTGCTAGTTTTACACTCATCCTTGCTCACCTAGCTTTGTCTCTGTACTTGTTTGAAGTGTGCACTTATCTGAAGAGGAGGCTGCCATCCAGGGTTTGAACTGAAGGGAAATGTGGGGTGGGCAGTGGTGAGGGGATGTTGGGGGCGGGGGGGGGGTAAACTGGGACAGATGTGCACAGGGACGGATGCTAGTTACACACAGATCAAGAGGGAAATGTGGTCAGCATGTTTGGAAGCATATTTTTAGACGACACAATATGATTTGAGCCCATAAAAATGGTCACTCTGGGAATAAAGTAGCTTGTGTGGAACAAACAGTAAAATGTCTCAGTGAAGCTATTTTGTTCAAGCATTAGATTTGGGTCTTTATTTTGTACTGCATGCAGACTGTCAACTGAAAATGGATATGCGTTGTAAACTCTGTGTTCAGTATTTAAAACTTACTGTACACAATTTAGACAGTATTTTTGTACTGAGACTATGCTAATTAAAGGATTTATAATTAATGTATAAGTAGGTTAGTGATTGGAACTTGGAACGTCCGCACTATGATGACAGGACTCGCTGCTAACCTCAAGGACATCAACGACACCAGGAAGACTGCCATCATCAATAATGAGCTGAAGAGACTGGGAGTGGATATCGCCACTCTCCAGGAAACACGGTTAGCTGATGCAGGCACACTGAGAGAGAAGGACTACACGTTCTACTGGCAGGGAAAGGGCAGTGACGAACACAGGGAACATGGAGTGGGCTTCGCAGTGAAGAACACTTTGCTGAAGATGGTGGAACCGGGCAGCACTGGCTCTGCACGACTCCTCACCCTCCGCCTGAACACCACTGAAGGCCCAGTCACCCTCGTCAGTGTGTATGCCCCAACACAGACAGCCACACCAGAGGCAAAAGACGAGTTCTACGAGAATCTCGCAACAACTGTCAGGATCATCCCCAACTCTGAACAACTCATTCTCCTTGGAGACTTCAATGCCAGAGTGGGTGCTGACCACGACTCCTGGCCCTCCTGTCTTGGACCTTTTGGCGTGGGCAGAATGAACGACAACGGACAGCGGCTGCTCGAGTTCTGCACATATCACGATCTGTGCATCACAAACTCGTTCTTCAAGACCAAGCCCCAACACAAGGTTTCCTGGCAACATCCGCGCTCAAAGCACTGGCACCAGCTAGACTTGATCCTGACCAGGCGCACCTCACTGAAGAATGTGCTAATCACCCGTTCGTTCCAGAGTGCAGATTGCGACACAACCATTCATTGGTGTGTTGCAAGGTCAAGCTGCAGCTGAAGAAATTCCATCGTGCTAGACAACCTGGAAAGGCACGGATTGACATCAGCAAGATGGCCCAACCAGAACTTGTTGAGCAGTTTGCCTCCACCTTTGAGAAGGAACTTGGTGTACCACAAGGAGGAGAATCTGCAAAGCAGAAGTGGGAAGAGCTGCGAAACACCATCTACCGCACAGCCTTGGCTACCTTTGGGAGGAAGACCTCGAAGTCACAGGACTGGTTTGATGCCAAGTTGACCGAGATGACCCCCGTCATTGAAGCCAAGCGCTCAACACTTGCTGAGTACAAGAAGTACCCAAACGAGAAGAATCTCCAGATTCTCAGGGCTGTGAGAAGCAAAGTTCAGCAGACTGATCGGCGCTGTGCCAACGAGTACTGGACTCAGCTCAGCCAAGACATTCAAACCGCTGCCATAACAGGGAACATCCGTGGTATGTACGATGGCATCAAGAAAGCACTTGGTCCGGCTCAGAGCAAGACGGCCCCCCTCAAATCTTCCACTGGGGAGATGATCACAGAGAAGAACAAGCAGATGGAGAGATGGGTGGAACACTACTCCGACCTCTACTGTAGACAGAACACCGTGACACCGTCGGCCCTTGATGCCATCGACTGCCTGCCATCCATGGACGAACTTGACGCCGAGCCAACCATCGACGAACTCAGTAAGGCCATTGATAGCTTGGCCGCTGGCAAGGCACCCGGCAACGACGGCATACTCCCTGACCTGATCAAGCACTGCAAGACCGCCCTACTGCTGCCATTGCATGACGTCCTCTGCCAGTGCTGGAAGGAAGGTGCCGTACCACAGGACATGAGGGACGCCAAGATCATCACCCTCTACAAAAACAAAGGGGAGAGAAGCGACTGCAACAACTACAGGGGCATTTCCCTCCTCAGCGTTGTTGGCAAAGTCTACGCACGAGTTGTTCTCGTTCGTCTACAGAAGCTTGCCGAACGTGTCTACCCCGAGTCTCAGTGTGGCTTCCGCGCTGAGCGATCGACGGTAGACATGATATTCTCCATCCGCCAACTCCAGGAGAAATGCAGAGAACAGAACATGCCTCTGTACGTCGCCTTCATCGACCTCACCAAAGCGTTTGATCTGGTCAGCAGAGAGGGCCTTTTCAAGATCCTGCCAAAGATAGGATGCCCACCAAAGTTGCAAAGCCTCATCGAATCGTTTCACACCAACATGCAGGGGATAGTGCAGCACGATGGCAACGTCTCAGAGCCTTTCAACATACGCAGCGGAGTGAAACAGGGCTGTGTACTTGCGCCAACCCTCTTTGGGATTTTCTTTGCTATGCTCCTGAGGCATGCCTTCAGCATAGCAACAGAGGGAATCTACCTTCACACAAGATCTGACGGCAGGCTTTTCAACCTCGCCCGCCTGAAAGCCAGAACCAAAGTACGCGAGGCTCTAATCAGAGACATGCTGTTCGCAGACGACGCTGCAGTCGCAACCCACACACAGCAGGAGCTTCAGACCCTGATGGACCGCTTCTCCCAGGCATGCAAGGACTTCGGGCTTACCATCAGCCTGAAGAAGACTAACGTCTTGGCGCAAGGCACGGAAGCACCACCAACCATCACCATTGATGACTACAAGCTGGAGGTCGTGAATCAGTTCACGTACCTGGGGTCCACGATCAGCAACAACCTCTCCCTTGATACAGAGATCAACAAGAGGATTGGAAAATCAGCCTTCACACTCGCTCGCCTCACCACACAAGCGTGGGAGAATCCCAAACTCTCTGTCAAGACGAAAATGGCAGTGTACAACGCCTGCGTCATCAGCACACTGCTCTATGGGAGTGAGACGTGGACAACATACGCCCGGCAGGAAAAGAGACTGAACTCCTTCCACTTGCGCTGCATTCGCCACATCCTGGACATATCCTGGCAGGACAAAGTGCCCAACACAGAAGTCCTGTCCCGCGCCGGCCTTCCCTCCATGTTCACTCTACTCAGGCAGCGCAGGCTCCGCTGGCTAGGCCACGTTCACCGTATGGAGGATGGCAGAATCCCCAAAGACGTCCTCTATGGAGAACTGGCAACTGGCAGGAGAGACGTTGGCCGCCCACAGCTGCGCTTTAGAGACGTCTGCAAGAGAGACATGAAGGCCCTGGATATCAACACAGAGCGCTGGGAGGACCTTGCAACGGACCGCTGCAAATGGAGAGGCACCCTGACCAGACAGCTCAAGGCGGGTGAAGAGAGACTGACTGCTGCAGCAGATGAAAAAAGGACCCGCAGGAAGAACCGCCACAGACCCAGCAGCACGGAGACCACCCACAAGTGTGACCTGTGTGACAGGGACTGTCATTCGCGCATCGGCCTGTTCAGCCACAGGCGGTGCTGTTCCAGCAGAGTAGACGTTTAGGATTCTCTTCCATGGTCATCATAGACCGACGGAGGCCGACGACGAAGGTTAGTGATTAGGTTGTGAACATTTTATAAATGATTAATAAGTTGTTAAAACATGTGAAATAAAAGCAGGAAACGGTGGCCATTTTGTCGTGAATTAGTGAACCTACACTTTTCAGTGTCTTTAGATCTCTATGTTCTCATGTCAGCCAGCTTCTCAACATCAGATATTTGTTGAGTTACTAACATTGTAAGGATTTCTAGTTAAAAGCATTTGATAATGAGGCTACATCTGCTGTAAGAGATATGTCTTTTAAGTCATAGCACACAAATACCAAGGCAGTGTTAACACTAGGGGTGGGAATCACCAGAGGCACCATGATACCATACGATCACAATACTTGGGCCATGATACAATATTATCACGATTTTGTGACACAGTGAATATTCCAGGATCGTATATTGTGATTTCCCAGTCCCGATCTCTGTCTTGTTCAACTCCTGGCAGGATCTCAGTAGTCCCTCCTTTGCTGTGCTGACCTAACCAGACAGTGAGTGTTTAGCACCATCTATTTATTGAAAAGTCAGTTGCGTTTTTTTATTATTCTGGTACTGAGAAAACTGAATTTGTATTATTATTATTATTATTATTATTATTATTATTATTAATGTAATAAACACAATGATTATATTATAAACATTTTTGTTAGGAGTTGGACTTTCTTGGGTTGCACTTATAAAAATGGTGGATCATACTTATTATTCTCGTCAAGAAGAGAAAAACGAGCGTGAATTGTCTTTATCAAAGAAAAACGAAAACATGATGAGACAGCAAGATGTCGGGACAGGCAAAAACAGAAGACTCAGCTGTTATTTGATGGAAACAGCTGATGAGGGACAAAACTTTTAAAAGTGACACCGAAGTCGCTTGCTTCCTCCTGGACAGGTAATGTACCCTACCAAAATTAATGCAAATTGTAACGTATTTTTTTCACCAATAAACATTTAGCATTATAAAATGTTGTTTTGTTAGTTTAACAACACGCTTATGCATTGCAATTGCTGCATAAATGTTACCCGTGTTCTAACGTTTCAATTTGAAATGCAAATACAAGAAATAACCCGTGATTTCAACGAAAAACATTGGTCGAGTTAACCGAAATCAAGACATTAGTTGAAAAGAACATTATTATGACTTAAAATATATGTTTAAAAGTTTTTTTTATGAAAACACATAAGGCAGCCTAACTATACTGCTATTGTTGTCTGTAACCTCTCTCTGTAACTGGGTGCTGGACTTTCTCACAGGGAGGCCACAGAGCGTGCAGGTTGGCAGCAACACCTCCAAGACCATCACACTGAGCACAGGGGCCCCACAAGGGTGCATGCTCAGCCCGCTGTGCTTCACCCTGCTGACCCATGACTGTGTACCAACCTACAGCACCAACCACATCATCAAGTTTGCGGACGGCTCGACGGTGGTGGGCCTCATCACCAACAACGAGGAGGCCAACTACAGAAATGAGGTGAGGCAGCTGGTCCAGTGGTGTAAAGACAATAATCTCTTCCTGAATGTGGAAAAAAACAAGGAGATTGTGGTCGACTTCAGGAGGGGAAGCACACAGCATCCCCCTCTGATCATGGATGGAGCAGCTGTGGAGAGGGTGAGCAGCACCAAGTTCCTGAGGGGTGCACATCTCTGAGGACCTCTTCTGGTCCAACAACACCACATCACTGGCCAAGAATGCTCAAACTCGCCTCCATTTCCTCTACAAACTGAGGAGAGCACAAGTCCCACCTCCCATCATGTGCTCATTCTACTGGGGCACCATTGAGAGCATCCTCACCAGCTGCATCACGGTGTGGTATGGAAGCTGCACCGCCTCCTGACGGAAGACACTACAACACACAGTGAAAGCAGCCAGCAAGATCTTTGGTGCCCTTCTGCCCCCCGCTCTCGGACATCTACCTCACCCAGCAATAAGAATCATTCATGGTGCTGTTTTCCGTGATCACACAAATGGTTTATTTTTACAGTCTAAAAGTTTGAAATTCTTTGATCTGGGGGAATATAAAACTGCTATAATAATGTGCAAAGTGCGGAATAATTTACAGCCAGCTAACATTCAAAATATGTTTGTTGAAAGACAAAAAGGTTATCCTTTAAGGGGGGAGTTACTTTTAAAAACAGTTGGTGCACGAACAACTAAGGCAAATTTTTGTGTTTCAATTTGTGGGGTGAAATTATAGAATAGATTAAATATAGAGTTAAAACAATGTCCAAACATGTTGAGTTTAAAAAAAAGGTATAAAATGAGAAATTAGATAAATATAGACAGGAAGATGGTTCTGTTAAACACAAGGGTTGGTTGGGTGAAAGTCTGAGAGTCACTATAAGAGTGTATGATAGCGAGAAGCTGTTTACTTGTGTTTCATTTTGAATTTTGATTATAAGATTTTGTAATGCATGTTGAGAGATTTGTTATTGGTATTTTTACTTATTGGGTTTTCATTTGTTGATGTGGCAATGTGTCCATGTATGTGTGTATATATGTGTAGATGTGCAAGAAGGGTCAGGAAAGGATAAGCTTTGGGAATCCGTGTACTCTTTGTTCTTTTAGTATTTTGTTTGTGAAACAAAAACAGAACGACTGAAAATAGCCGTTATATCATTCTTGCTTTGTCAAAATAAAATCGAAATTGAGCAAAAACGACGTAACGGATCTGATTCTGTTTGGTGTCGTTTTCCTTTTATTTTGTCAGTCACAGCCGGAAAAGGTGATGGCAGCCGCAGAACGCCGCCATTTTCAAACAAGCCTGAAAGACTAGCTGTTAAATCTCACTTTAAAATCGGGACAATGCCCAAAGTTGCAGCATAGACTCACGCCAACATCACCATCTGATGAAAGATGAGAAGGACTGCCAGAAATAGACGTTTATAGAATTCCCATCAGCCAGCAATGAGGATGGAAGGAGGAATTTTGTGGATACCGAAGGCCTGGGGAGACATGAAAAGTTGGCGTGACCTCTGTTTTGACCACTTTGCAACAGGTAAGGTGTATTTATAAATTATGCTTCTATTACTTTTTTCTCTTTTTGGATTAGTTTGGGGTCCACATGTTGGCTCAGTACGTGATTACAGAGGTGATTCAAATTTCCAGTAGTTTTAATATGACTGGAATGGCTTTGATTTAATGTGATATTTAGTATTGATATTTGCATTCTGGGCGATTCTAAGGTACTTGGACTTGATTGTCTTTTGTATTTTAATATGTCCCACTTTAGAAAGTGATGTTTTTGTCTTTTCCTCCAAGTGTTACAGCTTTAATTTTTTTCTTCCATAAAACTAATTTAATATACAAGTAATCATTTTATGTGACTACCTTCTATCTGTCTCCACAGTACACAACGTTTTTTATTATAGTCTCTAAACAAACTTTAACATGCAAAGTAATAAACTCAGATAAATAGACTTCATAGTGTTCTATGGTCTAATGTTCTATTTCTCTGTGTGTCTGATAAAAGATCTTCATCATGTCAAAACTGAAGACAGTGTGGACCACTTGTCCCAGACTGATGAGAACCGGTTCATGACCCCAACCATCACAGGTGAAATTCAGTGTCTTAAATGTTAAAGTTACAGTACAGGAAAGAGTCCATGCTGGGACCTAAAATCACTTGTGTTTCCAGAGGACAGCAGAGAAGATCCCTGGTCCTTCTCATCATCCTGTTCAGGAGGTTTCACACCAACCAGGAGTGACCAGGACTCACACTGTCATCACCACCACCGTGCACTCTTCTCCCTGTCTTAAGTGTTATAATAAAATTTAACAGGACAGCAAAATACATTTTCTTATTTATTTGTTAATTTTCTTTCTACATCTTTGCTTAAAACCAGAGGTGGGTAGAGAAGCCAGAAATTGTTCTCCAGTAATATTACTGTTATTGGAATTGTTCAAGTATCAGATTTGTTGCCAGAAAAGGTGAGGATGAAAGTATTCAATAAAAAAGTTACTGGACTAGTAATGACGGTTCTAAATTTGCAAACTTTTTCTCCTAAATTTGTGTCTTTCCATATAATTTGTCTTTTTTTGAATAGACAGCTTTTATCCTATAAATCTGAGTTTTTCCACATAAATTAGATTTTTGTAACACATTTCCAACTTCTTAAAAAATTAGCAGTTCAACATTTCAAACATTTTTCTTTTAAATGTATCACTTAGTCAAATTTGTGACTGTTTTATATATTTTTTTAAACATGAATTTGTAACATTTTACATATAAACTTTTCACATAAATTTGTAACTTTTTAAATCTAACTTGTTTAAATTGTTCTTTATAGCTGGAATAGAAGAACAATAATATCAACACCCATCTCAGCTAAATAAGATTATAAATTTACTAAAATGACCAAAGATGCAGTAAATTCTAGTGAGACTAATTAGTCATTTTAAAGAGGCACATTTCTAATCAGTTTTCAAATCAGTAAAATTAAAATTTAGTGACTGTGACCAAAGGTACTTGAGTAAAGGTAGTTATATCCTCACATGTACTTCAGAATCAGAATCAGAATCAGAATGAGATTTATTGCCATTGTTCATGTAGTACACAAACTAGGAATTTGTCTCGGTGAAATGCTGCAACATTAAACATGGTGCTCTTAATAGCTCTGTGAGGAACCTTGGAATTATTTTTGATCAAGATATGTCCTTCAATTCACATATTAAATTTGTTTCTAAGACTGCCTTCTATCATTTGCGTAATATTGCCAAGATTAGGAGCATCTTGTCTCAGAGTGATGCTGAGAAACTGATCCACGCTTTTGTTAGCTCGAGATTAGATTATTGTAATTCTTTATTATCAGGCTGTCCTAAAACATCTTTAAAAAGTCTTCAGCTGATCCAAAATGCTGCAGCAAGAGTTTTAACAGGTACTAGAAAGAGAGATCATATCTCTCCGGTTCTGGCCTCCCTACATTGGCTTCCTATAGAGTTTAGAATTAAGTTTAAAATCCTTCTTCTTACTTACAAAGCTCTAAACAATCAGGCTCCTTTTTATTTAAAAGATCTGATACTACAGTATTATCCTAACAGAGCACTACCCTCCCAAAATGCAGGATTACTTGTAATACCTAGAATCTCCAAAAGTACAATGGGAGGCAGAGCCTTCAGTTATCAAGCTCCTCTCCTGTGGAACCAGCTGCCAATCTGGATTCAGGAGTCAGACTCGATCTCTGTTTTTAAGAATAGGGCTAAAACCTACCTTTTTGATATAGCCTACAATTAGGGAGGGATCATGTGTTTCTGAACCCTCACTTAGTTATGCTGCTAATAGGTTTAGTCAGCTGGGGGACCTCCAGTAATGCACTGGGCCTCACTCCTTTCCTCACTCTCAATGAAATATTTTTTTTTGCTGGTCATTAACATTTGTTTGTTCTCTCCCATAGATTGAGTCCCCATCGTGCTGTTTGTTCTCTACATGTCTGTTCTTTTCATCTTCTCTATCCCCTCACCCCCCAGCCAGTCGCAGCAGATGACTGCCCCTCCCTGAGCCTGGTTCTGTTGGAGGTTTCTTCCTGTTAAAAGGGAGTTTTTCCTCTCCACCGTCGCCAAGTGCTTGCTCACAGGGGATCGCCTGATTGCTGGAGTCTTTCTGCAACTGTGGGGGTTCCCCCTACAGTTGATAGTGCTATGAGATGACTGTTGTTGTGAAATGGCGCTATATAAATAAAGCTGAATTGAATTGAATTGAATGTCTGATTGTTCTGAACAAATATAACTTGTATTCTACCCAAACCTGCAGTGAATATTAATGATTATAGATAAGTGAATACAGATAAAGTACTTAAGATAAACCTTTTATTTAATAATTTAAAAAAAACAATTTTTGGAAATACCAGATTATGTCTTGTCATAAATAAATGCATAAAGTCTCATTTTCACTCACCTGCTTTCTGGGCACGATGGCTGAGCTGCTGGAGAGGGAGCTGCGCTTGCTTTGTCTGCTGGAGGACATACTTTCGCGGTCACTGGAGCCCTGTTCACCTGAGACAGTTCAATGGGCTTGGGACGCGGCAGCGAGAGTGATGAATCGGGATAGGCTGTGGGACCATCCGGAAGCGGCCGAGATTTTCCGGGAGATTTTCGCCGTGACGTGCAAGGGGTCGGTTGAGGAGCTCCCAGCGCTCGAGCCCCCCGCGGCTACACCTCCTTCGTTTCCGGATACCCCGGAGTTCATCGGCCTGGATTACTTGCGGTCGGATGGTGTGCTCAGAGTCCTGGACTATCTGGTGCCCAAACTGAACGTGAGGAAAAGGAAGCCTCGCCGGAGGAAGCCCCTCTCGTCTTCGGCGGCCATCATCGCTCCAGCCGCTGAGAGGTCTTCCGAGATTGTCCCGGCTACGCCCACCTCCGCGTTATTGGAGCCGGCTCCTCTACAACCCATTAAAGGAGTCAGTGACACGGAGAAGGGTGATTGCCAACAGTTTGCAGCTGTCAACATCGGGAGCTGGGATGACAGGCAAGTGTTTTTTTCATTTCACTCCATCTAATTACAAACCTTGTCTGTCTCCCAAGGGAGAGGCCCATTTTCAGCAGTCCGCAGGGTCATCTCCTCCGGCTGCAAATATTAATTCACCTTTTCCCCTCTCCGTGTCTCCTCCCATTCTCCCTGTGGGCCCGTTGGCCCAAGGTCAGGGTCGTCAGATGGTGGAGTTGCCAGTGGCCCCGGATGATCTATTCCCGGAGCCAGTGTGGAGAGGCTCCCCTGCAGCTACACTGGAGGATTTCCCAGCGTTGGAACTGCTGCAGGAGGAGCATTGGACTGTCACCACCATCTCGTCTGCTGTGGAGGCTGTTGCTGCGGAGTTGCCCACGATCGAGGAGGGATGGGCCGCCAAATCTATCTGGACCTTCGTCAATGGGGCCCTTGCTGCCCGAGGACCAAAGAGGAAGCTGGAGTGCTTGGAAGGAGCTATCGAGGTTTTGGAGGCTTATCCCGGGTTATGGGACTACCCTGAGTTCTCCGACCTGCTGGCGACTGTGAGTTCGCTCCAGCGCTCCTTCCCTGGGCTGATGTTCCTCACGGTGCCGAGACGGAGACCTGGAGATCAGCAGGCCTTCACTCTTCGGGACTCTTCGCCCGACCCTCCTCCGTCTCCAGCACGGTCAGTCCCGGAGAGCAGACCACAGCGTCATCTGGTGAGGAGACGCCGGGAGAAGCCTTCCCCTCCTTCGGCTGTCGACGTCCTTCCAGCCACCGAGAGGTCCATGGTTCCCCGGTTCACGCCCATTTCAGCGTCTCCCGAGCCTGCTCTTCCATCGTCCAGAGGGGAGTCAGAGCCAGTGCAGATGTGAGTGAGGATGACTGCCGGCTCCCTGCAGCTGTGAACATCGAGCGCCGGGAGAACAGGCAAGTGTGTTTTTGTTCTATTAAACATGATAATGATAAACACTGTCTGTCTCCCGGAAGAGAGGCCCAGCCTCGGCAGTCCGCTGGGTCCTCCCCTCCAACTGCGGAGGTAGACCACTTTCTTGTCTCTTCCGTGTTCCCCCCGTTGATTCCCGAGAGTGAGCAGAGCCACCGGACGATGGAGGAGCTGAGGGCCCCAGAGGATTTCGCTTCAGAGCCAGCACGGAGCTGGTCCTCTGCAGCCACGCCGAGAGAGTCATTGGTACCATGGGAAGGGGCCAAAAACTCCGTAGACATGGAGAGGGACAACAATCCACCAGCTACAGCCGAGAACATCGAACGCCGGGATGACAGGCAAGTGTGTTTTCAGTTAACCCAAGTAACCCATAAAGACCCTTGTCTGTCTCCCGAGAGAGAGGCCCAGTCTCAGCAGTCCGCTGAGTCCTCTCCTCCGGCTGCAGCTGCGAACTTATCCCCTACTCCCTCTGTGTCTCCTCCCTTCATCCCTGAGTGCCTGCCGGTCTTGCAACCGAGCCACCAGACGGTGGAGGAGCCGGTGGTCCCGGATGTTCCCTTCCCGGAGCCAGCATGGAGAGGTCCCCCTATAGCCACGCCGGATGAATCCCCAGCGTTGGAGCCACTGCAGGAGGACAGTAGGACTGCAATCACCATCTCGCCAGCTGTGGAGGCGTCTGCAGCGGTCTGGGAGCGTGAGCTGGACCTCCTGGAGGCCGGGTCCGAGTGTTCATCGCCAGGATCGATGGAGTTCTGGACAGCGGTGGAGCTCGAGCTCAGGCAAGTGTTCTCTCTTGTTTTTCTTATGGCAGTTTTAGAGAGATCTTGTTTGGCTCTAGGTGAGGAGAGTCGGGAGCAGTGCACAGCTGCATCTGAACTTCCCTCGCTGGGCTCCACTGTTGCCGGCGACCCCAACGACCTCTGTTTCTCCCCCGCTCCTGAGCCATTTTCTAGGGTCGTCGGAGAAGAACAATCATCTTCTTGGGTCCTCATGGAGCCAGTCTTACTGCCCGATGATGTCGCAGGTCCAGCTCCCCTGAGGTCTGAGGTCGTCGTGTGGTCTCCTCCTCAGGCTGTGCCGCCGTGGGTCCAGCAGGCTGGCTTAGGACCATCGTGGGGGCTGCGCTGCAGGATTAGCCGACGTTGGTGCTCGCTCCTGCCCAGACCCATCATGGGACACCACGCTCCGGGTTGGAGGCCACCATGGGTGCAGCTGCGCCTCAGCTGGAGGTCACCGTGGGTGCAGCTAGGCTCCTGCTGGAGAGCCCACCATGGTGCAGCGGAGCCGGCCCGGTCAGGGTCACCACAGGTGGCAACTGAGCCTCAGTTTGAGGTCACCATGGGTGCAGCTAGGCTCCTGCTGGAGTCCACCGTGGTGCAGCGGAGCTGGCCCAGTTGGGGCCCACCGTGGGTGCTAACTGGGTCCCAAGCCAGGATTCCTGAGGGTGCTGCGGACTGCCATAAGGACACCGTGGTCCCCTTCTCCTCCCGGTCGCATGCCATGGGGGTTCCCTCCCTTTGGCCCGGTCACCCACCAGCGAGCTTCCCAGTAGGCAGGCTGCCTCCTGCCTCACCCCGTCGGCCCTTGTGGATTAACAACGTTGGCCGACCGCCTGAAGGACTGGGTCTCTGGGCCATATGGCCCGGGTTCTCCGGCAGGCCACTGGACTGGGTTCGCTGAACTGCCTGTTGGGCCTGGGACTCAGGGCGGTCTCCCGAGCCTCCACGTCTTTGGACTGGGGGGGGTTAGTTGTGGACCCTGGGTGGGGTATTTTGTTCCCTCCTTTCCTGTTCCCCCTACCTCCCACCCGGGTTCGTGTGTTATTGCTGTGCCTGTTGGGGTTGGTGGTGATGGTGGTGGTGGTGGTGGGGGGGGTTCCTTGATGTTACTGTGGGTGTCTGGTATCCACCCCTAGAAGGAGGAGCTCTGTCATGAACTGAGCCCGTGTTTCCTGGGGGCTCGGTTCTGATTGATCTTGGTGGCTCAGGCAGTGGGTTTATTATGTGGAGTGGTGTTTTGATTTCTTGTTGTTTTCATGTCCGTGCATGTTTCTGTTCCTGCCTGCAGCTGCTGCTCTGGCCCGTCCGGCCACGCCCCCCTCTTTCTGACAGCCAGCTGTTTGCCCCGGTATTCATCTTTCCCACGCTCGCCCAGGTGTTCCCAATTTGGGCTGCACGGTGGCGCAGTGGTTTAGCACTGTGGCAGCACAGTTTTACCCTCGGCCGGGGGATCGCGGGGATCATGAGATCGTGGGTTCGATCCCAGCCCCCGACCAACAATGAGCTGTGTGGAGTTTGCATGTTCTCCCCGTGTTGCGCGGGTTTACTCCGGGATTTCTCCGGTTTCCTCCCGCATACCAAAAACATGTAGGTTTAGGGCGCTCGCGCACGCAGCGACCAGCAGCCGGTGGCTTGTCACCAGACTGCAAACCAAATCTACCTACGGGTACAAATAAGTAACAAAAAAAAAAAAAAAAAAAAAATTGTCACGCCAGCGGTGTTTGTACAAAAGCAGCTCTTTGCTAGACAAACGCCGCTGGATCATTGTACGCGTTGGATGGTCGTTTTCCCTGTTCACCGTCACGTCACTAAGGACTGTCTGTGTGCTCTTGGATTTTTGCTGTAATGACTCGGCCTGCCCCTGCAGTGTGAGTAACTGCCTGTGCTCTGTTCGCCGCTGTTTTCCTCCAGTGTGTGTGTTGGGCAACCTTGAGGATGCTACCGTGTATCCAAGCAGTCTTGTCTCTGTATGTTTACGTTTTGTGTTAATAAATGTGTGTGTGGTGTAACCCAGCATTTTAAATCCTCGTCCTTTTTGCTCCCCGTGCGCTTCTCCATGGTGCACGGGGAGCTTATGACATATACTAATAATAGAAAGCACAATTTGGGTGACTAGTCAATATTCTGAAGGTCTATTGGTCCTAAAGTCTAATTGTTAAAAATGGTTTTATGCAGTTCACACCAGCCCTCAAATAAATAATTTTTCTACACCTCAACCATCCAACACAACATCCTCCCTTCTCATCCACCACGCCATATACAGTGTCTCACAAAAGTGAGTACACCCCTCACATTTTTGTAAATATTTTATTATATCTTTTCATGGGACAACACTGAAGATAAGACACTTTGTTACAATGTAAAGTAGTCAGTGTACAACTTGTATAACAGTGTAAATCTGCTGTCCTCTCGAAATAACTCAACACACAGCCATTAATGTCTAAACCACTGGCAACAAAAGTGAGTACATCCCTAATGAAAATGTCCAAATTGTGCCCAAAGAGTCTATTTTGTGTGGCCACCATTATTTTCCAGCACTGCCTTTACTCTCTTGGGCATGGAGTTCACTAGAGCTTCACAGGTTGCTACTGGAATCCTCTTCCACTCCTCCATGACAACATCATGGTGTTTGAGACCTTGCACTCTGCCACCTTCCATTTGATGATACCCCACAAATGCTCAATAGCGTTTAGCTCTGGAGACATGCTTGCCCAGTCCATCACCTTTACCCTCAGTTTCTTTGGCAAGGCAGTGGTCGTCTTGGAGGTGTGTTTGGGGTGGTTATCATCTCGGAATACTGCCCTGCAGCCCTGCAGCCCAGTTTCTGATCATGCTCTGCTTCAGTATGTCACAGTACATGCTGGCATTCATGGTTCCCTCAATGAACTGTCACTCCCCAGTGCCGGCAGCACTCATGGAGCCCCAAACCATGACACTCACACCACCATGCTTGACTGTAGGCAAGACACACTTGTCTTTTTACTCCTCACCTGGTTGCCGCCATATACGCTTGACACCATTTGAATCAAATAAATTTATCTTGGTCTCATCAGACCACAGGACATGGTTCCAGTAATCCTTGTCCTTAGTCTGCTTGTCTTCAGCAGACTGTTTGCAGGCTTTCTTGTGCATCATTTTTAAAAGGGGCTTCCTTCTGGGACGACAGCCAAGCAGACCAATTTGATGCAGTGTGTGGCGTATGGTCTGAGCACTGACAGGCCGACCCCCCACCCCTTCAACCTCTGCAGCAATGCTGGCAGCACTCACATCTATTTTCAAAAGACAACCTCTGGATATGACGCTGAGCACGTGCACTCAACTTCTTTGGTCGACCATGGCGAGGCCTGTTCTGAGTGGAACTTGTCCTGTTCAACCGCTGTATGGTCTTGGCCACCGTGCTGTTGCTCAGTTTCAGGGTGTTGGCAATCTTCTTATAGCCTAGGCCACCTTTATGTAGAGCAACAATTCTTTTTTCACATCCTCAGAGTTCTTTGCCATGAGGTGCCATGTTGAACTTCCAGTGACCAGTATGAGAGCGTGTGAGAGTGATAACACCAAATTTAACACACCTGCTCCCCATTCACACCTGAGACCTTGTAACACTAACAAGTCACATGACACCGGGGAGGGAAAATGGCTAATTGGGCACAATTTGGACATTTTCACTAGGGATGTACTCACTTTTGTTGCCAGTGGTTTAGAAATTAATGGCTGTGTGTTGAGTTATTTTGAGGGGACAGCAAATTTACAGTTACACAGGCTGTACACTGACTTCTTTACAGTGTATCAAAGTGCCATATCTTCAGTGTTGTCCCATGAAAAGATATAATAAAATATTTACAAAAATGTGAGGGATGTACTCACTTTTGTGAGATACCCTATGTACACAGTTTGCATTTAGTGTATTAATGTATGCATATTTAATAATATGGTCAATAAAAATTAAAGTGTTATGTCTGTCATAAATAGCATGTTTAATTAACTAATTTATCCCTATGATGGGTGAGACATAAATGCAACCTTAATTTTCAAAGAAAAATACTCTATTAATTTAGGCCTAATTAATTTGGTCCTAATTTTCAGATCAATGGGCGTTAATAATTGGTCTCCCAGTAGACCTAACAGAGGTCAGTCATGCCAAACTTTCATGACTCCCGAGGTCTTTGGTATCCATTTGTCCACAACGTCCTCCTTTGCTGGCTGATGGAAATTCTATGAATGCGTATTTCTAGCAGTCCTTCTCATCTTTCATCAGATGGTGATGTCAGCATGAGTCTATGCTGCAACTCTGGGTATTTTCCCAATTTTAAAGTGAGATTTAACAGCCAGTCTTTCAGGCTTATTTGAAAATGGCGGTGCTCTGTGGCTGCTATCACCACTTCCGTCTGTGGCCGACAAAATAAAAGGAAAATGACACCAAACGGAATCAGATCCGTTATGTTTGTTTTTGCTCAATTTTGATTTTATTTTGACAAGGCGGGAATGATATAACGGCTACTTTTGTTCGTTCTGTTTTCGTTTCACAACCGAAATATTAACAGAACGAAGAGTACACGGATTTTTGGGCCTCACTCCTGTTCCTTTTTGGACTGTTATTTTTAGATTGTGATTTGTTTTATTTTTGTTTTTCATTTTGTTTGAAAGAAATGACATCAATCAATCAATCAATCATCAATCAATCAGTGAATCAAACCCACCTCACCCACAGAGCTATCAACATTGCAGGCGACACCTCCCACCTTTCTGAATCGATACAGTATTGTGGACACAAAGTATCATGATACGACACAGTTTTGAGGCTATATTATTATTATTATTATTATTATTATTATTATTATTATTATTATTATTTAAATTCATAATAATTTATTTTTTAGCAGCTCTCTGCTTCTCCTGGGTTTCAAAATCCTGCACAGACAACCTTTCATGCTGAGTGAGAGTGGCTGCTTTTAATAAAATGGGTTTCACACCTCACCTATTTGGTCTGGATTTGCTGACTTTTCAAGTTTGATTCGGATCACAATTTTAGGTGTGAAACCGCCCTTGAACCATAGTCCAGACCAAAGAGCAGAATTTTGGTCGAGCAAAGAGAAGTGTTCTTGGTCCGGATCAAACTGAATCTTGGTCTGGTTTGTTTAGAGTGTGAAAGCAATTTTCAGAAAGGTTTGGACTTTCAGACCAAACACAGGAAGTTCAGGCAGCTGATAAGAGGGAAAATGAACTGTGGTAAAACTGGCTGTTAGTGACATAGTCAGTTGAAAAAAAATCATTAAAAAAATGCAGAAATTTCCCAGATTATTCTGGAGAAGATGAGACAGAGTTTATGGGAAAAAAAAAATGAAGCTGCGACGCTGCCTGAAAATCATCACAGCTGATGACAAGGACAAATGTCATTTTTAATGAAGACCAGGATAATATTCTACCCTCACTAAACTAGTTCACTGACTGATATGGTGGCATGTGAATCAGTTTACACTTAAAGGGCAGTTACCGATGTGTCCAGAGCTACAGAAAATTCCTTGGAAGGTGAGTAGCATGTTTGGTAACTACCAGTCTGTGCTAACAACACAGACATTGTCATGACACCAAGATTGAGGCGCATCGCATAAAGTTGTTTAGCTTGCTTGGAAAAGGAGCAGCGTGAAACCAAACCTAACCAGACAAAGTGTAGTCAGTGTGACAACGATATGAACCTTTGCTCGGACCTTGGTGTCGACTTTCAGTTGTGAAATCGCCCTTTAAAAAAAGATTCGTACAGGATAACTTATAATGCATGATGCTCAGACTTTTCTTTTAGAAATCTATCCATATCTCTTCTGACCACTTCATATCCCTTCAATTCCCTCCCCCATTCCTCTCTGTCAGTTCCAGCATAAAACAATAGTATAAGATAATAAGTGTTTTAAGTTTTTATATTATAGCAAGAGGAGTCTATAAATACTCTTTATATACAGCATATATGAGATATGAGCAAAGCTCCTTTTGGCAAAGCAGGTCTGTTTGGCACAGTAAGGCAAGCAGACATCTCTTCTCCTTGCCAAGCTGCTGGACAGGACAGGTGAAAAAAAAATCTGTACATATCTGTTTAGTTACATATACTGTTAAGGAAAATGTTTTTCAGCTTTGGCATGCTCGGACTCTGAATCTAAGAAATATGTCTATACACAAATATAACAATAATATTAAGGCTTAAAGAATTATCTTCAGCCACTCTGGCAGGTGTCCTGCAGCTGATACTTCTGTGCTTATTTTTACACCAGCTAATCAATTAACGGGACCTATCAAAATATTTGGAGTGAGCTAGGTGGTTTAGTCCATCCAAGAGGTTCATGCTCTAATTTTGGTTGGTTACTGTATTGTTAGTTTTGGCAATAAACTGCTTGTTTGTTTTTTTAACACCAAGGCTATTTTTGTTCTTTACATGGCATGCATACAGCTTGGAGGTGCTAGCAGTAGTAGTAGTAGTAGAAAGCCAAAAATCACGGCATGTTGAGCCACAAGTCAGTCAGTGTAATGATGCTGATCTTGTATGGAGTCTGTTATTAATGTGTTAGTACGATGACATTCTGGGACTCACAGCCCCTGTAGTATGACGTACCTCCTAGAAATTAAAAACGTCACTGAACCAAAGCTTTTTTTTGGGGGGGGGGGGCAATCGAGGCAAAGTGTACTTCTGAACAGTCTGGCAGTGTAAGCGAGTCGTGTTTTTCCCCAGGAACCACATGACTGGAGTGATGTGCAGAGACTTTCTGAAAATAGAACTCAATGGTAATAAGTGTTACGTAACAAAATTGTCATCTATCAAACAGCTATGGAAAGCTAATTATAATTATTGTCTCCTGATGGGTGTTGTATTTTGGTCAAAGAGATTAAACAAGATGATCTTGGTGGGGGGTGAAGGTTTTTAATGCCGTCGCAGCTGTAGATACGACTTTATTAAATATATGCAAAGGAGTACAAAGTCAAGGAAAAGAAGACAGATTACAAAGGTTGTAAAGGGAACAGGGGAAGAAGAGAGCAGCAGAAACAGGGAAAAATGTTATGAGGAAGGGAACTGAGATTGTGAGTACAAGAGGATGAGGAGGGAGAAGTGAGTAAAAAATAGCCGAGCTTTCCGCAGTAACGAGACTGCAGTGGAGACAAAGTGGATTTATCTGCATACTGCAAGAGGCATTCAGAAATCTCAAAAATAACTCATGCTGTGTCTCAGCTGTGATGTACCAGCACAACCTGAAAAGTTGCGGATGAGGTGTGCATGTGTTTTTGCCGTGCATCAGAATAGCCGCATTCACTTTGTGTGTGTGTGTGTGCGTTTGAGTGGATGAATCCCCACTGTCCCCGAGGCCAAGCTCCAGACGGTCTTAAAACAATGAGACCGGCAAGACAATCGCGCTGACCCGCTTGTTGCTCTCCCCAGTTCAATTAGCGGCTAATCAAACCAAGCGGGGAAAATTTTTCACTTCAAGAGGATTCCTAAATCACTTCAGTTGTTGTGTTCATAGAGGTTTCAGTTCATCACAAAACATAAAGATGCCAGCAGACAATATAAACACAGACTTCTAAGTTGGAGATGAGCTCACAGACCAGAAGACAAAAATCAATAATTATCTTTGTAGATATTTAGTTGCTAATTGAAGCTGTGCTACAGTAGTAATTACACTGCAAAGCTTTGCTGAGTGGACACAAGGAAAGGCAACATGCAGTAAAAGACTAAATTAGGCCCTTGCTTGTTTCCTATTGGTGATACGCACCCTTTTATCAATGCAGCGAGGCTGAAATCATTAAAACTTTGTCAGTGAACATCAACTGGCGGCCTGCAGGCCACAGCCGGCCTGCCATAGCTTTCCATCTGGCCCCTGAAATATTACTGAATTCAGGAGTCATTTAGTTCAATCTTTGTTTCATTTATTAATTTAAATGTATGCAAAGTTCTGATCAAATTTCAGTGTGAAAGTGAATGCAGATTACATGCCCTTTCCTTCCTGGACAGTGGGAGAGTGTGAGACAAGAGACACTCTAGTGGCTCTGGAGATAGAGCGGGTCGTCCACTAACCAGAGGGTTGGCAGTTCCAGTCCTGCTCACCCCAGTCATCCTGCCGTTGTGTCCCTGGGCAAGACACTTTGCCCACCTTGCCTCCAGTGTCCATGACACTGGGTGTGAATGTGTATAAATGTCCGGTAGTGGTCGGAGAGGCCGTTGGCATGGATTGGCAGCCACATTTCTGTCAGTCTGCCCCAGGGCAGCTTTGGCTACAGTAGTAGCTTACCGCTACCAATGTCTGTCTGGAGTGAATGAATAATGGACTCACTGTAAGCTCTTTGAGATGTCACTTGACATGTAAAGCGGCATATAAATCTAATCCATTTGTTATTATTATTGTTGTTGTTATTGTTATTGTTACACTCTGACTGCAAAAATGAAGCGTCACTTGTGGACAGGGGTGTGTGTGTTCAGTGGTTGATAGAATGAGCGGTCCCTGGAGTACAATAAGCAGAGAAACAATCAAGAATGAGTTTCTAAACTGCTGCCTTCAGCTAGCCACAGTGGGTCTTAGTTAGAGAAAATAATCTATGGTAAACTAAGCTAAAATAACATCTAAAATTGATGTATATGGTCAACTGTTAGATGAACAAAGACTCCAGTGGGGGCTGAATAGAATTTACAGAAAATAATGATCAAAACTGGTCAGATCGACAGTTATGCTAATGCCAGATGGCCTGTCTGTCAGCCTGTCCCCAATGAGGTGATCTCCTAATGTGGTTAGACAGATGAACTCCGACCGCCTAGACCAGTTAATGCTAATGGTTTGATGTAGCATCACGGCAAAATTATATCAAAATAAACCAGAATAATGCAAGATGTATTGGATTATTATTGGATTAGTGAACCAGGTGGAAACGGTGATGTCTATCAGGGTGACTGAAATGTAAAGAAAATAAAAATATAGACCTCACTTGGTAAGCTAACTCCCTACAAGCCCTGTTAGCTCTGAAGCTAAAGCCTTGGGCTCCTCCCTTATCTTGTTTGCAGACAGACAACTAGGCTGGCGAATAACAGTGGAGTGGGTGGGTATCAAAAAGAGTTACAGCGGCTGCTCAAAGACAGAATCGATATAAAGGCTTTGTCTGTTTTCAAGAGAAGTGAGTGTTTGACCAACAGATGCATTTCAGAAGGTTAAAACCTACAAAAACACAGTTTTTCTTTGAATGTGGCCTTTAAATTAATGGGGGTAAAGTACAGAAATACAAATGATAATGAAATGTAAAGAGA
The DNA here is from genome assembly GCA_020510985.1 of Pholidichthys leucotaenia. Classification (NCBI taxonomy): domain Eukaryota; kingdom Metazoa; phylum Chordata; class Actinopteri; order Cichliformes; family Pholidichthyidae; genus Pholidichthys; species Pholidichthys leucotaenia. The sequence continues at coordinate 377,168,431 of CM035838.1, forward strand.
CCCCACTTCCCCTCATGCTGTCACAGCAGGTGGTTTAGTCCATTTTATTGGGTTCTACATTAATAAAGCTCCACGCTCAGCCTTTTCTTTGACACCAACCAGAAAGGAGTGAAACAGTAGGTACAGTATCTCACAAAAGTGAGTACACCCCTCACATTTTTGTAAATATTTTATTATATCTTTTCATTATTATATCTCTTCAATGTCTAAACTGTTGGCAACAAAAGTGAGTACATCCCTAAGTGAAAATGTCCAAATTGTGCCCAGTTAGCCATTTTCCCTCCCTGGTGTCATGTGACTCGTTACTGTTACAAGGTCTCAGGTGTGAATGGGGAGCAGGTGTGTTAAATTTGGTGTTATCGCTCTCACACGCTCTCATACTGGTCACTGGAAGTTCAACATGGCACCTCATGGCAAAGAACTCTCTGAGGATGTGAAAAAAAGAATTGTTGCTCTACATAAAGGTGGCCTAGGCTATAAGAACATTGCCAACACCCTGAAACTGCGCTGCAGCACAGTGACCAAGACCATACAGCGGTTTAACAGGACAGGTTCCACTTGGAACAGGCCTCGCCACGGTCGACCAAAGAAGTTGACTGCACATGCTCAGCGTCATAGCCAGAAGTTGTCTTTTGAAAACAGACGTATGAGTGCAGCCAGCATTGCTGTAGAGGTTGAAGGGGTGGGGGGTCAGCCTGTCAGTGCTCAGACCATATACCGCACACTGCATCAAATTGGTCTGCATGCTGTCGTCCCAGAAGGAAGCCCCTTTTAAAGATGATGCACAAGAAAGCCCGCAAACAGTTTGCTGAAGACAAGCAGACTAAGGACATTGATTACTGGAACCATGTCCTGTGGTCTGATGAGACCAAGATTTGGTTCAGATGGTGTGAAGCGTGGGGCAGCAGAGTGGCGGAGTGGTTAGCACTGCGGCGGCACAGCAACTCATCCTTGGCCAGGGGATCCTGGGTTCGATCCCAGCCCCCGACCAACAGTGATCTGTGTGGAGTTTGCATGTTCTCCCCGTGTCTGTGTGGGTTTACTCCGGGATTTCTTCGGTTTCCTCCCACAGGCCAGAAACATGCAAGTTAGGTTAATAAGCGACTTTCGCATCTCGGCTCGCGCAAAGCATCATGGGAACATGGCTACCAAACATGCTCTATCGATACATTTAATTTATGGAAAGTTCCTGATCTACGAGCATATTGGATGCGTAGGGGTCTTCCCGGTTGTACCCACAAACGCAAGGATGAACTAGTTGCGCGTCTTCGCGGCCACTGCAGAAATTGGCCAAAATGACCCCCCTGTATGTATGCTGACATAGTAGATTTTTTGTTGTCAAAGGACCAAGCACCCTTACTTGCGAGACTCTGAAACGACTACAAAGAAGGTAAGTGAGTGGTTTGACAGCTCAACTTTGGTTTTGTCATTTTGAGGAAATTTCACGACAAGGCATAGCCTGCTTACTTAGCTCTATAGGTCGATACTACTATAGTTTGAGTACCACACATTTTGAATGATTTGCAATTTTATTCTATACCAGCCTACTTATCAATGGCCTTAACTACATGTGTGTGTAGATCAAGCTTCATTACCAATATACAAAGAACTAGATCTTAGATCCAGGCCTGCCTGTCCGTACGTACTACTTCAGGGTTTAGACACTTGAACAATACACAACACTATTTAATTATAATATAGACTTACTGCTTTAATCCAACAATTATGTCCGTCTGGATCCTTCAGCTCCGTGGGGAATGTATATAACGTGAATGGCGGCGGATATGTGCACACGCTGGTCCTGAAGTTACACGCATGTGTGCTGCAAGTTTTCTTTTTCAACCGCTCTAGATGATACATGCTGTTCCACACTTCACTGCGGCACAATGTGCACCTGGCATAACGGCGATTTAAAGCTTGAAGCAGACTTTAAACGGCAATTGCTCAGGTGTGACAGTACTGTCTCTATACAAAAGCAAGGTGGCTAGCGGAATGTTTGATAGTCGTGACCTTTGAACCAGATGTCGGGTCGCATAGTCCGCAAATACACACTCGTAATGCGAAAGTCGCTTATTGGCATCAAACTGGGGATTCTAAATTGTTCTTAGGTATGAATGTGAGAGTAAATGGTTGTCTGTCTCTCTGTGTTGGCCCTGTGATGGACTGGCGATCTGTCCAGGGTGTACCCTGCTTCTCGCCCAAAGATGCTGGGATAGGCTCCAGCCCCCCCCACGACCCAAAAAGGATTAAGCGTAAGAAGATGGATGGATGGATGGATGGATGGATGGATGGTGTGAAGTGTGTGTGGCGGCAGCCAGGTGAGGAGTACAAAAACAAATATGTCTTGCCTACAATCAGGCATGGTGGTGGGAGTGTCATGGTTTGGGGCTGCATGAGTGCTGCCGGCACTGGGGAGCTACAGTTCATTGAGGGAACCATGAATGCCAACATGTACTGTGACATAATGAAGCAGAGCATGATCCCCTCCCTTTAGAAACTGGGCTGCAGGGCAGTATTCCAACATAATAAAGACCCCAAACACACCTCCAAAACGACCACTGCCTTGCTAAAGAAACTGAGAGTAAAGGTGATGGACTTGCCAAGCATGTCTCCAGACCTAAACCCTATTGAGCATCTGTGGGGCATCCTCAAATGGAAGGTGGAGGAGCGCAAGGTCTCTAACATTCACCAGCTCCGTGGTGTCATCATGGAGGAGTGGAAGAGGATTCCAATGAGAACCTGTGAAGCTCTAGTGAACTCCATAAGAGAGTTAAGGCAGTGCTGGAAAATAATGGAGGCCACACAAAATATTGACACTTGGGGCACAATTTGGACATTTTCACTTAGGGTTGTACTCACCTTTGTTGCCAGTGATTTAGACATTAATGGCTGTGTGTTGAGTTATTTTGAGGGGACAGCAAATTTACACTGTTATACAAGCTGTACACTGAATACTTTAAATTGTATGAAAGTGTCATATCTTCAGTGTTGTCCCATGAAAAGATATAATAAAATATTTTAAAAATGTGAGGGGTGTACTCACTTTTGTGAGATACTGTAACTTGGAAAATAGAGAAAAAAACAATTAATGCAACTTATAATGACAAAACAATGTCAACAAACTAGTGTCATGCCATAAAATGTATTAATTAACTAAACTAAAACCTAATTTAATTATGCAAATAAAATAAAAAAGCCAAGAGGTGTTTTACTGGCTTTTGACAAATTGCACAGGGTTACTTAAAAGAGTAAATTACAGTACTCACAAAAAGTTAGGGATATTTGGCTTTCAGGTGAAATTTATGGAAAATGTAAAAAGTTTGCACTACAGAAATTTGTATCATGAAAGTAGGGCATTTAAGTAGAAGCATACAATGATGATTTCCTCATCTCAAACAATTTATTGAAACAAAAGCCACTAACAGTGATGGGTATACCACAACAAATAATGTCAGTGTCGCAATAACTTGTCATGTGCCCTTGAGCATCAATTACAGCTTGACAACGATGTCTCATGCTGTTCACAAGTTGACTTGTTGTCTGCTGAGGCATGGCATTCCACTCTTCTTGAAGGGTGGCCCCCATGTCGTTGAGGTTGTGGGGTGCAGGGTTATGAGCCTCTACACGGCGACTCAGCTGATCCCATAGGTTTTCTATGGGATTCAGGTCTGGAGAAAGTGCAGGCCACTCCATTTGAGGTACCCCAGCCTCCAGCAGCTGTTCTCTAATGATGTGACCTCAATGAGCTGGAGCATTGTCACCCATGAAGATGACATTGGGCCTGTTTTGTTCATGCAGAAGCACAATGACTGGATTAATGTTATTCAGGTAGTATCAACTTGTCACTGTACCATTCACAAGGTGTAGGGCAGTTCAGTATTGACTAGACACACCTGCCCAGACTGTAAAATAGTGACAACAGTGACTGATGCATAGCGCTCTCCTTGACGTCTTCAACATCGTTTGCGGCCATCATTTCTGCTCAACATGAATCGACTTTCATCAGAGAACAGCACTGGGGCCTACTGATCCCTTGTCCAGCGTAAATGCTCCCTGGCCCATGCAAATGATGATGCCTGTGCCTGGGGGTGTGGTCAGGTACCCTTGCAGATTGTCTCGTACACAGACCATGCTGATTTAAACGGTTTTGAAAAGTCTGACTGACACTTGGGTGCCTCTCACCTCCCTTAAATGTTCCTGGAGTTGAGTGGCATTCATCATCCGATTCCACAGGGCACTGTTCACAATGAAGCGGTCATCAGCGTGGGATGTGGCCAAAGGCCGTCCACTTCTATGCCTTTCTGTGACTCTTCCATTCTCTCTGTTGCAACCTGCTGATGACACTCTATGACACTCTAAGCTCAGTGGCCACTTCCCTCTGAAACATCCTGTTTGAAGCCTCGCAATGGCGAGGTACTATTGATCAATTGTGAGGTGTTGTCTTGGTCTCATGATGTCAAAATATGAACAGCATGATGAAGAGGACTGCTTAAACACCAATTCTAATTGAACCAGAAAATTTATTGGTCAGTTCACGGATCAAACACCTATTGTGAATTTTGCCATGAAGACAACATGTTAGACAACAGCAAGTTGTGCACAAAGTACTGAAATATTGAGCAGTTGGACATGTGCATTCAGAAGGTTAGAGAAGGTCAAATTAAGTTCACCTGTAAAAGTTATAGTGCATTTTAGGTGCATCCTGAAATTTCACCTGAAAGTTGAATATCCCTAACTTTTTCTGAGTAGTGTATTATGTGCATATGCATGTACAAGAAAGATAATGATGATGAGATTAATGGAGTGACAGCCCTTCTCATTAGATATAACAGGAGGGGGGGTCTCCATACAGACATATAATCTGTATTAGAGGGGAAATAGGCAGGAATATAGTTGCGTAAACTGACATTTGGTGAAAAGGAAATCAAGGAAAACTGAAAAAAGTATAAGGTACAGAGACAAGTGGGAGAAGAGAATTACTATATACGAGAAAAGAAGACATTATTAGTGGGGGTCTGGAATAAGCCAGTATTTGTTGACTCATTTAAGAGTCTCCTGGGCTGGACTTTAAACCTGTCAGCTTGAGCTGAAATACTGTAAGTATGGGTAGTAAAATGTTTCCCTGTGCTGCTATATTTGGACACTAGCTGAACTTACTTTACCTGAGGTGGTACCATGGTTTATCAGGGACTTTTTGAGTCGAAAAAAAGTTCTGTCCAGTCAGCATCAATCATCTCTGATAAGATGGCCTCTGTGTATCATATTGTGTGGTGTTTTTCAGTGCATTACTCATTCATTATACAAACCCCATTTCCAATGAAGTTATGATGCTGTTTAAAATGTAAATAAAAACAGAATACGATTTGCAAATCCTTTTTAAACTATAGTCATTTTAATACACTACAAAGCCGAGATATTTAATGTTCAAACTGATAAACTTTGGTGTTTCTTGCAAATATTCACTCATTTTGAATTTGATGCCTGCAACATGTTATGTCTGTAAAACGTGGCACAATAATGAGGTGAGTGGTGAACTGAACAAGACTTTATTGCATAACTCACTGAGCACTAACAGACGCCCCCACTAGGCAGAGAGGTAGTCAAAGAGAGTGTGCTTCTTCCGCATTGGCCCATTATACCCCAAGTGGCGGTGGAACCAGAAAGGTGGAGCCAACACCTCCGTGTTGATACCTGATGTTCTAATGTAGTCTCCCTGCCTTCTACATTAGAACATCAGGTATCAACACGGAGAGCCCACACAACTCAAAATCTACCTCTCTGACCACCGCTCCACTCCTCTCCGCCCACCTCTTCACCGCTCGGGAATCTTGCAAGCTGATTGGCCGAGACATTTTACCTCGCAAGCTGATTGGCCGAGACGTTTTACCTCGCAAGCTGATTGGCCGAGACGTTTTACCCAGCTTCGCTCCCTGCCGAGCGCCTATACACAGCGAAGGAAGACCGCATTCATTGTTCTTTATCGCTCGTGTTGCTTAGTGGCACTTTTCGCTGTTCTCTTGTGCCTTTTTGTGCAAAATATTGCTTGTGACGCCCTTGGGGGGGGGGTGACGCTACTTCGCGGTTTTTCACTTTTCGCGGTCGGTTCTGGTCCCCATTAAACGCGATAAGTGAGGGATCACTGTAATAAGTTGGAAAAATGCTGATGTTTTTTTTTTCCCTTTCTTTTTTATTGTTAATTTTCCTTATCCTGACACCCCAAGCATGCCAAAGTAAAGACTCACCATTCTGTATTCAATAAGCGACTCTCCTCCCCATCACTGCTGCGGTCTGAGTCGGTGCCGGAATCCCCCGAAAATTCTGGCTCTAATCTGTACGGTTCGATGCCTCCCTCGCTCTCTTCCTGTTCACTTGACACTCCTGCATCCTCCTCTGTCTTGTCACCGATCCTGAATGCCTCTTCACTCTGAAAACTCTGGTGTTCTTGACTGCTGGAACTGCTACCATCTGCCATTGTTGTTTTGATAAGGGTCACACTCGTGACGTCACGCAGCGTCGTCTGCACTACTTCCGGTTTGTTTGGCACTGCCAGCCAGAGGCAAAAGTTTATCGGCTTATAGCCTGGCCATCGCACAGCCTAAAAATTTCTTTTATGTGTTGAAAAATACAATAGGTAATAAGGAATTAATCTGCTATTCTACTTTTTTGGCAAAAAGGTGAGTTCAGTTCTACTTTAATGTTTATTAGTATGTAATGTCCCTTTCAAATAAACATTAAACCAAACTAAACTAAAGTCAGGTTAATTACAATAGAATGAGCTGAGGTTGGGAGAGACACTGGTGACTGAGAGACAGGAAGAGAGAGAGAGAGAGCGGAAAAGTAATGGGTTTTGAAGGTTGAATGAGCGCTGTCAGGAGAGCAAATTGGTGTGCCTCTTTCACACACACACACACACACACACACACACACACACACAATTGTTAATGTAGGGTGGAAGCAGCTGGCCGTATCTAGTTCTTTGTGTTCAGCAACTCAGAGAGGAGAACATGCTACCGACCATTATTTAATGAAAACCACATTAAACCTCTGCAAGTCTCTGTGTCTCACTCTGCATTTATCTTCCTTTCAACTTGACTGCCCCCCCCCCCACCCACACACAGATATTTCAGTGTATTCATTCTTTATTGTTGTGGTTCAATATTCACGGTACGCTCCCATCTGTGACTGTACCTAGTGTGTATCTTCCCAACTTTTAAACTAATGGATGCAACAGTGATCTTTGGTGCCATAAAGTGCTGCCTGTCCTGTATTCACTCTGCGGAGAGAGAGGCGAGGGGAGACAGACACCTCACCATACAGAGAGTTAAAGTGGGAGGACAGACAGTGAAAAACACAATCCACCTTTAAGTGGCATTGACAGAGAAGATAAATGCAACATCGAAATTCTTTGTACTTCCAGTTATGCACATATGTGTGTACCAATGAGCAAACGAGGTGGGGGAAGATGGGAAATGGCTCCTTGAATCATGTTTAGCATAATCTCTTCAGGTTTTTATGCAACTCTGCAGTAAACGCTGCTCTTGTAGGGAGGGTCTGTATGCCAGCTGTTATTTTTGTGTGCGTATATGTTCTGATTTAGCATAATGATGTAGACACGGTGATGCGATGGGAGCTGACTTATCTGTTACTCTGAGACAGGTCTGACATTTAGCTTCACTGGAGGGAAGGTAGGGAGGAGGAGAGAAAACAGGAAAAGGAGAGGAGATGAGGAACGAGGGTGGAGAGAGGGAACTGATCATGGGAGGAAGTAAGAGAATTATTATGTTGTGTTTGCAGTTGCTATTAAAACAAGTAAAAACAGATATAAGACAACCTTGACACTTACTGACATCAGAAAACATAAAAATATCAGACTATTACTTTGGTTTGTCAGGTTGATAATATAAATGCTAATTTTGTGACTCAAGTGTGCGCCTACTTAATGCACAGCCTGGAGCTAGTGGACACGGATTTAGTCGAGTGGCCGCAGTGAATCTGGCAAGCTTGATTACACTTGACAATATACACAATTTAAAGTGGAGACGGCAGACAGAAGGTGTGCCTTTTAGTGACACCCACAACACATGGTCTTTCTCTTCTGATCGTAGGGTGTATGCAGACACAGTGTTATTACCTGTTGGATTGTCAGCCACCATTTTGAAGGACACAGTTCAACCCCTTAGAAATACAGCCAATTTCCCTAAAAGTGCCTAAAAACACCAAACACAAGTAAATCAAGTTCTTTCTTCATTTAGTGGCAGTAGAAAATGTAAAACATCCCGTGGGTGGAACACCAGAATTTCAAGAGGTTAATCTACCTTATTCCTAGGCCCCATGATGCCTTGCGTGAATTATGGTATCAACTTCCGGTACTAGTTTAGAACGTATTGCTGTCACTGAAACAGGACACTTTTCCTTGTTAAAAAGCAATGACTTCGGCATCAGAAATGCGGGAACACGGCCTTTTGCACCTCAAAAACAGTAGTACACATCCCACAACTATGGAGGGATGAGAAGATGACCTTAAAAAGTGGACAGTAGCTCCGTTAGTTAGCTCCGCTGCTAACATGCTAATGCTGTAAACAAATAAAAGCTCTGAGATATATCAATGTTTCCACCGCAATAAAGTCGGCTGCATTTTGTTAAAATATGTTCGACATAATTAAATTTACCTCAGAGCAGATGTAGAGTCTAGTCAGAGCCACAAAGAACCACAACACTGTGCTTGGGCATTTTATATTTGGGGTAAAATGTCAGATCTGTGACATCCATACAAGTGAAAACATACCTGGCTCTTGTCTTGGTGTCTGTCCTGTGTCTGTAACACCGATCACACGAACAATCCTTTAGTTTTCAGTGCATGACCTACTCATTGCTGTTGAAGCCACAGATTTAGCTGTGCTTATCTGTGAGGAGCTTCACACCACGAACAGCAGCAAGTACCAGGACTAAGCAAAAACATTAAAAAATACCAAAACTGCAAGTGCTGAAATTAGCTGCCACTTGACTGCAAAACACGTATGTGGACTATACATTAAAATGAATTTGAAAAACTTTTAAAAATGCTATTTTAAATGCCCCGCTACTCCACTCTTACTAACTGATTTAACACTAGGTCAGCCAAAATCGGAAGCTCCGCCCATAATCGTTCCTACAGCAGCACCCCCAGGAATAAGGTCGACCCAATTTGTGCCCATGAGTGCAGCTGCTTTAAGCGACCTATGAAAACGCTTGCATAACCCGTTAGCCTAGGGGTTGTACGCGGTAGTGCAGTGAATTTTGACTCCCAGGCTCTGGGCCATCGCAGACCAGAGTTCTGAAACGAATTGTGGACCTCTGTCGAACGTGATGTCCGATGGAGATCTGAAACGTGCTACCCAAGCCGACAAAAACGTGCGCGCCACTTCCGTGGATGTGGTAGAAGCCAGTAGGACCACTTCAGGCCAGCGCGTGGTGCGGTCCGCGACTGTCAAAAGGTGTGTGAAACCTTGCAATGGCAGGAGAGGTCCCACCAAATCCACGTGGACATGGTCGAACCTCCTAGCCAGGATTTGGAACGGCTTGAGGGGAGCTTGTGCACTTTGGCCTGCTGGCATGCGATGCAAGCTGCAGCCCATTTTCTCACGTCTTTGCGCAAGTGCGGCCAGACGAATTTCGCCCCCACTAGTTTCACCAAAGCATGCACTCCCGGATGCGAAAGGAAGTGGACCAAGTCAAAAACGTGACGGTGCCAAGAGCTCGGAACATTGCAGAGCAAGGGAGGGCACCCTTCCTGCACTACCCTGTTCTCCAGCCTTAACCCAGTTGGTGCAGACTGGAGCGCGCAAATGAACGCGACCCCGGCTTGTTCCGCGGCCATGGCAGGGAAATCTTTTCCTATGTAGACTGGGGTGATTAATGAGCGCAACAGGCAATTGGCCATGATGTTGAGTTTACCGGCAATGTGTTGAATGTCGATAGTGAACTCTGAAATGGCGGCCAAATGCCGTTGCTGCCGGGCTGACCATGGTTCCGAGGTCTTAGACATCACATGCATCAGCGGCTTGTGATCCATGAACGCGGTGAACTCACGCCCCTCCAACCAGAACTGGAAATGGCACGTCGCCAGGTGGAGAGCCAGCAATTCTCTATCGAACGTGCTGTACTTGCGTTCTTTGTCGCACAAAGTCTGCCTAAAAAATGCGAGCAGCTGCTACGTACCTGCGACGTACTGCTCCACCACTACCTCTATGGCAACATCAGACGCATCTGTCGTAAGCACAATCCGTGCAGACGGATCGGGGTGGGCTAACAATGTGGCATCCGCAAGTGCTGTTTTGGCGTTAGTGAAAGCCTGGACTCGCTCAGGAGTCCAGTCGATGGCTTCCCCAGGCTTCTTTTTTTTAAGCGCGGCATACAACGGCTGCATCAGCTGGGCTGCCCAGGGAAGGAAACGGTTATAAAAATTAACCATTCCCAAAAACTCCTGTAGTGCCCTCACTGTCTGCGGGCACTGAAAATTCGACACAGCGCGCACTTTGACCGGTAACGGATATTAGTCAATGCTGTCTCTTTTGCCTTTCTGCCCTGTACAGCTCGGGAAGCTGGGTTGACAACACTGGCCAACGTTATAGCTCCAGGGGGTAAGTACCAACAGCTGCTCCACAGTTCCCAGCACTCACGGTCCCAACATTTTTGGCTAAATTAACGAAGCACGGGGTCGAACATTTCATAACTACCAAGGGGCTGCCAATATTCGCGTAATATCCTCCTATTAGCAACATCAACTTATAACCCATAAGCACATAAGAAATCTGCGCCTAAAATGGGGCTGGAACATGCAGCTATCACAAAGTCCCACTGAAAGTTGCGTCCGTGTAAGCATATTGTCAGTGTCCGCTCGCCAAATGTCCTGATGGTGAATCCGTTGGCGGCCGTGAGCTCGGGACTGCTGCGTCCTGCCATCCTGTCTGCGTTGACCGACAGGACAGGATGAGGCTCTTCTAGGAGCCGGAGTCCACCAAAAACCGTCTCCCTGAATGTGTGTCTATGACAAAAAGCAGTCTGTTCCTGTTGCCCTCAGTTGCAGCTGCCGCTGAATTCCGAACGTGCCGTCTTCCCAGTTTCTTGAATTGGCATGGTGACAGGCAGCGTTGGACAATCGAGCCAAAACGGCTATGATAAAAACAGATCGCCCCGTTCCTTTGTCTCCTGGTGTCCGTCCCAGCTACCACGAACATCTGCTCAACCTCGCTGAAGTCCCCCATGGATGTTGGTACCACTGTCTGCACGCTGGGAGCTCTGGCTGCCAAGATGATGCAGTCCGCTTCCTGCGCCAGGGCACGGTATTCCTTAGCAACCGGCCGCGGCGAGTTGGCCAAAATCGTCCTCGCTGTAGCCGGTAGGTTCCTGAGGAACAGGTGGGCAAACAGGAAAGATTCGTCGTCCTTCCCCCTCAGCGCCAACATGGTCTCCATCAGCTCCACTGCTGACTGGTCCTCTAACTCCGAACGCGTTAGGAGCCTCTCCACCCTCTCACCGTCAGAAAGGTTATAATGCTGGAGAAGCATCCTCTTGAGCACTTCATATTTTCCTTGGGCTGGCGGCTTCTGGAGCAGGCTCATCACCTGTTGCGTGGTGCGAGCATCCAGTGCAGCGACGATGTAGTAATATCTGGCATTGTCCGTTGTTATCCCGCGGAGTGCGAACTGGGCTTCTATGTGTAAGAACCACGCGGTGGGGTTGTGAAACCAGAAGTCTGGGAGGTTGACTGAAACCACGCGCGCGGCGCTGGTGCTCTCCCTCCAGGCGGGCTCCGGGGCTGTGCTCGGCTCGCTTTCCATGGTACGTCTTGGGTTACCAATGTGGAGAAAGGAGGCAGGTGAGACAATGAGCTGGATGACACAGAAACTTTATTCCTTCTCCAACATAATTCACAGCAAAAGAGAATCCCGGGTCACTTTGCATCCCTCTTTTATATCTTTAATCCCATGCATGGAGGCCTGGAACTTCCAACCCTCATACATTATGTTTAGGACAAATCCTGTGTGGCACATTAAGATAAGATAAGATAAGATAAGATAAGCCTTTATTAGTCCCACAACGGGGAAATTCCAGGATTGCAACAGCACAGGGATAGCAACACTCAGAGCAACAATCAGAAGGCAAGAAAAAAAACAAGCAAGCAAGAGCAGCTAATAAACATATGTACGTATTACTATAAAATATATATATATACACACACACACAGACACACAGTGCAGAGCATTGTAGCTGGATGGAATAAATATATGAATATATGAACACACAGTGCAGAGCATTGTAGCTAGATGGAATAAATATGTAAATATATAAACACCCACAGTACGGAGCATTGCAGCTAGGTGGAATAAATATGCAAGTATATAAACACACACAGTGCGGAGCAATGTAGCTAGATGGAATAATATGTAGATATATAAATATATAAACACACCCAGTGCTGAGCATTGTAGCTAGATGGAATAAATATGCAAATATATAAACACACACAGTGCAGAGCATTGTTGCTAGATGGAATGAAACAGCATAACCGTCTACTTAGTTATCCTACATGGTATGATTATGTGCCCATACATATTCTCACCCTCCATAGCGACCGGTATGTTCCTAGTTGTATGCCGGAGGGGACCATTGTGTAAGTCTATTGCATCTTTTGCATTCAAAAAACTATTAGTTTGTTACGTCTTTTTGCTATCTCTGCGAGCAGCCCTGCTTAGGTTGTACAGTCTGACAGCCGTTGGTAGGACACAATGACACAATAACATGACACAATGCAGTCGCCGCTATTACACCCTTCTTCCAGTGGCTCCTGCATTCCTGCATAGTCCTTTACTGTCCCAACTGATACTCCCCCCCCCCCCCCCCCCCGGTAACACCTCCTCTTTCGGTCCATTGTTCCCTGGGTGGAGAAGTCCAACACTGTGCCCCCACAACAACACCATTGTAAATCATCTTTAGCAACATTCCTCAGAACGGTTTGTTTGAGAACAAGTCTCGCCACATGCCCAAGAGCTGTAGTTAACTCCACCATCCTTCTGTAGTCACCATTGCTCTAGTGTTCTAGGAACACTGAAAAGCTTACAAATATGGCAGCTATGACCTGAGTCCCAACAGCCAATCACAAACATTTAAGCACCCTGTGATTGGCTGTTGGGACTGGCGTCATAGTCTCCATAGCTTTTGACTTTTCAATGTTCCTACTTGGAAAAAGAAAGTTATTTAGTGCTGCTTTAACTAAATTTTGACCAAATGTGTTGCCACACTCATGGCAGTGGAGCAGCATACTGATTTGGACTTCATAAAACAGCTGTGTTAGATGTATTTTTCCCTGAACATAAATTTGCCAGTAATCAGCAAGGAAAAAGGCACTGAATTACGATAATTGGTGTTAGTGAACTGTTACAAATCCACACCTCCTTCCTAGTGCCTGACAATAGGGAGAGCCTGTGGATTTACATATGTATCCCATGTTTCCCCTCTGCAGGAGAAAAGAGGTTTGGAGCGTCACTCATTAGAGAAAAAAAAAATTGTGTGTTCTCTCCATTTTAAGTACACAGTGTCTTGCACATAATAAATACACGGGTAAGGAAAAACGCAGCCCAGGAATGTAGCTTTTTCACTGAAAAAATAAGAAAAAGAGCTGGCTATTCTTTGAGCTGAACCATTATGCAGATGATGACTGTTTTCGTTGTTGGCTCTGACTGAGTGATTATGTGCGTGAGGTGCAAAGTCAGGGTATGTATGGAGGCTTTTGACTAATCCTGTTGTATTCAGCTGGATCAAAGTTGCTTTTTAAGCTGTAAAAACTTGTGATCCAGCTAATGGACTACTGTGTCATCACGAGCGCCGCGACTCTCCGCATGGGTGCGCCCACTTAGAAGAACCGACTTGAAATAAACTGCGCACTATTTCATTACAAAATTTGCGCTTTTATTTTGTGGATTTGTGTGTGTGTGTGTGTGTGTGTGTGTGTGTGTGTGTGTGTGTGTGTGCGGGGAAAAAAGAAAAGCAAGAAGCTTGTGGTTGGATCCTGAGCTGTGCACACTGCAGATGATCATGCCGTGCGTGCGTCGCGCGCACACGCACACACACACACACACACACACACACACACACACACACGTACAGCAGGTGGCTGTCAAGCAGGGCCGCGCTCTTCTGTTCATTCTCCTCAAACATGTGACAGCCCTTAGCCAGCAGGAGAGTGATAAGCAAGGGTAAGTAAAGAGCGACAGAGCAAAACTGTCGGGTAGAAAAATGGAAGAATGAAGGATTGTTACAAATAAGTGAAAAAGATTTAGAGGGTAGTGCTGAGATGTTTATGTCCCATTTACTGCACTTTTCCCATATGTTGACAGCTCCCACGGGTCCTAATGGAATGTTTGTGACATATTTTGGCCAGATTGCCTTTAATTATTTAGTTACTGTAGCATCATTGTGCAGCTTTCCTCAAAACAGTTGGTTTCAGTGCATGTTTCTTTAAAGGCCCAGAGCTCTCCCTTTTATGTCACTATTGCTAAGCTTAGCTGGCAAGCTCCTAGCTTGGGTAGCAAGCCTGAGCTAACTAACATAAATTCATGAGTGGCCAATAGGATTTGATTGGTCCCTGGAGTACAATAAGCACGGAAACATTCACAAATGAGTGAATGGTGGCCCAAGGTTGACTAGCTGCTAGCATCAGCTAGCTGCCTACTAGAGAAAATAAAGTATAGTAAACTAAGCTAAAATGATATCTAAGAATGGTGTATATGATCAGGTTTTGGTAGATGAACAAGGATTCCAGTGGTGGTGAAGAGATTTTATCAAAAATAGCTTAAGCTAACACTAGGTGGCCTGCCTGTCAGCCTCTCACCACTGAAGTCAGCCCTAATGTGGGTAGACTGACCACCTCCGACCACAGAGCCAGCTTATGCTAACGATTTGATGCAGCATCACGGCAAAAACCTGACAAAGTAAGGCAGAATAATGTGAGATATAAAGTATTATCCACTGTGGATTAGTGAAGCAGGTGGAAACACTGATGCCTGTTAGGGTGACTGAAATCTAAAGAAATTAGCAATATGAGCCATGTGTGGTAAGCTAACTCCCTAGTAGTACTGTTAGCTCTGAAGCTAACACCTTTGGCTCCCTGCTTATCTGAGTGGAGACTGGATCATCACAGCCAATAACACGGTGGAGACTGATGCATTTGAAATAGTCACTGTTAATGTGTCCCAACGTTTCCTCAGTAGGAATTTTGCATGTATGGCACGTTCGTTTGTTAAATAGTGTTTTGTTTTGTACTTACAGTCAATGTAGTTCCATCTTCTTTATCTAAAGGGATATTTTCACAGAAGATTAAATGCAGATATTTCTTGAGAAAGAACTCAATATTGAATGAGTGGTCCAAACTCTCCTATTACTGCAGTGCTGAGGGGGTGAAGAGGCAAAGATAAAACATCACATTAGTGTTATATTGACTGCATGATTATTTGAACATGTGGGATTTGAATAGAAGAGAACAGAACTCTGAAGGCTGGGCTCACCATCCTTGTGCTGAAAGGAGGAATTCCAGTGTCAGCTCTGTTGTGAGATGAGCCAACTTAGTCAGAAGTGTAAGATAAACAGAAGGTTGATGACAAAAGAGTGAATCAGGGTTTGTACAGCATCATCCCACACATTCCCTGCTCAGCCTCCGGTCAGTGTAACCTTAGTCAAGGGGAGCTTTTATGGTCAATTAGGCTCCCTGAGTATGAAGGTATCTGGCACTTCACTGGGTTGCATAAATCTCTATATTAACACTAATGTAATAAGACTGTATCGAAGAGTAGTGAGGTGGTCGTAATGCTTAAAGTGAATTTAGGGAATCATCTGCAGTCTGGAGGGATCTACTGTAGCTTTTTGCACCCGTAAGGTGTTTTCATGGTGAGAAGAATTTAACTGATTACATTTCCTTTCTAATTTATTTTTATATTTATATTTACTATATATTTATGGTGCCGAGTTGTAAGCAAGATGTGGTTTCCAGGCAGGAGTTGTTGATTCCAAGTTGTGGACTCTCTGAAGCGTTGTTTACTAGTGAACTTGACCTTTGAGAGCATGAAAGGACAGAATGATGGCACCAAATTAGTTGTGATTATGATCTTAAGCAGCTGATGCCAGTTACTGAAGCCTAATGATGTGGTTTGATGTCCATCAGTCATTAGGGAAGACATGTTTATTTAGAATACATTCGCAGTGCTTTTCTTGTACATTTTCACGTTTTGTTTTTTTTTTGCACATTTCCAACATTATGCTCATAGACATGCAATTACTGTATATTATCCAACAAAATGAACTGTGCACACCCCTTATTTAACCAACTTGAATTATTTCATTTGTGCAGTAAATCTGTACATATAAATAATGTAAAATACTTTGAATCTGAGTATTTATAAATAATTAATAACAGGCCATTAGGCACATGGAGGTTATGTTGTTATTGCTGCTTGATTACCAATGATTGATTACTCTGCTTTTATTAATCCTAATCAACATCCATTTGTGCTTTTCAGACATTAATTTGAGAAAATTAAACTGATCAAACTGTGTTTAAGTACTGGCAGTGCCCCAGGCTGTCACAGGAAATTGCAGCAAGTCGGAAGTCTTGCGAGCTGCCGACCTATACAGTTTGATTTTATTATTGAACAACGCAGACATGGACGTTTAATCTAAGTCAAACAACATGCCTGGCTATTGTTTATTCTCTTTCACTCTTGTCACCAATTGCAGTGAAAAGACCAAAGCAACAACAGCTGCATGTGACACATGCATTATCCTTGTAGCCAGTCTGGTACATCTGCTAAACTGCATCACTGTCACTGTGTGGCCTGACTGGCTGTTGGTGGCCACAGGTGTCCTTGCTGCAGCAGGTTTGGTTTGTGTCACCTTACTCCTACATGACAGTACAGGATAGTAGCATGAATCATCAGTAAACACAGCCGTCCCTTCATCTTTCTCTGTACCTTCACCCAAGAGGTTATGTCTTTGGTAGCATTTGTCAGTCATTTAACAGGATTATGCCAAGATACTGATTAGGGCTATTGTGATAACCACAATTATGTTATGACCCGAGCACTATGTTATTTGTGCTCGGGCTATTCCTGTCAGGGCTTGACAGCGGCGTTGTTATCCTGGCTGTCCGAGCTCTTATTGTGACAGCGCTCAGGGAGGCTTCCGCTCAGCTGTCAAGTCCTGAACAGCTGTTCTGCATTTGCGGTCATTAGCGACAGACTTCTTAAACCCACGCTGGCGGCCGCATCCCTGCAGCAGTGTCCGTCTCTTATCGTCGGAGCTACATGTGCTTTGTACTGTTTCTATCTTGCCTGTCTGTGGTATGACCATTGCCTCCTGTGAACCTGTAAGTGAGCTGTTTGCCTTACGCCTCCCGGTGTGTGTAGACTTGTGTGTGTCATTGCCTCAGCAGCTTGTATTATCATAACTTCACCGTTAATAAAAAATTCTTGCACAACTCTCTGGTGATGGTGTGACGTCTTATGGTGGCTCGCGAGAGCCACCGCATGACAGTACACTGCTGCCAAAAAACGGTGTTTACGGTGACGCCAACCCGAGACGCCTTTCACCAGTGAGTTAGTGTTTTTTGGACATTTGCTTTTCCTGTCTGGGTACGGTGTGTGTGAGGAATGCCGTCGCGGAGGGGCCGCGCTCGGAGTCCGAGCCACGAGCTGACGGGCGTCCTTGAATTCGTGGATGAGATGCTCATCTCCGCTTCCCTCCTGGATTATGATCACGGCATACACTGGTACCTGGACTCTGCTGAAGACGCTCTTCGTCATCTCTCTCCCTGCTACACCGACCACCCGGAAGTCGACGCGAGGAGGGTTGATATCGCCGCACAACGTGAGATATTCCTTATGCTGGAGGAGGAGCACGGCAAGAAGCAGAGGAGGAGGCGCTCCTGCTCTTTGCCTGTGGATCCCGATCCTGTCCTCGATCCATTTCTGGAGTTTGCACCATCTGGGGGCCGGCGTAGGCGTCGGGGCTGCGGCCGAGCACATCTTCAGCAAGCTCCTGTTCCGGATCCAGTTCCGGGCCGCTGGAATGACCCAGTCAACCAGTCAGCTGTCTCTTCAGCGTCACATCAGGAGGGAATTCCTGCAGCCCCTTTTCTCGGGCCACCACCCCCTGCTGTACGGTCAGCATGTTGTGCCCAGCCCGCTTCGGCTGCCGCTCCCTCGTCCTCGACGCTCTCTCCAGCTGCTGTGTGTGATCAGAGTCCTGCGCCGGCGAGCTCCCTCCATGGGTCCTTTCCTACCACCCAGCGAGCGAGGGAAGGAGCAATGTCCTCTACAGCTGGCACCATCCTCCCTCCGGGAGACAGGCAAGTTCAAATTCACTCCCCTACTTATCTTGGTGATCTGTCTTGTCTGACTCCTGGGGGTGAAGCTCGGGGTTTGCAGCCCCCCGAGTTTCCTCCTCTAGCTGTAGTTACCTGTACTGAACCTGCTGCCTCTGTGTTTCCTCCTGCTGAGCGGACCTCGGTGTTAGGTCCACGCCATCGAATGAAGGGGAGGCCTGCGACTCTGGGAATAATCCCAGCCCTGCAGCCTTGTTTTGGACAGAGGAGGAGAGCGGACTGTGGTGTGGAGCCTGAGCCGACGAGTGAGCGTCCCCAGGTTTCCACAGAGGAGCAGCCCGAGCCAGCAGGTCGAGGGTCCCCTGCCACCACGCCGTGCGGGTTATCGGTGTGGACATCAGCGCAAGAGGATCCAGCTGCAGAGACCATCAGGCCGGCTGTGGAACCCGACGCAGCTGAGTGGGAGCCCGACGACGAGCTTCTACCTGAACCTGGATCGACGAAATCCTGGACGGCTCCAGAGCCCAAGTGCAGGCAAGTGCTCTTCCTTGTTTTTCTTTGTGGTGTGTTAGAGCATTTTTGCCTGCCTCGTCTCGCTGGGCTCTGGCGCTGTCAGTGATACTGATTACGGCCCTCTCCTGTCCTCTGAGCCTCTCCACAGCGTAACCGGTTTGGAGTCTGTCGAGGTCGCGGGGCTGGAGGTCCCAAGTTTGGGGATGGAGGTCGTCGCCGGTGCAGTACCGACCCAGTCGGGGTCCGTCCAGACCCAGTCGGGGTCCGACGCGTGGGCTGAGGTGACCCAGTCTGGGTCCGACGCGGGTGCAGCGGTGACCCAATCGGGGTCTGTTCAGACCCAGTCGGAGTCCGACGCGTGGGCTGAGGTGACCCAATCGGGGTCCGACACGGGTGCAGCGGTGACCCAATCGGGGCCTGCTGAGATCCAGTGGGGGTCCAACACAGGTGCTGCTGTGATCCAATCGTGGTTCGAATCCCCAGGTTGGCAGGGGTTGGAACCTTTCTGTGTGGAGTTTGCATGTTCTCCCTGTGCTGCGTGGGTTTACTCCGGGGGCTCCGGTTTCCTCCCACAATCCAAAGACATGCATGTTAGGTTAATTGGTTGTTCTAAATTGTCCCTAGATATCTGTTTCCTATAGGCCCTTAGAGTAGAGGGTTAGTATTAGTGAAAGCGCTTTGAGTGGTCTTTGTGACTAGAAAAGCGCTATATAAGTGCAGGTTAGTTAGTTAGTTAGTCTGACACGGGTGCAGCGGTGACCCAATCAGGGCCTGACGAGATCCAGCGGGGGTCCAGCGCAGGTGCGGCTGCGACCCAATTGGGGTCCGACGCGGTCCAATCGGGGTTTGACACAGGTGCGGCTGCGACCCAATCGGGGT
Source organism: Pholidichthys leucotaenia (assembly GCA_020510985.1). Taxonomy (NCBI): domain Eukaryota; kingdom Metazoa; phylum Chordata; class Actinopteri; order Cichliformes; family Pholidichthyidae; genus Pholidichthys; species Pholidichthys leucotaenia. Next base: position 377,188,175 of record CM035838.1, read on the forward strand.
CCGATGAGGTCCAGTGGGGGTCCAATGCAGGTGCAGCTGCGACCCGATCGGGGTCCGACAAGGTCCAGTGGGGGTCCAACGCAGGTGCAGCTGCGACCCAATCGGGGTTCGAGGAGGTCCAATCGGGGTCTGACGCTGGTGCGGCAGTGACCCAATTGGGGTCCAGTGGGGGTCCGACGTTGGCGCTACTGTGACCCAATCGGGGTCCGACGCGGATGCAGCTGTGATCCAATCGGGATCCGATACAGGTGGAGCTGCGACGATCGCATTGGTCTGGACCGAGATCGGTGGAGGAGCCGCAGACCCTTCGCCGCCTGATGTGATGTGGACCCATTGTCTTGATTATTCCCCTCTCAGGAGCCACCAGCTGGGGTCGTTAGCGCTGGGGGCCGTTGGAGGTTTTTGTCTAGCGGGCTGGCGCTCTCATGTAGTTTCTCCATCTGGCAGGCCGCCGCACGCTATTCCTCCATGGTTCTGGTGGCTGAGGGATGCCAGTCGGCCACCCGAGGAACTGCTCCGCTGGTTTGGCGCCTTGGGTCGGTCACCCGATAAACTGTGTTTGCTACTGGGTGGCCTGGTACGGCCACCAGAGGACTTGTCTCTTGGGGCCTGGGACTGGGGTAGGCAGCCTGACCATGTACTGTTTTTTGTGACTATCCGTGGGCCATCGGATGCAGGGAGGTTGCCGAAGTTCTGCCTGGGGCGTTTGATCTCCGCCGATCGTCTTCTGTTTGGGACCATACGGTGTAAGGTTATTTGGAGCAATTGAGATTGCCTCATGTATGTTTGCAGCATGCTTTTGTTTTTTTTGTTTTCCTCCCCTCTTCTTCTTGAGGGGCTATAGCATGTATTTCTTGTTTTTTCATAGATACCGTTGTGTTTGAGGCTGTTTTGGGTTTAATTGTGGCTGGGTTTCATGTACAGGGGTGATTTGGGAGTATGATTGTGGCATTTCAAAGTTTGTGTGTGAAGAGATCTTTACTCTGATGAGTTCTACACCACGTGGGGTTATGTACTCTGGAGTTAGACAGGTTGTCTGTGGTCTCTGTGGGAAAGCTTTCGGTGTCAGGTAATTATGCTCTGTATGGTTTGTACCCCTTGTATTGTAATTCCTGCCTTGTTTTTTTTTTTTTCTTCATTGTTCTGGGGGAATTTGATGGATATGTCGGGGGATGTGTTCTTCTTTTTCCTTTTTGTCTGGGGCCTTGTTGGGTTTTGTTTGGCTCCCTCCTTGCCTGTTCCTCCATTCACTCGCCCTGTGGTTGGGAGGGGGGGGTGCACATTGATACAGTAATTAATCCAAAGGGAGCCCTGACCAAGTATTGTGTGTGTACATGGACATACTTTTCATTCGGCCAACATTTCTATTAAAAAAATATTTTTTAAAATTAATTTTATGTAATATTCTAATTTTTTGAGAAACTGAATTTGGGGTTTTCATGGGTTGTAAGCCATAATCATCAAAATTAAACTAAATAAACACTTGAAATATATCACTCTCTGTGTAATGAATCTATATAATATATGGGTTTCATTTTCTGAAGTGAGTGACAAAAAATATTTAAGTTTTTCATGATATTCTAATTTTTTGAGCTGTACCTGTAATACCGCATATCGCAGTGTTGAGCTATCCACCGTCACCGCAGGGAAAATTCCTCTATCGCGACAGTTCTAATACTGACTCAATTTTATTTAATTTTATTGAAAGGGTGGTGCTTAGGGCAGGACATCCTGTGGCCTCATGGTCTGCAGTGCAATGCTTACCGTGTGAGCACGCTGCGCACACAGGCAGCGCAGGTTCATGTCCCAACCTACACAAGCTTTCCTGCATGCTGACATCTTCAGCAGCTGGTTTTTGGGAGTGAGGGACTCTGATGGTTATGATTGTGTGGTTTTTTGTCTTTCTTTGTTTTGTCTTTCTTTGTTTTTTTGTCCCCCAAGGGGACAAGCAGTTAAATCCAACTAGTGATGTCCAATCTCCCACCACCGTAGTCCAGCGCTCTACTTGTGTCACCAAAAGGGTCGCCCCACTTGGCAGGAAAAATAGGATTGCTTTTATTGACTCCGTTACATATTCCACCCGAGATTTTGACACCGTCCCGATGTCAGAGGGTGTCCGCCTTCTGACTGTGTCACCACCAGCAACACCTCTTGTGGTGGGAGCCAAGCACCACTTGTGGGACCGACAAACTGGTGGTATCTGGGGAATAGGACCAATATGCCACCACTAAGTCTGGCTAATTGTGACCAAGGGGATGGGCGGTTAAATCCAGCTGGTGATGTCCAGCCAGGGGTTTGAACTCACAACCTCCTGAACTCTCCTTGTGTCACCAAGAGGGTCGACCCACTTGGTCAGCCAAGTAGGAATGCTTTCATTGACTCTGTTACATTACTGTGGAGGAGGCTGTTTATGATGTTTTTTACCTCCACCTTTGTGTCTTTCTCCTGCTAGAGTTTCATGCATTCCTCGTGTTGTGTTCTTTTGCTACTTCTCAAATAATTCTACTGAGGCAGAATTTTCTTTGGCTGTAAATATTGACTTGTGCCAGTGCAGATAAGTAATTTGAAATATTTTATTGGCAGTAAGCTTCTCACTCCCAGTGAGAAGCTTAACATCTTCAACTCTGCCACCTCCTTGCGTCCTCACCGTTACACCTGCCTCCCTCTCATTCACACACATGTAATCTATCTTTCATTCTTCTTCTCTCCAGAGCATACCACCACCTCTCCAGGCTCTCTTCTACCTGCTCCCTACTCTTGCTGCAGATCACAATGTCATCCACAAACATCATGGTACACGGAGAATCCTGCCTGACCTCGTCTGTCAGCTTGTCCATCACCATAGCAAACAAGCTACGGTGATGGAGCTCCTACAGCACACCTCGCCTTCATTTCAGTGTGCTCATACTTGTCCTCCACCACCCTCTCATACTTCTCTGCCACTCCTCATACAGTACCACATTTCCTCTCCTGGCAGCCTATCATATGGTTTCTGAAGATTGATGGAGACTCATTGCACAGTGGCACGTTATTGGCCGATACGACAACATATCGCACATTCCTAAGATACAGTATATAATGAGAGAGAAGCGAAGGCTCTTCCTTGAGGTGTGTTCCTCTAGGCCAGAATGAGCATCTCTGGTATTTTTTTTTTAATCTTCCTTAAGTTCTCAGAGAATTATGCATGGACCTTAATAAAAATATTCAAACGTATATGCAATAAAGTGTCTGTGACAGTGTACAATATGGTGAGGATCCAAAAAACTTAGCTGTTGGTAGAGGTACTGCATGTGCTCTGTGATTACTTTCTCTAGTGTATTTTTTAAACCAGTGCACATTTATTATGACTTGACAAAATGCTGTATATGTGTGTGTAAACTTATCTAGCACTGCAAATGCTTTTCTAAAAATGTTTGGCATACACTTTTTATTTTTTTAATAAGTTAAAAAAATCTGTCTTTAAATAAAGGTTGTTTTTACCTTCTAAAACCAAAATGTGCAGACAGATCTCTGCAGAAAGACTCCTGCAGCTGGCCCCTGTCCACCCGCACCAGCTGGAGCATTATGGTATGGCTCATTCACACAGATAGAAAGGGCACTATACACATTCTAGCTGTTTCTATGGAAACCCTAACTTGAGGCCCAAAGGGCTATGAATTCAGGGACATAGACCAGGCTCTTAGTAATGGTAATATTACATGTATGTCAGCATGTGTGTGTTTGTAGTATATTATGTGGAAACATGTTCAAATATGCATGCAGTGTGTATCTCAAAAGCACACAGACAGATAATGGTGTGTCAGCGTCTTTTAGCTTCAGTCAGACAGGCTTGGTGCAATATTGCAGTCTGATGTTGTCATCTCCAAGGAGGAGCATCTAGCAGGGTTTCAGCAGCCCACTTTATATTTCTGACATCCCTTTGTTTGGGTCGGTCTCCTACTGCATGTACAACTGGATATGGAAAAGAGTGGAACCAAAAGTCTCCTCTCAGTTGGTCAGCGGGTCACGTCCTGCTGTCACCATGAAAAAGGGATTTTATCTACTTCTGTGATTTGAAATTGATTTGCTTTGGAACTTCATTTGTATGCACCTTATCACACAAGCAGACATGTCACTGAGCAACATTTTGGCACCATACTGCTGAGGAGAATTAAGGCATCAAAGATGAACTTTCAGATAACCCGAGGTTAGTTAATTTTCATCTGAAATAATAGAACAGATCACAACTTCATCAAGCAAATGTTTTACCAACTGCTCAGTGGCATCCATACAAACTATATGGTCTTGGTCTTGGCAGACTCTGGTCTTGACAAGTTCTTGATGAAGTCTCAACTACAACACTAGTATAGATCTATTTTTAATGTAGTTTATAATTTCTATTCACATACCCAACTTAATCATTAAATAGTAGCTGGCAACAATATGTAAGGGTCCCTTTACACACAGCACAGAGATCAGTGGGTGACCATTGAAAGATCAGAAATTTGTCTAATCGTGGAATGATCTACTAAAGCCTTGAAAAAGCCATTTCTGTGTAAATGTTGTGTGCTTATGCGATCAGGAATTAATTTTTCGGCAACTTTCGTGATGATCTATAGAAATCTTAAAAAGATCATAAAAAAGATCTTAAAAAGAGTTCCCTGAGAGACTAGGAGAGATTGTTCAGAGAGCAGGAGAGATTGCTGAGGGGTCATTGAGAGTGTCTTGGGTGACCAAGGAGTTTGTTGAGTGTTTCTTGGGCAACAGGGAACCTCTGGGTATATACTGTATGTCAGAGGTTTCTATTGCTCATCTACCCCCTTTCCACACAAGTATGAAAAAAAAAATAAAAAACCAACGGCCAGATCTCTCAGCAGTCTTTCAATGGGCACCCAGCAATTGCCAGCATCTCTCAATGATCTTCTGGTCATCTCCACAGTCACTACAGTCTTCTCAAAATTCCATACAGTCTCACAACAATTGCCAAGGGAAGCGGTCTTTCATGGAGCTCTCAGCAATCTTGTCAATTTCCCAGTGATCTCTCAATAATCTCCCAGTGATCTTACAGTAATGTCTTTAAATTAATTCTATTGGTTTTTCATGGAATGCTCAGCGGCCCCTCACTAAACTCTCAGCCATCTCTTCCTTCGGTGTGTAAAAATTTGGCATTCATAGAAAGATTGCAGAGAGATCATTGGGAAATTGATGAGATTGTTGAGAACTCTTTGAGAGATCGCTTCCCTTTGGTGATCGTTGAAAAACTGTTTTGGACTGAGTCAAAACTTTCAGGAGACCATGGCGACTGTGTTGATCACTGAACATCATTGAGAGATCAGTGAGAGATCTTGGCGATTACTGGGTGCTCATTAAAAGATGGTTGAGAGATGTGGCCAATGCCATTGTTTTCCATTTCTCAACAATCTCCACCCCTGTGTAAAGGTCATTTAAGGTACTTATTTGGTTTCGGCATTGTCACATTCACACTGCCCTGTATGCTTGAATATGTTCCCTTTAAAACTGTGTGATTAATTGTGTTGTGGATTTGCATGAACGTGAGGCACATGTAGCATATGGGTGTAGCTGCCTGCTAACATGTGATGGATATGGACTCATGGACTGGTGCCAACATCTGCCTCTCTGGTTTGTTTTTCATTCTTCAGGAATAGTTCCAGCCACATCTGGGGGTTGTCAGCAGACCTAGTTGGTTGCATTTTTTTCGAAGTTTGGCACAGTTTTCCAGGATGTCATGGTTCCAGATCTGACAGTTTCTCTGACACAAACCTTCTCATAACAGTAGAATAAAATTAACACACTTTATTTAGAGATGTTGTATCTACAGAGAAAATGAAATTGTAATTTTTATCTATTTGCCGATTATGAGTATGCATTACAGCTGACTGTTCCACATAATAACATAATGATCCCAACCTACCATAGTGTTCCCACTATTGTTTGTGACATGTGCACAGGACACCAACAGAGACTAATTTTCCACTGATTATTAACACATATAGCATATTAACACATTAGCGTAACATAGTTGGTCAGTTAATTGTCATTTCTGTTATGTTGATGGGTACCAATATATAACATGCCAATCCAATAAATCTCTGTGAAGTGGAACTTTGTTGAGTTCCGTGTGACAGGAAGTGTAGAGCATAGACACCATGAGGTAGACTATAAGAGAACGTGTTCACAACATATACTAGGGCTGGGGAATCTGACCTTAAATCAGCATCATGGTTTATTGACCCTTTCAGGTTGGTTTTGGTTTTATTTGTTTTTTGTTCTCCTTTGTTCTCCCTTATAGTTGACCAACAAGGCTCATAATTCAGCCATATTACACAACAGTGCGGTATCATATCACTGCGGTGTGTAGTAAATGAGCATCATAGAATAGGCCTATCGTCATTTCACACATATTAAACATTGTAAAGTGCTGAAGTCAGTGTGTTTACATGCTGTGTGAGTCACGTGACTCACAACGGCATCAGCTTTCCATTATGGTCGTCCATCCCAGTAGAAAAAAAAACAAAACAGTTGCCATGATGCGGATAGCCGTGAACTTAGCTTCAGGCATCTATGTGTTAGTATCCATGCACTTTGCTCGCTTCTTCATGGCATCTTCAGATGAAATAAAGACTCAATTACCACATACGGTGTGGATGGAGACTACGTTTCTGTTCGTTACAAGCCATTTTGCTTTCATTTTCTGCAGTGTTTTGCTGCTTCCAAACAGAGCTAAAAGTGTGCTGCTTCTGGGGTGCGTAGGGGCGTACCCACGCATGTAACTCCACGGGTATGTCTTAAAGGGGAAGTGCATGAAAAGCTCTCTGTGCACACGCATACAACAAGGAGAGGGGAAAACCAAAAAAAAACAAAAAACCCAGACATTAACAAAATTAGGTCGGTATGCAACCCTGTGTGGTGAATCACCCAGCCCTAGTGTGTACCTTGCAGGGTGATTGTGTGTGACAGACTTGTTTGTTCATGCTGTCACATCGTCTCCCTTTTGTGGGCAAAAATCAATGATAACACATGGAATTAATTTAATTTAGAGTAGGTTTAATTGTAGGTTAAATATTTCTCTGTAAGGGTTAGAGTTTGGTAAGTTTTATTGGCATGGTTAGCTGAGTCAGTATAGCACCTGTGTGTGTGTGTGTTTGTGTGGGAGTAGGAGCAATGAGAAAGGAAAAGTGTGAGCATAAGTAATGAATGTATTGTCACTTTCTATTTGCTGCTCTAAAGCTTCACTGCACTCCTCTCCCATGGGAGGAAACGCTACCTGCCTTGTATCGCTTTAAGGTTGGAGAGGGAAGCAAGAGAAGGAATCGGTGAAGGCGAAGTAAAATGATAATAACCATGGAAAGATTGGGAAAAAAAAAAAGAAAATTCTGCAGAAATTGTTGAGGCAAAAATAGAAGGAGGTAAAAACGTGGAAAAGGAAGAAAGAACGATTATGTAACTGGGCACAGTTAGACAGCTGCATCCACTAAATGGAGCACGGAGTGTACACTGGGAAATATCACTTTTAAGTTATAGTAGAGGTTCAGCTTGCCAACATTTACTTAAACAATATTACACTCGAGGTCATGCAGTATGAGTGAATATCTCAGTGGGGATTCGGTAGTAGAAGACATCACCACTGTGATATAGTCATGATGCCACACAACTTCTTGTGATATTGCTTTTATACAACAGTTCCACAAGCACCGTTTATAAATGATAACAATAAAGGACAAAATATTATGATTTTTGTTTGTTTAACCAGTTATTTTGCTCCACCGAGTAAAACAGTCCCTTCAAAATGTACCAAGTTAACTGTTGCTAAGTACCTCAGTGAGCATAATATAGGAAAGAATAGGTCCAGTGTTACTTCACACATATGTAATCCAACTAAATATTGTTCAGTGCAGTCAGTGTTTACATACATACTGTCCACCTGTTGAGTAGGGTTTGAGGGTCACGTGACCCACATCAGCAGCCAGTTAGCTTGCTAGCTGCGTTGAGGGAGTCCTTTACGCAGCCACGATCGTTATCATCACATAGGGATTACGAGTCTCTGATCAGTAAGTCCAACTTCAGCTTGTCCATTTTGTTGGCCGTTCCTCCATGGTAAACGGTCAAGCTAGATGGCAGATAGCAGTTAGAGGTTAACATTGTTTGGTGCATTTCTGTTAGTTTCCACACACTTTGCTCACGTTTTCCTTGGCATTTTCAGATGGCGAGTCCATCGCCACAAAGTAGAGCTGGGCGATATACCGAATGTATTTGTTGTATCAGTACATTTGGCTGCCTGCAATACCTAAATCATTATATTGCAGATACTCAAATATTTATCACATTAAAATGAGCTGCTACTGCGAGACAGGTTTGTCTGCAGCTTGGCCGCTGAAGTCTGAAAGCAGAAGCTCACTAGCTCAGCACTGCTGCCCCGGCCCCTGCATGCTTATGGAGAAATCTAAACTGCAGAGAGCAGAGATGAAAAGGAAGATAACAGAATAAACGTAGACTCACCTTAAGCTCAAAAAATGGGGGGGGGGGGCAACCCTTCAAATAACAGTGAGTGGCTCGCCAAATAAACAACTGATGGAATGAAGACACATTAAAAAAAACAATAAGTGATAAATTATACTTCTGTCACTTATTAGACCACCAAGTATTAACTATGTGTGGTAAACTGAAATATTTCTGCCCATGTGGATAAACTTGATTACTTGATAATGTGACTTCTGTTAAGCAAAGGAAAAAAGACATTTTGCTCAGTTACATATTGAGAAGAATTTTCTGACACAAGTTTTCATTTTATTTTATTATTCAGCTTTTTCATAAGTGAAATGAATATACAGTATATATACATTTCTAATAAAAATAAGTAAAACAAAATACATGATACAGTATCTGATCACGATATATCAGATCTTGATACATGATATATGTATCGCGATATAGAGAAATTATGTCACAATACATTTTTTTAGCTATATCGCCCAGCCTTACCAAAAAGTTATTGTGGTTGACTAATCGAGATAATAAATCCAACTCTACTTTTGTCGATTTTGCTGTAAACAGACATGAACTACCGTAGATGCCAGATGTTCACATGGGCGGCACTTTCGGGACACTTTTTGGACCATCTTTTTTCAAACAGCGCCGTCCTGTGGAAATTAAGGTATCCAACACAGTAATACAATTCTCGCATATAGAAGCCACTGATATTAACTACAATTTGAAGATTATTAGAATACAGATAAAACAGTGATAGAGTATTCAGCGAAACATCCTAGTGCAGTTGTTGGAGAATATAGTCGCCCCTGGAATCGCTATTGTCCAATCAGGTTGGTCGGTCAGAACTAACTGTAGTATAAAACAATTTATACCACAAAAAGACAATCATACAGTGTACTGTAAAGTATAAGCCTTAAAGCACAAGCCTGTCACCTGCTGTTTTGCGATTGTTTTCCATACTTTCCTAAAATTTGACAAGATATCAACTTGTGTCTCCTATGGCTGGTTAGAGAATCACATAATACTGTATTTAAAATGACAACTAGTGTAGTAACAAGAATGCTGTAGTAGTTTAAACAAGTTTTATACCATAAAGCATATGATACAGTAGGTTACTGTTAATATTTCCCCAGAGGTAGATATTTTGAAGATATTTTCCTGTATTTTTGCAGCCATATCAATGTTTTGATATTTAGAGTACATCGGGCCGTTGGACATTTTACCTCAAATAGATAAATTGTAAATATGAACAGTTCTGTATGTCAGACTGAAGCATTTTTTTCTAATTTGGAATAAAGCCAAACAAGACAATTTTTTTTTGCCTCTGATGCCTTTTTCTACCTTCTGTTCACTGCAGTCCATGCAAGCTCTGTTTCCATGGTAATTTTTCATAGCCTTATACTTCGTTAGTGTAGAAGATATTAGAATTTGTGAGATGTGTGTGAGCTGACCTGTACATACTGGTCATTCTGAATACGAATCCATAATATGAATATGGTAAATGAGAGCAGTCCGTTTCTCACATTCACAGTAGTTAATATTAACCCGCATGCCTCCTGTGTGAACATCCCCCACCGGGCTGATGTGGAGCAGTTGCTATGGTAATTTGTAGTACCTGCCCAAGGTGTATCCAGTGCTGGTATCTGTTGCCATGGTTCCAGTAAATACTGTTTTACTATTGTTTACATTTAGCCAGTAAGCCATGAGCAATGTTAGAATATACAACAGTCCGTCTTCCCCGACTCTGGAGAACGTTGAGTCATTGCTCACAATGAGAAGATAGAGGTCAATCAGAAAGATCATTTCTTTAAGGTCAGTTTGAAATAAAAAACTGTGTTGAATAGTACAGTTAAATTAGCAGTTCTCATCCAGAGTAATTACAGCCTGCTGAAGTAATAAGGTGCTGTATAAACACAGACCACAATAAGAGCAGTGGATTGCCAACACAGTTTGGGTAACAGGTATTTTGATTTGGCCTACATTTCTGAAAGACTTTATGCTGTATAGATCTGGTCCACTTTTTTTTTTTCTTGTGCAGGATCAATATACTGTACTTATTGGCAGAAACTAGTGGTGTCAACATTAATCACATTAATCACATTTTAATCACATTTAATTGCATTAATTGTGCATTATGCAACTAACGCCATAGTTTTCTCTCTCACTCATATGCCACCAGTTCAAAAATTATCATGTTAACCGAGCGGTGTGTGTTAATATGATTAATGCAGTTCAGTGTGATTAACGCGATTAAACACGATTAATGCAATTGACACGATTAACACTGACACCACTAGTACAAACACTGAAACCCTGACGTGAATCTGTGCCACTTTCAGAAAAAAACTCATGGGTTTTAGCTGAATTGCTATGACAAGGTACTGTATATACAGATGTTTTTACTCAGTTCTCCAACTGATATGTAAAAAGGTGATTGTAATTGGTGTTAATTTCATTGACAAAAATTGACAAATTATTTTATCAACTAAAGTCAAGTCACACTTTTTTATATAGCACATTTTAAAGCAACTATGGTTGACCAAAGTGCTTCACAAACAAAATGCAAGGATGATAAATAATACAACAGCAAGTTAAAATAAAAAAGCTAAAATGAGAACACAAATATATAAATAAAAGTAAATAAATGTAAGAACAAATAAAAGCTGATTACAAAGATAGCATTCTCAACTCATTAAAAGGCCGAGGAGAAGAGACGTGTCTTTAAAAGCATTTTAAAATGGACAATAGTGGGAGCAGATCTGATATAAAATGGTAAACGGTGGCGGAGTGGTTAGCACTGCGGCTGCACAACAACTCACCCTTGGCCGGGGGATCCTGGGTTCAATCCAAGCCCCCGACCAACAGTGATCTGTGTGGAGTTTGCATGTTCTCCCCGTGTCTGCGTGGGTTTACTCCGGGATTTCTCCGGTTTCCTCCCACATGCCAAAAACATGCAAGTTAGGCTAATTGGCATCAAACTGGGGATTCTAAATTGTCCTTAGGTATGACTGTGAGAGTGAATGGTTGTCTGTCTGTCTGTGTTGGCCCTGCGATGGACTGGCGATCTGTCCAGGGTGTACCCTGCCTCTCACCCAGAGATGCTGGGATAGGCTCCAGCACCCACCCACCCCACCACCCCCGCGACCCGAAAAAGATTAAGTGGAAGAAGATGGATGGGTGGATGTTCCACAGTTTGGGGGCAGCCACTACAGAAGCTTGATCACCATTTGTTTCCAGGTGTGTTCTGGGTACATCCATAAGAAGATGGTTAGCTGGTCTGAGATCTCTAGCTGGAGTGTGCACATGGGGGAGTTCAGTCAAATAGGATGGAGCTAAACCAGTAAGACACTTGTAGGTAATCAACATAATTTTAAAATCTATTCTGTGGCAAATAGGGAGCCAGTGGAGGGAGTGTAAAGTAGGAGAGATATGGTCCCAGTTTTTCTTTCCTGGCAAAAGATGAGCAGCAGCATTTTGAATTAACTGCAGGCGGTGAATAGATGCCTGATCCAGGCATCTAGACATATAAAGAATTACAATAATGAAGTCTAGAAGATATGAAAGCATGGATCATTTTCTCCAAATCCTTAGGAGGGAGCTAAGGTTTGGCCTTAGCTATAAGTTTCAACTATAGGAAACTGGACAGAATGACGAATGCTTATCAAATTTAAAAACTCTGTCAAAAATGACACCAAGACTCTTCACAGAGGAGTGAATATTATTTCCTAAGGGCCCAAGAATCCTAGCATCTGACCAATCAAGGTGTCCAACTACGATGACATAAGCTTTATCTTCATTTAATTTGAGGAAGTTTAGGTTCATCCATGGCTTTATGTCCTTCAAACACGCAAGTAGTGGCTGCAGTGATTGCCTATTTACCAGTCTAAGGGGCAAATACATTTAAGATAAGATAAGATAAGATAAGCCTTTATTAGTCCCACAATGGGGAAATTCCAGGATTGCAACAGCATAGGGATAGCAACACTCAGAGCAACAATCAGAAGGCAAGAAAAAACAACATCTAGTAAACATATGTCCATATTACTATAAATGTATATATATATAGACACACAGTGCAGAGCATTATGGCTGGTGAATGTGCAGCAGAAAGTCTAAGCTCTCTCTCCGCGGATGCAGCGGGCCAGCTGGAAGTCTTTGGGCATGATGGTGACCCCCTTAGCGAAGAAGAGACCACCAGGTGGGCCTCGCTGGTCTCCTGCAGAGCCATGACGGCGAAGCTCAGGAAACGCAGGACGGTCTTGAAGTCCTGAGCGATCTCCCTCACCAGGCGCTGGACGGGCAACTTACGGATGAGCAGCTCCGTGGATTTCTGGCAGCGACAGATCTCTCTCACAGCCACGGGCCTGTGACGGCGAGGCCTCTTCACTCTGCCGGTGGCCGGAGCGCCTCTCCGAGCAGCCCTGGTGGCTAGCTGTCTCCTGGGGGGGGGGCTTCTTCCTCCAGTAGATTTTACGGGCGGTCTGCTTGGTTCTTGCCATCGCTCTTTATTATTCTGTCTTCTATTTCTTTCACGCCGCCTAAACTCCAGCCCGGCACCCGCGTCATTTTCGCTACAGCTCCCGGTATGTCGAGTTTCCCATTAGCACCGGGCAGCGGCCAAGTGCTAGCTAGCACTAGCTCCTCCCCGCTGTAACGTCTCCCGCTGCAAACCGTGGCTCCGTCCGCCGACCCGGGAGACCCCCGGGGTGATCCGTGCGTCCATGATATATATACAGAGTGAAAGGTGTAGAAAGAAGAAGGAAGATAAAAAAAAAGGCTGTTGAACCGGAATTTTGTATGTCATCAGCGAGAAGAGAATGGGGCCTAGTACAGAACCCTGTGGGACACCACAGGTTATTGGAGCTGTTTCTGAAGAGTGTTCCCGCAGGTGTGCTGAAAAACTCCTGCCTGATAGATAGGAGTGAAACCATCTGAGTACAAAAGCTAAAGCTAGAAATTAAACTAAAATTTCCATTTTTACATGTTTCTATTGACACCTAATTTTAGTCAAGATTTGATCTTATTTAGTCTTAGTCTTAAGGTGTGTTCAGACCAAACGCGAGTAAATTTATTCATGCAAATTTAGTCATGTGAATACATTGTGTTAACATGTATTCTGGTCACGCGACTAAATTTACTGGTTTGAACACACCTTTAGACATAGTTAGTCATAGTTTTATTTAGTCTGCTCATTATCAGTGTTTTTAGTCTAGTTTTAGTTGATAAAAATTTAGTCGACTAAATGTGACCCACCAAGCGACAAGTCGGCCTGACATGATTCCTATAAAAAAAACAAACAAACACAGAAATACTTAAAAAAAAAATGTGATTTTCATTTTTTTTCCCCAAAAAATATGCTAGTATAACTTAGAGCTGTAGCTAACGACTATTTTACGGCTCAGGTAATCACCCACTCTAATTGAAGATTACTCGAGAGTAATCTGATGCTCTTTTTAAGAAACTTGCATTGACCAACATTTGTGGAGCTTTCTTTCCTAAAGAGCAGTAGTAATTGTACCAAACACTCAATAACACAGGTACACATTTATTGCAATGCTTATTGCAATGTTTATTGCATAGGATGTAACTTTAAATGGTACGTTTCACCATAAAGTTCCTTTCACTAGCCGTTAGCATCCATTACCATCCATTAGTATCCATTAGCATCCGAATGCTAACGGTGGAGGCTATATGTTCTTTGGTCATATAAGCATAATTAGCTTTGCTGACTACATTCTGTTCATCTTAATTTTAAATCTCAATCACGTACCTTGTCTCAGGTATGCTGGCTGTGCATGATGTGGGATGCTTTTTGCTGAGACACTGTAACATCCAACGTTGTAGCATGCTAGCTTGCCACTCGGCTTTACCATGTGCACACTGCACAATGTTTTCCTTTAATTTGAGCTTGAAATTATTCCAGACTTGAGATTCTTTTGTCATTAAAAAAAAAAAAATCTTTATCTTTGCTGGTCTGTCACTATGCCGCTCTGACATGGCACCGTTAAACAAATCTGCATTTTGTTTAGGTAGCGTGATTGGAAGAAGAAGAAGGTCGCACCGGAAGAACGTCATATAGACTGGAAGTGCTACATTAAATGACATGTCATTCATTCATTCATCTTCTTCCGCTTAATCCTTTTCGGGTCGCGGGGGGCTGGAGCCTATCCCAGCATCTTTGGGCGAGAGGCAGGGTACACCCTGGACAGATCGCCAGTCCATCACAGGGCCAACACAGAGAGACAGACAACCACTCACTCTCACAGTCTTACCTAAGGACAATTTAGAATCCCCAGTTTGATGCCAATTAACCTAACTTGCATGTTTTTGGCACGTGGGAGGAAACTGGAGAAATCCCGGAGTAAACCCACGCAGACACGGGGAGAACATGCAAACTCCACACAGATCACTGTTGGTCGGGGGCTTGGATTGAAACCAGGATCCCCCGGCCAAGGGTGAGTTGCTGTGCTGCCGCAGTGCTAACCACTCCGCCACCGCGTCACCCATGACATGACATGTCAACGCATAAATTTTGAATCGAGAATTTTTTGTAACTGAATTATTCAAATTATTCAAGTAATCATTGCAGCCCTAGTTGAAATCATGAAGAAGCTACTCCATGCTTCAAATAACAGTGTGCAAGATTTTAAAACTGTAAACTTTGTATTTGAAATAGAGTAGTTTCAGAGGGAAATATCAGCGAGACTTCTTCCTAGTTTTGGGGGTATGGATACCACAGCTGATTTTGTTTAGCTATTCACATGTCTTTGTTATTCATTTCAGCCAATCAGCAGCACGTTCAGGTAGAAGCACATGGCTACTTAAGCAGTTGTCTTCCTGCATTTGTCAACAGCTCCTTTTGATAAGCACTGTAAGGGGTTTGGGTTCATGCTAAGTCATGCAAATGACCAGCTTTTGTTACCGACCCCCACCTGGCTTCCCTGGAAGGTGACAATCCTTGGACACTTTGAATCTGATTTTCTTAGAAAAGTACTGTAGTTTGGGAGGTGCTAACATTCAAGTGGCCACATCTTCTTCAAATCTTTTCGGATTTCCATGTGTTAGACATCATTGGAAAACTTAGATCCCACACTTTTAGAATCTGTAAATAACTCAAAATACCCTTTTGGAGACTTGTTCCTGGTTTTTCCATGGCTGGTCACAAATAGTTTTAGTTGACAAAATTAACACTGATTGTAATTTCTCACCCCAGAATACACTTGTACAGCTCCAGGACACCGTTTTCCATTTTAAAAGCTGTGAAATCCATGTAACAGGGTAGGTTGAGGTGGAAGATGGTACTAGCACATGCACTCCTATCCTGGAGTTTTGAGTTCACTTCCCAGTCTTGACTTTCAGTAACTGCTGTTTGTGTTTTTTGATTGATTGATTTTTTATTGATTTGTTCATCATTTAAAATAGCATTGTATAAAAGATACAACATATATTTAAAAACAATGGGATGACACTTGAAAGTGTGCACACTTATTTCCATTGTGGTCCCTAGTTTTGTCATGATCTGAGCACGTGGGATTCCACCTTGCTCAGTCTCATGGTCGTTTTCCATATTTGTATATTTGTTGTATTTTTGAGTTCTTAGTTGCCTGTCATTTTGGCCTTGGTTGGTTTTCATATATCTTGTATTGTTGCTTAGTCCTACCCATTCTCCTGTTTATGTTCATTGTAGTCTTGCTATTTATTTCTTGAGTGTTTGCTTGTAGTTATCCCTCAGTCTTTTTTTGTTGTCATTTTAGTTCTTGCTTTATATTTGTACTTTTGTGTTCTCTCTCCCTCTCTCTCTCCGGGGCTGCAGCTGTCAGGGGCACTTCCGGGTTTTGCTCTGTAGTGGGCGGTGCCCCTGTCAAGCTGTCAGTCCCGTCTCCTCCCCTCTCAGTGCTCACAGCTGATCTCATTTTGTATCATTATCACCTCCTGCAGGCTCATGTGATTCATACCTGATGGCATTTGCCTTTATTGGTTCTATGCCCTATTTAAGACTTACCTTTTCACCCACTCATTGTGAGAGCCTCTAAGTTGCTGTTACCCACTCATCCCCGTTGGAACCCTTTCCCCGTTCCAACGTGTACTCCTGCTGTTTTCTTGTCAACTGCCTATTATCTCCTCCGTAAGTTTATTTCTTGTGCACTGTTGGGATTTTTGTGTTTCATTTAATAAATACCATAAACTGCAGTTCAGCACTTGGGTCTTCGTTTCTGCCCCAAGGGGCAATTCGTGACAAGTTTACTATCCTTTCCTCATTTGAGACACACTTCCAGTCTCCTTTTAGTTGAACATGAACTCTCGTTATAGCATCAAATTTATAGGCTAATAACAAGCTAATGGGATTTATACATGAGAAATATGTCAAATTCATAGCAGCTTGTAGCTGTTTATTCATAACTTTTATAGCACATGTATTAAGAATTAATTTTGAACAGGTGGGAGCAATATTTCAGTTTTTCTGACTGTTTTGTTGTGTGTGGCTATGCGACTTTTGTCTATATAACTAGCTGCTGCTGACTGCTAACTTTATAAGGAACTGTTTGTTGTTTGTGCTAATGTAACCTTTACTGCAGCTTCTCTGGGTTATGCCCATTATAACAAGTGTTTAGAAGTTATTTGGTTAAGGGCTGATCAGCACGTTGATATGTTTTGTAGCGATGCTGAAGAGTGTGCTGGTTAAAGCTAGCAAGATGAGGCTAATTAATTAGCATGTGCTCCAGTGTTAGAATCAGAATGGCTGAACTGCACAGAAAGTCAACACTCATCCCACTTTACAACAGCTTAGGATCTCCGCCTTGCATTTCAGTCACGTTGGATTTAGTGGTGGTGGCGGTCATTTTTTTTAGTTAGTGAATGGAAGACTTCCGGAGCCACTGCCTCTAGTGAAATGTTGGAAATGGGCAGCACGGTGGTGCAGTGGTTAGCACTGTTGCCTTACAGCTAGAAGGTTCCTGGTTTGAATCCCCAGGCTAGCAGGGGTTGGAACCTTTCTGTGTGGAGTTTGCATGTTCTCCCTGTGCTGCGTGGTTTTACTCCGGGGGCTCCGGTTTCCTCCCACAATCCAAAGACATGCATGTTAGGTTAATTGGCTGTTCTAAATTGTCCCCAGATATCTGTTTCCTATAGGCCCTTAGAATAGAGGGTTAGTACTAGTGAAAGCGCTTTGAGTGGTCTTTGTGACTAGAAAAGCGCTATATAAGTGCAGGTTAGTTAGTTAGTAGTAGTTAGAAATGGATGCAAATCTTTGCTAAAGGTTGTGTGCAGTCCAGGGGTGAACACCTTATCAGTATGTTGTCCTTCTGTGCAAGTTTCAAAACAATAATTGGTATAATTGTCCACAATATCTACAGTATCCATGCTTTAGCAACATAAAACAGTGGAGATTAGTCAGTTTTTTGCAAATCATTTGTAATTAAGCGATCACATGCCCACGGTGCAGTGTCAGTCATGAATGTTTCTAAATGTGTAACAAGGAAAATATATCACATTTTAGATTACTATGATTAAAATCCACCACTAAGAAAAAAAATCACTTGATTACACAATTCTGTAAACACCTTATCTGATGAAACTGTGCCCGTTTCCGTTAATGTGACAGAAAGAGGATTTGGCAGTGTGTAACTTTTATATTTTCCTTCACTGTTTATATATATATTCTGTTGTGTTCATGCTGCGAGGAGAGTTTGGTTGAATTTAGAAACCTCATTTTTGCTGTTTGGGACAAGCCTCACCATTGCCAGCCTGCTGCTGTGTCGGCTAATAATAAAACACCTTGAACAATCAACTGGAGAGCTGCAGTCATGCACGTTGCCATCTCTCCACCTCTACTGAACATGCTTAAGGTGAGGGTAGGGATTTGGGTTAGGGATTAAAAATAACTGGTTAAGGTTCAGGAAAAGGTTAGGTAAAGCTGAGTGTTCATTTTACACACAGCTGTACAGCTCGGCCATGTTTCTTTATGCCACTTAAGTTGAGTAAATCCCTTCCATAGCATGTGGGACACCATGTGGTGCATGGGGCAGCACCTACCTCCGCTTCACTGACCCTGCGCCACACAGCTACTCTGCGTAGTGAAAGCTACAGTGGAGGGTCAGTCCTCTGGTCGCTCTGTACGTTAACTTTCCTTTCCCCATTCTATTATGCTGAGTGTGCTGCCCTGAATATTTAAGTTGTTAATTAATTTCCAGAGTTTGCATCTAATTATTTGTTCATGTGTTCTTGATACCCCTCACTAAATATTTTTTTCTTGGGGGGGGGAATGTTGAAAGCACTCTTATTCTCACTTCTAAATAGCATAAATTCCACCTGTTTGTCTGTATATTGTTATGGTAATATTCAGTTATGCCAATAGATGGCAGTAGCAGCTTAGGCAAGTCGTGACTGACTGGCTGCACTCCTGAACGGCAGAACCAAGTGAACTCTGCCGTAGATGTGTGCCAGCCTTGTGAAAGCAAGTAAAGCTAACTATAACACGCTGCCATTATGTTTTTATATGTTGTCAGGTGAGAATGCAAACGTTAGCTACGGAGGCTAATGCTAGCTACCGCGCTTGGTAACGTCGGCTTGTGAAATGTATTCTAAGTTTGGTTATGTTGTGTGCACAGGAAGACGATGTAAGAGGGAGTAATTACTTCAAATATAGTTTGTTCATTGTTCAGCTAGAAGTTTATTATGTGCCTTTATGTTAACAGTTGTAGTAAACGGCAGAACCAAGTGAACTTAGCCGTAGATGTGTGCCAGTCTTGTGAAAGCAAGTGAAGCTAACTGTAACACGCTGCCATTATGTTTTTATATGTTAACAGGCTGACAGATAAAAATAAATTCTTGGTGCACCAGGAGTAAACTGCATCGTCATTCAGTGTGCAACATGAGCACCAAGCTAGAAGGTGGAAAGTACCATTTTTATATGGTCTTTGGTGTGACCCGGCCAGGATTTGAACCCTTGGCCTCCCGGTTGTGGGGCGGATGGTCTACCAACTAGGCCACCACTTCAGTTTCTTTATGCCACTAGAGGCTGCTTAATGTCAAAACATACATATGATTCTCATTTCCACTACAGGAACCAAGTTGAGGGGACAGGAACTTGAGACGGATCGACCGTGTATCTGGTCCTCTCCGCCGTCATGTTTCCATTATGTGGGTAGAAACCATCATTCTCTCGATTTGTTGGTGGTGTAATTGGCTGACAATTTCAGCCGCATCACAGCTCAGAAAAGTAAAATCTGTGTATAGTTATGCTTATGTTAAGTTAAGATCATGCAGAAATGATTATGCATGGAATTAATGTAGAATAGAGTGATGTGATGGGGCCAACTCGCTACTGTTGTTATTTAATAATTGTGGAAAGGAACAGATTGATTAAACGGCATAGCGAGCACCAGCAGGGATTCCGTCCCCGGCTCGCCGACTGTGTAGACTCACTTTCCAGCTACAACAGGCAGAGCCGCCAGTCCTATGTCTCGCCTCTTTGCTGTGTTCATGCTACCCCGATGCATGTGTGGCTGCATATGATATACAGTTGATCTGTTGGCCGGTGTTCTGACATTTTACCATACTTATCAGAACGGCCATACCCTGGGTTACTACGCATGCGTGGCATGCACGTACATGTGTAGCAGCAGGAAATATGCTTCCACTCATAATTTCAGCATACGATACAACTGAAGGAAACAGCTGACAGCGCTGCACCGTGATTGGCTGATCCTAAAATGTGGCGGGTTTTCAGTGTGTGTCTATTCATATATATTATATACATTTCCTGCTGTTAAAAATTACTCAGTACAGCTGACAGAAAGTAAACAATTATGCAATGTTAGTGGCATATTTGCAGTGCAACTGATTCTGACAAAGTATGTGTTATATTGTGAAATGGCACATTATTGTGAAGTGTGGTGTAGTGAAGTACACTTTGCGTCACTGCACCACCCTATGTAAGGCAGAGGGCATCCATATTCCGGCCTCTTTAACTGTGTAACCGCTGTTCACATCCATCAATAAAGCTGTGTTCGTCCAGTCATCTTGCTTCATCCTTCACTCAAGGTATTTTACCATACATAACATTTGGCGACGCCGGATTAAACCATGGAGGTGTGTATCACACCACTTTTCCCCTTTCTCGAGCTGCCAGGCGAACCACGAGTGCCTTTGTTCCATGTGATTTGAGGCTTTCCAGACCTACATCACCGCGCTGGACCTCGGTAAGCTCGACAAGTTAAGAACACGTGTGCTTCTTGTCCATAACCTGGGTATTGAGGGCCAGCGAGTCCTGCGTACACTCGGAGCTTCAGACTCTTTTGGAGACATTGTGGAACTGCTAGCAAACCATTTTCACACCCCAGATAGCGTGACTGTCCGGAGGATTCATTTTTGGCAGCGACATCAGCGGGTAGGTGAGCCTATTCATCAGTTTGTCGCCGATTTGAGGCAGCTAGCTAGTGAGTGTTGCTTTGGGCTGTTGGAAGATGAAATGGTACGTGACCAGCTTGTGGAGCACACATGCAGTGCCGCATTGCGGGCTAGGTTACTTACGGCATCCAGTGACTTAACGTTAGCCAGAGCTGTCAAGCTAGCTCTCCAGCTGGAGGCCGCAGACAAGCTAGCTTCGGAGCTAAACTGGCGCCAGTCACAGCGGCTGCTGGAGCGTCCTGCCATGACAAATGGTGTGGACCCAGATAGCGAGGATAGCTTGGATGATGATACTACGGAAGCCAACACTGCCAGCTGCAGGTCTGCCCCGGGAAAACCCCTGTGCAAGGGTTGTGGGTTCGCAACGCACCGAAATAAGGCTAAGGACTGCCCGGCTAGGGGAGCCTGTTGTAGCAGATGTGGACACTTGAACCATTATGCTAGAGTGTGCCATGTATCTAAACCAGAGAGCTCATGGAAGAAATCACTCCGCCCGCCCCTGACAACCATCCATACGGTATCCCCCAGCACAAATGGGTACATGTTTTGCACAGTGGAATTGGATGGCATGGAGGTGTCGCTGCTTCTCGACACGGGAGCGAAGGGGTCGTTGTTGAATTGGGTCACGGTGAGGAAGTTTTTCCCCCACTGTAGGATTAAAGGTAACCCAGCGCCATTGTATGGTTATAGAGGTGGCAGGCTGTGCACGGTTGGGACTTTGGAGTAAATGGTCCGGTACAAGTCTGTGACAATGGCTGACTTCACGTTCCACGTGACAGCCCGAGGCGATAACATCATGGGCTGTGATTTGTTTTACGGACTGGGTTTCGCCATAAAAGACGACGCCAGGAACGAATGGTCGGGTTGGGGCCAGTGGAACCCTTTGGTTCCAGTCGTCGATGAGGACATCATGTGGGACAGAGAGCTAACAGACACCACGGCGGTCAAGCAGGACCAGCTTCACTCAGGTTCGGCGCATGAGGGTCTTGGCAAACGGCGCTTGGGAAACGGTAGAGGGGGGTACCGAGTATGGCGGCGAGGTGCCTGTGCCGGCGAGTGACACCGATGTGCTAGCCCCAGATGCCTCTGGAGCTTGGCCGCAGAGGTATGGAGGGTCTGCAGCTACGATGGTTTTAGAAGAGGTCGGGGCCAGACTGCCGAGCATGGAGGAACCGCGTGCTCAGTAGCACCATTTCAAGCCGAGCCGGGCCCTGCTGAGGGTTTTGGACTTGGTTCAGGTTTGGAGTGAAGAACGTCCATGGTGAAGATGGGCCAGATGACAGCCAGCTAAACATCGAGGGTGTCTGCACATTGTGGCTAAGCTGGGTGCAGCACACTTCAGGTCGTCTGATGGCTTGGCGAGGCATGCCAATCAGCTTCGGCGTGTCTGGGAAGAGGCTCCAGTTGATGGGGCTGGACGAGGGCCAGAGTCGGTGGTGAAGAGGCGAGACTCCATCGTCCGGAAGATTGGCCATCGTCCTGGGGGTCTGCTGCTTCCAGGGGTGCTTTCTGAGGGGCTGCCTTGGGCCCCCCCATGGCGGTTCTACTCCTCCTTCCCAAGGAATAGTGCTGTAAATAAGTTAGTGTTTATAGTTCTTGTGCTCTGATGTATATGTGTTGTATTATGGGATTATTTTCAAGGACACTTCGACAAGCGGACAGCAGACAGAGCCGAAATCGAACCCACGACCCTCCGATCAGTAGTTGGTCACACTACACCTGCGCCACCGCCGCCAATAAAGCTGTGTTTGTCCAGTCATCTTGCCTCATCCTTCATTCAGGGTATTTTACCATACATAACAGTATGCTAAATCGATAGCTATATCTATCGGTTTGCCATAGGGGTATGGTATTCTGATAAAGTATGGTAAAATGGCAGAACACCAGCTGTGTAAGTTCACATCCTGGTGAAGGACAGCAGTTGAGGCTTGTGTTAAGTGCTGTGTCACTCCACTGTAGTGATCATGTTCTCCACATATGCCGAATAATCTTTCAGACGTTCCGTAATCATGCCAGCAATATAGAATATGTTTTTAAGCATTATGTCTTCACTACTGTTTTTTCTGGTCAAATTTGACGCTTCTCATTTTTTTCTTGTGTTTTGTTTACGTCATGATACCGACTTTTTACCGAAAAAAGTTGTACCGAATCAGCACCTCCAAGTCCGAGTCCATGGTCCTCAGCCGGAAAAAGGTGGATTGTCCTCTCCGGGTTGGGGACAGGCTCCTCCCCCAAGTGGAGGAGTTTAAGTATCTTGGGGTCTTGTTCACGAGTGAGGGGAAAATGGAGCGAGAGATCGACAGACGGATTGGAGCAGCATCTGCAGTGATGCGGACGTTGTACCGGTCTGTTGTGGTGAAGAGGGAGCTTAGTTCTAAGGCAAAGCTGTCGATTTACCAGTCAATCTACGTTCCTACTCTCACCTATGGTCACGAGCTTTGGGTAATGACCGAAAGAACGAGATCGTGGATATAAGCGGCTGAAATGAGCTTTCTCCGTAGGATTGCTGGACTCACCCTCAGAGATAGGATGAGGAGCTCAGTCATCCGGGAGAGGCTCAGAGTAGAACCGCTGCTCCTCCACAGTGAAAGGAGTCAGTTGAGGTGGTATGGGCATCTGATTAGGATGCCTCCTGGACGCCTCCCACTTGAGGTGTTTCGGGCACGTCCCACTGGGAGGAGACCCCGGGGCAGACCCAGGACTCGGTGGAGAGACTGTGTCTCCCAGCTGGTCTGGTAACGCCTTGGTATCCCCTCTGAAGAGCTGGAGCAGGTGGCTGGGGAGAGGGAAGTCTGGGCTTCTCTGCTTGAACTGCTGCCTCCGCGACCCGGACCTCCGGAAAAGCGGTAGAAGATGGATGGATGGATGGATGGATGATACCGACTTTTATCCAGTCAGTATCGAGTCAATTGTGAACCCTGCCCAGCAGTTTTCGGGCTGCTCTAAAGTACCTACCCCTGACTAGGGCCTTGTTTTGGCCACTATGAGTTCCTGAAAACTTTCCCTTTTGGGGCAGTTCCTGTAGTGGAGATACACACCACAGAGAAATTCCCATAAAATTGGTTCCTGAGGTGGGAAGTGGGCTATTGTCAAAACACCTGCTATTGAAAATTGTCATATAAGCAGTTTTCTGTTAGAGAACAGCTTCTGTAAGTATAAAGTTGGATTTAGAGGTTGCTGTTATTGTCTGAGAGATAACCTCAAAACTTGCTGTTTATGGCTGGATTGTTGAGATTGATTTTAACAATGGGCCATGAATAGATTCTTGCATGTTTAGCATTTCGATCACTGCAGCTAAAGGCTCTTGGCTGCAGCAGTTATTTAGCATAATTTGCATTTAGAAACCTCTCTGCAATTAAAGTATGCCACATCAAAGGGCTTGACAAGTAGGGCTTAGCTATTTTAGGGTTTAAAAGCATATACCCCAGACTCCCTCTCTCCTGTCCCATTTCCAGCCCATCTCTGACACAAATTCCTAGACTTAGTGGTCACCTCTTAATCAGCTGCTAATAATGACCTGATATCCCATATGTGCATGAAGTGTGCACACATCAGTGCTCAATATGTGGGAAGAGTCTGGGTCTGTTGAGAGAAGGCAACCACAAACTCTTCTTTTTATGACTTTTGCCTGGTTTAACCACTGCACTAACAAACACATGCTCTAAAAAGCACCGGTACCACAAACATGGTTGAAAAGTCCAGTTTAGTTACTCTGAATAAGTTGAGGTGAGGCCAAGCAGACATCTTGCAGCTGGCTGTCTCTGTAGAGACCAATTTTGATTTAAATTGGCCTTTTTATCATGGAGAACCAAGGAGAGCCTTACTTTACAAGGAAGCTTCAAGTAGTCATTTAAGGAACTGCAGTTTTTGTAAGTTTACTGTCTCAACTCCAGATGTTACTGCTTAGCCCAAAGTCTTTGGATTTTTTAATTTAATTAAGCATGTTTGTGAGAGAAGAAACTATGCTTTTAGTGTAGCCTAATATTATACTAGGGCTGGGATAATTAACATTTTTTTATTAATGTGGGCCAATTACCACATTAAAAAAAATATATGCTTCAGATCACCCTCTGAGGGGGTATCGGCAGTGGTGACTGGTTTGTCTCAGCAGCTGACTCAGCTTATAACAAGAGTAGGTTTTATTTTTCAGCATTAAAATTTACACTACACTAAAATGATTCTCTGTTACTCAAGGTGACCTCATCCTGCAGACACATCCCACTTCAAGCACACACACATCCCACTTCAAGCACACAATCAGTGTCATTGATTGGGGCTGCTCGCTCAAAAGTATGAAAACAGGGAGCGTTTTTGTCAGAGTGAGTGGAGAAAAAAACATTCCAATATAAAGCAAATAAATGCTTCCAATTCACCATTAAGGTCAGGAAAACTGGAAATCAGTTAAGAATTGCTCCATTTGTTTGTACTTTTAAAGGTTGAGATACATAATTAGGAAAGTTACCTTAGAACAGGGGTGTCCAATCATGTGCCATGGAGGGGCAAGACCCTGCAGGCTTTACCTCCAACCAGTGTCTTCAACAGCAGATTTCACTGAATTTCTTCCCACTGATTGCTGATCAGTGAAAACACCTGCTGAAGAGACTGGGTAGAAGAGAAAACCTGCAGGGTCTTGGCCCTCCATGGCACATGATTGGACACCACTGCCTTACCTAGGATTTACACTAACTCCAGATGCAATCTGTTGCAAATGCAGTACGGATGGACTCTTACGTCCATCCCTACCAACTCTGTTTGTGTTTTGCAGCAGAATGGATGAGAACAGAGTTTGAAATACAAGATCATGTGAGAATTATACAAAATAATGGGAGATCTTGAGAAAGACCCAAGAGTGACTGAGATGAGTCGATCGTGATCACGTGATGACAACAAGGAAGTGTGATGTAGTGGCTCCCCCCTAGATTTTTGGGCTGTAAATAAAACGTAAGTAGCCCGTTAATTTTAATTCTATGAAGTGTTTAGTGTATATTAAGTCAAGTATATTAAGTGTATATCAAGTCAAGTTTTACCTTCTCTGACACAGTGGTGGAGGAGTAGACCTCAAAAAACAATGGACAATATTTAAATCATTTTTAAGACAAATTTGATCAAATGGCTATTAAATACCACAAGATACCGTGGGATTTCCTTGCGGATTGTATCCGGCATCCGTCAAAAATAGACTTGTTGCATTTCATTGGAGAACCGAATCTGACGAGTCGGATTCGTTCCGCAGTGGTCTGGACCAGGTGGGGATTAGAACTGATGAGAATGGGAACTATTTGCTGCAGAGGCCAGCTGTAAAGTACTGCATCCAGAGTCAGTGTAAATCTTGGGTTAGAAACACCAACTTCCTCCCCTTTTCAAAATAAAACAGGAAATGTGACAACATTAAAACAAGGTAGTTTAGCAGAGAAATCGACTCCCTCTTTATAATAAACTGAAAGAGTATTAAAAATTGCTGTCATATTTTGCGTTGCTCTGGCAGTATTTTTGTTGAAAATGAGGTATATTTTATGAAAAATGCAATTAAAGTTTGCTTAAAAATATGTGTCTTCATTTTTTCGTCCTTGTGATTTTAGCCATTAATCACAATCACATGATCAATTCGCAGCCCTATATTTTACAGTTTTAAACTGAGCAATACTTTGCCTTTAGAGACTGGCTCACAGAACGGGTTGCTGTAGATGCTGTAGATCAAAGCCAGTAAGTAGTGCAGCCTGTGGGAAACTGAAGCATGCTTGTTAATTGCATTAATTGCATGCAGTAAATAACTATTAGAGGGCTACAGTTTCCTCCTGGGACTCTAATAAGCATTTTTTCAGTAATCCGACACCCCTGGATTCATGAAAAAAAAAAAAAGGCCATATGTGTCTGCTGAAGGATGTGCTGCGAGGAAATGTGGTTCCTATGGCAACACAACCTAAAAATATGGAAACAAATTCAATTACACTTTCAGTCAATTTCTGCCCTCTTGCTGTCTCTGATCTCCACTTTGCGCCTCTCTTCGTTCCCCCGTCCCTCTCCCGTCTGTCTGCCACTCAGTAATGGAGGTGATTTGGAGCCGAACCCCTGGAAGGAAGGAAGTCATTCGACTCTTAGTGCCTGAAGTTTTACAGGAAAGTGAGCGGGAAAATGCCATATTCGCCACTCGGTCAGATTTTGGCGGCCTCCTTGTGTGTAGGTGTGTTTGTTTGTTTACATCCGTGCACGGTTGGCTGTTCTGCGGATGAGCTCACTGAAGGAGAGTTATTTTACAGCTCTGAGGCAATAAGCAGAAAATTTTGCAGAGCGCGCCAAACCATGGCTGCTCTGTGTGTGTGTGTGTGTGTGTGTATGCGCGCGCGAAAGAGAGCGAGAGAGACGGAAAGATGCCCGTTAGCTGCCGCAACATTTTCTTCTCTGTTAATTTCTTGCAGATTTCCCCCTCATGCGTTTATCTGTTTGGAGTACCTTTTGTTTTCCTGTCAGACGTTCTATTAATCCCCCTTTTCGTTCTGTCTCCCTCCCCTTCTTGGGTCCTCCAGCTCCACAGCAGGAGCAACACTCCTCTGTTCCCAAATGAAAAATGAGCAGCCTGACACAAAAGTTTTACAAAGGCAAGACAAATGCCATCTTTTATTGGCTCGGAGCTTTTCTTCTGCCGGAATAATCCTTTCAACATGGGTGTGATAAAAGGAACTCCATTAGGCCTCGGGGGTTATGTCTTCTTCACGTTGTAAAAGTGGTGAAGGTGAACACGCGCGCGCAGACACGGATATGCTTCTGTTACCTTTCAAAAGTCCAGTCAGGGACTTTTGGAGCTTTTTAATTATGATGCTATGTAGAAAAAGATGAGAAAGGTTTTCCAAAGTAAACTTGCCATTCCAGACCTTTTAATGGCCGCTGCTTAGCTTTATAAGTTTTTATTGTTGCACTCAGCGTCTCTCTTGTAATGGCCATTTGGCCACTGCCAGAACTCCATAGTGCACTGTCAGACTTTGGGACTTTTGTCTTTAATTCCTTTAAGTAAATTTGAGTTGCTAATTGACTTCATCCACATCTTGGCTAGGGAATGGACGTGTTTTTGTACAACTCCGTGTTCTTAAAATCTAATAAATGCATTTATAGACTCAGTTGGGGATATTTATCCAGGTGATTTAATGGCTTTTTAAATGCATGAGTCATTTTGTTTAGTTGCAGCTGTTGCATAAATGAGCGTAATGCCATTTACCCAGTAGACTGCTGGACACATTAGAGCAGAATGATTATTCATTGAGTACGTTCTTAAATCAGTGTGGGCATAAGTAGCAGGACCAAAACACCCTCATTCGTGTTTAGGGAAGGTTTGGGGAAACTGATTTTCTTTCAACTGTCATTCCTATTTAATCAAAGGCACTTCGTGAAATACACATAAAACAGGGAAAACATTAAAGGTCCCATTCGCTCAAACATGAAATGCTTGCTTGACTACATGACTACAGTAGAAATGTTACAAACTCGCTTTATAATAAATACATTTTTAACATTTCAGCAGAATGCACAGAAGCCAGTTTTGCTCTTCCGTTTTTTTCCCCAACATCACTGACAAATGCTCCGGTCTTCAGTTACGGCCATCGCCGTGCTGTTGGCTGTCATGATCCAGTCCACACCCAGGGCTTCTCAGCCCAAGGCGTTAGCTTCAGAGCTAGCAGTGCTACTAGGCAGTTAGCCCACCAATCGAGGTTTATATTTTTATTTTCTTTAGATTTCAGTCACCCTAATAGACATCCCTGTTTCCACCTGGTTCAATAATCCACATTTGATAATATGCCTTGTATCATTTTGGCTTATTTTATGTTTTTGCTGTGACGGGCTGTCGTACCGTTAGCATTAGCATGCCGAAGCGGTTGGAGTCGGTCAGTCTAACCGCATAAGAACTTGTCTCAGCTTTCTGGGGTTAGTTTAACTGTTGATCTGCCCGGTTTTATTCACTATTTCATTTAAATTCTATTCTTTCTATATTTTATCATAGTGAAGAGGATGATAAAATAAAGGCAGCGTTGGATTTTTAAGTAGCTTTATTATCACCCGCCTTCATCAGAACTCGGCTCCAGCCCATAGTGTGAGCAGGCTGAAGCCGAATTCCTCAGGCTCTCAAAGAGGAGACAGTGTGTGTGTCTCACAGCAGATGCAGAACCAGAATGAGAGAATGAGAGGGTTTGCGTTACAGGGTTGCAGCATATATACTCGACTACAACAATACATCAAGGGCATACCCCAGCAGTTGGTCTGATCAAAGAGATAACAGAACAGGCATAAGACATTTGCATTTGAGAGACATATTGATCTCAGTCCCTAGGTCACAGTGAGGACAGGACACATGAGCACAATGCATGAAAGGCAACATTAACATCACAGAAGTGAGCCAGACGAAACGAGTCTGCCTGTAGACATTAATACACATTTCACTGTTCTGTTATTTGCTCAAGCCCAGTGCTGTGTTTGACCAGTCTGTTTGTGGGGGTTACACCAAAGCACATCTACATATCAGTAGTGCAGCAGAAAAAACCAAGAGAAGAGAGCTGAGTGTCCTTAATCTGTTGTGGGGGTTAACCGAACCGCCACAGTAGATGTTATTTTAGATCAGATATAGTTTATTTTCTCTAACTGAGACCCAAGGCTAACTGAAGCTAGTAGCTTAGCCACTCATTTTCAAATGTCTCTGTGCTTATTATACTGTAGGGTTTTATGTCCACAAACCTGGGAATGATGGCGGATGAGAGGGCTGTGCTGGAACTGAACTTTATTACAGGAAATGGTATTAATACAATACAAGTACATGAGCACTCAGCTCCTAACCACAGGTACCGAGGGTGAGTCACCAATGAGGCCATAAAGTGGCCAACTCCCTCTTATAAAGGTCAGCGCGATGACGACACCAGCCGGCCACGTCATCACGCCGCTTACGTAATTATGAGAATGTTAAATGCATGAGTGAACTGTGAGTGTTATAGTTTGTTTTAGGGAGCAGTATCTCAATTCCGTTGTATTGTTTAGCAATGGAATGACAATAAAGGCACTTTGACTTTAAATCCCTTCACAACATTCATCCCCCCCCCCCGAAAAAACTACTAACTTACTAATCCAACCCCTCCCCAATTTAGCATTTACCATGAACTCCCAAACTAGGGTCAGTGGGTGGACCGCCACTGGACCCGACACGGCTGAGTGGATTATTCTGCCACTTCTTCAGCCACGCTCCTAATTAAACAGTCTTTCTTCCTGACAGTCTTCCATGGGGAAGGCGGTTCTGCTGGAGGGGCCCCGCGGCGGGCCCATGGTAAACGTGCCCCTGGAGATGCTGGGCCCCCGGACTGGAACCAGTCTTCATAATGCTGCAGCCCAGGTCCTGCACTGCACCAGCTGTCTCCTGCGCAGCCTCGCCCTCTGAAGCAGCCACTTGAACACGCTGGAGGTGGTTTGCGTGCCGTACCGAACCATCCATCAATCTGAAGCACGCTGGTCCCGGCTGCGCCACGATCCCCACGATCACCACTGCTGATTCCTTCCGCTTCCTAGGCACCACCATCACCAGGGACCTCAAGTGGAAGCCGACCATCAGCTCCCTCATCAAAAAGGCCCAGCAGAGGATGTTCTTCCTGCGGCAGCTGAGGAAGCTCAAGCTACCCACCAAGATGTTAGTGCAGTTCTACACAGCCATCATCGAGTCCATCCTCACCACCTCCATAACCGTGTGGTACGCAGGAGCCACTGCCAGGGACAGACTAAGGCTGCAGCGCGTCGTGCGCACTGCTGAGAAGGTGATCGGCTGCAAGCTCCCATCTCTCCAGGATCTGTACATCTCCAGGACCCGGAGGCGTGCTGGCCGGATCATAGCCGATCCCTCACACCCTGGTCACGTACTGTTTGCCCCTCTCCCCTCAGGTAGAAGACTTCGGTCCATCCAGACTAAAACCTCCCGTCACATGAACAGCTTCTTCCCCTCTGCCATCAGACTGCTGAACACTAAGTGACTTATTGACTCTCGTGCACTATGTACAGCAGCTCAACCAGACTCATGTCAATCATCACTGTTTTCTTCCTGCATTACCGACTGCACTGTATGGTTCTCCACATTATCTGCTGCTCGCTAATATATTTAAACTGCTGACTAGTATTACTCACTCTTATTCTACACTTTATTGCATGTATAGTTTATTTCTTTTATTTTATCATGTTTAATGTTGCAGCATTGCACCGAGACAAATTCCTAGTTTGTGTACTACATGAACAATGGTAATAAATCTGATTCTGATTCTGATTCTGATCCTCAAGGGTGTCCGCCGTCTCGTAGAAGGTGACTTAACGCGGTCGATCATCCGTGTGTACTTGCACCCAGTCCATCACCTGAAGAGGCGCTTTGCTTGGTCTCACAAGACTTTGAGATCGTATAGATAGATAGATAGATAGATAGATAGATAGATAGATAGATAGATAGATAGATAGATAGATAAACTTTATTAATCCCCAAGGGGAAATTGATTTCTCTTAGCAGCACTCAAACTCATACACACAAACAAGACCCCCCACAAATATAAATACTCCAAACAGTTTGTCACATGACCGAGCGAACGAGGCACCAGAGAAAGAGCGGAGGCTTCCAAACAGTTTGCAGTCAGCAATTTTCCATTTATTCCAATAATTGTCACAGGCAATAATTCCCATACACATCCGACACCCCACAGTAACCAAATGAAAACACCTGTTAATATGCACAGTGAGATAATTCGCCTAATTGGCGCATACCAAACCCCTAGGTAAGACAATAAGCATTTTCATATTTTTCCACATACCCAATAATATCTAAAAAGTCATAAATACATAAATATTTTCCCCAGAATATTTACGTAATAAATAGAACCATAAATACACCATAAATAATACAATAAATACTTCAGTCCCCTATTTACATATTAAACTCCCCCTTTTCTCAACCATTCTGTACTCCTCCTGCTGGTATCCTTTAAAAGGCCCTCAAACCCCTGAGGAGTCTTTTGTCCGGATACCCCCAGGAAGCATGCTGGCAAAGCTATGTGGTTTTAAGATTAATTAATTGCCTCACCTAATTAATATCAACAGTTATCTCACAGAAGGAATCAATTAGTCAGAGCACATTGTACAATTATATTTGCATTTTTCCCATCAAATACAAGTTGACATTTACAAATATAAATCCTTTACACATATAATATAACATTCAGTACACAGACCATACAGTGGAGACACTCCGTCGTCACACAGTTTAAAAACAATCACTAAATTGCAATATAATAAATGATAAAATCCAGTTCAGTGCACATTTCTTGAGGCTGTGTGTGTATTGTAAAGCCTGACAGCCTCAGCTGTCGCAAGCACTTCATTAAGACATGAGTGAGTTGTTAATATGTGTAAAAAGTGCAGTCAGTGAGCCCTTTAAATTGTGTATTTCAAGCTTACTTCCTCAGCTTGTTGTTAAATGTCAGTAAATATAGGATTTGATGTGTTTGTAATGAATCTTTATTTATTTATTTATTTATTTCACATTTCTTGCACTTGCATCATCCCACAAGACTGCTAGATAAACTTGCTCTGTGGTCAAAAAAGTGATCTGAGTCAATATAATTTTTTTAATATAAAAAAATGAAAGAGAACATAACTCTCAGCATGCAGTTGAGCTTATTAGGCTCAATCCAGTTTCATTTGAAATCCTCTTACGTAAATGTGCTGGCTAAGTGTGCTAAACATGTTCCAGTACTAATTTGTTTTTGCTTTGTGATGTTCCACTGTGATTATCCTTAGGATCAATGCAGCACACAAGTGAGATAAAAAGCCTAAGGCAGGACTGTAATAGACAGGAGTCACTGTAGCCTGCTGGAGTCAGGTGAGCTCACAGAGGTGCCAAAATGTCACTCCTCACATTTGGCCAAATGCACAGCCACAGACACACACTAGCTCAAATGGAGGCTTTGCTTAGAAATGTAGTATACGCACATGTTAGTGTGCACGCAGATGCAACATTGCACACTTTCAGACAAATCACAGACATTAACTAAAGGGCTGTAAAACTGTGAATTTTTGATGTGTGTTGAAATTTTGATAATTATCAAAAATGTAAGTATACTCTATGTTTGCATCTTTAGTTATGTGAATGTGAATAGTGTGAAAGTGCATGTGTGCCCCGTGCTCATGGTTTGGTTTATGTCCAGAGGCCCATATGCTGCCAGGCGGGGCAGGGCATATGGCCATCTGGTGGAAGACAGAAATACAACCAATAGAATTTGACCTTTTCGATTGGTCTCTGTGTGTGTGTGTGTGGGGGGGGGGGGGGGTAGTGTTTATAACAATTATTTGTTACCACTTTTTCATAAGATGGCAAAAGTTGCTTAATTTATTTTTGCAGAACTGAATTCCTTATGGTTTGTCCGCATAAGTTTGAAATTCACATTAGTGAAATTAAAAGAACTGTGTCGTGTTTACATAAGGTCTGGACCCAAACGCAGGACACAAGAAGCAGAAACAAAAGAAGATTAAATATTGGTTTAGCACAGTGGATGGATAATTTGGATCCAGTGGAGACGGAGAAGAAAGGGGTAGGTAACTGGGCCAATAATGGAGAGTAACTGGCAAAAATAAACTGAGTGGACTTACTTGAGTTGTGGGAGCCAGACTGGTGAGTATGGGCAGTTGAAAGCAAGCAAGAGTTTCCAACCCAAAGATCATAGGCCACAGTGGGTCCTGACGAAAAGAGTTCATTGAGGGAATTATTTATGAATAAGTCCTTACCTGGGGAAAATCCCGGGGTTGGGAGTCCAGTAGACAAGAGGATTTGTGAGAGAGCCAGCACAGAGGATGAGGAGCATGGGAACGTGCAGCAAGGAAAGAGGGTTAGGATAATAATTCAAGGGATGAAGTTCATCTCTCTCTCCCTTCAGAGTCAGAGGTTGTGATCAAGAGGAAATGCACGAGGGAAGAAACACATAGGCCTTTTCCACCATGATGGTTCCGGCGCTTAACTGGAGCCAGAGCCTAACTTGGCACCAGTTCTTTGGTTTTTGACCGGCTAAGCACTAGTCCCAGGCTCTCAAATGTAGTGCTAACCTGGCCCCAACTGCTAGCTGAGCCAGAGCTGGGAACCAGTTGACGTTGTTAACGTCCACTGCTGTGGGCGTGGTTAACTGACCGCCATGTTGCATTCCAAAACCAAACAGATTTGGAGCAAAGAAGAGACACATTTCCTGGCTCTATGGACATGAGCAGAAGTACAAGATAGGCTGGAGGGGGCCACTCATCTGATGAACTGTTTTTGGGGATAGGCCAGCCAACCAGGACCATCGTAACTGCCATAGATGAGTCCGTATAACAAACTGCTCAATACACTACTGGTAAGTGTATTGTCTTTAAAATGCCAAAAGTTAACATATATATATATATATATATATATATATATCCATCCGCTTGTACTGATATGTAACGGCCAATGTGCAGATATTTTTTTACTTACTCTTGTATTTTCCGTTAGCTATGCTAACAAGCTAACAGTGCTTTTACCAAGACCAAACGTTTCTCCTCGCCATAAAGAAATGCTTGTTTGAGAAAACTAGAACAAAAATCTTAGTCTTACAGAATACTTTGTTAGAAATCCAGTGCAAAATACGCTGTTTGTTTAGTATCAGTACTGTTTATTGATGTCTTAAATGACGTTGGTGACGTCGCCATATACAGTGCATCCGGAAAGTATTCATAGTGCTTCACTTTTTCCACATTTTGTTATGTTACAGCCTTATTCCAAAATTGCAAATAAAAAAAAAACAACAAAAACTAAGAAATCACATGTACATAAGTATTCACAACCTTTTCCATGAAGCTCAAAATTGAGCTCAGGTACATCCTGTTTCCACTGATCATCCTTGAGATGTTTCTGCAGCTTAATTGGAGTTCACCTGTGGTAAATTCAGTTGATTGGACATGATTTGGAAATGCACACACCTGTCTATATAAGGTCCCACAGTTGACAGTGCATATCAGAGCACAAACCAAGCATGAAGTCAAAGGAATTGTTTGTAGACCTCCGAGATGGGAATGTCTCGAGGCACAAATCTGGGGAAGGGTACAGAAAAATTTCTGCTGCTTTGAAGGTCCCAGTAAGCACAGTGGCCTCCATCATCCTTAAATGGAAGAAGTTCGGAACCACCAGGACTCTTCCTAGAGCTGGACAGCCATCTAAACTGAGCGATCGGGGGAGACGGGCCTTAGTCAGGGAGTTGACCAAGAGCCCAATGGTCACTCTGTCAGAGCTCCAGTGTTCCTCTGTGGAGAGAGAAGGGGTACACTGGCTCATACAGGCCTCCACCAATCAGGCCTGTATGGTAGAGTGGCCAGAAGGAAGCCTCTCCTTAGTAAAAGGCACATGACAGCCCGCCTGGAGTTTGCCAAAAGGCACCTAAAGGACTCTCAGACCATGAGAAACAAAAGTTTCTGGTGTGATGAGACAAAGATTGAACTCTTTGGCATGAATGCCAGGAGTCATGTTTGGAGGAAACCAGGCACCGCTCATAACCACGCCAGTGGTGGTGGCAGCATCATGCTGTGTGGATCTTTTTCAGTGGCAGGAACTGGGAGACTAGTCAGGATAGAGGGAAAGATGAATGCAGCAATGTACAAAGACATCCTGGATGAAAACCTGCTCCATAGTGCTCTTGACCTCAGACTGGGGCGACGATTCATCTTTCAGCAGGACAACGACTGTAAGCACACAGCCAAGATATCAAAGGAGTGGCTTCAGGACAACTCTGTGAATGTCCTTGAGTGTCCCAGCCAGAGTCCAGACTTGACCAATTGAACATCTCTGGAGAGATCTGAAAATGGCTGTGCACCGACGCTTCCCATCCAACCTGATGGAGCTTGAGAGGTGCTGCAAAGAGGAATGGGCGAAACTGCCCAAAGATAGGTGTGCCAAGCTTGTAGCATCATATTCAAAAAGACTTGAGGCTGTAATTGTTGCCAAAGGTGCATCAACAAAGTATTGAGCAAAGGCTGTGAATACTTATGTACATGTGATTTCTTAGTTTTTTATTTTTAATAAAATTGCAAAAATCTTAAAAAAAACCTTTTTTCATGTTGTCATTATGGGGTATTGTGTGTAGAATTCAGAGTGAATTTAATCCCTTTTGGAATAAGGCTGTAACATAACAAAATGTGGAAAAAATGAAGTGCTGTGAATACTTTCCGGATGCACTGTATCTTGAAATGCTCGTTTTGAGAGAAAGCGAGAAGAAAAATCTTAGCATGTTATAGAACACTTTTTTATAAAGATATCCAGCACAAAATATGCTTTTTGTGGTATCAATACTGTGTATGAATGAGTGCCTTGCGTTGTGCATATGGGAAATTTTTCTCCCAAAGACGCTAGTAATGTCGTCATTTTTACTATTTTGGTAATATTTCCACAATCATGGGCCATTTTTTTAATTTCACTCCTGTGTTTAATCGTGCGTTCTGTAACCATTTGTTATCTAATCCTTCTCTTACTTTATTGCGCAGTAGCCTGGTGGAGCACCTACAATTTCATTGTACTGTACAACTGTACAATGGCCATAAAGCCTGTTCTGTTCCTATTCTTCTATTCCATAATCAGACATGTAAGCTTTGGTAATACTGATATTGAATAAAATTGCCTTCTATGACTGCACATTTAAGGCTTAAGGTGTACACTGCACAAACTAAAACACTTTTTTTGTATTTACAGATTTATCACACCTGGATGATGAGGGAGAACCAGCCAGACCTGTGGTGTCCAGCTCACCTTCACCAGCACCGAGCTTGTCCTCCTCCTGCTCTTCTTCCTCTTCTCATCAGACCAGATTAGGTAATATATGTTCAGATCATGACCCATTCACACAAAGAAGGGAGTGAATTAAACCAATTACACACTTGAATTGAATGTTGTGATGCCACTAACAGTAAACTGATGTTGAATAGACACATTCAATCTTGGATTGACAGTTTCTGCGTTTTTCAGTGTGTGGTTATTTTATATTGCTTCTTATTTTTGTACTTTAAAACAGGGAAATGGAAGTGGGACACAAACATGGACCTCCTTCTTGACTACCTGGAGAGATCAGATGAGAGACAGCAGGAGCAGAGCAGGAGGGAGGAGCAGCTGACCTCCGCTTTGCTGCAAAGCATCCAGAAGCTGGAGGACAGGACCAATACCCTTGTTGGACTGATGGGACACGTTGTCTGTGCTTGAGGGACTGCAAACAAATTACTATCACAGCATTGATATTTTTGGCTGTGTGTACATAATATTTCATATGTAGCAGTCTTGGTTTTGCACATTTTATAAATAAAAGCTTTCTTTCCTTAAGTGTTTTTCTGCTTCCACATTAAGTAATTGTTATCCTCACACCAAATATATGCATGAAATCTAAAGCTATTTAGGATAAACAATGCAAATCACTGACATTATAGCGGTGGGAAGTGAAAGTACAAGTACTGAATTACTGCACTTAAGTTAATTTTTTCAGGTATTGAAAAATAAATCAGGTATTTGTGGACTTTACTCACATATTTTTGACAACTGTTTTCACATTTTCTAAAGAACAGGCAGCATCAAACTTTAAATCTATGCACTTTTTTTCTGTGGAAAATGTTCCAAGTTGCCAGCTTCAAAAGTGATAATGAGTTTATATTCTTTTGACACCATACCACATGACATTCTGTCAGCTCTGGACAAGATCATTTCTGGGGAAAGTACTTTTAACTTGTACACGTCAGAGTCTGTCTCTTGTTACACCTACATGAATAAAAGCTTGAATCAGTACTTTAACCAGAATAGATTACATACAAGTGCAGAAGGGTATACCTTTAACAACTCTGTAAATGTGCCTATAAAATATGTACATACACCATAAATACTTCAAAACAGAGTACACTGAGGACCGATTGTCAGCTGGATTTTTTTATTCATTAATGCTTTTGCACTACTTCACATGCGTTATATTTACTTCCGCCAAGGAGGTAATGTTTTTACCGGGGTTTGTCTGTCTGTCTGTCTGTTACCAACATAACTCAAAAAGTTATGAATGGATTTTGACGAAATTTTCAGGAAAGGTGTGTAAGGGCATGGGGAACAGATGATTAGATTTTGGTGATGATCTGAGAGTGCATACCTCCACCAAGGGCTTTGTTTGTATTTGTGCAGCAGGATTACACAAAAACTACTGGATGGAGTTGGATGAAATTTTCACCAGAGGTGGTTCTTGGCCTAGAGAGGAACCCATTATATTTTGGTGATGATCTGAGAATGCATACCTCAGCCAAGGCTCTTATCTTCTCACAGTGTGTTAGCAACAACACTCCAAAACTGATGGACAGACTTTGATGCAGTTTTCACCACAAGTGGCTATAGGCCTACTCACAAACCCATTACATTTTGGAGGTGATCCATGAGAAACAGAAGGAGCCTCGGCGGAGGTGCGCGCTCTATGAGTGCTTTTCTAGTTACCTCCGTCAGGCCGAAAAGGCCAGGAGGAGGTTATGTTTTTGCCGGGGTTTGTCTGTGTGTTTGTCTGTTTGTCTGTCTGTCTGTCTGTCTGTCTGTTTGTCTGTTGGTTAGCAAGATAACTCAAAAAGTCTTGGATGGATTTCCATGACACTTTCAGGCGTTGTTGGAAATGGTACAAGGAAGAACTGATTAAATTTTGGGGGTGATCCGGTTCACCGTCTGGATACAGGAATTTTTTAAAGCATTTTTTTCAACACTGTGACATACAGCCATTTTCAACATGTGCGCAGGCGCAATGGAGGGCGCTGGTCGTCGTGTCTGCAACACAAACTCCGCGTTCTTCAACGTTTTAGGCACAAAAGCACGCGGAAAACACTGCTGGCCTGGGCCCTCCAGCGTGCCTGTGTTTGCGCGCAACTGCAAAACCTCACACGGGCAGCTGTCCGCCGACGGATTCTTTGGCAGAAATTCCCCGGCCAGCCATAGGCGCTGCGCAAAAACGAGCTCTCTGCCGGCGAAGCTTCTAAATTCTCGTTTGCCGCGGAGCGCAACCCCAAAATAATATAATATAAAACCCATGGCAACCTGTCTACCCAATTTGCATCCGTCAGTGGAGGAGATGGACACAACAGCAACACTTCAGTTTATCACCTCCGCCAAGGAGGCAATGCTTTTACTACTGAACCACTAATCCTATCACTATCAGATTGATTGTCATTGATTAATTGTGTGTTTATTGCACTGTCCCTGTCAAATAAACAAATAATCATTGTGAATCCAATTGCTAGTCATATGTTTACATGCTCAAGGAATCTGAAAACGTACACACAAACACTGTATGGGGGGAATTGTGGCGCTTGGCGGAGGTCTGCGCTCTCCGAGTGC
The DNA here is from genome assembly GCA_020510985.1 of Pholidichthys leucotaenia. NCBI lineage: Eukaryota > Metazoa > Chordata > Actinopteri > Cichliformes > Pholidichthyidae > Pholidichthys > Pholidichthys leucotaenia. Next base: position 377,227,458 of record CM035838.1, read on the forward strand.
TTTTCTAGTTTGTAAATGATTTGGCAGGCACTAAACAGGTTAGTGCTCCCCACTGTTAAAGTACTCCATTAAAGCTGCTCTAATGTCATCCCATTCTACACTGGTATGGTCAGGTAGTGGTTGAACTGGAGGCTGACTGTGATCAGGTGTGTCTGGGAGTCCAAAGTTGTCACCATGTTCCTCACAAATATTATCAAGTATGCAGCGGGTGAGCACCATTTTCTTGCTCAGCTCCAGTTTGCAGTCATTCCTTGTCAGGAGGGACCTCTATCGTCCTTTCAAGCCGCCGAAACTGAACGTGGGCAGCTCATCCAGTAGTTGTAGTTACGTGTGGGCGACTGTGGCGCAGGTGTAGCGTGGCCGACTACTGATCGGAGGGTCAGGGGTTCGATTCCCGCTCTGTCTGCAGTCTGCATGTCGAACATGAACCCCCAGTTGCTCCTGGTGGGTCAGGCCAGCACCGCTGTATGGCGGCTTTGCCGCCATCAGTGTGTGAGTGAGTGTGTGAATGGGTGGATAGCAGGATCTGTAAAGCACTTTGGTCACCTAGAAATGAGGAAAAAAAAAAAGCGCTATATACAGTAAGTGAATACCATTTACGCTGTTCAGTTTGCCTGTGTCCGAAAAGGGTTTCATCAGCCATTTCTGCATGGGGTTGGTTGGGTGGTGAAATGTGGTAAATGTGGTCACCATCTACAGGAGCCAGGAGTGCCCGCTTGTTAAAGGTGGACTGCCTGGTCTCAGTCCACCTACAATGTGTCTAAATGTTTTGAGGTTTTATCGCATCTGAAAAATTATAGTGTTGGCCAAAGTGTTGCAGTTTGTATAACAATGTATAGAATTTATCAGATTGCAACTGATTGCAATATTTATGTGCAAAAACCTCATTGTTTTGGAGGTACATAGGATATATGTTTATACAGTATCTTCATGTATATATCCAGTAATCTATGCATTTTTCCATGTAACATTGTGACTACATTATTTTAGTTGCTTTTAATTCTAGATCAAGTTTGTTTCGAGTTCAAAATGCATCGTAAGTGTTAAATATATCTTATTATACCTAACTAAGTACTGTTTACCTGTTAAAATGTATATTTAACGGCTAATATAATCCCATAACGACAATATGGTACCTGGTGATCATTTTTTTGGCAGCTGATCACTTTTTGGCATGACATAACAGGCGACCTCCATCTCATAATGCGCCGTAACACCACCTGTTACAGAATTGATATAAATATAATGTTTAAAAGTGTAGTCAGTGCTAGCTAGTTGAGCTACAGACTTGAGCTAACAACGGCTGATAACTGAAATATTGATAATTACCGGCCTCCTTAAACGTAGCCGCCATTCTCCGTGATTAAGAATAAAACTGTTTTTGGATGGTATTACAGGTTTGGAATAATAAAAGCAGCACTCCCAAAGAGACAACAAACTCCTCCATGTTGACAAGTTAGCACTGCTTCTTCTTCTCCTCTTTTTACTTCTTCTTCTGTGGTGTGGCATAAAGACGCTTCACACTACATAATGATGTAGCCCTGATGTAATCTCTGACAAGCTCCATGTCGGTGGAAAACCAACTGGTTCTTATGAGCCACTAACTACAGTTGAACTGATTAAGCACTGGCACAAGCACCAAAACCAAACTAGCACTGGTTCTTATTTGGTGGAAATGAGGTAATAGAGGTCCAACAAAAGTAGACGAGGAGCCATAGATCCTGAAGCACAAAGAGTTAGCCAGATAATTGATTGTACAGAGTTCTTACTTGGAGGTCCAGTGGAAGAAACACAAGGAAGACTATGAAGCCAGACAAGTTGTGGTGGCTGGGTGAGCGCACAGGAGTCTTGCGAGGGAGCAGGAGTCACACGGATTGTCTGTAATAGCTTACTGACTCTTCAGAGTCACAAGGTGTAGGGTCATGGATGTGATGGTCCCACGTTGATCAGGTGACTGAGTGCTCCTTAAAGAGACGTGGCCCACAAACAATCAGCTGAGTGTGAGAACGTCGGCAGCAGCACCTGATTACCTGATGAGAAGGTTAAACAACCACCAAAGAGCAGAAGGTGCCAAGAGAGTAGCATGCTCACCCAGAGCCACCACAAACTGGCTTATACATTCCTTTCAATTAAATTCATTGCCTGGATTTAACTAAGGAAGAACTTAAGAGCCTTCCATTGAATAATTCCTGCAGCGGTTATTATGTTTTAGTTGTTAACAAGTCATTATGCTTAACTGCTGTGTGAATGGCTCATCATACACATCAAGTGTAAGTGTACTCTGTGTGACTGTTGTGCGTACAGTATGTAGAAGATTTGGATGCTGTGATATTTGAGTTTTAGTTAACTTTCATGCACCATGATTGTAACTGGTTTGCCCCCCCCCCAAAAAAAAAAAAAAAGCATCGTGACACTGATGTCAGATACACTTACTCCTTACTCACTTGGGGGCCCCCTCTGTCACTTGGTGATGCAGAAACGCAACGAAAAAAGAAAATAATGAGTATTGGAAGGGAGGAAGGTTTCTTTTTCTCACCCCCATGGCAGTCTGAAGTGTGACAGTAGTTTGATGAGTAGGAGGGGAAGAAAGGTGTACGGTGGAGCTAGGGAGCGGAGAAAATACTCTGAAAAAGAGAAGAGAACAGAGAGGAAACAATTACAGAAAAAATGTAAACAAGCTACCCAAAATACTGAAAAAAAAAAGGCACAAAATGCTCCACCTTCCTGTCCTCTCTTTTCTTTCCCTCAGAGGATACTTCTCTGGAATCCTCGGACTGCAGTTGGTTACTAAGCAACCGGGATCCTGTCAAAGCTGTGTCAGGGAGACTTAAAGAGAAAACCACGCATCATGAAAGTGGCCCTTGCTAATCGCTTTAATCAGTCAGGATGTTTATGTGTAACAGCCTTCCATGGTTTACCTGTTGTCACCACTAAGATATGCCAAGAATATCACATAAAGAGGTCTAAAACAGAGCGCCCTCGTACTACAAGATAATGATGGCATTGTAGTGTACGACGACCCAAAGCGAGACTGTTTCAGCATGTCATGCTCTGTACTTTTTCGCTTTGTAATTTTCTCTGGCACACAACCCGCTTTTTTCTTACATTTTTTTTTTTAGGGAGCCAGTTCTTCAGTTTCACACAAAGGTCAGGTACCACTTATTCTGGGAAAACAGTTGCATAATGTGCTCTGTTGTCCTCTGAGCTCATGGTCTTTGGTGTAATGAACATTTAGTTTTAGAATTTTTTTTGGACCACTCTACATTACTTACTAAAATATTGTGTTTACTGTTTTCATTGGAAATCACAGCCATTTCATGCGTGAACCCCAATTCTCAAATTACAGTGGTGTGAAAAAGTGTTTGCCCCCTTCTTGATTTCTCATTTTTTGTTTGTTTGTCACACTTAAATGTTTCAGATCATCAAACTAATTTAAATATTAGACAAAGATAACACAAGTAAACACAAAATGCAGTTTTTAAATGAAAGTGTTTATTATTAAGGAAAAAAAATCCAACCCTACATGGCCCTGTGTGAAAAAGTGATTGCCCCCTAAACCTAATAATTGGTTGGGCCACCCTTAGCAGCAACACCTGCAATCAAGCGTTTGTGATAACTGGCAATGACTCTTTTACAGCGCTGTGGAGGAATTTTGGCCCACTTATCTTTGCAGAATTGTTGTAATTCAGCCACATTGGAGGGTTTTCGAGCATGAACCGCCTTTTTAAGGTCATGCTACAGCATCTCAACCGGATTCAGGTCAGGACTTTGACTAGGCCACTCCAAAGTCTTCATTTTGTTTTTCTTAAGCCATTCAGAGGTGGACTTGCTGGTGTGTTTTGGATCATTGTCCTGCTGCAGAACTCAACTGCGCTTCAGCTTGAGGTCACGAACAGATGACTGGACATTCTCCTTCAGGATTTTTTAGTAGACAGCAGAATTCATGCTTCCATTTACCACAGCAAGTCTTCCAGGTCCTGAAAAAGTAAAACAGACCCAAACCATCACACTACAATCACCATATTTTACTGTTGGTATGATGCTCCATTTCTGAAATGCTCTGTTACTTTTACGCCGGATGTAATGGGACACACACCTTCCAAAAAGTTCATCTTTAGTCTTGTCAGTCCACAGAATATTTTCCCAAAAGTCTTGGGGATCATCAAGATGTCTTCTGGCAAAACTGAGACAAGCCTTTATGTTCTTTTTGGTCAGGAGTGGTTTTTATCTTGGAACTCGGCCATGCAGGCCATTTTAGCCTAGTCTCTTTCTTATGGTCGAGTCATAAACACTGACCTTAACTGAAGCAAGTAAGGCCTGCAGTTCTTTGGATGTTGTTGTGGGGTCTTTTGTGACCTCTTGGATGAGTTGTCGCTGCGCTCTTGGGGTAATTTTGGTTGGCTGTTCCATGTTTTCACCATTTGTGGATAATGGCTTTCACTGTGGTTTGCTGGAGTTCCAAAGCTTTAAAAACGGCTTTATAACCTTTTCCAGACTGATAGATGTCGATTACTTTGTTTCTCTTTTGTTCCAGAATTTCTTTGGATCGCAGCAAGATGTGTAGCTTTTGAGGATCTTTTGGTCTATTTCACTTTGTCAGGCAGGTCCTATTGAAGTGATTTCTTGATTGAGAACAGGTGTGGCAGTAATCAGGCCTGGGTGTGGCTAGAGAAATTGAACTCAGCTTTCCAAAGATGTGATAAACCACAGTTAATTTATGTTTTAACGGGAGCAATCAGTTTTTCACACAGGGCCGTGTAGGTTTGGATTTTTTCCCCCCTTAATAATAAACACCTTGATTTAAAAAACTGCACTTTGTGTTTACATGTGTTATCTTTGTCTAATATTTAAATTTGTTTGATGATCTGAAACATTTAAGTGTGACAAACATACAAAAATAATGAGAAAACAGGAAGGGGCAAACATTTTTTCACACCACTGTATATTGTATATACTATGTTAACTACAAAGTGTCCAGAGAGCACAAACCTCCATCAATATTATGCCTTTTCCAAGGATTAATTTTAATGTTTGGCATCCTCAGGGACACACGTAATATACTGTATGTCGTTAAAAGACTCAAAGATCAGGTCATCAGAAAAGCTGCCTGTGAAGTTGTTTTTTTTATTTAGTCTTATCATCATTATTATTATTAATGAGCCCCAAATGTGATTGGGCAAAAGATTATTGAGCGAGCCAATTACAGGTAATTAGGGAGTCTGAGTACACTTGTTTTGGTCATACAGGGAACTGAAGGTGGGACTTGTTGGTTTGTGACATCATGGGGTGGGAATCACCAGAGGCCTCATGATACGATACTATTGCTATACTTGAGTCATGATACAATACAATACTATCATGATATTGTGATTACGTAAATGTTGCAATATCATGATAGAGTGTTGCTATACTTTATGGGCCAACTGTATATTGTATTTTTCCCCTTATTCAACATGAAATTGCGTCCCTAAAGTAAAACTGTCAACATCTGTTCATATAATGAAGTGTTCAGTCTTTTCAACTCACCGTGGCTGCGTGTGTTTTGGTGGCTGTAGGATCTCAGGCCTCCACGGGATGATGTGTTGTTGTGGTCAAGTGTGGGTTCACTCCTCCAGAGGTCCACACATTGTGGGCTGTTGTAGTCCTTGTCGGGATGGGTGTTTGCGGAGTTGTTTGCTTTTTTACCTGCTGCTGTTTTAGCTCACCTGTTGCCCTCTAATGCTGCTGCCGCTGGTTGGCAGCGTTAACCAACAGGGTGCAGAGACAGGTTATTACTTTCTTCAAATTCGTAAGTTTACATACATTTCCTAAGTATTTGGCAGCATTGCCTTTAAACTGTATGACTTGGGTCAAACATTTTGGGTATCCTTCCACAAGCTTCTTACAATAGTTTGCTAGTATTTTGGCCCATTCCTCCTGACAGAACTGGTGTAACTGAGTCAGGTTTGTAGGCTGCCTTGCTCCCACACGTTTTTTTTTCAGCTCTGCCTTCAAAATTTCTATGGGATTGAGATCAGGGCTTTGTGATGACCACTCCAAAACATTGATTTTGTTGCCCTTAAATCATTTTGTAACTAATTTGGTGGTATGCTTAGGGTCATTGTCCATTTGGAAGACTCATTTTGCACCCAAGCTTTAACTTCCTGGCTGATGTCTTGAGATGTTGCTTCAGTATTTCCACATAACGTTCTTTCCTCATGATGCCATGTATTTTGTGAAGTACACCAGTCCCACCCCACCACATGATGCTGCCACCCCCGTACTTCACAGTTAGGATGATGTTTTCAGGCTCGCAAGCGTCCCCCTCTTTCTTCCAAATCAAACGATGGCCATTATGGCCGAACAATTCAATTTTAGTTTCATCAGACTACAGGACATTTGTCCAAAAATTAAGGTCTTTGTTCCTGTATGCATTTGTAATCTGGCTTTATGTTGTTTTTGGAGTAATGGCTTCATCCTTGCTGAGTGGCCTTTCAGCCCATGTCAGCACGGGACTCATTTCACTCTAAGTAACACTCTTTTACTGCTTTTACTTGTGAAGATGCTTCAGCCAGCATCTTCACAAGGTCTTTTTGCTTTTGTTTTGAGGTTGATATGTACATTTCACACCAAAACACATTTACCTCTTGGACACAGAACTCATCTGCTTACTGAGTGGGATGATGGCTGGACATTCCTATGGTGATTATACTATAATTATTTGAACAGATGAACGTGGCACCTTAAGGGATGTGGAAATTGTACCCAAGAAAAAAGAAAAAGGGATCTGGCATTGGATGTGAGTCTGCTCCAAAATCTGTTGGGTTCTTCCTTAGCTAATCTCCGCATTTCAACCACATTCCATTAAAACTGTCTCTTTTCAGCAATGAAAAACACAACATCCTTTGCTGAGGTCAGTATAAATGCATTTTTGGGGAATCTTGTGTAAGCAGTTTTTGGCGACGGTATAAAACACTTTGACATCATGAAAGAAAGGGTGTCTTCTCTCTTCTTTTTGATGCTTTAGCAGCCTGGCACCACAGCGGTCTTCAGTTGTGTGCTGATGTGTTGTTTTTGCCTTGGGTTTTCCTCTTCCTGTCCTTAAGTACTGCATGGTCAGGTAGCAGTCATATGACTGATTCAGTACACTCTGGCTCATTGTATGTAGTGTGTAGTCTTTTCACACAGCTTATAGCTTGTTGTTTGGTGAAATCTAAGCAGACAGTGTCTCTCAGGATTCATTCAGCTGCCTCTGTCTTCTGCCACAACATCAATAAACACTACAACTATAGAAGCTGTACATGCCATTGCATTAAACTGCCAACCATGTGTTTTACAGATGGCAAAGCATAGTTCAGGTGATGAGGTGTTCCAAGGACATCTTCAAGAGGCATCCTGGACATCTTCAGTTCATTATGCTATAGACTACAAATGTTCCCAGGAAGTTGGTCGACAGTGGGTCCCGAGTCTCTGCCGTCAGTTAGGCTTATTGAATGGTGGCCTATCCTCACCATGTCACGAGGGGGCTACAGGTTGTTGTGGCTTTTTTGTAAAATGGCAGGCACCACCCCACCATCTATCACACCCTGGCCCTCTCACCACTGCGATTCATGACTGCTTATTCAATATTCACAGCTAACCCCTATATCTAGAGGCTGTTTGGCTATCCATCACCTGACGACGCACTGGGCCGCTGCAGGTTGCCCCTGGGAAGTTACCCAGATAGTAGTACCTAAGTAGAGTAGGCATCTGCAGCATTTGGATTGAGACTAAATGCCAAGAAGACTGAAGTGATGACATTTTCAAGAACACCAACCCCAGCAGCGATTGTGTATCAAAATGAAAATCTCAACCTTAACAATTACAGACCAGTATCCAACTTACCATTTTTAAGCATCATCATCATCATCATCATAGCAGTCTATCGTGGGCGACAATGACTGTTTCGTTTAGGTCTGATCAGATTCCTCCCCACAGCTCTGTCCTTAGCCTTCCGCTGCCAGGAACTCCTGTCTATATCCAACTTCTTCAAGTTTCTTTTTACAGTGTCTTTAAATCAGAGCCTTGGTCTACCCTGATTGCATTTGCCCTCGCATAACTGTGGGTAGAGTAACTGCTGAGGGAGACGCTGGTGGTCCATCCTCTCAACACCTCCGAGTCATCTCAGGTTCATCTGCATTAGCATGTCCTCCATTGGTGGCAGACCAGCTCGTTTCAACACTTCTATGTTGGTTATCTTGTCTTTTCATGAGATGTTCATTATGGCTCGAAGGTGTCTTATCATGTACGCGTGGAGTTTCTTTACCTGCACTCTGTAGACAGTCCAAGTTTCAGCACCGTACAATAGAGTAGTCAGTACTGTCACTCTGTACACTTTGCATTTCACACGGATAGACACATGTCGATTGTTTCACAGTCTCTCCCTCAAGTTTCCAAATACAGCGCTCGCTCTTCCCATTCTGAGAGATAGTTCATCCTCCAGCCTAGCATTCTCTGAAACAGTACTCCCTAGATACCTGAAAATCTTGCACTTGACTAGTGGCTCTGTACCAATGCTGATCTCTTCTGGTAGTGATGTTGATAATTGGAACTTTGGTGGTTGATAAAGGCACTCTGTCTTCTTGATGTTGATTTGCAAAATTGTAGAAAAACTTGTTTTTACTCAGTTAAATAATTTTTTAAATATCAAATAACATACAGTATTTGATGAAAACCAGTCTGGTTTTAGGATGAACCACAGTACAGTACAATCCCTGGTCAGGATTGTTAATGACCTAAGGCACATCATGGACTCATGCAGAATTTCAGTCCTGGTCCTACTGGATGTAAGTGCTGCCTTTGATACAGCAGACCACCATATTCTTTTAACCAGACTAAAGGATCTGGTTGGCCTCTCTGGTACTGTTCTTAATTGGTTCAAGTCCTACCTCACAGACAGGAACTTTTTGGTAAGTACGGATACATGTTTTTCCAAAGTCTACAAAATAAATTGTGGTGTGCCCCAAGGTTCAAATTTAGGCCCAATACTTTTTAATCTGTACATACTACCCCTTGGGGATGTTATCGGGAGACATGGCGTCAATTACCATAGTTATGCTGATGACACACAACTGCATGTCACTGTGTCTCCTGATGACATGGAACCAATTACCACCCTTTGTAACTGTATTTTAGACATTAAGTCATGGATGGCAGCAAACTTTCTTCAGCTTAACCAGGACAAAACTGAAGTTTTAGTTAACGGTCCTGAAGCTCAGAGAGAGAAGATTTTTACCAAAATTACATAGTTTGTCCTTTACTCCATCCCAACATGTTAAGAATTTGGGCGTTATATTAGACTCTGAGCTTGGTTTTATGTCACATATTAAAAAATATAACACGAACAGGGTTCTACCACCTAAAGAATATAGCCAGAGTCTGCCCATTTCGCTCTCAAGCAAACACAGAGATACTGATGCATGCTTTTATCACCAGCCGTATTGATTACGGTAATGCCCTGCTCTCTGGTCTTCCCAAAATGACAATTTCAAATCTGCAGTTATTACAAAATTCAGCTGCACGTGTTGTGACGAGGACCAGACAGCAGGCTCACATCACACCGATCTTAAAGTCACTGCATTGGCTCCCCGTGTCCTTCAGGATCAATTTTAAGGTTCTTTTACTGGTTTATAAGTGTCTGCATGGTCTTGGGCCTTCTTATTTATCAGAACTACTTTCAACATATGAGCCCCCACGGCCCCTGAGGTCCTTTGGCACTGGTCTTTTAATTATTCCTACTGTCAAAACACACACCCACGGTGAGACTGCTCTGGCCCACATCTGTGGAACAGCCTGCTGGAGAACGTTGGGGCTGCCGAGAGTGTTCATGTTTTTAAAAACAGGCTTAAGACCTACTATTTTAACTTAGCTTTTGATTAGTTTCCTATTTTAATTTTCTTAATTTCTGATTTTAAACTTATTTTATGTTGATCTTGTTATAATTATTCACTTTTTTATTAAATACTATTACATTTTAAAGTTTGAGTTTAAATGGGTGTGTGTGTTTATGATTATCTTTATTAACAAATTATGTATCTTGTTATTATTTATCGTTGATGGTTTTATTTATCTTATTATCCCGTCCTAACTCCATTGTTTCCTCATGGGAAGCTTTCTCATGGGGGTTTGCCTAGTTCTGGCTGCGGGGCACCGGCCTGTGACTGCCCTAGCCCACCCAATACCTGGTCTTGGGTGGTGGCAGAAGTGGTGTCCCTGTAGTTGTGGACTTGGTGCTTCCCTTGTGTTGATGGCTCCATAAGATGGTGCTTCTACACCTGGATCCTTGGAGCTCGGCCATGTCTCACATTGATGAGTGTGTGTGTGTGTGTGTGTGTCTGCTTGTACGAGGTTGGGTGGGAGGGGGCGTAATTGTGTTTTTTAATTTGTAAAGCACTTTGTGCTACAATTTTTTTGCATGAAAAGTGCTGTATAAATAAAGTTTTGATTGATTGATTGATTGATTGATTGATTGATTGATTGATTGATTGATTGATTGATTGATTGAAACAGGTTGAGGAATTCATCTATCTAGGCTCCATCTTTAATGCTAGCTGTAGCACCATCGGGGAGGTAAAACGGCAGATAATTTTGGTCAAGAAATCAGCTGGAAACCTGAGTGAAATATGGAAGAGAAGAGGCATTTCACTGGAAAGCAAAAAGCAGTTAATGGAGATGATGGTTTGGTCAGTCATGAGTTATGTTTCTTAAAAATGGACACTACAGATGTCATTTGGAGAATTCAAAGCTTTGAAAATTGGTGCTATTGAAGGATCTTTAGAATCTCATGGAAGGACAGCATTTCTAATCAGGATGTCTACATCAGGATTGGAAATCAGCCGAAGCTTTGCCAGCAGCTGCTGTCAAAAAGAATGAGGTTTTTTGGACACCTGGTGAGGAAAGAGGGCCTAAGCTACTAGTTGATAGTGGGAAGAGTGCATGGAAAAGGACCAAGAGGCCGGCCTCGCACCACTTGGCTAAAAGACTTAAGCCAGCACTGCACCATGACCCTCCCTTATATGATTCGAACAGCCAGAGATCGCGAGCTGTGGCGAGAACAAATCAGCAATCCTGGATGACAGGACGCCATCATAACAACAACAATGCTACAGACTGATGTTAGTTTCATATGTCTAAAGAATGTCAAGTTGGCACGTTTCCTTGAGACTGATCACCATCTTGCTCACCTTAAGTTCTCCACAGACTAGGATAGTTTCAGTATATGCCTGTGATTTGAGGTTCTTAAATGGATGGATGTTGTTAACACATTTTTCTTTATGCAGGGAATGCTGTTGGGATCATTTACATAGTAATGACAAGTGTGTTCTTTTCCCCCTCATAATGTATCATGGATGAGCTGTTTTTGTAGACATGATACATTGATACATGTTGTGGATTTACTACAGAGTTGCAACCAATTAGGATGTGCTGATTACACAGGGTTACAAAAATAATTTTTTTGTAAGTTGTCTGTGTTTTTTCAACTGATTTAAGACAATTTTGCACTGTTGAATCCGAAAATGACATCTATTTCTCTCGATCAGGTGCTAAGTAAAAACCTATACTTAGTACTTACTTAGTACTGTGCATGTACTTACCTTTATATAAAGGTAAGTACATGTAAATTGGATGTTATGTCATCATTGTTCAAAATCCAGAGAATTTCAAGACATAAAAAAGAATTTTGCATCATATAAAGCGAAAATACCCGTACATGTAAACAAAAATGTATAAAACAACATGTGGCCATAATTCAAAAAGTTGACCTGATTGAACAAAACCAATGTGATTTTTGGATTCAGCACATCAAAGTTGTCCTAAATCAGCTAAAAAAAACTTTGACAATAAATTTGGTGTTGACCAGAGTTATCGGTCATTGTCAACAGTCAACGTGGGTATTCCCATTTTTCTTTAATAATGGGTATCAGAATTGATACTTTTATTTCAAAGGGATGTAAAATTTGCTACTTGTTATAGGGAACAAAGAGGACTGAAGGAGATTATTGATTCTATCAGGTTTTACTGCTGAGATATGTCAGTGCACTTTGTTTGAAGACTGAGTAAAGGATTTCCTTGTGTTCTTTTGTGAAAATAAGTGTTTTTTTTAATTTAAGAAATTGTATTCCCAAGTATTTAAAAATAATATAAAAGGCACTTAGGGTTAGGCCTCAAGGTAAGACATCGGCTTACAATAGCAGGGCCTTAAACCAGGGGTTGACAACGTGCACTGGGCACTATAATGTGCTTGAATAGTTATTTTGAAATCTACACTTGCACTTGAAATTATTCAGCCCACATTGCAAATCATGTTTATTTTCAAAATTTACAGACTTGGTATTTGGCTTACCGTTGCTGTTACTGTTGTTTGGCCATTCTCCTCTGACCTCTGGCATCAATGAGGTATTTGAGCCCAGAGAACTGCTGCTCACTGGATTTTCTCTTTTTCAGACCATTTTCTGCAAACCCTAGTGTTGTGTATGAAAATGTTTGTTTGTGTGTAGATCAGCAGTTTCTGAACTCAGACCACCCTCTCTGACACCAACAACTAAATCTCTTTCAAAATCTGGGCTGCACGGTGGCGCAGTGGTTTAGCACTGTGGCAGCACAGTTTTACCCTCGGCCGGGGGATCGCGGGGATCATGAGATCGTGGGTTCGATCCCTGCCCCCGACCAACAGTGAGCTGTGTGGAGTTTGCATGTTCTCCCCGTGTTGCGCGGGTTTACTCCGGGATTTCTCCGGTTTCCTCCCGCACACCAAAAACATGTAGGTTTAGGGCGCTCGCGCACGCAGCGACCAGCAGCCGGTGGCTTGTCACCAGACTGCAAACCAAGTCTACCTACGGGTACAAATAAGTAACAAAAAAAAAAAAAAAAAAAAAAAAAAAAAAAAAAAAAAAATCTATTAAATCACATCATTTTGACGCTCGTTATGAACTTCAGCAGATTGTCTTGACCGTGTCTACATGTCTAAATGCACCGAGTTACTGCTGTGTGACTGGCTGAGTAGATTCTTGATGTCTCAGATCTCAGATGAATTGGTGCACCTAATAAAGTGGGGCAGTGGTGGCCTAATGGCTAGGGATGTGGACTGATTACCAGAGGGTCTCCGGTTCAATCCCGGAATCACCAGGATTAGATCTGGGTGGGACAGATAATATAACAGTGTTTGCCCCGCTGTGATGCCCTTGGGCAAGGCACTTAGCCTCAACTGCTTCAGTGGCTGCATGTCAGTCAGTCCCTCCAGGATTTCACAGGATGTTTTTATGATTGTTGCAGCCCAAAAGCCTGAATTTGTGGGAGCTTTTTTTTTGTAAAGGTTGTGATGTTTTGAGAGTTTTTTTGCACTAAAAGTTGTTTGAAGAATTACAAATTTTAAAGCAGATGCCTTTTTTTTTCATAGTTTTCTGCAATGATATCCTATAACACCACAAGAAAAGCACAGGATTGTCAAAAATTTTCTATCAAACTGATTTGTAAATTAAGCAGGAACTTCTGCTATACAGAAAAAAAAAAAAAAACTTGTGTAACAGCAAATACAGACTTTAGCACAATATCCATTACAACAGCAAAATTGCACTGAATGCATGTTTAAGAGTATAGATTTGGAAATTATTGCAGCACCTTATTTGAAACTTCCTAACCGCAACGGTCCCCAACCACTCTGTACCGAGTGCAGAGAAAAAAGAAATAATTTATTCTGTTGCTCTGTATTGTCAATTGAAGTCTTTGTTTTTCTGAAAAAAATACTGAATATTCTCTCTCTTTCCATGCCTGACTCCTACCTGTCTATCTGCTGCACCTCTTGACACACACCTGTCTCATCAGATACTCATCTTTCCTTTACCAGGAGTCGTACTGGGAAGAGGGGCTCTCCTTGGGGGTTTGCCAGGGGCGCGCATTGGTCTGTGTCCAGACAGGAGATTTACAGCTTTAAAGCTCATTGACAACCTGTAGTAATGATTTTACCTCTAAAGATGGATAAAGTGTTGCAACACTAGCTGTAGTGTTATATTTACTTGTTTGTTTGTGGTTTTATGGTGTCTCTCCTCACGGTGATGGGCTGCTTTCCAGGCAGGCAGACTTTTTTCCAACACAAACCCGGCACTTCATACACGCAGTCAGGACGGAGACTTGGAGAGATGGAGGAAGGGATAGTGTGGGAAAATATGCGGATGAGTGTTTTTTTAAATCATACACTCACTGTAAAAAAAGTGAGCGCGGTGCAGCGACACATTTGGTTAGCCTGAGCATTTGAGCGCAACTCAGGAACAAATTTGACTGGCAAAACTGGCAGAAATTAACAGTGATTGGACAAAGTTGCAAGGTCACGTAAAAGATGCGGCCAGTTAGTGATTTTGTGTGAATTAGTGTGATCGCAACATCGCAAAATCCTGGAGGGACTGGTCAGTCTGTGGTTGTACTGGGTAGCTTTCAGGTGTGAGTGTGAACAGGGTGTCCTTGAAAAAGAGAAGTTGCCTCTCAGTGGACCTTCCCTGTATAAGTAAAGGTTAAATAAAAATAAAGTTGCATTTGAGTGTTTACTGTATATCTGATGTTGTGGGATATCAGTCTGTGTGGCATATTTGAAGTTCTGCATATGTCTTTAAACTAAAAAGATCAAGGACTAAGGATCCCATTTACTGAAAAGTTGTGTTTTGGTAAGTTTTAACCTTTGGAAATGCACCTATTGGTCACATGATTGTCAAAAAAACAACAGCAAGATGTTGCCATTAAACAGGGCGCTGTGTTATTGTGCTATAAACGTGATAACTTTGACGCCACTGTTTCATTTAGTTTCTGTTAGTTGACTAAGGCATGCTATCCAAGGTAAGATCTGGCCAGCTAAGATTAGCAATAGTGACGTAAGAGGGAGGGTACAGTTATGTGCGGCTCTTAGGCATTTAAAGTGACATGCACTGAAAAACAATCCAGTGTCAGGAAAGCTGCAAAAGATGATTCACAACGATGCTACAATAATTATATAATTAAAGGTAATATGACCAAAATATGTCACAAACATTTTATTAAGACCTGTAGGAGCTGTTAACATGTGGGGAGAAGTGCAGTGATTTACCCATTTAAGACAAATAATAGAAGTCAAAGTCATGAATCACAGTGAGCGATATTGCCTAAAAATTTTATCACAACATTTCTGTGACTTTTCACAATAATAATATTCTTCACAATATCACAAAATGCAGGGTTTTTTTTTTGTTTTTTTTTTAAAGGACAGGTTCACAGGCCAGCAAGTTACCGTCAACATCTTCAGTAAGAACAAAACATAAATGCTCCAATTTCTTCAGATTATAAACACCAGCTCAGAATGAGTTTCAAATATTTTTTTTTTATTTTGTATCAAAAATTACAAGAAAATAATATAAACTATCAAGTGCACTTGGATGTCTGGGTTCTGTGCTGAATCAGTTTACCTGCATTAGAAGTCTCTGTTGCGCGGACTTGTCCAGAGGGTTTTTGGCTCTCATTGCACTGAACTAATGATGTTTTTTTTGTTTTGTTTTTTTCCCCTTTGGGTGGTTGAATAAAATCAAGCTGAAACAGAACAAAAATAGAACTCCGGACACTTTGGATGTCAGTATCATCAGACATTAACATGTATTAACCGCACCGCTTCAGAGGGGTGTTGTTGACGTGTGGAAAAAGTGCCGGTAGCTCATCCACAGCGCGCCACCATTTTTGTTTGAAACAGAGCAGCAGTCTGAAACCGCCTCAAAACAAATATTTACACACAACTAAACGCAGACGCTCTGACCACGGAGCGGCAACTACCCGTGCCATGTTTGTTTTGCTGCACGCCTCAAATATTGCAATACTAGTTACCTCTGGCGAGAGGAGGAAGTCATGTTTTTGCCGGCGTCGGTTTGTTGGTTTGTCTGTCTGTTAGCAACATTACTCAGAAAGTTATAAACAGATTTTGATGAAATTTTCAGGAAAGGTGTGTAATGGTACGGGGTACATATAATTACATTTCGGTGGTGATCTGAGAGTGCATACCTCCACCAGGGGCTTTGTTTGTATTTGTGCAACAGGATTACACAAAAACTACTGAATGGATTTGGATGAAATTTTCACCAGAGGTGGTCCTGGGGCTAGAGACGAACCCATTACATTTCAGCGATGATCTGAGAATGCATACCTCCACCAAGGCCCTTATCATCTCACGGTGTGTTAGCAACAATACTCCAAAACTAAAGGGCAGACTTTTCACCAGAAGTGGCTCTAGGCCTACATGCAAACCCATTACATTTTGGAGGTGATCCATGAGGGACAGAAGGAGCCTTGGCAGAGGTATGTGTTCTGTGAGGGCTTTTCTGATTTTCAAACTGGCAAATTGTACTTCTTATTATTGTGGATGATATGATATGGCACACCCCTAGTCATGAATATGCAGGTGTGCATGCATGGGCACGTGTGTCTGCTCTATTTAGGGCTTCTCGTGTCTTTTCCCTCCTTCTTCACCTCCCTTTCTCTTTGACTCTTTGCTGTAGCACGCACACACTGCGTACGTACATGATGGACCAGATGACATAGAAGGACTCTCACCTTGGGATGCCTTTTGCTGTGGTGTGTTGTATGTTAGGACTGTTTCAGTCCTGTGCACCATATGTGCACAATGCAGCACAGCAAAGAACAAACACTTGTGTTTTTTTTGTCACGAAGGACACAGAAATCAACAGCATTCCCACCAATCTGGGATAGATCACATGGGTCAGCTGTAATTAGGGCTGCCAGTTGAGTTGAACTTGCTCCGAAAACCTACCACCGCAGAAAGGAGCGTCATCATCATAGAAGATTAAAAAGTCTGTGGAAAATGAGTGGGAGATGAAAGCGCACGCAGCCGAGAGACTATAAGAGGAAGACAGAGGGAATCCTGGTGTAAGTGCGTCACTGCTGCTCAGCCTCCTCTCAGGGGTGTTGGAGGAGGAGGGGGGGGGGGGGATGGACAGATATGTAGAGGGATGGAGAGATGAAAGCGAGAAAGAGGGGCAGAGGAGCGAGTTCAGGGACAGGCTGATTTATGTGTTTCTGTTTCTGAATTGTGATGGCTTCGGGGACCTGGGAACTGAGATGAGCCGATCTGGAGTTCACACACGGAGAAAACACACTCACGCTGCCGGCACACGAGACACATGCCGCTTCTGCAGCGAGTCAGCTTGTTGGCAAAGTCCTTAAAGTAGTGATCACAGCGGGGGGGTGTCTTTTTATGTTTGAGGTAATGGTTGCGTGTGTGTGTGTGTGTGTGTGTGTGCATGCGTGTGCATGAATGTTCTATGTGGCAGATGGTGAAATAAATGAACAATCATCCCAATCAAACATGGCTTGGAATCTGGATTGGAAACACTCCACTGCCACATTGACAGAGTGAGACAGATCTCTAGAAGGAGGAAGAGGAGGAGACCAAGGAGTTAGGAGGGAGATGAGAGGAAAAAAATATGATTGAAAAAGACAGACGTGGTAAGGGGAGTTGGCAGATTTTGGCTTAAGTGGGGAGACGCTGCAGAGTTTGGAGATGAGCGATTAAAGGTAAGAAGTGAAGAGTGAGACAGCAGAGGGGAATATGAGCTCATTAACAGTGAACGGCGTGATGAAAAAGGAGGACAAACAGCTTGTGATGGTCAGTCAGGCGTTGCCAGCAGTTGGAGAAGCTCCGAGTCCTGCTGGTTGGTTGAAGTAGTAATAAGGTCCACTGAGATTTGCCTACCGCTGAGTCTAGAATAATGGGACTGTTCATAGTTGGAGTGTGAATGTGACACCACAAGTGCAAACGTATATATCTGAATAACTGTAAAAGAAATACACACTGATATAACAAAGGTTTTAACTTGAATTTCAGTGGCTTAGACCAACATGAAGGCAGAGCCAAGGAATGGAAGGTGTCATGTTTAGTGGCCTCAGGATCTCGTCTCTGCTGTTTGCAGATGATGTGATTCTGCTGGCTTCATCGAGCAGTGACCTACAGGTCTTACTGGGATGGTTTGCTACTGAGTGTGAAGTGGCCGGGGTGAGAATCGGCACTTCCAAGTCAGAGTATATGGTACTCAGCTAGAAAAGGGAGTTTAGGAGTCTTATTCACGAGTGACGGGAGGATGGAGCGGGAGATTGATAGATGGACTGGAGCAGCATCTGCAGTGACGCAGATGTTGTACCAGCATGTCGTGGTGAAGGGAGAGCTGAGCACTAAAGCAAAGCTGTCGATTTACTGGTCAGGGTACGTTCCTGCCCTCATCTATGGTCATGAACCAAGCGAACGAGATCCCGGATACAAGCGGCCGAAATGAGCTTTCGCCATAGGGTGGCTGGACTCACCCTTAGAGATACTGTAGGTTATCTAACCCTAACTGCAGGTGGCTGGGGAGGGGGATGTCTAGCTTTTGCTGATTAAATTGCTGCCTTCATGGAAAAATGGTAGATGATGGATGTTTGGATGGATGGATGGATGTTTGGATGGATGGATGCGATGGATAAAAAATAGAGGATCAGCTGTTCCTAAATACTTTTTATCACATCATTTAAATGCAAAGGTGGGTAGGAGAATAAAAGCGATGCTACATTATGATATTAAATAGTCAAGTGTAAGTAAAAGTGCTCACTAAAGAAAGTACTTGAGCAAGGGTAGGAGAGTATCTACTAAAAATTTACTTGAGTAGTGAGTAATGACTGTATTGAAGTCTTTTTGCATAAACTTGTGACTCTTTTCTCTTAAATTTACCTCGATGCCTTTTGACAAAAAGAAAACATAATTCAAAATGTGTCCTCGGTGAGCATAACATTTATACAAACAAATAATATTCACTTTAGCCTCGTATAGACAAGTTTGCTTTGCAGTATTTTAGCACTTGCTCAGCGATGAGCACTTGTTATAGCCATGAGTGAAGGCTTTAATAATACGCACAAAACAGCCAAAGTGTGAAGACAAACATCGTCTTTGTTTGGCTCACTCTCGTACACACACCAAATACACACACACATGCACGACTGCCGATCGACCCGAGCCATGGGTGTGATTAGGTTATTATATTTGATGGAATTGAATTTGCTTTCCCTTAATGAAGGAGGGGTGGGTCGAAGTATGAAAAAAATGAGGAAAAGGGGGGCAGCAAAAATGGATTGCAAAAGATGCTGGAAGGAATTGTACATGTAGGATAAGAAGAGGAAGGTGAAAAGCTAAGATGGCAAATAATGGAGGATGATGGGGTGAAATGAAGGAGGCAGCTGGGGAAAAGAGCAAGGGGTTGAGGTGGGGGGGGGGTGAAGCTGCTGAGAGTCGAGGGAAGGAGAAATGAGGCATGTTTTGGGGAGAGAGGCTTGTCAGAGGGGAAATGAGGATGGGCAACCTTGTTTCGAGCAGATGGAGAGGCTAACGTTCCTTTTGAGAGATTGCATTTTCTGCAGTATCAGCAATTTCAGCTTCATAATAAAATTGCTGTACATAAACTATGCTCATTAGATAAATGAAGGTATTAGACAGATATGTGCAAAAAAAAGGCAAAGGTTAAAGGCATTTACATGATTGGCAAAGGAATAGTTTTGCCTCAGTTTGTCTGGAAATAATAAATGCTTATACACTGTTGTGATCTGTGATACATATTTTGGC
Source organism: Pholidichthys leucotaenia (assembly GCA_020510985.1). NCBI lineage: Eukaryota > Metazoa > Chordata > Actinopteri > Cichliformes > Pholidichthyidae > Pholidichthys > Pholidichthys leucotaenia. The sequence continues at coordinate 377,247,085 of CM035838.1, forward strand.
CTATTGTTACATCAGAATCAGAATCAGAATCAGCTTTATTGGCCAAGTATGCACAACACATACAAGGAATTTGACTTTGGCTAAAAACTTGCTCTCGTTGTTCAGGTGAAGGATTTAAATAAGGATTCAATGACAACCAGAGTATGTACAGTAAATTACAGTCTGTCCACGTTTCTATAAAAGGATGCAAATATATACAGGAATATATGCAGTTATTTACTCGGACTAACCACACTTTGCAGAAATATATGAAAAAATATACAATCACACAGTATTTCAATGTGGACTCAGATTCAGTGATATAATGTGAATGAAGTAAAAAGCAGTGTGAGAGTTATGTGCAATGTAATAATGGATGAAAAGTCATGAGTACAGCAACAGGTAGGACTAGGTGAATGTTAGGAGTTCATCAGAGTGATGGCTTGAGGAAAGAAACTGTTCCTGTGACGGGTGGTTTTGACCTTCAGTGATCTGTAACGACGACCAGAAGATAGAAGTTCAAACAGTTTGTGGCCGGGGTGTGATGGGTCAGCACAGATGTTTCCCGCCCATCTATCTATAAATGCAACAGATCTGTGTGTGTGTGTGTGTGTGTGTGTGTGTGTGTGTGTGTGTGTGTGTGTTCCTCACATATCTCTTGAACCGTTCATCAGACTGACCTCAGGTTTTATAAGTGCTTTGCTGAGATTATGAGGGTGTGTATCCCCGAATATGGAGTTGTTCAGTCAAAATATGTAATTTTTTTACCAATAAAAGTTTAGCCACCGCTGTGTTTCCTCATGCTCTGGCTTCTAGAAGTGTGGGCGGGGTTTCGGATCGACTCCGTACTGATTGGATAATACACAAATCACAACCAGTCACCACAGTGCTCTGTAAACAAAACAAGGACGTGAAAAGTGACAAATTTGACCTGAATAAGAGAAGAGAGATTTAATACTTAACATAAATTATACTATAATGTTGCCGTGATTGCGTAGCTCTAAAGGATCATTCGGCATATGTGGGGAACACGAGGTGCGAGGGCGTGCTTGGGGGAGGGGGTGCAGTCGGACTGCCTTACCGCAGTCCTTCCCAGAGAGCCAAGCCCAGCCTGCCCAGTTAACGGGAGTCTCGGCTGCTGCTTCATCCGTGTGCTACCGCTGTCCTTTGCAGCACCGCGGGCTCAACATGGCGCTACTTCCCTGTGCACGGCTACCTAAAAATTAAAAGTTAATAATAATACCACAATGATTGTGGAGTGGACTAGCCAGATCAATTGCGTATCATATGTGGACACACACGCACGCTTTGACTAAACGATGACCGTGACCAAACCCACAAAAGCGCCCAAATAACGAAATAAATCATTTTTTACTGACTGACAAATGGGCAACACTGATGCAACAGTTACAGCCAAATGGGTCATTCTGCTGTGTATAATAATGTTTGGTGTTTTGTACTCTTAATGTTGCTAAAATATAAAAGGATGCACTACAGTGGGTCTGAAATATTTGTAAATGTGTCTTGTTACAGTACTGCATGACTTTATTGACGATAGACTATAAACTACACATATGAACTAAATTATAATGGTGACTGAACAACTCCCATTCCCCAAAGTGCAAGATACAACACTTATGAATATAAGTCCTAAAAGCTCACACAAATAAGCCTGACAAACGAACAAGTGTTCTTAAAACAGTCGCTAATACTGGTAATGCTAATATTCACACAATCAAATAAATCTTAGTGTTCAGTCCCTTTTATATTCGTCAAAGTCTAATGTGTGTGATTGACTGCATACAGGCTACATCTCTGTATTCCACTTTCGAACACAGCCTACCTTTGGGCCTGTAGAGCCTAATTGGGCTACCTGTTTTCAGACAGGAATACTTGCTTTCTACGGGTAATGCACTAGTACAGTAAATTACACAGAGATGTTAGAAGTGTTAGAAATGCAGTTTTGCACCAATCTACGCAAACCCTCCTTTCTTCTCTCCCACTATACAGTTTATTCCGCTCCAACCTAATCAGGTTGAGAACACTATTGTGTACTAAGTCTGCATCTTTCCTCTTCTCTCTGTATCGTTGTGTGCATGACAGCACAGATTTACCTTGCTCGGCCCATCTGTCTCATTTTCAGAGTTAAGTGCTGTAGCTGGTCACTGATGTGAACCTTTCACATTTGCGCACGCTAGTACTTGCCTGACTCCTAATTCGGTGGAATGAGGCAAACAAAACAAAGCAGACAGGTTGAAGTGTATCCGTCCGGGTCAAAAGTATTCACTCAGCACAGGAACCCAGTAATCAGTAAACCTGCACTGTAAAAAATGTCTGGAGATTTTGCAGTTGAAACTGTAAACTGAAAAAATAAGAATTTTTCTTTAACAGTGACTAGCCTTGAATTATTTCTGTATGTACATACTTTAACCACATTTTGATGTCTGTTTTCTGCAAAAACTGAATTACTGATATCATTATTAATATTACAAATATAATAATAAATAGGGATGTGCAGTGATTGAAATTTTTAACTAATTAACCCCTTGCACTCCGGTCAATTTCCCTAAAAACGCCAAAAAATAACGTGCCCAAATTAAATCCAAAGCTGTTCTTCAACCCTTTGCAGCATCTTCATGGGGTTGGTCTCATTTAAAAGAAAACACTGTGAATTTTTTGGCAAAATAGACATAATCTCTCTAAGTGCTCCGGCCACTGAGTTACAGTCATCTAAACATACTGAACTTGAAGAAAATAAATTTGGCCTGGGTGTTTTTTTGGATACAAATGCTTGCAAATAACACACAGCTTCAGATCCGGGCTGGAAAATGCAACAGAAATGTAGAACCAAGTGTTATCCAGCTGAGGTCAAAATTGTGTAACAATACCACAAAAAATGAATATATTACACAGCTTTTTCCTCAGGTAGTTCCCAGGCGTTTTGGAACTGTGCCAAATTGTGCCAAACGGCACAGTTTGAAAAAACGTCTGTAACTTTTGAATGATTCAATATAGAAGCTTCATCTTGGGCTCTAATGAAAGGTCACACTCAGGGCTGTTGTGTGTGTGTGGGGGGAGGGGGTTTGTCTCCCCCCCTCGCTACAGAGGACGGACATCGGCCATCGCTACATGATGGAATAGACTCATGTGGCGACCGCGGCGCAGTCACCGCGGCTTCCCCCCCCCTCGCTACAGAAGAGTAGCGGGGGGGCGGGGGCGTTCACGGTCCGGACGGGGTGAATGACCCGTGTACCGCGGCGCACGGACTTCAGACTTCGTGCGCCGCACAGTTGTAATTTACCAATTGGTCAAAAGTCATTTTTGATTACAATTTTCAGGGATAAAGAATAATTTAGCTTAGAACACCTTACCTCTTCACAGCCACATTGTCCTGGCGAACTTCTCTTCCTCACTGTCAGACGAACGCGACGCTGGTCCGCTCGTGATTCTGGTCTCGCGACCCGGTCAAAACATAATTTCATGATTGCGGTTTTGGTGAATGATTTACGACCTTCGTCGTCGGCCTCCGTCAGTCTATGATGACCATGGAAGAGAATCCTAAACGTCTATTCTGCTCGAATAAAAAAAAAAAAAAAAGCACCGCCTGTGGCTGAAGAGGTCTATGCGCGAATGGCTGTCCCTGTCACACAGGTAGCACTTGTGGGTGGTCTCCGTGCTGCTGGGTCTGTGACGGTTCTTCCTGCGGGTCCTTTTTTTTATCTGCTGCAGCAGTCTGTCTTCACCCAGCCTTACAAAAAAACAGCTCGCGAACTTCTGTGCTTCAATTGGCTCGCTGCAGTCACAGCGTTGGTAGGCGGGTCCTTCTTGCTAGGTTTTCAGTCATTGGTTCTTCAAGGTTTCAGAAACCCAATTCAAGGCTCTTATTAGTCGAATGAGAGGCCAATCAGATGAACAAATCTGTTCACGGCTGTGTCTGCAGCTTTTATTTTCAGTGCGCGCTTGGACGCATCTCCATCATGCGTCCTAGAGCGCACGAGGGCACACGAGAGCGCCCTCTTGCGCTCTGGGACGCAGAGACTTGCCCGCCCGCGGTACAGTGGAGTGCAAGAGGTTAATTGCACATTTTCTATAATTAATTACGATTAATCACTAAACACTCTTAAGAGAAGTAGATTTTAGCAACTTTTATTTGTATTTTCATTCATTGAACATACTTATGACTCATTTTAAACAAAAATACTGCTAGAGCAACGTAAGACACTTGATAATCATGAATTTAATTAATTTTACAATTTATGATGGCAATTTGTAATATTCTTTTTCAGTTCACTAAAAAGACTGAGTCGATTTCACTGCAAAGTAACCATTTTTTAAAATATTGCTGTCACATTTCATGTTTTCTTTTAGAATGGTGAAAGAGGAAGTCAGTGCTTCCACAGAACTCCTGACCGTAATGATAAGTTAGAAGCTTTTATTAACTTTATATTGGAGTGTGTGTTTTTCTCCACTCACTGACAGAAACTCCCTCTTTTCATTCTTTAAAATGAGCAGCCCCAATCAGTGACACAAGGTCAGGTGTGTGTGTGTGTGTGTGTGTGTGTGTGTGTGTGTGTGTGTGTGTGTGTGTGTGTGTGTGCGCATGCACGCGCGCATGTGTGTGCTTGCTTTAAGTGGGGTTTGTGTGTAGAAAGCCCTGGAAACTCCACACCAGGCAGGGCACTCTGGGTCTTTGTTTTTACCTACTTGCCTACCTACTTCGTTACTTATATTGTACTTACAGTGGTGTGAAAAAGTGTTTGCCCCATTCCTCATTTCTCATTTTTTGTAAGTTTGTCACACTTAAATGTTTCAGATCATCAAACTAATTTAAATATTAGACAAAGATAACACAAGTAAAATGCAGTTTTTAAATGTAGGTGTTTATTATTGAGGGAAAACAAATCCAAACCTACATGGCCCTGTGTGAAAAAGTGATTGCCCCCTAAACCTAATAACTGGTTGGGCCACCCTTAGCAGCAACAAATGCAATCAGACGTTTGTGATAACTGGCAATGAGTCTTTTACAGCGCTGTGGAGGAATTTTGGCCCGCTCATCTTTGCAGAATTTTTGTAATTCAGCCACATTGGAGGGTTTTCGAGCATGAACCACCTTTTTAAGGTCATGCCACAGCATCTCAATTAGATTCAGGTCAGGACTTTGACTAGGCCACTCCAAAGTCTTCATTTTGTTTTTCTTAAGCCATTCAGAGGTGGACTTCCAGGTGTGTTTTGGATCGTTGTCCTGCTGCAGAACCCAAGTGCGCTTCAACTTGAGGTCACAAACAAATAACCGGACATTCTTCTTCAGGATTTTTTGCTAGACAGCAGAATTCATGCTTCCATTTACCACAGCAAGTCTCCCAGGTCCTGAAACAGCAAAACAGACCCAAACCATCACACTACCACCACCATATTTTACTGTTGGTATGATGTTCCTTTTCTGAAATGCTGTGCTACTTTTATGCCAGATGTACAGTAAAGGGACACACACCTTCCAAAAAGTTCATCTTTTGTCTCGTCAGTCCACAGAGTATTTTCCCAAAAGTCTTGGGGATCATCAAGATGTTTTCTGGCAAAGCTGAGACAAGCCATTATGTTCTTTTTGCTCAGCAGTGGTCTTCGTCTTGGAAGTCTGCCATGCAAGCCATTTTAGCCCAGTCTCTTTCTTATGGTGGAGTCATGAACACTGACCTTAACTGAGGTAAATGAGGCCTGCAGTTCTTTGGATGTTGTTGTGGGGTCTTTTGTGACCTCTTGGATGAGTCGTCACTGCACTCTTGGGGTAGTTTTGGTCGGCCGGCCACTCCTGGGACGGTTCACCACTATTCCTTGTTTTCACCATTTGTGGATAATGGTTCTCACTGTGATTCACTGGAGTCCCAAATCTTTAGAAATGGCTTTATAACCTTTTTCAGACTGATAGATCTCAGTTACTTTGTTTCTCATTTGTTCCTGAATTTCTTTGGATCACCGCATGATGTCTAGCTTTTGAGGGTCTGTTGATCTTTTGATAGATCTTTGATCTATTTAAGTGATTTCTTGATTGAGAACAGGTGTGGTTGTAATCAGGCCTGGGTGTGGCTAGAGAAATTGAATTCAGCTTTCTAAAGATGTGATAAACCACAGTTAATTTATGTTTTAATGGGGGGGCACTTTTTTTCACACAGGGCCATGTAGGATTGGATTTTTTTTCCCTTTAATAATAAACACCTTCATTTAAAATCTGCATCTTGTGTTTACTTGTGTTATCATTGTCTAATATTTAAATTTGTTTGATGATCTGAAACATTTACGTAAGTGTGACAAACATACAAAAAAATGAGAAATCAGGAAGGGGACAAACACTTTTTCACACCACAGTATTTTTTTATTTGTCAAAAGCTGCAGAAAAGAAACAAAACAATATTTAATTTCAAATATTAGAAAATAATGATGTAGGTGATAGGTGAAAAGGTGATAATTGTTCATTTTTTTTATGTCCAACAAAGATTAGGAAGAAGCTGAAGCTTTTCAAGTCTCACACTTTTGAAATTTCCATGGTAGTCTATGGGACCAATCTTTTTCCCATGGGAGATCCTGCCAGAGACATATTGTCCCCTACAACATTTAGCTCCTGGGATCATTAGGGTACACAAACTTCCCACCATGATGAGTTAGCCATCCATGGATCGATATAATATAATCTTGCAGCGTGTTTAATAAGGACATATCCTGTATTATATCCTGGGTGGGCATGACTTCTTGGTATTCACAGTTATTTATAGAAACTACCCAGTTTTTATGGTGAAATTGTGACAGTAGCAGCTGCCATTTTTTTTTTTTTTACCTTGTTTTTGACAGTGTGAGACTGGAGTCATGTGGCTATGTTAACTTGTGATCACTTCTTGTGTATGAGACAGCTATACAGTTTGTTTCAGGCGCTGCAGCCAGCTCACTGTGTCCAAGGTGGGGTTGCACACGTCAAGCACTGCCTTCTCAGGTGAGCTGAGGATGGAACACTCGCAGCGTATGTGGTATGCAGTCTGTGCAGTAGCACCACACACGCAGGCTGCTGTTCCCCAGTGGTGCATAGTGGAGTTGAGCCATCCAACTCCAGTTTGTAGCCAGTTTATGGTGACCTGTTCTCACTGAGGTAGACCTGCACCTGGTGGCAACGATGGGTTAGAGAGGACTGAAAACTGGATGGGTCGAACAGTCTTTAGCCAATCAGTTCTCCATCTCTCAATTAAATTGAAGTTAGAACTACCGAGAGCTCCTGCATGACAGAAGAAAGGGTGATGAGAAGACAGACATTGGCGAACAAGTTGTGAGTTCAGGACAAGGATGTCTAGGGGACAACTGGTATCCAGCAAAGCCTTATTTACCAGTCTGTATGTATGATGTTTTCTGTGAAGGGCTGCAGGTGCAATGCCAGCTAGTACTGGCAGGAACTCAGATGGAGTGAGTCACAGACACCCGGTAATGATTCTCAGGGCCTCATTGAGTGATGTGTTCAGCTTTTATTGTATCTACACTCCAACACCATACTGGGTCAGCATATTCTACAGCACAGTAAACTAGGCCAAGGGCACCACTGTGAAGGGTGGATGAGTTAGCTCCCCAGGATGAATCTGCTGGACGGCGAAGAAAGTTGTTCCATGATGTCACTTTGGCACATAGCGATTCAAGATATTGCCTGAATGTCTGCTGCTTATTAAGTTGTACGCCTGGATATGTTGGGGGGGGGCGGTGTTACTAGGCAGAAGTGAGCATCCCCTGAGGTTCCTTGGTTGTTGAGGGGGAATACAGTTCTGGTGATCTTGGCTGTACTCAGCTTCAGTCGCAATGCCTCAAGATAGGCTGATAATTGTGCCATGTCTGCTGTTAGAACTTCTTGTACTTTTGACTAGTTTTTTTTCTGTGTAGAGAAGAGTAAGGTCATGAGCATAATCATAATGTAGTGATGCCCTGCATGGTAGATCGCTGATATGAAGATTAAAAAGCACAGGAGCCAGTACTGAGCCCCAGGGATTTCCATTTCTGAGGTGTCGTAGGTGACTGGACTGTCCATCACTTGTATTCAGTATGAAGCTATGGATGTGTATAGTTCTGCATTGGCAAAATCTTGGCTCCTGTAGCTCTGTCTCTCACCTTATGCAAATGCATATAGATGTCAGAGTAAAATGATGCCCTTCTAATCCATAGCAGATTAGGTGAACAATTCTTGTTCATGTCAAGCATATTCTTGTGTGAATGTGTGGTCAGACAACAGCAGTTCTGTCGCTCATTACAGCAAAGGAAAGTTTAACAGCTGTAACCAGACAAGACATTCTAAATTTGTGGCTTATCACAGAACAAAGAGCACTAAGCCATGAAGCAGATAGGGATAAGTTCTGCTTGTGAGCTGAGAGTGGAGGATAGGGTAGAGATGGAAGCGGAAAAAGAAACAAGATGGACAAAGGGCTAAAAAGAGACAAACCATTCTGCCCTTATTTAACTACACAAATGTGACTTTTTATAATGATGAATTCTAACTGAAATGGGCTGCATCTGAGCATCCTTTTGCTTGCATTGCTACAGCACTTCTGCACTGACCTGGAACCCCTTGTACCTCAGCAGCCTCTTTGTGTATTGCCTGTACGCTCTCACATTGCATTTTGGTGAATTTTGGAGTGGGCATGGCATTGACCATGTTTACATGTACACAAATAAACCGATTATGATTGGATTTCTGGAATTATCTGATTATTCAAGTGGCCATGTAAACAGAATTATCCGATAAAGGCCATGTAACTGCTGTCATCAACTCAAGTGGTTTACCTTCCAATAATCAGTTTATTCAGTGCATGTAAACATGAGAAAACTGATTATTGCCAGCATCGGTTTATTCCCAGTAATTGGTTTATTGTGACCATGTAACTGGGGTCATTGTCTGTGAAGTCTCTGCTGTGCATTCACACTTGTCTGCGTGCCTTTATGCCTGAAAGGTTGTGTAAGGGAATTGCAGCAGCTTGGTGTGTGTGTGTGTGTGTGTGTGTGTGTGTGTGTGTGTGTGTGTGACAGTTTGTCATCAGTGAACTCCAACTATACGCTGTGCTTTTCATCACTAATAAATCAAAAGAACAAAAACTGAAAAAAATGCATCCTGCAAATTATGTTCCAAGTTTCTGATTGGACTTGTATACCGATAATCTTATCTGTATGTGTGAATGTTCACTTTGTGAATGTGTATGTGTTATCACAGTTCTTGTAGGTGTGAGACTTTACTATGACTTAATTTGGAATAAATTTAACAGAATTTTTACAAAGGCTTGATAGTGCATTGGTATATTTGTGTTTTGTTTACCTTGGAAAGCTTGCATTAAATATTATACATTTGTACAACAGATACTCAACATTCACTAATGTATGAATATACGAACATTTAATACAACACCCAGTTTCTTCATGTCTTATGTCTGGCATTAATTCATGAGCTGTTCTCATTTAGGCTTATACAAACAGCAACAAGATAAAAAAAACCATGCTCAAATGAAAGCTCAACCCCTAATGAAAATGGGGATAGAGACAGAAAAAAAGGACTGTTTCCACATTTGGAGATCAGTATTTAGGGGTGGATTCAAAAGAGCAATTCTCCGATTCAGAATAATTCATGTTTGAATGACCTGATATTAATCAGAAACCCTAACGCTCGTACAGTGTTGTTGAAAAATGATGGCTTCCAAAGTCTCATAAATATGTCAGAACACTGCTACATTTTATCTGCAAGCAAACATTTCAGTAAAACAGTAGACCTGAACTTGTGTGAAGAAGTAAAACATCATATCACAACTTAATTGAAGTCGGTGGAGAGAGTTTATCTAGCTGGGCATCTAGAGCAACTCTAGATGTAATTTAATTAACCAAGGTAGAGTATTCCTGGCACAGTTTGCAGCATTAGGTCCCTGAGAATTTTTTTCCCTATGCAGGTAAAGTAGTTATTATAATGGTATTTCCCAGAATGAATTGATATTGAATCAGATTGGATTGATTCAGAACCTCAAGAACTGGAATCAAATTGATTATGGAAATTATTGATTATTCCCAGCCCCATCAATAATCCTCCATTGTAGTCAGTGACACTTCTCTGGTGTCCTCTTACTTTTAGCTCATTCCGGCAAAGCCAAAAGGAGCTAAAGCAATGATGCAGCGTCCGTTGTCTGTCTGTCCATCCATCTATACTTGACAGGAATCGCTCTCCTCCTAGGCAGTTGCCCCGATGGTCACCAAAATCACTCAGTGATTTTTAGGTGGGTCTGCATCAAGGTTTTGCTCAAGTTCAAGGTCAAAGGTCAGGAGATTTGGACACTTATGTGATTTCAGATAAATCAATACTCCTCCGAGGCAACTGCAGCAATTCAAGATTCAAAGATTCAAAGATTTTATTGTCAATACTACTATACGTGCAGGACATACATGAGAATTAAAATGGCGTTTTTTCTCTCTCTTCATTGGTGTGCATTTTATAAAAAGAAAAGGAATAAGCCTGGATAAAAAAGAAAAACAAGAACAAACAGTGACGACAGCAGTCTATGTATAGTCTATATACAGTGATGCAACCCGTGGTGCCAATGGCAGCCAGGACTCTGACCTCCATAGAGGTAAACGATTAGTTTACGAAAATGATTAGTGGTAATAAACCCAGCAATCCTACATTCAGACAACTAGAGATGAATATCCGTAGTTGCATTTCAATGCGGTAGTGTAGGTACAGATAGTGACAGATATGATTGCACATGACCAGTATTGCAGTGACATACAGAAATCAGCAGAAATGGCATTTGTGTAAATGGCTGCGGTTAATGTGCAGAGACATATAGCAGCAAAAGTACAGCAGAGCAACAGTATTATTGTTGGTGTGCCAGTCTTTCTTTGCCAACATCTGAGGTAGTTATTGTGCAGATGTTACTGTTTGGGGGGGGGGGGGTACGGGAGTGAACAGAGTTCAGGGTCCCGATGGCCTGATGAATGAAGCTGTTCAGCAGTCTTGTGGAGCAGGCCCGGAGGCGACAGGACCTTTTCCCCAAGGCCAGGGGGCTGAAGGATGGGAGGTGCCACCTGTGATGTTGATGGATCTGCGGGTGAGGTGAGCGGGGTAGATGTCCAAGAGGGGGGTCAGGGGGGTCAGGGGAGCACTGATGATCTGGCTGGCTGCATCCACTATGCCTTGTGGTGTCTTCCGGCAAGCGGCAGTGCAGCTTCCATAACACACCGCGATGCAGTTGGTGAGGATGCTCTCAATGGTGCCCCGGTAGAAAGACTGCATGATGTGGGGTGGGACTCGTGCTCTCCTCAGTCTGTGGAGGAAACGGAGGCGAGTTTGGGCCTTTTTGGCCATTGATGTGTTGTTGTTGATCCAGGTAAGGTCCTCGGAGATGTGCACCCCCAGGAACTTGGTGCTGTTCACCCTCTCCACAGCTGCACCGTCGATGATCAGAGGGGGGTGTTGTGTGTGACCCCTCCTGAAGTCGACCACATTCTTCTTGGTTTTTCCCACGTTCAGGAAGAGGTTGTTGTCTTTACACCACTGGACCAGTTGGCTCACCTCATTTCTGTAGTTGGCCTCGTCATTGTTGGTAATGAGGCCCACCACTGTCATGTCATCCGCACACTTGACGATGTGGTTGGTGTTGTAGGCTGGCACACAGTCATGGGTCAGCAGGGTGAAGAGCAGCGGGCTGAGTACGCACCCTTGTGGGGCCCCTGTGCACAGTGTGATGGTCTTGGAGGTGTTGCTGCCAACCCGCACGTTCTGTGGCCTCCCTGCGAGAAAGTCCAGCACCCAGTTACAGAGAGAGGTTTTGAGTCCTAAGAGTTTTTGTATTAGGTGCTGGGGGATGATTGTGTTGAATTCTGAGCTGAAGTCCAAGAACAGCATTCGCACGTACGAGTATTCTGAATCCAGGTGTGTGAGGGCTGGATGGAGAGCTCCAGTGATGGCATCTTCTGTGGATCTGTTTGACCTGTATGCAAACTGGAATGGGTCGTGAAAGGGAGGCACGGTGGACTTGATGTGCTGCATGACTAGCCACTCGAAGCACTTCATTATAGTGGGGGTCAGTGCTACCGGCTAGTAATCATTGTAGCTGGATGGGATGGGATTCTTCGGTACTGGTATTATGGTGGCAGTCTTGAAGCATGTGGGGACAACAGCTTGAGACAGGGAGATGTTGAAGATGTCGGCCAGGACATTCTTAAGCTCCTCTGCGCAGTCCTTCAGGACGTGACCCGGTATGTTGTCTGGCCAGCTGCCTTGCCTGGGTTGATCCTGCAGAGGGCCCACTTCACGCTAGCTGGATCCAGACTCAAGGCCAGCTCGTCCAGAGGAGGAGTGGTCTTCTGTGCTGGTCTGCTGTTTTGCGCTTCAAATCAGCCGAAGAACTCGTTTAGGTTGTTGAGCAGTGTGATGTTACTCGCTCAGGTCTGAGGTGGAAGTTTGTAGTTGGTGAGGGTCTGTATGCCACACCAGCGAGAACGTGTATCTCTGGTGTTGCTGAAGTGTCCAGATATGTTCTTGCTGTACTGTTGTTTTGCTTCCTTGATGCCACGGGACAGGTTGGCCCTAGTTGTTGTTAGTCCTGCAGTGTCGCCAGCCCTGAAGGCTGCGTCCCGAGCCCTCAGGAGTCTGTGAACCTCTGCTGTCATCCATGACTTCTGGTTGCCACAAACAGTGATGGTCTTGCAGTGAGTAACATCATCAATGCATTTCGCTATGTATGCCACAACAACCTCAGTGTACTCTTCTATGTTTGTGTGTCCACTGTGAGTGGCTGCATGCTTGAAAATGTCCCAGTCTGTGGTGCTGAAGCAGTCTTTCAGAGCGTTAGAGGCTCTGGCCACACATGTACCTGCTTCTTGTTGGTCTGATGGCTTTCACTCTAGGTTTGTATGTTGCCCCTAATAGGATGGTGATGTGATCAGAGAGCCCCGGGGGGGGGGGGGGGGTATACATTCTTATGGGTTGTGTACACCAGATCCAGCTGGTTGTCTCCTCTAGTTGCAAAGTTTACATGTTGATATAGATTTGGTAGGAGGGCCTTTAAATTTGCGTGGTTGAAGTCTCCTGCTTTGATGCGAAATCCATCCGGATGCACTGTTTGTGTCTCACTTATAGCTTCATAGAGTACTTTCAGTTCTTAACAAACTCAAGCACAATGATCATCAGGTGGGTCTGCATCAAGAGGGGCTTTCACTTTTTGCAGTTCCGATAACATTTTCAGGACCTCTGCCATTTTTTTTGTGTGTTTGGACAGCATAGGAACGAGAGACCACGGACCTCAGTTCCTAGAACCATTTTAGCTCTGACTCCAAGGCATGGTTTTTTGAGGGTTCCATAGAACTCATATGATGTAGGTGTTTGGTGATTGGTCGAACTAATAAGCTACACCCACTGCCAGAATTCTGCTTCTTGCAGTGCCACCATGTTTAAAGGGCATCTTTGGTGTGGTGTGTTTTCCTGTAATCGCTAACGGACGGAGAAGTTTTAATATGAACAAAACACCAACAAATGGACTGATGAGGAAGTCAAAGCTCTTCTGGCTTTGTACACCACAGAGGAGGTTCCGCGAGAATTTGAGGGCTTGCAGCGGAGCATAATGATTTTCAGAACATAAGCTCACAGTAAGCAGGGATTTTTCACAATGCAAAGCAGTGAGGGAGAAGATTACAAACCTCAAACAGGACTATAACAACAATTAAGGACCTCAACAATCAGAACAGGGTGAACTGGAAGACCAGTAAATTTGTGCTGAAGGTCAAGGTCAGTATGAAAGGTCAGGAGATCAAAGAGCTTATAGATTTTATAAAAAAAATGCTACTACTCATGGGCAGTTGTCCTAATTTTCAGCAAAATCACACACTATGATCCTCAGATTGGTCTGCTTCCAGGCTGCGCTCGAGGTTTAGGTTATTGTCAAAGGAAAATGTTAATCAAATTCTTGTGCAATGATCATCAGGTGGGTCTGCATCTAGGCCGTGCTCAAGGTCAGGGTCAACGATCAGAAGATCAGAGCACAGGCTAATTTCAACAGGCTGGAATGAGCTACTGTGTCATTGACAGTCTAGCTCAGAATTGTACGCAGGGGAGTACCTTTGTTAAAATCTGCATAAGAATTATGGACATGGATGAAGGTGATCAGTGTAGCTTCCAGATGTGTGCTGGCCTAGGTTGTCAAGGGGAAGAAACTTTTTGGTAAATTTTGGCAAATTTCTGAAAGTTTCCATGGAACATTAGGGGAATTTTGGAGAATACTGTATGTTTTGGAAACTGAATTATAAAAACATGAATGTAAGTAGCCTGCTATGCTCTATGTACATGGTACCAAGGAATGTTGAGCAGAGGGAAGAAATTCATTGAATTTGCAAGAAATCTGGTTGTTTATCTAGACTGCTTGCAAATTCACACTGGCAGTTATTATGACACTTGTGCGTCTCTCCACATTTGTTTTATACTGTACATTACCCTCCTTTATTTAACGAAAAGCATTTTGATTCAGTCTTTAACCGAACCGGATTGATTCCAGGATATTCATTTTCAGTTATGTATACAGTATGGCCTTGTTATGTGGACAGGTAACAAACTTACATACAGTGAACTATTTTGTTCACCACCACCACCAATTTTTAAAAAAGTTGGTGTTCGAGCTGCCTTAAAATTTTAAGTTGACTGAAATTGAGAAGATGTGGTTAGTGGTAAAGACACAAAACACAAACACAAACTCAGGTTCAGTCAACAAAAATTTAAGGCAGCCTGAACACTAACTTTTTAAGCAGAATAACCCTAGTTTTGTTTTTGTTTTTGTTTTTTAACAGTGTGGAATCCCTAATCCTCCACATTCAGTGTGACACAGACCAGTCCAAATGTGATTTGCTCTTAGTGCCTGTGCATAAATTGACCTTAACAAGTGAAACCAAGAGCATTGTGTGGCTGGTCTGGTGTGTCACTGCAAGAGCAGAAAGGCCAACCGCTGAACACCAGCATTAGCCTTGCTTATTGCACATGCATGCCTGTGCACGAGTACTGGCATGTGTGCATGAACTACAATCCTGAGTTTGCTAGGGGTTTCTTGTGTACTGCAGAACGGTGTGTACGCCGAGCTTGCTCCGTTGCAGCAACCTGGCTTTGCTTTGAAGGTTTGCACATTAATCTCTGTGTCTGTGCCTGCTTATGTGTGGATGCGTGTGTGTGTGTGTGTGTGTGTGTGTGTGTGTGTGTGTGTGTGTGTGTGTGTGTGTGTGTGTGTGTGTGTGTTGGGGGGTGAAGACAGAAGGGGGCTCAGGAGGTGTTGACTGTGGAGATTAAAGAGGAATTAGAGAAAGCAGAGCACAAGGAGGCACGGAGGGGCACAAGAGAGATGAGGAGAGAGGGATTTTTTTCTGAATATTCAAATCTCCCTTTTTAATTCTGCGGCAGATTACTGAATCTTTCATTTGTAAAGGAAGGATCGACCTTACATTAGTAGACTTACTGTGTGTGGGAGCTTGTGTTTGAAGCGAGTACAATATTGCATCTGAGTGAGCCAAGGTTTTTTTCCGTGTGACTGAAGATTTTTAACTTTGTAGTAATAACACACCACTGCAACTTAAAACAGTGTAATTGACATTGTTTTATTAGCTCTCCCCTGTGGGCTCCACGCGCCGTGTTTTGCATCGGTGTAATGTATTTAAACTTATTTTTAGGCTGGGTATACAACACAAACAGCCGCTGTTGTGCCTCAGAGCTGTTGCTGCTTCCATAGAACTGGGGAATATAAATTAAATACTCCCTGTGTTAACATAGCCTCTGAACTACGTACTATATTGAGAGTTCAGCTTTAGGTCTTATAACCCATGCTGTCTTCCTTTTCCCAAGCATCCTGAAAAATGTTGAACACTGACATTCACTTTGTTTACAGTCTCTTTCTGTCAGGGCGAACTGATAAGGACCCAATAGTGGACACAGTGCAATGAGACCAGCAAGTAGAGGGAAAGTTTGTCCATCTATCTTCTTCTGCTTAATCCTTTTCGGGTCACAGGGGGGTGGGGGTGGGGGGGGGCTGGAGCCTATCCCAGCATCTTTGGGCGAGAGGCAAGGCACACCCTGGACAGATCGCCAGTCCATCGCAGGGCCAACACAAAGAGACAGACAACCATTCACTCTCACAGTCATACCTAAGGACACATTAGAATCCCCAGTTTGATGTATTCGTTGTAATTACGGGGGACCCTCCTGTAAGGAGGGGGAATAGCTGCAGAGACTGACAGGCAGGTACTGTTTCCAAATTAAGATTGTGTCCCCTTACTTGTTTGCTGATCACGAAGACAGGGAAAGAATGAATGGCATAGCTGAGGAATGGTGAGTAGATTGACTGATTGATTGGTTGGTTGTTGCAGGACTTGTTTGATGTTAGAGGATGAGGCATAGCAGATCAGAGTAGCAGACAGGGCTGAGGAAGGGCGAGTACATACAGTAGATATATAGTTACTGGGTTTACAGTGTGTCCTGAGGCAAGAGGAATTCGGAAATGTTTGGCAGAAACAGGGCTTGCTTGGAGACAAGGAGGCAAGGAGGTCCAGAGCAGAGGGCACAGGGAGGCGAAGGCTGGGAGCATGGGCTACCACTGAGTGAGCACAGAGATTCTCAGGGAGCAGGAGACGACAAGAGCGACTATCTGAATGTTGGTGTAACATGGCGATCCCACACTGCAGCCAGAGTGAACGACACTCATAAGCAGTGTGGGGCAATCAGGGACAGCCGGTGGTGATTAGTGGCAGCTGGAGGTAATTGGAGATCAGCTGATCCCTGGGATGAAAGGTAGACAGCCTGAGAAAGTTGGAGTGAATGGAGTGTATGCATGCTCACCCAGAATCTACCCATTGATTGAGATCTGCATCATATTGTGCCCACTTTATATCTGAATTTTTTCATCAAGTCCTAAAAACATAATAACTTCACGACAGAGGGGTTGGCGGAGTATTGGGACCACCTTTCACTTGTATCTCTGTGTGTTTCCACATACTAAGAAAGAAAGCCAACTGTATTGTTATTCATTCTATACATAGCAAAGCATGTGTATGTAAATTCTCTTTCCCCTATTCACAAAGTGTAATCACACCTATAATTGGAGAGGCCCCGCTATCTTTGAATTCACTTCAAAGACGCCATAATGTCTTTGAACTGAATTGTCTTCCACGTTGATCTGGTTTGCCAATGATTTTGATATTTCTGTATATCTTAAGTGCTCACACAGTGGAGAGAGGAAATGATTTGTCACTAAAAGCATTTTGGCAGATTCCATGGAGCATTTGTCAGGTTTGAGCGTAGGTGTGTAGCACTCAGGAAATCCTCTGTCAGATATGCAGATGGGGACTTAATACTGATGATGAATTAGAGGAAGAGAAGCATTGGCTATTTCATTCATTTTTTTGTTGATATGAAATTGCCATCAGTTGATGGATGCGTGTGATACAGTGCATTCAGATAGTATTCAAGGCACTTCACTTTTTCCAAATTTTGTTGTTACAGCCTTACTCCAGAAGGGATTGAATTCATTTTTTTCCTCAAAGTTCTACACACAGTACCCCATAATGACAACGTGAAAAAAGTTTTTTTGAAATTTTTGCAAATTTATTAAAAATCAAAAACTAAGAAATCACATACATAAGTATTCACAGCCTTTGCTCAATACTTTGTTGATGCACCTTTGGCAACAATTACAGCTTCAAGCTTTTTTGAATATGATGCCACAAGCTTGGCACACCTATCTTTATCTGCTGCTCGCTAATATATTTTAACTGCTGACCAGTATCACTTACTCTTATTCTACACTTTATTGCATGTATAGTTTATTTCTTTTATCTTATCATGTTTAATGTTGCAGCATTGCACCGAGACAAATTCCTAGTTTGTGTACTACATGAACAATGGCAATAAACCTGATTCTGATTCTGATTCTGATTCTGATTCTGATTCTTTGGGCAGTTTCACCCATTCCTCTTTGCAGCACCTCTCAAGCTCCATCAGGTTGGATGGAAAGCGTCGGTGCACAGCCATTTTCAGATCTCTCCAGAGATGTTCAATTGGATTCAAGTCTGGGCTCTGGCTGGGTCACTCAAGGACATTCACAGAGTTGTCCTGAAGCCACTTCTTTGATATCTTGGCTGTGTGCTTAGGGTGGTTGTCCTGCTGAAAGATGAACCGTCGCCCCAGTCTGAGGTCAAGAGCGCTCTGGAGCAGGTTTTCATCCAGGATGTCTCTGTACATTGCTGCATTCATCTTTCCCTCTATCCCGACTAGTCTCCCAGTTCTTGCTGCTGACAAACATCCCCACAGCATGATGCTGCCACCACCATTGGTGTAGTTATGAGCAGTGCCTGGTTTCCTCCAAACATGACGCCTGGCATTCACGCCAAAGAGTTCAATCTTTGTCTCATCAGACCACAGAATTTTGTTTCTCATGGTCTGAGAGTCCTTCAGGTGCCTTTTGACAAACTCCAGGTGGGCTGCCATGTGCCTTTTACTAAGGAGTGGCTTCCTTCAGGCCACTCTACCATACAGGCCTGATTGTTGGATTGCTGAAGAGATGGTTGTCCTTCTGGAAAGTTCTCCTCTCTCCACAGAGGAACATTGGAGCTCTGACAGAGTGACCATTGGGTTCTTGGTCACCTCCCTGACTAAAGCCCTTCTCCCCCAATCACTCAGTTTAGACAGCCGGCCAGCTCTAGAAAGAGTCCTGGTGGTTTCGAACTTCTTCCATATACGGATGATGGAGGCCACTGTGCTCATTGGAACCTTCAAAGCAGCAGAAATTTTTCTGTACCCTTCCCCAGATTTGTGCAAGACAATCCTGTCTCGGAGGTCTCCAGACAATTCCTTTGACTTCATGCTTGTTTTGTGCTCTGACATGCACTGTCAACTGTGGGACCTTATATAAACAGGTGGGTGATTTTCCAAATCATGTCCAATCAACTGAATTTACCACAGGTGGACTCCAATTAAGCTGTAGCAACATCTCAAGGATGATCAGCGGAAACAGGATGCACGTGAGCTCAATTTTGAGCTTCATGGCAAAGGCTGTGAATATTTATGTACATATGATTTCTTAGTTTTTATTTTTAATAAATTTGCAAAAATCTAAAAAAAAATCACGTCATTATGGAGTATTGTGTGTAGAATTTTGAGGGGAAAAACTGAATTTAATCCCTTTTAGAATAAGGCTGTAACATAACAAAATGTGGAAAAAGTGAAGCACTGTGAATACTTTCTGGATGCACTGTATTTTACATGTATGAGGATATTCATTACATATTTTAATATTCCTTCTTTTTTGTCAAAGTGCATGCCCCATTACCCCAAGAAAGGAAATTACTTAGATCTAATCTTGTATTATACTTTCAATTGCTGGAATTTATGATGAGAATATGATTAAAACCAGGTGACATTTTATGAGTCATTGTTCATTTTTTTTTAATAATGATGTTTTTAATATGTATTTTACATGTATTTACGCGTACAGACCCTCACCAATTACGTGTAAAATACGGGTATTTTAATATCTTTCAGCATTGTAAAATGTGATATTGATACAGTTAGAAAATGGAAATTTATATGTTTAATTTTCATCTGTCTTTGTCACATAGATGTCTAAATTAAATTCAATATTTGTACTTTGGAATATTTTTGTCAACATGCTAGTGTAGGTCAAGATGGCTTCTGGGATATACAGCAGGTCCGTGTATTTAACCATCACATATTGGGCTGCAGCTCACGACTATTTTACGGCTCGGGTAATCGCCCACCCTAATCAAAGATTACTTGAGTAATTGGGTACTTTTTTAAAAAAGAAACTTGCACTGACCAACATGTGCGGAACTTTCTTTCCTAAAGAGCAGCAGTATTTGTACCAAATGCTCAATAACACAGGTACACATTTATTGCAATGCTTATTGCAATGTTTATCGCATAGAACCTAACTTTAAATGTTACGTTATACCATAAAGCTAGTGGCTAGCGGCGGTGGCTATATGTTCTTTGTCATATAAGCATAATTAGACTAGATGACTACATTCCATTTATCTTAATTTAAATCTCAATCACGTACCTTGTCTCGGTGCGCTGGCTGTGCATGATATGGGATACTTTCTGCCGGGACACTAACATCAACATTGTAGCTCAGCGCTTGGCTTTGTCATGTACACACTGCACAATATTTTCCTTCAATTTGAGCTTGAAATGATTCCAGACTTGAGATACTTCTGTCATTTTTCCTGACTTTCTTCCTCTTTGCCGGCCTGTCACTATGTCCCTCTGATATGGTGCCATTAAACAAAGTTGCGTCTTGTTTACGTAGCGTGACCAGAAGAAGGTCATACTGGAAGGTCAAATAAGACCAGAAATGCTACATTAAACGACAAGTCGAAGCACAAGTTTTGAATCGAGGAATTTTTGTAATCAAATTATTTGAATTATTTGAGTAATCGTTGCACCCCTAATCTCATATAAATGCACCCCTCAGTGGACTGCCAGCTCATCGGGGTGTAGGGGTTTGAGTGCCCCAATGATCCCAGGAGCTATGTGAACTGGGCGGCAGCCTGGGCTACTCTGCTTGGACTGCTGCCCCCGTGATCCAGACCCCAGGTTAACCGGGAGATGGATGGATAGGTATAAATTCATATACTAGGACTGCGATAATTACCGCATTAACTTTATTAAATGAATGTGGGCCAATTAACGTCGTCAGGTCACTCCCTGAGGTGGTGTCGGTAGTGGTGACCGGTTTGTCTTAGCGGCTGGCTCAGCTTAAAACAATGTTTTACATCACACAAAAGTGATCCATCAGTAGTCAGGGTGACCTCACCCTGCACGTACGCACACACACACACACACACACACACACACACACACACACACTTGATCTTGTGTCATTGATTGGGGCTGCTCACTCAAAAGTGTGAAAAGAGGGAGAGTTTCTGTCAGAGTGGGTGGAGAAAAACACACATTCCAATGTAAAGTGAATAAAAGCTTCTTACCATTAACATCAGGAGCCCTGGATACCAATTTAGAATCGTTTCATTTGTACTTTAAAGGGTTGAGATAATTAGGAATGTTACTTTTAGTAGAAGCACTGACTTCCTGTTTAACAGTTTAAAAAAATAAAACAGGAAATTTGACAATATTAAAAATACTAGTTTTGCAGAGAAATTGACTCCCTTTTTAAAATGACTGAAAAAAGATTAAAAATTGATATAATAATTTATAAAATTGTTTAATTGAATATACATTCCATGATTATCAAGTATTTTATGTTGCTCTAGCAATATTTTTGTTGAATGAGAGTCACAAGTTTGTTTAATGAATGAAAACATGCCATTAAATGTTTTTAAAGTATGCTTCGTTTCACAATTCGTTTTTCACAATTCACATTTAATTATGGAAAAATGTGCAAATAATTATTAGTTTTAAAAAAATAATAGTTGCACAGTTGCTGGTATGTACACTTCTGAATACTTTGCACAACACAGCTGATTCTACTTTAAGCAGCCACTATCAGAGAAAAAAAAAAGTTTTGAGTCAAACTTTTGTGCTGATACAAACTTCTGTCTTGGCCCCTGATCACAGCAGTTGTTTCAGAGTGCTTCTGCGTTTGCACACCTCTCTCTGTAAAACATAAAGCTATACCATATGATGCCTGCATGCTGTCCTTTGTGTGTGTTTTATGGGCCTGTAGGTTTGTTTGTGTGTGTGTGTGGGGGGGGGGGGGGGGCGTAATACAGAGGACAGTGGCCACAGTTTGTTTTTGGCTCTAACTTCCTTTCTAATTAGAACAGTCCTTCACCCTGGGAATACTCCAACACTGCGGTTCAGTGTGCACACCAGGATACTGCACATGTCTCTCTCTCTCTCTCAGACACGCACACACGCTGCATCTCCTGTAGTCCCATGATGTACCGCGTATTATTTTTTGCCCATTATGGCAACGATTTGCTAACATTATCGCAGCCGCTGAAGCATGATGATGTGTTGTGGTTAATATATATTTTATGGCTTTACTCACGTTTTTATGAACTGGGTGATATACGGCATCGCCATGTGTTGCCACACGTTGTCAGCGCTATTACAAAGGATTATGAATATGTTTACAGTGAGACTGGGGCTGACGATTTTGCTTTTTGTGCTCATCCTTGTCTCCCCCCCCCCCCCCCCCCACACTCACACACTTCATTTCACAATGCACATCCACCAGGTTTTGGTCTTTTCTGATGCGAATAATAATCACAAGAGAGGGTTTGAAACGACAACAAAGTAAGTATGAGAGATCAAGGCTCACTGAGTGATTAGCGTAGGGTCTCATACAGGAGTCTTATTTGATGAGAAATCTACAGTTTTCTTATTCCTCTGTAATTTATTGCTTTATTGTAAATAATCTCAGTGATGAAAGAAGCAAAATGAAATATACCGAAGATATACATATACATGTACGTATATCCTTGAAATTGTCCTTCTTCCTCCTCATAACAACAAACTGTGATGAAGGTTTTCATGTCGACAACATAAACCCATGCCCAAGATTAGATAACTAATTGATTCCAAGCTTCAAATGTTATAATTAATTACCACAAAGTTCTTATCTCACTTATTTAAAATTTTCACCATATGTAAATGCTACAGCTGGATTCCCAGTGAACATGAACCCATCGAATTGTTCTTTGGTAAATAGTGAAAAGGGCAATAGTCAGATTAACAGCCAGGTCCAATCACTCTGTAACGGACTCATTAGCTGCATTAGAACTTCCTCTTGGCATCCTTCATTGGTGAATTGCCTTTTACTCCAATGCTTTCCTGGATCTCATTGTACAGTATCAAATACACTTCTGTGTGATATACAGTGTGTATACAGAATACATATTTCTTCCACTGTGTTCTGAGCTTTCTTTAGTGAGATACAGTATAACACTACAAAGATGCATTAAAACTGCCTGTTGCCTAATCAAATCCCTTTTTCATGATGATTACAATTATGGATCTCCCGAGTCCACTCTCTCCTCTTTCGTTAATCTACAAGAGGCCCGGCTTTTCAGATTACTGCTGGTTATTTTATGTGTCTCGTTAGCTGCTTTCCACTATTACTGTTTCCTGGTACTGGTAACACATTTGACTAGAAGTGACAGAAATCTAAGTCCCCACTCACACACACCTGTACGTGGATCCACGTGATGCGGGTGGGTAGCAGTGAGGAGTAAATGCAAGCATATGGAAGTGTAGCGCATGTAGACCTAAGTGTTCTGCAAGTGTGTGCGCTTGAAAAATGGTTAAAAGTTGAAGAATTTTCCCACCTGCCCACATCTGCATGCCACGTGGGCCTACATGTGCTGCACTTCCGTACTGTTAAACTTCCATATTTGCAGGTATACATCCCCACCTACATCACATGTGAATAGAAGTATTCACGTGTTCACATGTACAAGTCCGTGTAACTGAGGCTCAACAAAAAGCCTAAATGATGGAAAACTCTCACACAAGACTAAACATGTTTATTGTGTTTCCCTATTATGATTGTTTTGCACCTGTTGTTGATTGCCAAGAATAACACAGTACATGTTCTGACCTTAACATCTTCTTCTACGTGGTTTGAGCATGTGTCCATGGTGGTGATCCTGCTCAACTGCGTGACTTTGGGGATGTTTCAGCCTTGTGAGGACTTTGAATGCAAGTCGGAGTGGTGCCGCATCCTACAGGTTAGTGACACACTGCCAGGCTGGAACAGCACCTCATCCAGCAACTGTTATCATAATGTCATGAGATGCATTTGCTTCCTTAGACAGATAAGAAATGAGATAATACACCGATTAAGCAATTTATTACGACACTCTCACTGGGGCCATTCGGTTTGTGTTGTTTTGTGGGTGATTTTTCCTCCATGTCTGCCACTGTCTTCTGCTCACACACTCTGCAGTGAAGTGCATCTATTCAACTATACTCCTTCGTATGATGCAAATGCATATATTTCTGTCATTAGGAGAGGGAAGGTTGGTTCGACTGTATTTAAATCGCACAGGCATTCAAAATGGGTGATGGGATGACTCATGTATTTTAGTTCTGCTGGCTCCTCTCGATGTGTAGGAGCAGCGGTTCTGCTCTGAACCTCTCCTCGATGACTGAGCTCCTCACCCTGTCTCTAAGGGTGAGTCTAGCAATCCTATGGGGGAAATCTCATTTCAGCCACTCATTCTTTCGGTCTTTACCCAAAGCTCGTGACCATAGGTGAGGGTAGGAACGTAGATTGACCAATAAATTGAGATCTTTGCTTTAGAGCTCAGCTCCCTCTTCACTACAATAGACCAGTACAATGTACACATCACTGCAGATGCTGCTCCGATCCATCTGTTATTCTCCCTCTCCATTCTCCCATCACCCATGAATAAGATCCCGAGATACTTGAACTTCTCCACTTGGGTCGCTTGAGGTGGCTTGAGCATCTGTTCAGAATGCCTCTTGGACGCCTCCCACTTGAGGTGTTTTGGACATGTCCTACAGGGAGGAGATGGCGGGGCAGACCCAGGATACTACGTCTCCCAGCTGGTCTGGGAGTGCCTTGGTGTCCTCTCTGAAGAGCAGGAGCAGGTGGCTGGGGAAAAAGGAGGTCTGGGCGTTTCGGCGTGAACTGCTGCCTCTGTGACCCAAAACCCCCAGAAAAGTGGTAGAAAATGGATGGATGTTTGAATGACTCATGACACCAGAGGGCCACAGTGATGCTGGCCTCACTCCCCATAGGGGAATTCAACTTTATTTATTTATATAGCACCATTTCACAACAGTCATCTCATAGCACTGCCAAACCATAGGGGAAAACCCCACAATTGCAGAAAGACCCCAGCAATCAGGTGATCCCCTGTCAGCAGGCACCGTCACCATTTGTGACGGTGGAGAGGAAAAACCCCCTTTTACCAGAACAAAACCTCTAGCAGAACCAGGCTCAGGGAGGGACAGTCATCTGCTGTGACTGGCTGGGGGTGAGGGGATAGAGAAGAAGAAGAAAACAGACATGTAGAGAGCAAACAGCATGACAGAGACTCAATCTATGGGAAAGAACAGATGCTAATGAATGGCAAAAACATTACTTTGAGAGTGAAGAAAGGTGTGAAGCCCAGTGCATCGTGGGAGGTCCCCTGGCTGTCTAAACCTGTTAGCAGCATAACTAAGGGAGGGTTCAGGGTCACCTGATCCAACGCTAACTATAGGCTTTACCAAAAAAGAAAGTTTTAACCTAATTCTTAAAAAACAGAGATCAAGTCTGTCTTCCAAATCCAGATTGGCAGCTTTTGAGATTCTAGGTATTACAAGTAATCCTGCATTTTGGGAGCGTAGTGCTGTGTTAGGATGATAAGGTACTATCAGATCTTTTAAATAACAAGAGGCCGGGTCATTTAGAGCTTTGTAAGTGAGGAAAAGGATTTTAAACTTAATTCTAAATTCTATGGGAATCCAGTGAAGGGAGGCCAGAACCGGAGAGATATGATCTCTCTTTCTAGCACCTGTTAAAACTCTTGCTGCAGCATTTTGGATCAACTGAAGACATTTTAGAGACATTTTAGGACAGTGTTTTAGGACAGTAATAAAGTGTTACAATAATTTAATCTAGAGCTAACAAAGGTGTGGATGAATTTCTCAGCATCACTTTGAGACAAGATGCTCCTAAGCTTGGCAATATTATGCAAGTGATAAAAAGCACTCTTAAGGTGCGTTCAGACCAAATGTGAATGGGCGAATTTTTCACACGGCACAGTTACATTATAACTCAATGTAAACACATGAATAGACATGAATTCACCATCTGAGTGAGTTGCAGACAGGCGAAGTTGCCTTTATAACTTCTGCAGCTGTGTTCAACCTGCTGTGGAAATTCCCAAAATACCGTCATGCTTAGGTTTACATTATCCGACGGGATCTCATCTAAAAGAAATTGTCCCTGCCTCCAAAATTTCACCTGGATGCTGGGTTGCTTACATTGCTTGCCTGCTAGCCTTGTTAGCACATCCATGGTAGGAGTCTGTGGGTAAAAATCTCCGACACTCCAATTCATCTGCAGAGTTCCCGGTCCATCTGTGTCCAGGTGAGTGTCAGTCTCATTTTCAAACTAGTTTACTCTCCAGTGTTGATACTTTTACTCCAGTGACAGCAGAATCTCAAGGTCATTACTAGCTAGCGCTATCCCTTGGATGTGAATGCACGAATGGCTGAGATTCACATGTGCTCGCCTCTTTTCATTGACTTTGTATGTATTTGCGCCGCGTGAAAAATTCACTTCGCGTTTGGTCTGAATGCACCTTTAGAAACAAGTATAGTATGCAAATTAAAGAACAGATCTTGATCAAAGAAGAGGAGCTCCGCTGTGCTGAGAAAAATTCTCACACTACTGGTTAAATGGGACCCTTGGTATGGACACCTTTGCCTCGCCTCTGGGTTGTGGTGCAGGCGTACTGTGGCCAACTACTGATCGGAGGACCAGTGGCTTGATTCCCGCTGTCTGCAGTCTGCATGTTAAAGTGTCCTTGAGCAAGACACTGAACCCCCAGTTGCTCCTGGTGGGTCAGGCCAGCGCCTGTGCATGGCTGCTCCACCGCCGTCAGTGTGTGAATGGGTGGATAGCAGGATCTGTAAAGCACTCTGGTCATCCAGAGATGAGAAAAAGCGCTATATAAGTGAACGCCATTTACCATTCACCTGTCCCCGGCAAATCACACACACACACAGGATTTACAGTATGATAAAGGTTTAGAATAATAACACATAAAGTATATTTAGTGTGGAAACTGTTGTGGTGAATGATGGACGTGTGTGCCAGCCAGGGAGCTTGAGTTGCCACTAGTCAGAGCAGCAGTGCTCCTGCCTCCTGCTAACTCTGTCACCTCCTCTTAAGGAGAAATTTCATGTTTGTTTTTCTAAACCAATCATAGTGCAAACAACTCAAAATGTTTTTCTGGTGGGTTAGGGTTAGGGTCATTTTAACAGTTTCCTGTGATGGTCAGTCGCATCATTTTCCGCACCTCTTCTCGCTCCGTACTTCAAGCTGAGAACTATCTATTCAGCAGCACTGCAGCTGTTACTTTATTTTCAAATTCTGTACCGTGTGAGAAATTAATAAGACTGGTATACCGGATGAATCGGAATAACATCCAGCCTTTCTTCACACTACAATCCAAGTATTGATTTTGACATATTAATATTTGGCAATGCATTTATAATTCTTAAATAAATTGATTTAAAATGATTTTTGTTACTTGTATCTCTCATTCCATACCAAAGGTAACAAGAAGTGCTTTTCAGGCAATATCCACTGGCTTTTCTGTATTGATGAGCAGACTTAACGAGCAGCTGACCTTTTCCTGTTTACACAGAGCTAATTTCCTTTGGTTGTAACTGTTGTTAAGGTTGTCCTTTTCTTTTTCCATGTTCGACCAGGTATTGGACGACTGCATCTTTGCATTCTTTGCGGTGGAAATGATTCTCAAGATGGTGGCCCTGGGAATTTTCGGCTCCAACTGTTACCTTGGTGACAGGTGGAACCAGCTTGACTTCGTCATTGTCATGGCAGGGTTTGTATCTGACTTTGCTCTTTGCTCATGTCAACAAATTGCCCAATTTTCTCTGTCATCAGCAGGCATCTGCTTAGAATAAAACAGCATTTGATTTCCTCCTGCTATATTCATGAACATCAAGTAAACAATCACACGAGCACAAATGCAGCCTCACGTAAACCACTATGCGTGCATGTGTGCTCTCTTAATGATAAGTGAACAGGGTTGTTGAAAGCTCACAGTCTGGGTTCTCATAATGTTCCATCGTTATCAAAGTACAAGTAGCCTTCATTTTAGCTGCTGTGTTTTCTCTATCTCTGCTTCACACTCAAAAAGGGAGACATAAAAATTATATCCTGTTATACTTGTATTCTTCAGTTTGACGGTTTAGTAATCCGCCCAGAGACTGGTGGCTGCTTGTTACACATGATGTAAAATCTGGAGATATCGATCCTTTTAAGCAGTGGCACCAACACTGAGAAGTAGACATGTCGTTTCTGTGCTGCATTGATTACAGGCTTCTAAAAAGCAGCTGTTGGCATTTTTATTCTGTCATGGTTTTACTGATATGTGCTTTGTGCTTGGGCTGTTTACTGTGTCTATTTCTATGCTATATCAGCTTTAATCAACTTCTGTACTTGCTTATGTTTTAATTGAGGAAAACCAAATATCTACCAAAAAATATCTTAAAGGTCCCATTCACTGAAAAATTGCATTTTGTAGGTCTTATCTATTGTGTTTACTGGAAAAACATTGAAACACTCATTTCTTGCTTCTTAAAGAACACACAGCCTTGCTTCAAGGAGTTTTACAATAAAACTCGAATTGTAATCATTTTATTGCAAAAGTACTGACAAAAAAAAATCTTATTGCAATTACAATTCTGAACCGCTTGTCCAAATTATGTTAGCCTACCTTTGTTACAATTAGAACTTTACAAACATTACATATACAACATAAGTCACTTCAAATTTTATAAGAACTGCTGATAAGTCATTGAGGCTCACAGATCATTGCCACACTGTAAAGAACATGTTTCAAATAATCTTCAGTACCGACGGATATCAGTTAGGAATTTACAGTGGTGCAAAGAGCTAAAGAAAAATACAAAAGTCACAACACAAATACAAAGGCAGGCTAACATTAGCATACTGACATTAGCATGCTGGTTTCTGAAACAGCTGCATAATGTTACCACGCTAACATTAGCATTGACACTAACCTTAGCATAGTAACACTAATGCTAATTCACATAAGCACTGAGGACTGAGGCAAATCACCAACTATCGGCCTCAGGCTTCTAAAGGTCAGGATGACAAAGCCCTTTGTCAAAGACTGTCCCAACACTATGCCCATTTTGACACCTCGTCAGCTGTGTCCAACTCACCCACTCCACCCAGCTCCACTGCCTCCTCAGCCCCTAATTCATCAAGAGCGGTCCCCCCCCCCTCCTCCTCCTCCTCCCCACCTCCCCTTGTCATCAGTGAGCAGGACGTGCACAGACAGTTCTCCAGACTGAACCCGCGCAAGGCCCCCGGGCCGGACGGTGTGTCTCCCTCCACCCTGAGACACTGTGCGAAAGAGCTGGCTCCTGTCTTCACAGACATTTTTAACACCTCCCTTAAGCAATGTCACGTGCCGACCTGCCTCAAATCCTCCACCATCATCCCGGTCCCCAAGAAGCCACGGATTACTGGACTTAACGACTACAGACCTGTAGCGCTCACCTCTGTAGTCATGAAGTCCTTTGAGCGCCTGGTCCTGTCTCACCTCAAGTCCATCACCACACCCCTCCTAGACCCGCTGCAGTTTGCCTACCGTGCTAACAGGTCTGTGGACGACGCAGTCAACCTGGCCCTCCACTCCATCCTGCAGCACCTGGACTCCCCGGGAACCTACGCCAGGATTCTGTTTGTGGACTTCAGCTCCGCATTCAACACCATCCGCCCCGATCTGCTCCAGGACAAGCTGTCCCTGCTCAACGTGCCTGACTCCCTCTGCAGGTGGATCACCGACTTCCTGACGGACCGGAGACAGCATGTGCGGCTGGGGAAGTCTGTCTCAGACTCTGTTAGCATCAGCATTGGATCACCCCAGGGCTGTGTACTTTCCCCCCTACTCTTCTCCCTTTATACCAACTCCTGCACCTCCTCCCACCAGTCTGTTAAGCTGATTAAGTTTGCGGACGACACCACCCTCATCGGGCTCATCTCCAACGGTGACGAGTCCGCCTACAGGGAAGAGGTGGCCCAGCTGGTGTCCTGGTGCAGCCACAACAACCTGCAGCTGAATGCTCTGAAGACAGCGGAGATGATTGTGGACTTCAGGAAAGTCACATCCCCCCTGCCCCCCTCACCATCACAGGCTCTCCCATCACCTTTGCAGATTCCTTCCGCTTCTTGGGCACCACCATCACCCGAGACCTCAAATGGGAGCCAACCATCAGCTCCCTCATCAAAAAGGCCCAGCAGAGGATGTTCTTTCTGCGGCAGCTGAGGAAGCTCAAGCTACCCACCAAGATGTTAGTGCAGTTCTACACGGCCATCATCAAGTCCATCCTCACCTCCTCCATAACTGTGTGGTACGCAGGAGCCACTGCCAGGGACAGACTAAGGCTGCAGCGCGTCGTGCGCACTGCTGAGAAGGTGATAGGCTGCAAGCTCCCATCTCTCCAGGACCTGTACATCTCCAGGACCCGGAGGCGTGCTGGCCGGATCATAGCCGATCCTTCACATCCTGGTCACGTGCTGTTTGCCCCCCTCCCCTCAGGTAGAAGGCTTCGGTCCATTCGGACTAAAACCTCCCGGCACATGAACAGCTTTTTCCCCTCTGCCATCAGACTGCTAAACACTAAGTGACTTTTGACTCTCGTGCACTATGTACAGCAGCTCAACCAGACTCATGTCAATCATCATTGTTTTTCTGTTGCATTATTGACTGCACTATGTGGTACTTCACATTATCTGCTACATGCTAATTTTTTAAAACTGCCTTGACTAGTACTACTCATTATTACTAGTATTATTATTATTATTATTATTACTTATTATTACTTATTTTTCTACACTTATTGCACGTTTCTAGTCCTTTAGTTTTTTAGTTTATCCCTTTTTCTCATTATGTTTTTAATGTTGCAGCATGGCACCGAGACAAATTCCTAGTTTGTGTATCACATGAACAATGGCAATAAACCTGATTCTGATTCTGATTCTGATTCACTGATGCTAACACTAATGTTGTGGGGAAAGAAGGCAGGCGAGGCAACGAGCTGGACGACACAGAAACTTTATTCTTCCTTCAACATAACTTACAGCAAAAGAGAATCCCGGGTCTCTGTGCATTCCTCTTTTGTATCTTTATTTCCATGCATCGAGACCTGGAACTTCAGACCATAATACATTGTTGTTTGAACAAAGAATTGTGTGGCACATTAACATGACATAACGCCGGCGCCGCTCCAACACCCTTCTTCCCTCAGCGGCACCGGCATCTCTTACTCTCCCCGGTGGGGTGCATAGACCCAACGGTCCCGTCTGATACAGTCCCGGTGACACCCCCTCCTTCGGTCCATTGTTCTCCCCTTCCCCCTGCCTTCTCTGGGTGGAGAACCCCTCACACCATGCCCCCACAATGTTAGCATGCTTTTGTATTTGTGTGTGCAGTTTTGATTTAACTGCAAACGTGATTGGCAACTAATTGCAAGAAGAGGTATTTTTTTTTTCAGTTTTGTCATCCAAACCAGTTTTGCAATAAAATTATTGCAGTTCTGGATTTTATTGCAAAACTGGTTGTGACACAGCCTTTTTTATTTATTTATTTTCGAGCGGCTGATGTAACTCTTCCAGGTTTCTTCCTGTATGTCTCAAAATGATAAGGCCAGCCTTGATACCCAAACGCTGCTCTGTAATTTTCCACCCTAGCTGTCTGTCATGTATGGGGGGAAGGGGGGGGCGGCTGAAAAGTTCATAGTGGTCAAATTTGACCAAATGTGGTTTATTTTTCGACATAGTCTCCCTTCGGTCCACACACTTCTTCCATCGGTGTTGCAGCACTTAGATCCCTGCGGTTGAAAAATAAACCACATTTGGTCAAATTTGGCCAATAGGAATTTTTCAGCCTATGAACTTTTCAGCCCCCCTTAGACAAATGGGGCACCAACAGTGTTAGATTCAGAGCTAACAGTACTGCTAAGGAGTTACCTAACCAAACATGGTTAATATTATTATTTTACCCTAATAGACTAAATTCCTGCATTAGATCGTGAGCAGGCAGACCTATCTCAGGATGGGTAAAGACCTAACCAAGTTCAAGTGCCCTAATAGACGCCCTTTTCCACCTGGTTTACTAATCCACAGTAGATAATATAGCTCATGCCATTCTGACTTATTTTGTCATATTTTTGTTATTGATGCTACATCACACCATTAGCATTAGCTTGGCTAGGCGGTAGGCGTCGGTAAGTCTAATGACAATAGAGCACACCTCAGCAAAGACAGGGTGATGGAAAGGCCACCTCATGTTAGCTTAACTCTCGATCCGGCCGGTTTTGATTGTTATTTCCTATAAATTCTATTCACCCACTCTGGAATCCTTGTTCATCTAAAAATTTGACCATGTGCATCATTCTTAGACATTTTACTTTATTTTCTTGTAGTATTATTTCTAACTGAGACCCGAGGTAGCTAGCATTCTAGCCACTCATTTGAAAAGGTTTCTGTGCTTAATGTACTCCAGGGACGGGCCAAATCCTACTGACCAGTGAAACCACACACCCCTGTCCACCAATGATGCATTATTTCATTCAGTCTTTGAGACAAATTTATGTTAGTTGACTCAGGCTCGCTATCTGAGCTAGGAGCTAGCCAGCTAAGATTACAAATAGTGATGTAATAGGGAGGGTGGAGTTAACTGTGGTTCACGGGCATTTAAAGAGACATGCACTGAAACAAGCCATTTTGAGGAAGGCTGCAAAAGATGATTCACAATGATGCTGCAATAATTAAATAATTAAAGAAAATTTGGCCAAAATATGTCACAAACATTTCATTAAGACCTGTGAGAGCTGTCAACATTTGGGAAAAGTGCAGTGAATCGGACCTTTAATATGAAAACATGTAATGCAAGCTACCACTCTGAACAGCAACAAAGACAATCTGGTGAAGTGAGCACTGTTTTCTTTTTCTGCAAACCAAGACCTACACCACAGCAATTATACTGGTTGACAGAGGGGCTGGGCCCATTTAGAAGCTGTCATTGCCTCAATTGCTCCCTCACTGCGAGGGCCAGTGCAGCATGACCAGGAACACTCAATCACAGAGCAGAGAACAAAACCCAGTCAACATCATTTTCTGTGTGTCACACTGTGCTTAGTGTCACATATTATGTTTGCATCTGAGTTGCTTCTATTATATACTTAAATGAATTAATGGTGTGATTTTTCATCTTTGTGTGTAAATGTATATTTATAAGTATGTGAGTAAAGGTTTCTCTCCCTGCTTGTCTCTGTCTACAACTATATCCTCAGGGTGATGGAATACTCTCTGGACGGGCACAATGCCAGTCTTTCAGCCATCCGTACTGTTCGAGTGCTCAGGCCACTGCGAGCTATCAACCGAGTACCAAGTAAGTCCAAGAAAGGTCCATAACTCTTGTTTCCCTGATAAGGGAAGAGAAGACACAGGCCTCATTTATCTACATAAAGTCATCCTTCATTTGCTTTTCAGCCAAGCTGTGGTAAATTATAGCATTGTACTGGCTGAGGTATATATTTCAGCAAAATACATCTTTGACATCAAAGAAAACTGTTAAAACTCATTATTTATTCACAGATATATGTTTTATTTGAGTTACATAAGCTCATAATGCGTAGTATAAGTTAGTACGATTTAGAAATATAGTGCTGTCAAAGTCTTATAAATCCTCAGACGTTTTTTTGTATACTGTATATGATACTGATAATTCCTTCTCATGAGAAAAATCAGTTTTCACAATTAAAAATAACAGTTTTCAATTGTTTCACTTTTTTCAATGCACTGTTTAATGACTGCCGTCAGTATATTAGACACTTTTGCCACCACAAAAACAGAATTGCCATTTCATTGTCTAGAAGTTGGTATAAACTACGCAGGACCCACGACACAGACACAAACGATGAGGCAAGAGAATGACTTTTACTGAAACTATGTTTAAAGTACTGCTTCCCTCTGCGTGGGGGGTTAGACTACAGAGAGAGAATGGGTAAGTGGACAGAGCAATTAAGATGAAAATAACAATAGTTGAAGAAATAATAATAGAAGAAATAATAATAGACGAAAATAATTGGATTATGTTGGAGATAGGGCTTACTTACAAGCAGAGGAGTCAGGCGGAGGAGTTTGGCAGCGAGAGGCAAGGGGGAACAGAGCCACAGAGGGTCCTGAGGCAGCAGGTGGGCTGAAGGTTGGAATTTGCACTACAGTCTTACTTGGGAGTAGAGTGGTTGATAGAAGGTTCAGATGGAGTGAGGGTCCACACTGAGAGAGCTGAGGAAGTCCAAATCCACGGGGAGGAGAAGCAAGGAGCTAGAGACTCTTGAGGCACAAGGGTAATTTTGTGAATGTGCAAGTCTTACTTGGGTGATTGTTTTTCCTGAAGCAGAGAGTCCAAGAAGAGAACTTCCATGGGGGGACACGAGGAGGCAAGGGATCCTGAGGAGCACAGAGTTAGATGTTGCAATGTTGCTCAGAGGAATTACGTGGCGGTCCGGAGAGAGTGAGGAACTCCGCAGAGAGAGTAGGAGCAGCATCTGGGTGAGCTCTGAGCCAGAGATGGGGCTCGTTAACAGGGTGGCAGGCAGAAGGTTTAACCTGGGGCGTGTTCAGTTGACAAAATAGTTTGCAAGTGTTCAGAACTGTTCGTTAGTTTCAGTAACTGAACGACACGGTCGCTGTGAACCATTTTCTCTTTGACCGAACTCTTTAGGAGGTGACTCGCATAGCGAACAAAGATGGCGGCTAGGTAAGATAGTTTGTGATTAGTCTTTTGTTTTCTTTTATTTTTGGAGCAATTCCATCAATTTAAGAGTAGAGGTTATGTCAGTCTGTAAGTAGAACAATGTCACGCATAAAATATTGTTTTTGGTGGGGGTATAACGGAGAATTCTTAGGTAATATGAAGTTGAAGTAGGCTACAGTCTACGCCGTAGTTACTAGGGTCCTCTACCAGCCGACAGAGGACCATAGATCTACACAACTACAGAATGTGCGAGCGGAACAGAAAAACCGTTCACCGAGAACTGCCTGTTCATTTAGGTCAGTTTGCCTTGCAAACTATGTTTGGCGAACTGTTTTGTCAACTGAACGCAAGGCTGGTGATGGCTGAGAGAGTAGCAGGTGAGCGGAGTTCAAGACAGAGAGGCCAAATAGGCTTACTGATCTGAAGGCTATGAAGAGTAGGTTCATCATATTCACGGTGCCTCGTCATTTCACTGATTGAGAGCATCTTTTAAGGGCGTGGAACTATCGTCAATCAGCTGAGCGCAGGAGACTCACCGGCTGCTGCCAGTTAACCTTCCTGGTTCCTGATGAGAGTTGTGTTATCACAAAGAGTAGAATGTGCCAAGATAGTAAAGCGCTCACCCAGAACCACGACAGTTTTAACTGTGAGATGTTCTCATTTGCAGTTTGAAAGCATTTTTCAACGACGTTGCATTGTTGCAGGTTAGCTTTTTTTTTAAATAACCTTTTCAGTAGTTTGTTATTTTAACTGTGGAATAAGCAAGTTCAGGTCTGTGTCATTTAGATACTTGTACCCAATAGTGTGCTGTGTATTGCCATTGAAAAAAAAGAATCTTCGTGTGCATTGAGCAATGCAGTATTTTCCTGTCTGCAGCCCCTGAATAGATATACTGATATATAAATAGGTAACTTGGCCCATGATCCAGGTCTTTGATGCTTGCTTTAATCTTTCTGTTGTGGCGGTGTTCAGTGAGAACCTGCCGGTGGTTTGTCATTTTCTTAAAAGCTCCGTAACAAAGGTGGCCATGAATCTGCAACGAAAGAGGATCACAAGACAATGGTGTCATAACAGCTTGCAAGATTATTAACCAGCATACATTAGCCAAGTGGCCAGGCAGTTTTTCAGAAACGAGGTTGTCTTAATTGAGTTTGCAGACACACACCTCATTGTAATCTGTGTATCTGTTTTACTATGGGACATCAACATTTATTGAGCAAAATACTTTGAAGAATGTGAGCTTTAGTGGCACATGGTAGTATAAGTAGCTGTGCTTTACTTGTAGGTGTTGTCAGGGTTTTAGACCTGTGCTTACTGTCTGCCAAGGTTAAGCTAAAACGCTCTGTATGTACTTTGGAATGCATTTGAATGATTATAACCCCATTTCCAGAAATAACCCATTTGTTAGCTGGTGACACTGGTTGACCTAAGATTCACTGGTTTAAATGATGATACAGTATGTTTGCACAGGTGGGCGTGTGTTTCATCGTGCGTGTGTTCATTTATTGTCACGACAAGGTTGCTTTAGGAAACAGACTCATAGGCAATCATAAACCATGGCAGGCTGTCTGCTTTTCTCAAGCTATCACCACAAACAACCTCATGCTCCGGGACACATATATTAAACTTAACCTTATCATTGGTGAACTGCTACCCAGAGTAGCACTTTGAAGTAAAACATGCATTATAGTAATAAGTTTTCAGCTGCTCCCTGAAGGTGAATGGCCAGATGGAGGTAGATGCAGTGAAGAACCGGGGAAAGAAATCCAACAAATTGACAACAAGATGTATTGGTTGGAGCTAGAAAACTCAGTGATCTCATCTTGAAAGTTCAGTCAAACACACGCCTGCACCTGTGAACACTTGTGTAGACCTGCAGTGAGGACTAAGATGGAAAAATGCACTATAGGTTCACGTGTGGAGTCACCTAGCTTTGTGTCATTAACGCCTTCTTTCACTTGCATATCACTTGCTCATGGGCTCAAATACCTGTGGACATCTTCTTTTTCTTCGACTGTCCATCAGAGTCGGTGTTGACTGTCTAATTAGACGGTGCAGGGACACATCTGGGCTGCTTTGGAGCAACAAGGTCTTTGGCATCTGTTGCAAGTGAAGGTTGACTGGGTTGTCATTGAATCTAGATATTCATGTGCTCTGATGCAGTCTCTCTTCTCTTCAGTAGCAGCTGTGCTCTTCCTTAGCACCACTTGAATTTGTCTGAGGCCTCTTTCTCCCAGGCAGAGTAACTGATTTTTCATGTGCCCTTTGAGCACGTCCTTGTACATCAGTTTTTGACCACCTTGTCCTTTTCCCAGCACTGTTCTCCATACAGTACAGCTTTTGGGAGTCAGTTATCAGGCATTCTTCATACATGAGCAGTCCAGTGCAGCTATGATGCTTTAATGAGTGCTTCCACATTAGATGTTCCTGCTCTTCTGAGAACCTTCATATCAGGGATTTTATCCTGCCATTTGATTTCCAGAATTTGCCAAAGATACCTCATTTGTATCCTAGTATGCTTCCTGATATGTTTCCTGTTGAGATGCATGCATTCAGTAGAGCAGAGGAAGCTCGTAAGTGCCACAGCATTGTAAACCTTCTCCTTGGTAGAGCTTCAGATGTCATGATGAGACCACAGTCGTTTTTGGAGAGCACCAAAGGCCCTGGAGGCAGCATTTGTTCTTAGAATAGCCACTTGACTGTAATGGTTGCTTTCCAGTGATTTTGTCAATAACAAGAGCAACTCCAGCATCTCTCTTCCCTCCAGCCTTCCCCACCCAGAAGAAAGTGTACTCACTGTCCTAGGTCTGGCCTTGAGCTTCTAGCCTTGTCTCTTGTTGATGTCATAGCATTTGAGTTTGAACAAGTGGACATAAAGGTATTACATATAGGTATTAAAGGGATCATTGCCTGAAAAATTGTGTGTTTGTAGGTTTTAACATGAAATGAGTCTACTGATCACCTGATTATCCAAAAATTTTCAAAACAGTCAATTCTCTTAAAAAACACACAACCTTAATCTTGTTTTTCTGTCCCAGAAACGTTTTTGACTTTTCTCTGGAAATTGTATATGTCGTGGTTTGAAAAAGCCAATCCACCGCTGTCCTTGAGACCCGCCCACTGCTCTATTATTGACCTCCCTAGCTGTCTGTTATGTAGATGGAAGTAGTGCTAAAGGTAACCTACTGTATTTGCCCCTGAGCTGTTAGCCCCCAAGCGAACACTGGTAATAGGAAGCTCGAACCAAGCGCGGCTTACATCATAATTTTTTTTCAGATCTTAGTCAGCCTAATAACCATCCCTGTTACCACCTGGTTCCTGGCCCGTCTGTTGGTGGTTTGATGGCAGGTCGCCAGCATGCTAGTCATGGGGAGCTGAGAGCTAGCAGCCCCAGGCAGCATCCCCAGGTCATGGGAACTGCCTGCCCTGGCACCTGGGGCGCAGCACAGACGGTTGCCACGACCCGGGGATGCTGCTTGGAGCTACTGGCTCAACTCCCTAACCATCCTCCGGGCACAATCTCACGGGTAGCGTTGGGGAGCGACTTTGTGACGGGGCAGATCCCCCCTGCCCCCCATCCCCCTCGGCTGCCCATGGGAGAGGAGCAGAGTACCGTGGAGCAAGATATTGCCCTTTGAGATAAAGTGGCTCGACTACTGGCCTCAGTTTGCAGCGATCAGTGGAGCGCGTGGTGCCGGTGATTTAAGGTGGGGGGGCGGGGATGACGTGAGATGCACAAACGACTGCGGATCAGTGAACCAGCACTGCTCATCCAAGCTGGAAGGAGCCGGTGGCAGAACACCGGCTACAATCTCCTCAGCTAATGGCTAACTGATGTAAGAGGGAGGGCGTAGTTGAACAGCTGAAGTCTGTTTCTTAAAGTGACAGTGTTGAATAGTATATTGTACATATATATATATATACTGTATATATATATATATATATATTTATATTGCAGTGCCCTGTAGTAGAGAGGGGTGATGCCCTGCCTCCGGGGGGTGGTGTCACCTGGGGTATAAGAGGCCACAGCGTGAGCCATCTTGTCTCTTCGCTGTGGCTCTCAGGCTAGCGGTAGTAACTCCTGTGTTCCTGGCTCGTGTTCTAAATAAAACTATAAAACGTCACCTTGACTCCTCATTAATTAGAGACACAACATTTGGCGACGAGGATACATGGAAATGGAGAGGGCTGCTACCGTATTTCATATGTTTTTGGAGGCTCCAGGTGAGCCACTGGTCCCTTGGGCCAGGTGGTCTGCGGCCTTCGAGAAATATCTCACAGCGCTGGACCTCGGCGACCTGGACAAACTACGCGCAAAGGCTATTCTGGTCCACAACCTCAGTATGGAGGGCCAGAGGATCCTGAGCACTCTAGTAGGAGGTGACACATTTGGAGACGTCGTGAGGCTCATGGCGGGCTACTTTCGCACCCCTGAGAACACCACAATGTGGCTCATCCAGTTCAGGCAGCGCTGCCAGCGGCCCGGAGAGTCGGTTCAGCATTTTGTGGCGGACCTTCGGCAGCTGGCGGGTGAGTGCAGGTTCGGGGTTTTGGAGGAGGAGATAATCCGCGACCAGCTAGCGGAACACCTGGCCTATTCCTCCGCAAAAGTCCGCCTGCTAACTCCCGCTGGTGAGCTAACACTGATAGCAGCCATGGAGCTAGCACAACAACACAAGGCAGCAGAAAAGATAACGAAGAATCTTGGTGATACGGAGGCCCTACCCAGGAACGACAAGCAGTTGCAGGCACTGGCCCTGGATCTAGAAGATGGCAGCGATGATGAGTACGCAGCCATTGTGAAGATTAGGTCCACTCCAGGGACCCCGAGATGCTACGGCTTCAGATCCAGTAGGCACCGCCATAGAGTGAGGGAGTGCGCAGTGAGGGGCAAGCGTTGTGGATGGTGCGGTTTGTTCCACCACTTCGCCAGGGTTTGCCGGAACTTTGAGAAGGAGGAACGGGGATCAGTGAAGGGGGCTTTGGCTAAGAAGATGCCCACGGTGGTCCACACGATCTCACCCAACACAGACGGGCGAATTCTGTGTAATATTGTGTTGGATGGGGTGCCTATTCTGTTATTGGTGGACACAGGGTCGGCGACCTCCATCTTGAATCTGGCAACGGTAAAGAAGTTCTTCCCTCATTACACTGTGAGTAAAACAAACATTGCCTGTTACGGGTATGGCAACAATTCCCTGGACATTGTGGGATCGGTGTGGCTATCGGTGAGGTACAAGGCGGCCTCTATGTGCGCAGCCGAGTTCATGGTGGCCCGTGAAATAATAACTTAATGCGCTGTGATTTGTTTTACAGGCTCAGTTTCTCCATCGCCTGTGGAGAAGTGGAGGAGTGGTCAGGTGGTGGACTGTGGGACCGGCCATCTTATGTGGGAAGCGGCAAAGAAGCGTGGAACTTGGGCTGGCCCAGTCCAGGTGAAGTGTGCCTCAACTAGCACCAGAGTACGCTGCCACGGGGAGCACTCCGTGCCAGTGTTTGTGGTTCCTTGGACGAGGGACTCGAACGGCATGGATTAGCACCCGTGGGAGCAGATGGTTCCAGAGAGCAGGCGCAGCGAAGCTCTGGTGGCCGATCGAGTACCACCGTTGAGCCGGGCGCTGTCAGTGCTGCTTCGAAGCAAGAATTGAAAACGATCGGGGCAAGACCAGATGGCACGAACCCTAGACGTTCCCAGAATGAAAACAAGGGACAAGGCTCTAGTAAGATCGGCGGGATGCTGAGAAGCCATGTGGGTACCGGTTCACGATGCCGGAGAAGAAAGAAGCCAGTGAGCACTCCCCTGGGTGTGGGTGATGACATGCGCCCTAGGGTTGAGTCTCGGCTAGGACGGGTTTGCAGGTCGAGAGAGCAGCGAGATGGACAGGGTGGCCTGTGTGTGGTACGGATTGGCAACGATGGGTACCTGGAACTGACGGATGGGTCAAGATGGCACCTGAACGAGCTGCAGCGTTTGGAAGGGAAGAAACGCCAGTGCAGCCCGTCTCCGGTTAAGAAGAGGCGGAGATGCTCTGGGAGCGGGCCGTGGGACGGACACTCCAGAGGGGAGCCTACTGGAGACCCGGGTTGAGACTGTGTTTTTCTTGGGGCTTATGGTGTGTTTAATTATAGTGTGTTTTGGTGTTTTATTGCTAAGGTTAATGGTTAAAAAAAAAAAAAAGAACAAAAGGAATGACCACCATTGTGTGTGTATGTGGAGTGCCTGTGAGTGTGTTAGAAGGAGGTCACACTGAGGTGTGAATGTTTGAATGGAGGGTGTGAAATGCAAATGTGCCCTATTTTCCTTCAGAGTGTTTATGTTAGTGTGGAGTCTTGGGACCACCATTGTATAATGTACATAGTTATTTATTGCTTATTGTGTCTATAATGTATATTTTTCTTTTGGGATTAATTTATTTTTGTGTGTGGCCCTGTTTGTATACTGACTGTTTAACTCTGAAGGTGGAGTGGTCCGCCGGGCCAGTGTGGTATGAATGGATAGGTCTGTATGTTTCTATGCTTAGAGAGTGAGTTGGGTGTACATTTTGGGTTGGCCTAATTAGTGTGATTGCATTTTTTCAACACTTAGTGACAGCCAGATGAGGCTTTCTTGAACACTCGAGCCTTTCCATCAAAATGGTTCACATTGACGAAGCCTCATGTGAAACTTCATTTGCTCTCCTAGGCCAAGTAGTTGACAAAAAGTATACAACATGCAGATTTTTACAAGGACATTATTGGTTTAATGTGTGTTTTTTCCAATTTCAATAAATGTGCTATCTTTTAAGAAATATTAGTGATCAAAAAGGAAAAAAAGAAATAATAAAACTGAGGTGACTACAGTGAATGTGTCTGTGTTACTTGGTATGCTTGTACTACTTAAACATTTTTATTAAGAAATAATAAATTTTCAACAGTCTTATACTGTCTTTCCCAGTATATTCAACTCTGTCCTTATTCTCATACAGGGCACAATGGCAATAGTGCCTCAGCATAATGATGCGTAATAATGATCCAAGGTCTTTGAAACACAACAGACACTTCACCTTGCAAATAAAAATAAAATTACAAGAATGACATAGCTGGGATTCAACCCCCAACCTCCCACTTGTAAAGCATGTGCTTTACTGCTAAGCCATTGCCTCAGGTACAATTAAATATCCACTATTTGTAGAAAGTACATCAATGGGAGAAATGCGCTCCAAATGTTCCTAAACGGGAGAAGTCCGTGTTTTTTGGTGCTGGCTGTGACAAATCCCTTACACAGTCACGTGGTACGACGTCAACAATACACGCCTCGAAACGCGCTTCGCCAAATATTTTCTGGATAAGGATAAGCTCAGAGCACCCTCGAAGCTCCGGAGCTTTGAGCCTGCCGTCCCATCCCTACTGTGCGCCACGTTGCCTCATCTGGCCTTATGTCTGAATACTTTGTTTTATGTGCCTTAACATTTGCAATTGCCTGTACATACCCGCAATCACATGTGGCTAGCATACCAACTTTAAAACTTAAAATTCCATGTGTGATCTATACCTACGTACCACTTGGATCTGCTTGTGCTACACTGACATGTACTTTTATTTATACTTCACCACCTTCACACACCAACATGGCCAGTGGATGGAGGTTTTGACAGGGATTCACGTGTACGAGCAGGTCTGTGTAACCTAAGTCTTACTTTGTTCCTAAACCAAGACACAAACACACCTTAAGGCCAATGCTCAAGTGTGCACAGTGGGAGATTATCTTAATCTTTTTGCCCTTCTTTTTTCATGTGAATTGTCATCAGATATTTGTGTTATTTTCATGGATAGAAGCTAGCCAGGCTAACACCTTTAGCTATTTCACTCTCTCTCTGTTAGCCCCTAAATGAATGGGTAATACCTGTTGTTAGACAGATGTTCAAAATGTTATTGATCTGTAACTAAGATACGGCCAGCAGCACTCTTTCTGTCATGTTTACAAGGCTGCAGGAGGGTTTTGCAAATGATCTCCCAGCAGTCTTGTACACTGCGTACACATACGCTCAAGCAGTCATTTTCTTCCTCCTGTTCCTCTAAAAAAATCATCAGAATAATTTGATGGTACTCCCATCACCTAATTTTACCCTCTCTTGTGATGACAAGTGACCCAAAGGTGGTAAAGCATGGCGATTAACTCATGCTGCAGCATGGATTCTTCCATTTGTTTAACTCTGGTGGATTCCATTTCAACCGAAGATTCAATGATTGCTCTTAGTTTGTGGTCATGCTTGCATGCATAAATATGCCATAAGCAGGAGGCTGAATATGTTCACTTCCCAGTATGTCTGTTACTGCTGAGTTAAACGAGGGTTGTTCATTAAAGATTTCCCCTGACTCATTTCCCATGGACTGAGAAGAACCTAACTAACTAACTACTAACTAACCTGCACTTATATAGCGCTTTTCTCGTCACAAAGACCACTCAAAGCGCTTTAATTAATACTAACCCTCTATTCTAAGGGCCTATAGGAAACAGATATCTAGGGACAATTTAGAACAGCCAATTAACCTAACATGCATGTCTTTGGCATGTGGAAGGAAACCGGAGAAATCCCGGAGTAAACCCACGCAACACGGGGAGAACATGCAAACTCCACACAGATCACTGTTGGTCGGGGGCTGGGATCGAACCCACGATCCCACGATCCCCACAATCCCCCGGCCAAGGGTAAACTGTGCTGCCGCAGTGCTAACCACTGCGCCACCGTGCAGCCCATAAAAACCAAAAAAATTTCCTTGTTATTAGTCTTTCTCTACATAGCTACCACCAAGGGTCACACACTTCTCCAATCACTTTATGCAGCTGTGGAGACCTCACCTATAAAAGTCCACAGATTGCATAGAGTCCACGACTTGACCTCAGCGTTTTATCGTCATGCAAGTGCTCACCTTTCAAAAATGACTTCATGGTTAGAAAGAGGTGGAAGTCAGATTGTGCGAGGTCAGGAGAGTAAAGGGGGCTGAGGATGGCCTTCCATGATTTCTATAACAGTGGAGCATAGTAAGTCCTGGTACTTGTGGTACCCTTTGCCAGGAAGTCCATCATCAGTACTCCATGCTGGTCCCAACAGACCGTGAGGATGACCTTGCCCAGACACGTGCCATCTGCTGAGGTGGTGAGTCATGATGCTTCCACTGCTTCGACTGGGCTTTAGTTTCTGGATCATAGTGATGGACCCATGTTTCGTCATGCATGATTAGCCTGTCAAAGAAGTTTTCCTAGTTTTCTTGGCACTTAGCCAAAAGAGCCTAGGACCACATGACTCGTTCCTGCTTCTGGAAATGTGTGAGCAATCAGGAAATCCATCATACAGACAACTTCCAAATGTGCAAATGGTCATGGACAAATTTTTCCACAGACCCCACACTGATGTTGACATCTTGGGCTAGTTGACAGTTATGTGTCAGTCCTCCAAAATGGTGACCTTCCATTGCCGGATGGTGTCTTCATCAATGGCGCACTGTGGTCACCCGGGAGTGGGTTCCATTTCCACTGATGTCAGACAACATGTGAACGGCTGATGCCTGTGCTTGACTACGTTATACTATGGGGCATCCTCCCCATAAGTCTCTTTCATCACATCGAGCATATCCAATGGTGTGTGGCCTCTCAAGTACAGGAACTTGATGACCAACTGTCTCCATTATCAC
The DNA here is from genome assembly GCA_020510985.1 of Pholidichthys leucotaenia. Taxonomy (NCBI): domain Eukaryota; kingdom Metazoa; phylum Chordata; class Actinopteri; order Cichliformes; family Pholidichthyidae; genus Pholidichthys; species Pholidichthys leucotaenia. The sequence goes on from CM035838.1 coordinate 377,291,299, forward strand.
AGCTCACTCCTCCTTAATACCTGTAAGAGAGAAACTTTTAGGGATTCAGAGCTTCAAATTAGCATATGACTTATTATTATTGTTATTATTATTATCATTATACATGCATAATTTCAGCCTCCTACAATAACCAGAAGTGGGTCAGGGGAAATCTTTAATGAGCAGTCCTCATGGCATAGGACATGCAGCTGAAACTTTACTTTGCCCTCATGTATGTAAACAAGCACTGGTTGAATATTATTGAGATCTCGTCAATGTACAGTATATACAGGCTGTATAATACTTTCTATGCAAAGGACTGTATTTTATATTGCTGCACTGCATTAGGAATCAGACAGCAGTTAGTATACACCATACAGCCCTCTTGTTTATGGGGCGTCAGTTCAGTGAAATGTTGTTTTTTGTTGTTGTTGAGATGCCACTGCACTCTGATGCCTCGATAGTAATGCATATAGCCATGTGAAAAAATTTTTGACACCCCTTTAAATATTCAGTTCTTTATTAAGGAATGTTCACATATCTATGTCTAACCTTGTTTTTGTTTTTATTTGCATGTTTCAACATTTATTTTAGCCATTGTAAGTGGGAATGAATGTGGGGGTGTCCTAATTTATTCCTCACTATTTGTTTAGAATTACATTTTACAGAAAATTTGAAAAACCTCTTTAATTCATTTTTAATTGTTTAGCTGTATTATGTGAATCTCCCAGTATTTTTAACATTGATATTACATATCCATATGTCCAAATATGTTAAAAAAACACAGACTTATAGAGGGTGTCCTAATTTTTTCACATGACTGTATGTGCTGTTTACTCAGACAGAACATGTGCACACATGTGAGTTTGTCATGGTCATGTTTCCAGAACTTCAATTATTATCTGTCCGAACCACTATATACAGTAAAAGAAGACAGCAGCTGAATTTTAGTCATACAGACATGACTTAAGAGAGGAGATGAAGAATGTATTCATGTTTTCATCCAGCCGTTAACATCTGCATAGATCATTTTATGTTCCTGTGGAATATATTTCCTAGAGATATTGCTCATGAGTGCATATATAGAAAGCTAACTTTGTCTTTGAAGAAAATAATAATAAAAAAAGAAAACACTGTTTAATTATTTATATAATTTACTTTAGAATAAAAGTGGAGTATGTGGCTTTTTCAGATAAAGCCATTTTGTTGGTGTTTTGATCTCACTGTTACTCACAAAAGGGTCTTTGGTTCAGTCCTTATCAGTCCTTTATATTTGCCCCTTTGGCAATGTTGACCACCTTGGAGTCTAAAAATCTACAAATTCCCTTTGGGAGAATAGAAGGATGAAAAGTAGATACAGTAGGTTTATTAGCCTCGATATCATTGTTCTTATTTTTTTAGAGCTTTGCATTTTTCCCTTTATCTTCTTTTAATGGTTATTTTTTTCTTTTTCAATCATTTGCTCTTGCTTTCACTTGAAGTTTTAGGTGGCAAACTGTCTTGAGCCCCGTTTCCACTACAGGAACCAGGAACATATTTTACAGGAACTTGCTGTGTGTGGTGTGTGTGTGTCTCCACTACATGAACCTTCCCAAAAGGGGAAGTTTTCAGGAACTCATGGTGGCTGAAATAAGGCCCTGGTCAGGAGTAGGTACTTCAGAGCAGCCCCCAAAACTGCTGGGTCGGGTTTGGGCTTGACTTGATGCTGATTGGATAAAAGTTGGCATTATGATGTAAACAAAACAGAAAGAAATGAGAAGTGCCAGATTTGACCTGAAAAAGATAATAGAGAAGAGCTAATGCTTAAAGATTTGTAATATAATGCTTCCCTTATTTCTAAGAGTTTATTCGGCACATGTGGCCACACAGTGTGAGCTTCCCTGCTGGTGCTTCTCCCAGTGCGTTTGTGCAGCTATGCCATATAATGCCTTTAAATTAAAAGTTAATGCCGTTATGGCTAAGGAAGGGAGTGGTCACATCAGTTGTATATCATGCGTGGCCACATTTGCGTCGGGGTAGTTTAAACACAGCAGAGGCAAGGCACGGGACTGGTGGCTGAGCCTGTTTGTCGCCGGAGAGTTGGCACACACGGCCGGTCAGCCAAGGACCGAGTCCCATCTTGGTGCCGTATAGCTGATCCATTCCTCTCTTCATCTATTAAACAACAACAGTGGCAAGTTGGTCCCACGCATTCCACTTTACATTCATTCCGTGCATAATAATTTCTGTATGATTTCAACATATTTTAAACATATTTTAATTTGCTGTGTTGCATCAGAGAACACCACCAACAAATCCACTGGACACTGATGGTTTCTGCCCCCATAATGGAAACACGACAGGGAAAAGGAGCAGATACAGTTCCTATCTCCAAGTTCCTGCCCCTAAAATTGGTTCCTGGTTTCTATAGTGAAAACGGGGCTTTGGTTATTAGCATGGACGTAAGCGGACTTAAGGTTAGAATATTGAATACATACAGCTCTGAAAAAAAATAAGGGACCACTGCAATTTCTTTTTCCTTAATAGGCGTCACCTATAGCGGGGAAAATAAGTATTGAAAACGTCAACATTTTTCTCATTAAACATATTTCTGATGGCGCCATTGACCTGAGATTTTCATCAGATATCAGTAACAACTCAAGTAATCCATACATACAAAGAAATCAAGGCAACTGTGTTCACAAAACAAGTTATATTTAATAAAGTGGAATGACACAGGGAATAAGTATTGAACACATGAAGAAAAAGATGTGAAAAGAGGCATAGAAAGCCAAGAAATCAGCTGAAATCCATCAAAATTTAGGAAGCCATCCCATCTCCCATCAGTGCAAATTAATTTTAGCTGGTTAAGTTATGACTGATAGCCTTTAAAAAGGTCTGTGAATGTCAGATTGTCACACCACATAGAACTCATGATGGGTAGAAGCAAAGAGCTCTCTCTTGACCACCACAACCTTATTGTTGTAAAACATAATGATGGCATTTGTTAGAGGTGCATTTCTAAGCTGCTGAATATTCCAGTGACCACTGTTGAAGCCATCATTCAGAAGTTTAAAGAACATCATTTTACCAAAAAGCAGTCACGACCAGGAGCTCCTCACAAGATTTCTGACAGAGAAGTCAAAAGAATTGTCAGAAGAGTTATACAAGAGCCAGAGACCACTCATGGAGAGCTCCAGAAGGACCTGGAGTGAGCAGGTACTGCTGTTTCAAAGAAAACAACTAGAAGGCATTCAGAGAGTGCATACCTCCGCCAAGGCTCCAGCCCTCCTTCCCTTTGTCCTCTCCTCCATCCCTTTGTCTGTCCATATCACCATCCATCTGTACACTGCAAGATAGGGCCTTGGCGGAGGTAGGCACTCATGGATCACCTCCAACATCTAATGAGTTCATCTTTGGGCCAAGGGCCACCTCTGGTGAAAATGTCATCCAAATCCATCTATGAGTTTTTGCGTGCTAACAGACAGAGAAACGGCAGCAAAAACAATATGACTACATTATTTGACTACTTTATAATAACAAGACTGCCATAATTGTATTGACCATACATTGGGGCTGGGCAATTCCACCTTAAATCAGCATCATGGTGTATTGAATCTTTCAGGTCGTTTTTTTTTTTTTTTTCCTCTCTTCTCCCTCACAGTTTACTGACAAAGTTCATAATTATTAAGCAATATTACACAGCAGTGTGGTATCATATCACTGCGGTGTGTAGTAAACGAGCATAATAGAACAGGCCTATTGTGATTTCACAAACAAAAACAATTAAACATTGTCCAGTGCTGAAGTTAGTGTGTTTATATACTGTGTGGGTCATGGTGGCTCGCACCCTTGTCTGCCGGCTGGAGTTACATCCGCACGCGCTCCAAACCTCATCTTAAACCGCACACTTTGCTTGCTTTTGCTTGGCATCTTCAGATGAAATAATGTCAAACATCACATACTATGTGGATCGATGACATTCCTTGTCGTTTCAAGCCATTTTACTTTTTCTGCAGTGTTGGGTGGTAAGAGTGCACTGCTTCCGGGTTGCGGAGGTGCATGGCCACGCACGTAACTCCACACGTAACTCCACGGACACATCTTAAAGGGGAAGTACATGAAAGTGCAATATTAATATATAAAATAAATGGATCCAAATTATGATCCAGATCACCACCAAAATCTGATTATCTGTTCACCGTGCCAATACACAACTTTCCTGAAAATTTCATCAAAAGCCGTTCAGAACCTTTTGAGTAACATTGCTAACAGACAGACAGATGCCAACAAATACATTACCTCCTCTCTTGGTGGAGGTAATAAGTAATGCACTCAACTGACATGGGCTTTATGCCCGCTCACCTCGCAAGACTCAATTGCTGAAGAAAACGCATATTTAAGCTCGTTTAAAGTTTGCTGCACAACATTTGGGCAAGCCAGTAAAATACTGGGAGAATAATTTGATCAGATGAGACCAAAATTGAACTTTTTGGATGCCACAACACACTGCATGTTTGGAAGAGAAATGGCACTGCACATCAGCCCCAAAAGACCATACCAGCAGTGAAGTTTTGAGGTGGGAGCATCATGGTGTGGGGGTGTTTTTCAGCACATGGTACAGGCAGACTTCATATAATCGAAGTAAAGATGAATGGACAAATGTACAGAGACATCCTTGAGAAGAACCTGTTGCCATCTGCCAAGATGCTGAAGATGAAACGAGGGTGGACATTTCAGCAAGACATTGATCCTAAACACAGCCAAAGAAACTCAGCTGGCTCCAGAGAAGGAAAATAAAGCTGGTAGAATGGTCCAGTCAGTCACCTGACCTGAATCCAATTGAGAATCTATGGAACAAACTGAAGATCAGAGTTCATAGAAGACACCCACGGAACCTTCAAAATTTGAAGACAGTGTGTGGAAGAATGAGCTAAAATCACTCCTGGGCAAAGCCTGTGCCTAGTTTCTCTATACAGGAGGCATCTGGAAGCTGTTATTACCAGCCAAGCCTTTTCTACTAAATATTAAATGAATTTCACCAAGGGTGTTCAATACTTATTCCCTGTGTCATTCATCTACTAAATATAACTTGTTTTGTGAACACAGTTAACTTGATTTCTTTGTATGTATGGATTACTTGGGTTGTTACTGATATCTGGTAAAAAAAATCTCAGATCAATGGCTCCATCAGAAATATGTTTAATGAGAAAAATATTGATGTGTTCAATACTTACAGTACTTTCCCCACTGTACATGTATGGCAGCCATTCAGTTTGAGTATCTGTTGATTTCCAATGCAAGGACAACTCAGTCTACTTAAGAAGGTACTGATTCGGTGGTTGTCTAAGCATGGTAAGAGGCATGAAAACAGTGAAAAAAATCAGTTTTTACGCAAATACAGATTTCTGAGTTCTGGGTTCTTCCTAAGTTAAACCTAAAGTATTGTAGTGTTTAAGAATGAACATGGACTTGTTTTCTTTTCATTATTTGATCTGAAAGCACACCAATTAACAACATCTTTTTCTGTTGTTTTGGCCACTTGTCATTTTCTGTAACTAAATGCTCTGAATGACAATATTTTGACTTTAAATTTGGGTTATTTTCAGTAGGTTAGAGAATAACACAAAACTGTTAATTTTACTCAAACTCATACGTATAAATAGTAAAATGAGATAAAGTGATAATTTCTCAGTGGTCTCTATGGTGTCTTTATTTTTTTCCAGGGCTGTAGATTGTTGAAGTGAATATATAAATTACTGAAGTGCATCATTCCTGATGTTAACCTTAGCTGTGAGTGGAAGACTATCACTCTTGTCAAATCCCTCATGAATAATAGCCATGTTTGTTCCCCCTGATATCATGGAGAGGCAGTATTTTAATGATTCTTTTGAAAATGTGACATACTTACAAAGCACTCATATTTAATTTTCATAGTTACTGTTATATCAAACATTTCCTGGTTGGAATTCAGAAATATATTTACAGTATTTTAGAGTATGACACACTTGTTATGTCCATAACCTGTACTTCAGTAACAAGGCCAGAGGTGCAGTAGAACAAAGGTTTATTAAAGAACTCAGAGTATAATACAGGCACTCTCGTATAGCCAGAGATCTGCCCGTAAAGAGACTGGTCCTCTTCCGCATCTGCCTTTTATACCCATAGTACACACAATAAGAAAAGTATCATATTTGATACATCACCCCCGCCCCCGTAGAAAAATCCAAAACACACCAATTAGGCCCTCCCAAATTTGTAACACCAATCACGCACCAAAAATGAACAGAATATATGTATATATAGGCCTATCCATGCACACAAAACAACTAAAACTAGAGGGGAACAGGTGAACTACTGTCCCACCTCTACACGGCTAGATGGATTATTCTGCCGTCTTTATCGACATATATGTAGTCCATAAAAATAAAAGCTGCTGTGTTCCTAATATATATATAAAAAAAAATAATCCCATGAACTTTTATACAAACAGGTAAATTCCCATTCATCAAACAAACAGTCAATATTTATGTCCGCACAGTGCTATTTACACACCCAACAAAACCACCACATAACCCGGGCAAACCACACAGTAATACATACATCTTAAACATCACTTGTTTTTTTTTTTTTGTTTGTTTTGTACATGGGCAACTTATATAGCACTCAGTATAAGGAACATATTGACTACGTAGCTCAGGCAATATACAATACTATATACAGTTTGACACATCACCCCCTTAGCAAACATACAGTCCCAATGGAGAAGCCCCCCCTCCCACCCCCCCGGGAAGACCCATTTGGCGGGTCCCTCCCAGAGTGTCTTCGTCTTTTCACCTCTGGAGGTGAGCCACATTGGAGTCTCGGCACCTCCTTTCCGTTGCTGATGTGCCGCAGCTCGTTGGGATGTCTCCATGAGTCATCGGATAGCTGGAGATAGCCGTCCTCCCGAACGGCCACCACCAGCAGCCACCCCTGTTCATCTTGTTGTTTCGTCTTGTCATGGGCCCCCCTTAGCCGAGCCTTCCCCCTTGGCTGAACCACGTCAGCGACCCACAGATGAGCTCGACTCGGCTTCAAATGTCCACAACGCTTAGAGCGGGCTTCCTCTCTGGGTTGAACTGCTACTCCGACCCCATACGATGCCCGACTCAGCCTCCAGTGTTGCTGTGTGGCACGTTTGTCCACCATGCCAGCTGGTCCTGCCCCGCTTTCTTTCATTTTGAATGCCAGCAAAGCCGTTGCAGCCCCTTGCTTCTCAGTATTTCCAGGTTGAACTCCGGAAGCAGCGGGAGCTATCCTTTTCGCTCCATCTGCCGTCACAGTTGTTCCACCGTGACACCCAGTTCCCACATCCAGGGCAACTTGGGCTCTGGCACCGGAACCCTCCCGCGATGGCTCTGGATGGTATTGGTCCTGGTCATCTCCCAGAATACTAAGCCAGTCTTTGTCCCATACCGCATCATCCACCACACACGGAACCGGTCGGTCCCACGAACCACAGCCCGACCACTCTTCTCCGACGCTGCTGGTGATCATGAAGCTCAGGCCATAGAACATGTTGCAGCCCATCACGTTCAATCTGCTGACGGTCACCACAAATTGGATGTTGGACATCACCGCCGACTTGTATCTCGCCGTCAGTTCCAACGAACCCACGATGGCCAGGTTATTACCTCCATAGCCTGAATACAACGTCAACAGTCCTCTCACTCGGTAATATAGAAACAAACTCCTCACAGTAGGCTAGTTCAACACAGAAGCCACTGCTCCTGTGTCCACCAACAACGGCACTTCCACGCTGTCCACCATCACATTGCAATAAATCCGCCCATCTGTGCTCGAGGAGATGGTGTGAACAACCATAGGAGTTGTGGCAGGGGAACCCACTTCACGTCGTTGTTCCCCTCGCTCAAAGTTTTTACAGGCCCTGGCGAAATGGTGTAGGAGTCCACACTTGCCACAGCGTTTACCCCTCGCTGGACACTCTCTTGCCTTATATCGGTGCTTGGTGGACCCGCAGCCAACACACTTTGGCAATCCCGGGGCGGACCTAATTTTTATAGCTGTAGCGTATTCTTCTTTGTTATCCATGCTGTCATCGCTATTCGGGTCCACATCCTGCGCCGCAGATTGTGGTTTCGCATGCCTCAACGTAGTTCTCTCACCGAAGCCCTTGGACAGTTTTTCTGCTGCTTCAAACTGCTGAGCTATCTCGACTGCCGTGGCTAACGTCAGTTCACTGGAGTGCTTGAAGAGCCTTGACTGTGCCGCAGAACATAGCGTTTGCTCCGCCAACTGATTGCTCTATGGAGATGGCACCGCGTGTCTGCGCAGCGGTTCTTTGCTCCCTACTTTTGTTTGTATGTATGCTGTTTTTGGATATTGGACCATGTGAAGCTGGATTTGTGTACAGTCGCACTGAGCTGATAAATATTGGACTTCAACAAAAGTCTGCTGTTACAGCAGTTTTTGAGAACACACAAAACATACCGGAGGCTATCTGTAGACCAGCAGGATCACCTTGGATTGTTGTCGGTCCTGGGAAGCGACACAGATGGAGGAGGGAGTTAAAGCAAAAGCGGGGATGCCGGTCGGGCCTGCTAGCGAGGCTAAAGAGACAGCCGCATAGACCTCCGCTACCCAGCATTTTCTTTCCAACTCCAGAAGCATCGTCCACAAGATGGATGATTTAGAGCTACAGCTGGCAACTAGTAAAACTGTGAGAGACTGCTGTTGTTAACGGAAAGCTGGCTTCATCCGCTGATCACCGATGCTGCAGTGCAGCTACCAGAGCGCACACTTCATCGTATGGACCGAACAGCAGAATTCGGGAAACAGAGAGGGGGTGGTCTCTGTATTTTTCTTCACAACTCTTGGACTAATCACAGTCGTATTATTAACACTTACTGTTCTCCTGACCTAGAGACAATGTCAGTTTTATGTCGGCCTTTTTATCTTCCTAGAGAGCTGACAGTGGTTATTATAACAGCGGTCTATATTTCTCCTGATGCAAATACTAAAGCGGCCCTTAGTCATTTGTACAGTGTTATAAATAAACAGCAGCAGGCCTATCCCGAGGGTGTTCACATTATAGCTGGTGATTTTAATCAAGCATGCTTGAAAACTGTGCTGCCTAATTTCACACAGTATGTGAAATGTGCCACTAGGGGAAAGAATTGTCTTGATCGGGTGTATTCTAACCTGAAGCATGCCTACAGAGCTGTGCCGTGTCCACATCTTGGCCTGTCAGACCATCTATCATTGCTCCTCATCCCAGCATACACCCCCCTCAGGAGAACTGCTAGACCTACTATAAAAAACATCACAACATGGCCTGAGGGAGCTCTTTCTCAGCTGCAGGACTGTTTTTCAAACACTTTATGGGATTTATTCAAGAATCAGGATCTGGAAATGTACACACAGACTGTATTATGCTACATCACCTACTGTATCAACCAGGTGACTGTGGAAAAATGCGTTAGGGTTTTTCCTAACCAGAAGCCTTGGATGACAAAAGAAGTCCAGGCACTCCTCAGAGCCCGTGATACAGCCTTCAGGTCAGGGGATACAGCTCTGTATAGCACCGCCCAGGCTAATCTGAAGAAAGGCATTAAGGAGGCCAAACAGGCCTATAAGAGGAAAGTTGAGGACCATTTTTCTGATAAAGGTTCGAGACGGAGTATGGCAAGGCTTTCACCATATCACAAACTATAAGGGCAGCAGCATTATTTCCAGTGACATCAGCGCCTCACTGGCAGAAGAATTGAACTGCTTTTTTGCATGGTTTGAGGCAAATACACCTTGCCCGGACCCACTGACATTATTGAATGCCAGCTCTGATGTGCTTACCCTGCAGAATCATGAGGTGAGACATACACTGAGAGCAGTTCACCCAAGAAAGGCTACTGGTTCGGATGGAGTGCCAGGAAAGGTGCTCAGAGCATGTGCAGATCAGCTATGCTCTGTTTTGACTGACATTTTTAATTTGTCTCTTAAGGCAGCCTTTGTTCCACAGTGTTTAAAATCTACAGTCATTATTCCTGTGCCTAAAAAACATATTATCAGCAGTCTGAATGACTATCGACCAGTAGCATTAACGCCCATTATTATGAAGTGCTTTGAGAAAATGGTATTGAAACATCTTTTGCCTAGTCTTCCCCCAGACTTTGATCGGTACCAGTTTGCCTACAGGCGGGGCAGATCCACTGAAGATGCTATTGTTATAGCTCTCCACTCGGCATTCAGCCATTTAGAAGACAAGGGGAGCTATGTAAGAATGTTGTTTGTGGACTATAGCTCGGCATTTAATACAATTATTCCCAACATTCTCATCACTAAACTGCTTCAGCTTGGTCTGCCTACTCACACTTGCAGCTGGATTAAGGACTTCCTAACAAACCGAACACAGACTGTTAGACTCGGACCCCATTCCTCCTCTACAGTCATGCTTATCACAGGTTTGCCACAGGGCTGTGTGTTGAGCCCCACTTTGTATTCATTGTACACATATGTCTGCATACCTGTTCATCCCACAAACGTTATAGTGAAGTTTGCAGATGACACAACAGTAGTGGGGCTCATATCAGGAGGAGATGAGTCTGCATACAGAGATGAGGTCCAGAAACTGGTGAGATGGTGCTCAGATAATAATCTGCTATTGAATACAAAAAACCCCAAAAGAACTCATTATTGATTTTAGGAAGCATAGCAGTGAGCCGCCTCCTCTATATATAGGCAAGGAGTGTGTGGAGAGGGTGGAGGCTTTTAAGTTTTTGGGTGTTCATATTTCTCACAACCTTACCTGGGCAGTTAACACCATAGCTACAATAAAAAAGGCTCAACAACGCCTACACTTTTTGAGGCTCCTCAAGAGGAATGGTCTGAATGCACGGTTGCTGGTTTTATTTTATCGCTCTGCTATTGAGAGCATTTTGTCATATGGCATCACGGTTTGGTATGAGGGCTGTTCAGCCGCAGACCGCAAAGCCTTGCAGAGAGTGATTGAAACTGCGCACAAAATCACTGGCTGTTCTCTCCCTTCTCTGGAAGAGATTTCCAGGTCTCGGTACTTCGACAGAGCTACTGCCATTATTAAGGATTGCACTCATCCAGGTCATGATTTCTTTCACTTGCTCCCCTCAGGAAAGTGGTACAGATCCCATAAAACCCAGACTACCAGGTTTAGTCATAGTTTTTTCCCCAGCAGCAGTACGTATTTTGAACGGATTTATGTAACACGTACAGACTGATGATGCTATTTTATGTTATTTTAGGTTATTTTGTGGCAATAACCTTGTGTGTATAAGCTGGTCTTATTTATTTATCACTCAGTATGCTTTTATTATTGCTATTTACATATTGTATTTAACTTTTTAGGTATTATTGTTTTAAGCATTATTTATTGTTGTAGTTTGGGAATGTTAAATGCATGAGTGAACTGTGAGTGTGATAGTTTGTTTTAGGAGCAGTATCTCAGTTTCGTTGTATTGTTTTTTTAGCAATGGAATGACAATAAAGGCACTTTGACTTTGACTTTGACTTTTGACCATTTCTTCCTCCAAAGCTCCAAACTGGCATTTCCCAGCCAGCTGACGCAGGTCTGCGACATATCGCTGCACTGACTCTCCAGTCTGCTGGTGGCGCTGCCGAAACTGAATCCTTTGTACTATGACGTTTTCCAGAGCGTGAAAGTAGCGTGCCATTAGCCCGACCACGTCGTCAAAACTATCACTCTCACCCAATGTGCTGAGAATTCGTTGTCCCTCCATGCCGAGATTATGGCCCAAAATCGTTTGTGCACGCAGTTTCTCCAATCCACTGAGGTTCAAAGCCACCAAATAGTTCTGGAATGCCGCATACCACCTCGCCCAGGGAACTGGCAGTTCGCCTGGGAGCTCCAAAAATGGCTGAATACTAGAAACACCCTTATCCATCGTTTTTTCCTCGTCACCAAATGTTACTGTATGTCCATAACCCGTACTTCAATAACAAGGCCGGAGGTGCAGTAGAACGAAGGTTTATTAAAGAACTCACAGTATAATACAGATGCTCTCATATAGGCAGAGGTTTGGTCGTAAAGAGACCGTGCCTCTTCCGCATCCACCTTTTATACCCAGGGTGGCGGTGGAACCGGAAAGGTGGAGCTGCCACCCATAGTACACGCAATATGAAATGTATCATATTTGATACATCACAACACTAGTTGGAATAATATTGCAATACTGTAAATATGACTGATGTTACAAGGCTGTAATATGTGGTGAAGGTGATGGGGACATTCTGAAGACCCTGGGGACTGAATTCCTGACTCTAGGGATGCTAAACACATCTGACAACTGGAGATGGATGCTGAATGGTTAGATAATCCTAGCCACAAAAAGATTGTGGGTTAAAGTCCCAGAGGGTGAAAGACTGTCAGACTGTCACTTTCAGTATTCTCATCAACTGTAATTACATTGACTCTGAGGGTGAAACTGGGTGTTCCAGTTTCAGAAAATCTCTGGAGAAATGCTAAGATCTATGTAGAATAACCAAATGGTGAGCTAGGCTATCTTGTGTTAACAGATAACGTCAATCATCCAACTAAAGGTATCATTGTTTTGTCTGTGCAGGTATGAGAATCTTGGTGACCCTGCTGTTGGACACTCTGCCCATGCTGGGGAATGTTCTTTTGCTCTGTTTCTTTGTCTTCTTCATCTTTGGCATTGTGGGAGTCCAGTTGTGGGCAGGACTTCTGCGAAACCGCTGCTTCCTAGAAGATGGCTTCAAAACGTATGTAAATCAGCCCAGTGATATGTGGTTTTTGCTTTTCTATTTTAGCTGAGATTAAATAATAAATGTAAATCATGTTTAGAAGATATATTTGAAGGAAAATTAGATCTAATTTGTTATGCACAGAAATCAAATGCAATCAGTTTTAAATTTGCGCTTAATTCTGTTTAACATTGCATTTACACAGTATTCATCTTTCTTAAAGGTCCCACTGACTGCACTTTTCCCAAATGTTGACAGTTCCCAGAGGTTGTAATGAAATGTTTGTGACATGTTTTGATCGAATTGCCTTTAATTGTTTAATTATTGCAGCATCACTGAAAATCATACAGCATTTTACAGCCTTTCTTAGAATGGTTTATTTGAGTGCATGTCTGTTTAAATGGTTAAGATCTGCATTTAACTCCGCCTTTAAATTTAAGAAATCTCTGTGTGTCTGTCTATGTGTCACGATCATAGGACATCATGTCCTATGATGTCTACCTGCCTACCTGCCTATGATGTCTACCTGATGTCCTGTGATGATTCTATGATCTCAGGCTCCATAGGACTCACGATACCGTCTTATAGACAATAGGACTGGCTACCTATGATGCAGTGTCCTATGATGCCTGCCTAGATGTCTTTATGATATCATATAGACCATCACTCATAATGCCTGCCTGCCATCATGATGCCTATGATGTAGTGTCCTATGATGCCCGCCACAGGAAGAGACATTTCACCGACAGACAAGGGAAGCACAGACAGACAGGAAATGTGTGGCAGTGCGCCATGCATGTGCTGAGTCACTTGAAGCCTGAAATGCCTGCAAAGCGAGCAACGCTACACGCCAGGCAAGGCACAGACAAGCTGAGACCCAGGAGATGTGGAATAGTCGGGTGGCCGCCAACACTGCACGCCAGGCAAGGCACAGGGAAGCTCAGACCGAAAAGGACACACTCCTTTAAACCACACCCATTTGAAGCAGTAAATCTGGAAATCTCAGTAAGGCAGAAGGCACTCTATACTGTAAATTCAAGAAATCTCTGTCAGTGTGTCAGTCTGTCACCCGATTAAGAATAGGACACACTACTTTAAACCACACCCATTTGAAGCAGTACCCATGAAGAATGGCAGTCTACACTGCAAATGTGTAAAATGCCAAGCAAAGCGCTGATTTCCTCCAGGTGCTCCGGGTTCTGGGTTTCGACGGGCATGCACGGGCCTTCCTTTACAGGGTCGAAAGCCACTTTTTGCTCAGATTTATTTTCATGATCCTGTCCATGAACTGGAATTACAACGCACCTATCCCTCAACCAGTTGGCTGAACGAAGGAGAAGAAGAACAAGAAGACCCACCAGATGGAGAGCAATACAGTGAGGAGAACTGCTGCACGGCAGAAAAGATACCGTGAAGATGAAACACCACAGGTTTGAGCAGTACACCGCAGGCATGACTGTGAACGACACAGCCATCTCAGACAGGAAGAGACCCTTCAGCAACGACCATGCAGAAATACTTGCTTATACTTGGTTTCTACGGGCATGGACGGGTATGCACGGGTATGTACTAGTGATTGCTAATTTTAATTGGCTAGCTCCTAGCTCAAATAGCAAGCCTGAGTTAACTAACATAAATTTGTCTCAAAGACTGAATGAAATAAAACATCCAACCATCTAGCCGCTACCAGTTTGATGTAGCATCACTGTGAAAATAACAAAATAAACTAGAATGACATAAGGTATATTATTGACTGTGGATTAGTGAACCAGGTGGAAACAGGAAAGTCTGTTGGGGGGACTGAAATCTAAAGAAAATAACAATATAAACCACTCTTAATAAACTAACTCCCTAGCAGCACTGTTAGCTCTCAAGCTAGCACCTTGGGCTACCTGCTCATCCTGTTTGCTAGCAGACAGCTTTGGCAGGAAACGGGGGTGGATTGAATCAGTTAGGCTGGCCAGTAATAGAGCAGTGGGCGGGTATCAAGACTGGGCTTACCTTTTTGTGGTGTACAGGAGCTATTGCGGAAGAGTTAACCTCTTGCGCTCCGTTGTACCGCGGACGGGCAAGTCTCTGCGTCCTAGTGCGGAGAGCGCCCTCGTGCGCTCTCGGACGCATGATCCTGATGGTGGTCATGGCGTCCAAGCGCGCACTGAAAATAAAAGCTGCAGACACAGCCGCGAACAGATTAGTTCATCTGATTGACCTCTCATTCGACTAATAAGAGCCTTGAATTGGGTTTCTGAAACCTTGAAGAACCAATGAAGGAAAACCTAGGAAGGAGGACCCGCCTACTGTGAATGCAGGAGCCAATTGAAGCACAGAAGTTCGGGCTGGGTAAAGAGAGACTTACAGATGAAAAAACAGATGAAAAAAAGGACGCTGGAAGAACCTGCTACAGATCCAGCAGCATGGAGAACACCCACAAGTGCGACCTGCACTCATTCCAGCAGAATAGACGTTTAGGATTCTCTTCCGTCATCATAGACCGACGGAGGCCAACGACAAAGGTTGTAAATCATTCGCCAAAACCGCAATAATGGAATTATGTTTTGACCGGGATCCACGAGCGGACCAGCGTCGCGTTCGTCTGACAATGGGGAAGAGAAGTTCGCCAGGACTCTGCTGCTGTGAAGAGGTAAGATGTTAAAAAAAAAAATCCAAGATGGCGCCGCGGATGGCAGCCACTGGCTTCTGCTCTCTGATGTTTTTGATAATTTTGTGTGTTCTTTTGGACTTCTGCTCTTCTGTCCGAATCACCTATTCAAGGGAGGAACTACTTTCACTCAGACTACCTCCCAATGCAACTTCTCCGCCAGTTACTGCTGCTGATCTGAAGTTTTTTCAGTCAATCTTAGCTGTGGGAGCAGCGGCTATTGGCGCTGGCCGGAAACGAAGGCGGCGTGGTAAACGTGCCGGTGCGCTAGTCAGGTTGAAGAAACGAGGATTTCGCACGCCGCTCCCATCGATCCATCTGGCAAATATCCGCAGTTTGGCGAACAAAATGTATGAACTGCTGCTCCTGACTCACAAAAACCGGGATTTTAGCAGATCTGGCGCCCTTTGTTTCACGGAGTCCTGGCTGAGTGAACACATCCCGGACAGCGCGGTGCATCTGGACGGATTCCAACTCTTTCGCGCTGATCGCAGCTGAGAATTCTCTGGAAAGACTAAGGGTGGTGGAATCTGCTTCTACATAAACAGAGGTTGGTGTACTGATGTCACAGTGTTGAAGAAGTTTTGTAGTCCTAACCTAGAGTCACTGTTCATAAACTGTAAACCCTTTTATTCACTGCAAGAGTTCTCCTCATTTATTCTGGTCGGAATTTATATCTCGCCTGCTGCTTGTACAACGGAGGCATTGCAGCACCTCGCTGACCAGATAGCAGAGGTGGAGGAAAAACATCCAGACTCTCTGCTTATCATTCTGGGTGATTTCAATAGAGCTAATCTCACAAATGAGCTTCCTAAATACAGACAGCATATTAAATGTCCCACCAGGGACACAAATACACTTGACCACTGTTACACAGTTTTAAGGAACGCCTATCATGCCGTCCCCCGTGCAGCTCTGGGTTTTTCTGACCACTGTCTGCTCCATCTTATTCCAACATACAGACAGAAACTAAAAACTTCCAAGTCTGTTGTAAGGACTGTGAAGAAATGGACTGAGGAATCAAAGCTGAAGTTACAAGCCTGCTTTGGCTGTACAGATTGGAGTGTTTTTGAAGCTGCAGCCATTAACCTAAATGAACTCACTGACACTGTGACATCATACATCTGTTTCTGCGAGGACATGTGTGTGCAGACCAAGACCTTCTGCATATACAACAACAATAAACCCTGGTTCATTCCTAAACTGAAGCAGCTACGTCAGACCAAGGAGGAGGCCTACAGGACTGGTGACTGGACTCTGTACAAGCGGGCCAGAAACATGCTGACGAAGGAGATCAGGCTTGCTAAGAGGAGCTACAGTGTGAAGTTACAAAAAAACTTCTCAGCTAACAACTCTGCTTCTGTCTGGAGAGGCCTACGGAATATCACCAACTACAGGAGACCATCCCCCCACCCTGCGGAAAACCTCCAGCTGGCTAATGACCTAAACAGCTTTTACTGCAGGTTTGAAAAGAACCTACAGTTCTCACCTCCCACCCACACAAAAGGATTATCTGCAGCCCCAGGAACTCCATCCCTCCTCCACTCTGACCTCCCACCAGCACTAATGATCTGTGAAGAGGAGGTGCGCCGGGTCTTTCAGAGACAAAAGATCAAGAAGGCTGCAGGACCTGATGGTGTGTCTCCGTCCTGCCTGAGAGTCTGCTCCAACGAGTTGGCCCCCATCTTCACCCGGATCTTTAACAGATCACTGGAGCTGCGTGAAGTGCCTTCCTGCTTCAAACGCTCCATCATCATTCCAGTTCCCAAGAAACCCTCTATTACAGGATTAAACGACTACAGACCTGTTGCCGTGACCTCTGTGATCATGAAATCCTTGGAGAGATTGGTGCTGAACCACCTGAAGGTCATCACAGGCCCCCTGATGGACCCACTGCAGTTTGCCTACCGGTCAAACAGGTCAGTGGATGATGCAGTGAATATGGGACTACATTACATCCTGCAACACCTCGACTCCCCAGGGACGTACGCCAGGATCCTGTTTGTCGACTTCAGCTCAGCGTTCAACACCATCATCCCAGGCATTCTTCATCAGAAACTCCTCCAGCTCAAGATGCCCCCCTCCACCTGCCAGTGGATCTCCAGTTTTCTGACTGACAGGTGGCAACAGGTGAAGCTAGGGAGATTTACATCCAGCTCCCGAAAAATTAGTACTGGCGCCCCCCAAGGATGTGTCCTTTCCCCACTGCTCTTCTCCCTCTACTCCAACGACTGCACCTCAGAGGACCCTTCGGTGAAGCTCCTGAAGTTTGCGGACGACACCACAGTCATCGGTTTGATCCGGGATGATGATGAGTCTGCATACAGGCGGGAGGTGGAGCAGCTGATCCTCTGGTGCAGCCAGAACCATCTTGAACTTAACCCAGCCAAAACGGTGGAGATGACTGTGGATTTCAGGCGACACCCCCCTTCATTCCCCCCACTCACCATCCTCAACAGCACAGTGTCCACTGTGGACTCCTTCAAGTTTCTGGGTACCACAATCTCCCGGAACCTGAAGTGGTCCTCCCATATAGACACTGTCCGGAAAAAGGCCCAGCAGAGGTTGTTTTTTCTGCGTCAGCTCAAGAAGTTTGATTTGCCTCAGGAGCTGCTGGTTGTCTTCTACACCGCCATCATCCAATCTGTCCTCTGCTTTTCCATCACTGTCTGGTTTGGATCTGCCACTAAACAGGACAAGACCAGACTGCAGCGGATCATTAAGTCTGCGGAGAGGATCATTGGTACCGACCTACCCTCCATTGAGAGCTTATATCGGTCCATAACCAGGAAACGGGCGGGAAACATCTGTGCTGACCCATCACACCCCGGCCACAAACTGTTTGAACTTCTATCTTCTGGTCGTCGTTACAGATCACTGAAGGTCAAAACCACCCGTCACAGGAACAGTTTCTTTCCTCAAGCCATCACTCTGATGAACTCCTAACATTCACCTAGTCCTACCTGTTTGCTGTACTCATGACTTTTCATCCATTATTACATTGCACATAACTCTCACACTGCTTTTTACTTCATTCACATTATATCACTGAATCTGAGTCCACATTGAAATACTGTGTGATTGTATATTTTTTTCATATATTTCTGCAAAGTGTGGTTAGTCCGAGTAAATAACTGCATATATTCCTGTATATATTTGCATCCTTTATAGAAACGTGGACAGACTGTAATTTACTGTACATACTCTGTTGTCATTGAATCCTTATTTAAATCCTCCACCTGAACAATGAGAGCAAGTTTTTAGCCAAAGTCAAATTCCTTGTATGTGTTGTGCATACTTGGCCAATAAAGCTGATTCTGATTCTGATTCTGATTCTGATTCTGATTATAAGCTAAGTTATTATTTATCCCTGAAAACTGTAATCAAAAAATGACTTTTGACCGATCGGTAAATTAGAACTGTACGGCGCACCAAGTACAAAGTGCGTGCGCCGCGATAAACGGTTAATTTGCCGTGTTCGGACCGTGAACGCCGCCCCCTGCTGCAGAAGAGGAGCGGGGGGGGCGTTCACGGTCTGAAGCCGCGGTGACTGCGCAGCGGTCGCCACATAGGCATATGAGTCTATTCCGTCATGTAACGATGGCCGATGGCCGTCCTCTGTAGCGAGGGGGGGGGGACAACCCCCCCCCACACACACAGTAGCGAGGGGGGGGGGAAGCCACGGTGACAGCATTGCTGTGGAAACATGCAACGAGTGTAATCCGTCATGTAGCGAGGGCCGATCTCCGTCCTTTGTAGCGGTGGGGGAGACAACCCCCCCCCGCACACACACACAGCCCTGAATGTGACCTTTCATTAGAGCCCAAAATGAAGATTCTACATTGAATTATTCAAAAGTTACAGACGTTTTTCCAAACTGTGCCATTTGGCACAATTTGGCACAGTTCCAAAATGCCTGGGAACTACCTGAGAACAAAGCTGTGTAAAATATTCATTTTTTTGTGGTATTGTTACAAAATTTTGACCTCAGCTGGATAACACTTGGTTCTACATTTCTGTTGCATTTTCCAGCCCGGATCTGAAGCTGTGTGTTATTTGCAAGCATTTGTATCCAAAAAAACACCCAGGCCAAATTTATTTTCTTCAAGTTCACTATGTTTAGATGACTGTAACTCAGTGGCCGGAGCACTTAGAGAGATGTTTTTTTTGCCAAAAAATTCAAAGTGTTTTCTTTTAAATGAGACCAACCCCATGAAGATGCTGCAAAGGGTTGAAGAACAGCTTTCGATGTACTTTGGGCACGTTATTTTTTGGCGTTTTTAGGGAAATTGACTGGAGTGCAAGGGGTTAAGATAAGCCTTTATTAGTCCCACAATGGGGAAATTCCAGGATTGCAACAGCACAGGGATAGCAACACTCAGAACAACAATCAGAAGGCAAGCAAAAAACAAGAGCAGCTAGTATACATATGTACATATTACTATAAATATATATATATATAAATATATAGACACACAGTGCGGAGCATTGTGGTTGGTGGATGTGCAGCAGAAAGTCTAAGCTCTCTCTCCGCGGATGCGGCGGGCCAGCTGGATGTCTTTGGGCATGATGGTGACCCTCTTGGGGGGATGGCGCACAGGTTGGTGTCCTCAAAGAGACCCACCAGGTAGGCCTCGCTGGCCTCCTGCAGAGCCATGACGGCGGAGCTTTGGAAGCGCAGGTCGGTCTTGAAGTCCTGAGCGATCTCCCTCACCAGGCGCTGGAAGGGCAGCTTACGGATGAGCAGCTCCGTGGATTTCTGGTAGCGACGGATCTCTCTCAGAGCCACGGTACCGGGCCTGTAACGGTGAGGCTTCTTCACTCCACCGGTGGCCGGAGCGCTTTTTCGAGCAGCCTTGGTGGCCAGCTGCTTCCTGGGGGCTTTTCCTCCAGTAGATTTACGGGCGGTCTGCTTGGTTCTTGCCATCGTTCTTTATTATTCTGTCTTATATTTCTTGCATGCCGCCTAAACTCCAGCCTGGCACCCGCGTCGTTTTCGCTTCAGTTCTCCCGGTATGTCGAGTTTCTCCGTTAGCACCGGGTGGCGGTTGAGTGCTAGCTAGCTCTTCCCTGCTGTATCGTCTCCTGCTGTAAACAGACGCTCCGTCCGCCGACTCGGGAGACCTTTGGGGTGATCTTTGTGTCCGTGATATATATAGAGTGAAAGGTGTGCCAGATCAGAAAGTTATCACCGGATCAGAAAGAAGAAGGAAGATAAAAAGACTCAGAATTGAGCCGCTGTTGCAAAAGGCAGCCAACTTGTGTGGCGCCGGAACCGGAAGTTACTCGGAGACAGAAATGATATAAAGAAGTGAGCATTTTGATGCTTTTTCTTGGATAATCACATGACCAACAGACACATTTCAGAAGGTTAAAACCTACAAAAAAAAAAAAAAATAATCAGTGAATGGGACCTTTAACTCAAATGTGACCTTTTTTGTGTCAATTTTTTTTCTTTTCCTGTCTTTTTATTGTATTTCTTTCTTTTTATACCTGTCAGTCTTCATTGCCATCTCTTTATCTGAATGTGTGCTGTCATTATCAACAATAGTGGGTTGATGTTGCATAAATGCATGCCTTGCTTTGTGCCCTCAGGATGTATCCACTGTATGGCCTCACATATACAGAACACAAACTGAAGCAAGAGGAGATAGTGATACGTATTATGTGTGAATTATAACAGGTCAATGCACCAGCTCCTATAGTGGAAAAAAGTTCTTAGTTGTATGGTTAGATCTTTGTGGGGAAAAGAATCAATGGGAAATTAATTTCTTAGTTAAAACTCCATCTTCTTGGCCAAGAAAGAGAGAATAAAGTAATAAAAAAAACTACACACAAAATGACTAAACAGGACAAACTCTAAATAACGTTAACCCTAACCCATAACACTTTTTTCCCCCCTCAAAGCAGAGTACACAATGGCAAACTGTTGGGAGAGACCTAACACAAAGAAATATGAACAAAATGAGCACTTGTCAATGTGAGACAGTTTTTCAAAAAAAGAAGGAAAAAAAAACACTCAGGTCAACAAAAACAGACCTGCTGCCAGGACAGAACACAGTGTTCACTTAGTTCTCAAAAACATGAAAGGGAAGCAAGTCCTTCCTCCGCTCCACAAATGTTGTTGAAAAATTAGGTAAATTATGTGTTCCTTGTAATAATATGAGATGAAATGTGACAGCATTCAGCCACTAATGCTCTTTTTCCAGTTTAGCCAAAGGGGAGTTGTATTAGAGAAGAAAGAAGAAAATTGGGCTTCTGGTATAGAACCTCAGAAAGTCAACCATGTCCCTGTAAGACACTGGAACTAATTCAATTTTTGATGTAATGGTACAAATTGCGCCAGAGTTAATGTTGCTGAATCCCTTTGTTGTTTTTGAGAGAAAGAAAAGAAAAAAAATAGTATTCCATCTGAAATAATCCCATGGACAGTTATAAAAGTGTTTATTAAGAGCTGTTGCCCAATTGGCTTAAAAAGTCACAAGCAAGCTAATTTTGGTTTCATACATTAAATAGTGTTAAGATGTACATATGATCCAAGTTAAATCAACATATCTATTCTTAGAATGACGATAACATTGTGTACACATGTCTGAAAATTGATTTTGCCATTATGCCCTAGTAAAATAGTTTTGAAAAAGGTTGTAGGTTTCACAATATTGAATTAAATAAATAATACTACCTGTAATGCATTTAAATTTCCCATTTACTGTGCCTTTCCCACACGTTGACAGTTCCCATAGGTCTTAATAAAATGTTTGTGACACGTTTTGATCAAATTGCTTTTAATTATTTAATTATTGCAGCATCATTGTTGATCATCTTTCACAGCCTTCCTCAAAATAATTCATTTCAGTTCGTGTCTCTTTAAATGTCGAAGAACTGTAGTTAACTCCACAGTACTGCTTACATCATTATTGCGAATCTTAGCTGGCTAGCTCTTTGCTCGAATTGCGAGCCTGAGCCAACTAACGTAATTCTAATGAATTAATGAATCACTAGTGGACAGGAGTGTGTGGCTTCAACAGGATATGAATAGTCCCTGGAGTACAATAAGCACAGAAACATTCACAAATGAATAAAATAGTAGCCAAAGGTGCCTAGCTGATGCTAACTGCTAGTTTCAGCTAGCTGCTAAAGATTAACTTCTGAAAATAACTTCTGCATACTGTATATGGTGAGGTGTTGGTGGATGAACAAGGACTCCAGTGGTATGTGAATAGGAATTTACTATATACTAGTACATACCCATGCATACCCGTCCATGCCCGTAGAAACCAAGTATAAGAAAGTATTTCTGCATGCCCATTGCTGAAGGGTCTCCTCCTGTCTGAGATGGCTGTGTTGTTCACAGTCATGTCTGCGGCGTACTGCTCAAACCTGAGGTGTTTCATCTTCACGGCATCTTTTCTGCCGTGCAGCAGTTCTCACTGTATTGCTCTCCATCTGGTGGGTCTTCTTGTTCTTCTTGTTCTTCGTTCAGACCACTGGTTGAGGGATAGGTGCATTGTAATTCCAGTTCATGGACAGGATCATGAAAATAGATCTGAGCAAAAAGTGGCTTTCGACCCTGTTCAGGAAGGGTCGTCGAAACCCAGAAACCAGAGGACACGGATAGAATCTGCACTTTGCTTGGTATTTTACACATTTGCAGTGTAGACTACCATTCTTCATGGGTACTGCTTCGAATGGGTGTGGTTTAAAGTAGTGTGTCCTATTCTTAATCGGGTGACAGACTGACAGAGATTTCTTGAATTTATAGAGTTCCTTCTGCCTTACTGAGATTTCCAGATGTACTGCTTCAAATGGGTGTGGTTTAAAGTAGTATGTCCTATTCTTAACTGGGTGACAGACTGACACACTGACAGAGATTTCTTGAATTTATAGAGTGCCTTCTGCCTTATGAGTGAGATTTCCAGATTTACTGCTTCAAATGGGTGTGGTTTAAAGTAGTGTGTTGTATTCGGTCTGAGCTTTTCTGTGCCTTGCCTGGCGTGCAGCGTTGGCGGCCACCCGACTATTCCGCATCTCCTGGGTCTCAGCTTGTCTGTGCCTTGCCTGGCATGCAGCGTTGCTCGCTTTGCGGGCATTTCGGGCTTCAAGTGACTCACCACATGCATGGCGCACTGCCACACGTTTCCTGTCTGTCTGTGCATCCCTTGTCTGTCATACCCGATGCTGGTGAAGGGTCTCCTCCTGTCTCAGATGGGTGTGTTGTTCCGTCAGGTGTTTCATCTTCAGTTTCTTCTTTCATCTTTTCTGACGTACAACACAGTCATGCCTGGGAGGTACTGCTCGAACCTCAGCTGTGACATCTTCACGGATCTTTCCTGACGTGCTCGAACCTCAGGTGTTTCATCTTCACGGCATCTTTTCTGAAGTGCAACACAGTCATGCCAGGGAGGTACTGCTTGAACCTCAGCTGTGCATCTTCACGGGATCTTTCCTGACGTGCAGCAGTTTTGCTCACTCTAGTGCTCTCAATTTATGTAGCGTCTGGTTGCATCGTGAGTGATGGTCTATATGACATCATAAAGACATCAAGGCAGGCATCATAGTACACTACATCATAGGTAGCCAGTCCTATTGTCTACATGACGGCATCGCCTATATGACGGCTGCATCGCCTATATGACGTCATCGCGAGTCCTATGTAGCCTAAGATCATGGGATCATCATAGGACATCATGCAGACATCATAGGCTGTCCTATGATGTCCTATGATTGTGACACGCAGACAGACACACAGATTTCTTAAATTTATAGAGTGATGATATATTATACAGTATATACAGTGGTGTGAAAAAGTGTTTGCCCCCTTCCTGTTTTCTCATTTTTTTGTATGTTTGTCACATTTAAATGTTTCAGATCATCAAACAAATTTAAATATAAGATAAGATAAGATAAGATAAGCCTTTATTAGTCCCACAACGGGGAAATTCCAGGATTGCAACAGCACAGGGATAGCAACACTCAGAGCAACAATCAGAAGGCAAGAAAAAAAACAAGCAAGCAAGAGCAGCTAATAAACATATGTACGTATTACTATAAAATATATATATATACACACACACACAGACACACAGTGCAGAGCATTGTAGCTGGATGGAATAAATATATGAATATATGAACACACAGTGCAGAGCATTGTAGCTAGATGGAATAAATATGTAAATATATAAACACCCACAGTACGGAGCATTGCAGCTAGGTGGAATAAATATGCAAGTATATAAACACACACAGTGCGGAGCAATGTAGCTAGATGGAATAATATGTAGATATATAAATATATAAACACACCCAGTGCTGAGCATTGTAGCTAGATGGAATAAATATGCAAATATATAAACACACACAGTGCAGAGCATTGTTGCTAGATGGAATGAAACAGCATAACCGTCTACTTAGTTATCCTACATGGTATGATTATGTGCCCATACATATTCTCACCCTCCATAGCGACCGGTATGTTCCTAGTTGTATGCCGGAGGGGACCATTGTGTAAGTCTATTGCATCTTTTGCATTCAAAAAACTATTAGTTTGTTACGTCTTTTTGCTATCTCTGCGAGCAGCCCTGCTTAGGTTGTACAGTCTGACAGCCGTTGGTAGGAAGGACCTACGAAACCTCTCGGTTGTGCACCTGGGATGATGTAGTCTGCTGCTAAATGAGCTCCTCAGTGCATTCAGTATGTCCTGCATAGGGTGGAACTCGGACTCCAGCAGAGATGACAGTTTAGCCACCGTCCTTCTCTCTCCTATCTCCTCCATCGGATCAAGGCGCTGCCCCAGGACAGAGCTAGCTTTCTTAATCAGTTTGTTCAGTCTCTTCCTATCGGCTGCAGTAATGCCACTGCCCCAGCAGACCACTCCAAAAGTGATGGCTGATGCCACCACCGTGTCATAGAATGACTTCAGCAGCGCCCCTTGTACACCAAAAGACCTGAGTCTCCTCAGCAGGAACAGCCTGCGCTGTCCCTTCTTGTAGAGTGCATCAGTATTGTGTGACCAGTCTAGTTTATTGTTCAGATGAATACCCAGGTACTTATAGGATGTCACCATCTCGATGTCTGTTCCCTGTATATTTACTGGTACTGTGAGGGGCTGCCCATGCCTGCGGCAGTCCACCACCAGCTCCTTAGTTTTCCTCGCGTTGATCTGGAGGCAGTTCCGATGGCACCAGTCCACGAAGTCCTGGATAAGCCCTCTGTACTCAGCTTCATCTCCATTGGAGATGAGGCCAACGATCGCAGAGTCATCAGAGAACTTCTGTAGATGGCAGTGTGTTGTGTTGTGTGAGAAGTCCGCAGTATAAAGAGTGAACAGGAAGGGAGCCAGCACCGTTCCCTGGGGGGCCCCCGTGCTACTGATGATCGTGTCGGACACACAGTCCCGGGTTCTCACAAACTGAGGCCGGTTCGTGAGGTAGTCCAGGATCCATGATGACAGGTGCTGGTCCACCCCTGCGCGCAGCAGCTTGTCCTTCAGGATCATCGGTTGGATGGTGTTGAAAGCACTGGAGAAGTCAAAGAACATGATCCTCACCATATTCCCGGGCTTCTCCAGGTGGGACAGAGAACGGTGAAGGAGGAAGATCACCGCATCCTCCACCCCAATGCCATGCTGGTAGGCGAACTGGAGTGGATCCATCGCTGGTTCCACCAGGGGGCGGAGGTGAGCAAGGAGCAGTCTCTCCAGGGTCTTCATCAAGTGGGACGTCAAGGCCACCGGTCTGTAGCTGTTCAGGTCTTTGGGGTGGGAAGTTTTTGGTACAGGTACCACACAAGATGTTTTCCACAGCTGTGGTACCCTCCCCAGTTTCAGGCTCATGTTGAAGATATACGTCACAATCCCACACAGCTGGTCTGCACAGGACTTGAGGAGCTTTGCGCTGATGCCGTCCGGTCCCGGCGCCTTCCTCGCCTTGATCTTCCTCAGCTCCGTCCTCACCTGGGTCCTGGTCAGGGTCAGGATGGGGGGCTGTGTGTTGGGAGTGGGGGGGTGTTGGTGGAGTGGGGAGTGGGCAGCAGGACTTGATTTCTTTAGAGGCAGCAGTGGTTGTTGTGCAGTCAGGGGGGAGGGCGGTTGGTCAAATCTATTGAAAAACAGATTCAGGTTGTTCGCCCACTCCCTGCCCCCTGTGGCCTGGGGGGAGGTATTCTGGAGCCCCGAGATGGTTTTGAGGTTTCTCCAGACCCCGCTGATGTCGCTCTGTTGCAGCTTGTCCTCCATCTTCTTCCTGAAGCTGTCCTTGCCTTCTCTGATCTTTCTCCTCAGCTCCCTCTGTACGGACTTCAGCATCTCCCTGTTCCCTGACCTGAAGATCCTCTTCTTCTCTCTCAGAAGTGTTTTTATCTCAGGGTTGATCCAGGGTTTGTTGTTTGAGTGACGCCGTATGGTCTTGGTGGGAACGGATTTGTCCACACAGAAGCTGAGGTAGCCCGTGAAGGTGTGAATGAGGCCATCGATGTCCTCACCATGTGGATCGCAGAGCTGCTTCCAGGCGGTGGCTTCAAAACAGCCCTTTAGGGTGTCCATTGTCTCCTCAGACCATAACTCCACAGTGTGCATGGCCGGAGGTTGTCTGTGCACTAGGGGTTTGTACACCGGCCGGACATGAACCAAGTTGTGATCCGATCTCCCGGGTGGGGGGAGTTGTGATGAGGTGTACGCCTCCTTAGTGTTTGCGTAGAATAAATCCAGTGTTTTATTGTCTCTAGTGTGGCATGTGACATACTGGGTGAACGTGGGTAGAATGGGAGACAGTGAAACATGGTTGAAATCGCCTGAGATGAGGAGAAGAGCATCTGGGTGTTCTGTCTGCAGCCTGCTGGTTACTGAATGGATGACGTCACGTGCTGTCCCAGCGTTCGCCGTCGGATTTGCATAAACAACAATGCAGATCACGTGTGAGTGTTCTCTCGGGAGATATGTAGGCCTCATGCTAACAGCTAGCAACTCAATGTCTTTGCTGCAGTGTCGTTGTTTAACAGTGATATGTCCCGGTCTGCACCAGTTGTTGTTAACATACATTATCACTCCACCGCCCCTAGCCTTGCCACTGTCTGGTGTTCGGTCAGCTCGTATCATGTGAAAACCCTCCAGCTCAATGTTAGCATCTGCTGCTAGTTCAGTTAGCCACGTCTCAGTAAACAACAGGAGAGAGCACTCCCGGTATGTGCTATCATAACGGGAGATAGCCGCTAGCTCATCTAACTTTCCCAGTATCGACCGTACATTTCCCATGACAACAGATGGAAGGGAGGGTCTGTACCTTATATTTTTTGTCCTCCGCCTTACTCCAGCCCGGCAGCCGCGGCGTTTTCGCCTCAGTTCTCTCGGTATGTCGAGTTTTTCCAATGGGACCGGGTGGCGGTTGAATGCTAGCAGCTGTTCTCTGCTGTATCGTATCCTGCTATAGACAGTGGCTCCGTCCACCGGCTCAGGAGACATTTAGGACGATCTGTGTGTCCGTGATATAAGTGGGGTGAAAAAAAAAGACGGATCAAAAGAGAGAGGAAGGGAAAAAGACTCGGAATCGAGCCGCTGTTGCAAAAGGCAGCCGACTCGTGTGGCGCCGAGAGAAAAAAAAAAAAAAAAAAAAAAATATTCGACAAAGATAACGCAAGTAAACACAAAATGCAGATTGATTGCCATCCATCCATCCATCTTCTTCCGCTTAATCCTTTTCGGGTCGCGGGGGGGGGGCTCCCCTATTAAAACATAAATTAACTGTGGTTCATCACATCTTTGGAAAGCTGAGTTCAATTTCTGTAGCCACACCCAGGCCTGATTACTTCCACACCTGTTCTCAATCAAGAAATCACTTAAATAGGACCTGCCTGACAAAGTGAAGTCGACCAAAAGATCCTCAAAAGCTAGACATCATGCTGCGGTCCAAAGAAATTCAGGAACAAATGAGAAACAAAGTAATTGAGATCTGTTAGTCTGGAAAGGGTTATAAATCCATTTGTAAAGCTTTGGGACTCCAGCAAACCACAGTGAGAGCCATTATCCACAAATGGTGAAAACATGGAACAGTGGTGAACCTTCCCAGGAGTGGCCAGCCAACCAAAATTAGGCCAAGAGCACAGCGACGACTCATGCAAGAGGCCACAAAAGACCCCACAACAACATCCAGAGAACTGCAGGCCTCACTTACCTCAGTTAAGGTCAGTGTTCATGACTCCACCATAAGAAAGAGACTGGGCAAAAATGGTCTACATGGCAGAGTTCCAAGACGAAAACCACTGCTGAGTAAAAAGAACATAAAGGCTTGTCTCAGTTTTGCCAGAAAACATCTTGATGATCCCCAAGACTTTTGGGAAAATACTCTGTGGACTGACGAGACAAAAGTTGAACTTTTTGGAAGGTGTGTGTCCCATTACATCCGGCATAAAAGTAACACAGCATTTCAGAAAAGGAACATCATACCATCAGTAAAATATGGTGGTGTTAATGTGATGGTCTGGGTCTGTTTTGCTGCTTCAGGACCTGGAAGACTTGCTGTGGTAAATGGAAGCATGAATTCTGCTGTCTAGCAAAAAATCCTGTAGGAGAATGTCCGGCCGTCTGTTTGTGACCTCAAGCTGAAGCGCACATGGGTTCTGCAGCAGGGCAATTATCCAAAACACACCAACAAGTCCACCTCTGAATGGCTTAAGAAAAACAAAATAAAGACTTTGGAGTGGCCTAGTCAAAGTCCCGACCTGAATCCGATTGAGATGCTGTGGCATGGCCTTAAACATATGGTTCATGCTTGAAAACCCTCCAGTGTGGCTTAATTACAATTCTGCAAAGGTGAGTGGGCCAAAATTCCTCTACAGCACTGTAAAAGACTCATTGCCAGTTATCACAAACGCTTGATTGTAGTTATTGCTGCTAAGAGTGGCCCAAATCAGTTATTAGGTTTAGGAGGCAATCACTTTTTCACACAGGGCCATGTAGGTTTGGATTTTTTCCCCTTAATAATGAACACCTTCATTTAAAACCGCATTTTGTGTTTACTTGCGTTATCTAATATTTAAATTTGTTTGATGATCTTAAACATTTATGTGCGACAAATATACAAAAATGAGAAATCAGGAAGGGGGGCAAACACTTTTTCACACCACTCTGTGTGTGTGTATGTGTGTGTGTATTAGGGATGCAAGTTATCAATTAATTCATTAATTGTTAATTGATTTATCTTATTGATCGATTAACAATTAATTGATAAGTGGCAATTTTCCTGAAAAAATCACTTCAGATGATGAAGTCCTCAAGCAGCTGTCTCTCTCAGCTGCAGTCAGAGCAGGAGGTGTTCACCCGTCTGCATCCAGACGGCAAATCAGTGGCACTTGCACAAAGCTGCCACTGGGTGATCTTGAATGTTGTAAAATTTTCTTTTAAAAGCCTAAGTAACTCCGCCAGAGAACCTCTTTTTGGCCACATTTGCCAGTCCAAGAATGGATAAAGGAGGACGGTTGGAATTGTGACAGTTAAAAAAACAAGAATCAACAGAAGTTCATTTGTAGTTCTGAACATATTTAGGGTGTTTTTACTCACTTTTTGTCTTTCCCACAATGTTATTCCTTTCTCTTACAGTATCCATTACAATTACATCCACAGGGCCAATTATGCAAATTAGGTGATGATGTCAATTAGCGACTTCTAGCGACTTTTAGGACAGCCAATAGCTACTTTCCTTATTGAGGAGTTGGCAACACTGGCTTCAAATCACAAGATAAACTACCTTAGGTATTCATATTTATTAATACAGTTAAAGAAAATTGATTTAATATATATTTACTACAAAAACATGCAGGTATTAATTTTTTTATAAACTTTGTTTTCTACTTTTTTTAAAACATATACAAAAAAGAAAACATACATATATACAGAAAACCCCTCACTCCCATGGGGGAAGAGACAGGATCGCCCTGCTATGTTTTAGCTTGTCCCAGACCGACACACATTTATAATCACCTTGTGATTTTACAACCAAACATTAATTATTATTATTATTATTATTATTATTATTATTAGTAGTAGTAGTAGTAGTAGTAGTAGTAGTAGTAGTACCGACACACATTTATAATCACCTTGTGATTTTACAACCAAACATTAATTATTATTATTATTATTATTATTATTATTATTATTATTAGTAGTAGTAGTAGTAGTAGTAGTAGTAGTAGTAGTATTTTATTACATAGTTTTCAACAAAAAGAAAAGCCCTCAATATAATCTATAAAGGGACTCCAGGTCAAGGCAAAGTTCCTATGAGTTCTACAAACATTATATCTGAGTTTTTCTAGTGGTAGAAAGGAAAGCACCTCCTTTAGCCAATGCGATAAAGATGGGGCATTATTTGACTTCCACTGAAAAAGGATAAGCCTGTGGGCAAGTAAAGAAGCGAATGCCAGAGCGTTACCTTGATAAGTTGTGAGTTTGCAATCTGGGGGTATTATGCCAAAAATAACTATATGGAAACTGGGAGTTATTTCTTGTTTGCAGATATATGAAAAGACCTCAAATATAGATCCCTAAAAGTTTGTGAGAGCGGGGCACAGCCAAAACATGTGTCCTACCGAG
Organism: Pholidichthys leucotaenia; assembly: GCA_020510985.1. Classification (NCBI taxonomy): domain Eukaryota; kingdom Metazoa; phylum Chordata; class Actinopteri; order Cichliformes; family Pholidichthyidae; genus Pholidichthys; species Pholidichthys leucotaenia. The sequence goes on from CM035838.1 coordinate 377,322,249, forward strand.
GCTGGGGCATGACTACATCTTGGGCAGCTAGGGTCAATAGTGGGAAAAATCTTAGCAAGCTTATCCTTTGAATAGTGGAGACGATGGAGCACCTTGAATTGAATAAGCCCATGGCGGACACACAAAGAAGAGGTATGTATACGTGTCAGACTTTCACGCCACTGCTCTTCAGAGAATTTTATCCCTAAATCTTTTTCCCATTCTGCTTTTGTTTTATCCCATGGTATCGCCACTAAATTTTGTATAATCCCATAAATCGTAGAGATACGTTTCTTGGCCCAGGGATCCAAGTCTAGGATTTCATCTAGTTGATTTGTCGGTATCAACAAAGGAAAAGAGGGGAAACCCTTTTTTTTTTACAAAACTATGAATTTGAAGATATCTAAAAAAAGTGGGATCTAGGTATGTCGTAATCTTTTGTAAGCATATTAAAAGAAGAAAGTGTTTCCCAGGAATAAATCCTTTAAAAAAAAAACTAATCCCTGTCTACGCCAAAGATGAAAAGCATCATCAAGCACAGAGGGTGTGAAAAACTGATTGTTTACTATTGGGCAGAGCGTGCTAGCCTGAACTAACTCAAAGTGCCTTCTGAACTGGAGCCATATTTTTAGAGAGGATCTAACCACCAGATTCAATATCTGTATGCGACGAGTATATGGCAACGGTGAGGATAAAATGGGTAACGGGTTGGACAGAAGCTCCAGCTCAGCCCAACTCAGGCCCTCCTTATTCTTATATGTATCAATTCAATGTAAAAATTTTACCATGTTTGCTGCCCAATAATAAAAAATAAAGTTAGGTAGGCCCAAACCTCCTGCCTCCTCTGGTACCTCCAAGTATTTCCTTTTCATCCTAGGATTTGAACTGTTCCAAATGAATGATGAAATCAACTGGTCTAGTTGTTGGAAAGCTGTTTTAGATATAAATATGGGGATCATTTGAAATATATATAAAAATCTAGGCAGAATTGTCATTTTTACTATATTTATCCGGCCTGCTGATGAAATGGGTAAGTTCGACCATTTTTTAATGTCTTGAGCTGTCATTTCAATTAATTTTCTAAAATTATGATTATACAATCCACCTATTGAACGAGTAATCTTAATGCCTAGATATGTGAATATATTCTTTTCTAATTTAAATGGAAATCCAGAGTAATCACCATCTACATCGTTAATAGGAAATAACAAACTCTTAGAGTAATTAATTTTATAGCCTGAGAGATAACCAAAATTATCTAAGATACATAATAATTTTGGTATGGTTCCTTCTGGGTTAGATACATACACTAGCAGATCATCTGCATACAGCAGTACCTTGTGAAGTTTACTGCCCCGTGAAATGCCTCTCACCCCATCTTCTTTTCTAATTGCTATGGCCAGCGGTTCAATCGCTAAGTTAAATAAATAAGGAGAGAGGCTGCAGCCCTGTCTGCAGCCCCTGTAAAGCCCGAAATAATCAGAGAGTGTGGTATTTGTCCGTACTGCTGCCATAGGAGAGTCATATAATATTCTCATCCAAGCTTGAAATGATGGGCCAAAACCAAATCTTTCTAAAACAGCGAATAAGTATTGCCACTTGACACGATCAAACATCTTTTCGGCATCTAACGAAATCACTATTTCTGTTTCTTCAGATGAATGTGGTATATTGCCTGAGAAACTCAGGCAAAACAACACTAAAGATGTGTGGGAGGGAATGAAACAAATAACTGGGTACAAGGGGAGAGTCAGGCAGCCATCTGGGAGCCAGGAGAGAGCTGAGGAACTGAATCTGTTTTTTAATAGGTTCAACTCACAGTCTGTCACCCGAGCAACACAACCAGACCCCCACGCACCCCTCCCCACCCACGCTCCCGTGCAGAACCTCTCTCCATCTCCCTCCTCCTCCTCCTCAGGGGGCACCAGGACCCTCCCTCACTTCACGGTGACTACATATCAGGTGGAGAAACAGCTGGAGAGACTCCGTCAGCGGAAGGCTTCGGGCCCTGATGGCATCTCCGCTAGGACCCTGAGGACCTGTGCCAACCAACTAGCTCCGGTACTGGAACACCTGTACAACCTGAGCCTGAGTCTGGAGAGAGTACCGGTGCGGTGGAAGACATCTTGCCTGGTTCCTGTCCCCAAGAAGTCATCTCCATCGGATCTGAATGACTACCGACCAGTTGCCCTCACATCTCATGTGATGAAGGTCCTAGAGAGACTGGTCTTAGCCCACCTGAGGCCGCAGGTGGAGACGTGGCTGGACCCTCTGCAGTTTGCATATCAGCCCCATTTAGGAGTTGAAGATGCTGTCATCTACCTGCTGCAACGAGCCCATCTGCACCTGGATGGTGGAGGAGACACTGTGAGAATCACTTTTTTTGATTTCTCCAGTGCCTTTAACACCATCCAGCCACTGCTGCTGGGCGAGAAGCTGCGGGTGATGGGGGTTGACAGCTCTGTGATCTCCTGGATTACCGACTACCTGACAGGCAGACCACAGTTTGTCAGGCTGGGCAATGTCTTGTCTGGAGTGGTGGCTAGTGATATGGGAGCGCCACAGGGGACTGTGCTCTCTCCTTTTCTTTTTACCTTATACACCACGGACTTTCAGTACAACACTGAGTCATGCCACCTGCAAAAATTCTCTGATGACTCAGCTGTTGTGCGGTGTATAAGAGGAGGAGAGGAGGGGGAGTACAGGGCACTGGTAGACAGATTTGTGGAGTGGACGGAGCAGAATCACCTGAGGTTGAATGTCCGCAAGACCAGAGAGATGGTGATTGACTTCAGGAAGAGGAAGGCTCCTTTTCAGCCACTGCAGATTAGGGGGGAGGATGTGGGAGTGGTTGAGGACTACAAATATCTGGGTGTCAGGATCAGCAGTGGGTTGGACTGGAGATCCAATGCCGATGCTGTGCACAAGAAGGGGATGAGCAGACTCTACTTCCTGAGAAAGCTGAGATCCTTCAACGTGTGCAGCAGGATGCTGGAGCTTTTCTATCAGACTGTTGTCGCCAGCGCCATCTTCTTTGCTGCGGTCTGTTGGGGTAGCAGTATCAGGGCCAGAGATACCAACAGACTTAACAAGATTATCAAGAGGGCTGGCTCTGTAATTGGTCTCAGACCGGAGACCTTTGAGACAGTGGTGGAGAGGAGAACACTAAATAAACTGCGATCCATTATGGACAATCCTGATCACCCCCTCCACCACACACTAGATAGACAGCAAAGCACTTTCTCCAGTAGACTACTACAGCTTTGTCGTCGAACGGCCAGGTACAGGAAATCTTTCCTGCCATATGCAATTTCACTTTACAATAACTCACTATGATGTTGTATTCTGGTCATAGCTATGCTGCCACACTGCATCTTACAGACTAACTGGTACCTCACATTTCACTCTGCTCCTGGTAGTCATTTCTTTGTGCAACGGGATGATTCATGTGTTTATACTGGTCATCATATATTAAGCTGTGATGTATATAGGTTCTATAGTCGTGCTAGTTTTTTACTTTCCATGGGTAATCCCTTTGTCTGTCTTGTGTGTTTCTGTTGTTTGGCTGTCAACTGTCATGCTGCTGTTACACTGTAATTTCCCAGTTTGGGATCAATAAAGTACATCTATCTATATACAGAATATTCAGAAGATGACACATGTTATATAAAGATTGCCTGCCGGGTATAAAACCAGTTTGGTCATTGTTCACAATTGATGCTATAACCGTCTCAATACGAGTGGCCAGAATTTTTGTAAGAATTTTATAGTCACAACAGATCGTCACTTCCTTGTGGTAACGTATCGTCACTTCCTGTTTTGCTGTCTGCCTGTGTGGTTTGCTCTCCAGCTCTCGAGCCACTAGCTATGGCTACTAGCTCTCTTTCCTCTCCTCCTCTGGTGTGCTCTCTCTGTCAGATGTTTAGCTACACCTCTGCCTCTTTTAGTGATAACGGTAAATGTAATAAATGTTGTCTTTTTGAGGCGCTCGAGGCGAGGTTGTCTGATTTGGAATCCCGGCTCCGCTGCATTGAAACACCGTCTGCGCCAGTTAATCTCGACGGACGCCCATTAGCTGCAGCGGAGCTAGCTAGCTTAGGTCCCACTGTCAGCGGTCCCTCGGCTCTCCTCAGCAGCGAGGAGACTGGGTGGGTGACGGTGAGAAGGAAGCCTAGTCGCAAAGCCCCGGTTCACCACCAACCTGTTCACGTTTCTAATCGTTTTTCCCCGCTCAGCGACACACCCGCTGAGGAAAAAACTCTGATCATTGGCGACTCTGTAGTCAGAAACGTGAACCTAGAGACTCCAGCGGCCATAGTCACATGTATTCCTGGGGCCAGAGCAGGCGACATCGAGTCAAATTTGAAAATGCTGGCTAAAAGTAACTGTAAATATTCCACAATTGTTATTCACGCCGGCATTAATGACATCCGTCTCCGGCAGTCGGAAGTCACGAAACTTAATGTAGAATCGGTGTGTGACTTTGCAAAAACGATGTCTGCCACTGTAGTATTCTCTGGGCCCCTCCCCAATCTGACCAGTGATGACATGTTTAGCCGCTCGTCATCCTTGAACCGCTGGCTGTCTGTGTGGTGTCCTAAAAATGACGTGGGCTACATTGACAATTGGAGCTCTTTTTGGGGAAAACCTGGTCTTATGAGACGAGACAGCATTCATCCCACTTTGGATGGTGCTTCTCATTTATCTAACAATCTGGCATCTTTTTTATCCAAATTTCCAAAACCCTGACTACTCAGAGTTGGGACCAGGAAGCAGAGTCACAGTCTTACACGCCTCTCTGCAGCTCCTCTTCATCCGCCACCCCTCAGCTTAGCCCCTGTCTTCCCCATCAGAGAATCGTTGTCTGCTCCCGCCAAAGTAAATAAAAATATAATGTATAAGCATCCCAAAGTGATAAAGCAAAATATTGGTAAAACTCAAATTAAACATAAAGCCTCTAAATTGAATGATTTGGCCTCTGTTCCTCCTCATAATTTAAAAATTAAATGTGGTTTATTAAATATTAGGTCTCTAACTCCCAAGTCTCTGTTAGTCCATGATCTGTTAATTGATCATCAGATTGATTTAATTTCCCTTACAGAGACTTGGTTAGGGCAAGAGGATTATGTTGGTTTAAATGAATCAACTCCCTCTGGTTATTTAAACTGTCAAAATCCCAGAAGTTCTGGTCGTGGAGGAGGAGTAGCATCAATTTACCATTCCAAATTACTAGTTAATGTAAAGCAAAAAACATGTTATAATTCCTTTGAGGGCCTGGTCCTCAGTATTGGGCACTTTAGCAATTCCAGGTTAAACCCAATTTTATTTGCCATAGTTTATCGTCCCCCATCAACCTATTCAGAATTTTTATCCGAATTTCCTGATTTCTTAGCTGATTTAGTGCTGAAATCTGATAGAATAATTATAGTAGGGGACTTTAATATACATGTGGATGTAGATAGTGACTGCCTTAATGTGGCTTTTAATTCAATATTAGACTCGATTGGGTTTTCTCAGAAAGTAGGAAATTCTACTCATTACCTCCACCATACATTGGACCTTGTTCTGACATATGGCATAGAAATAGAAAATCTTGTAGTGTCTCCTCATAACCCTGTACTGTCAGACCATTGTCTGTTAACCTTTGATTTTACTATTTCTGACTATTTGGCTCCTAAAGAAAAATATTATCACAGTAGATGCCTCTCAGATGATGCTGTTTCCAAATTTATGCAGATTGTTTCCTCTATGCCATGTGTCAACACAACGGAAATAAGCTATAGACAGCTTGCTCCTTCTGTAATTGATAACATGGTGGATAGTGTTTCAGCTTCTCTGCATCAGACTCTAGACTTGGTGGCCCCCTTAAAAAAGAAAAAGTCTAATCAGAGATTTTTAACTCCTTGGTTCAACACAGAAACTCGTAGCTTAAAACAGAAGACTCGTCAATTAGAAAGAAAATGGCGCTCTACTAATTTAGATGAAATCTATTTAGCTTGGAGAAATCATCTTTTAATTTATAAAAAATCTCTTAGAAAAGCTAGAACGAGTTATTACTCTGCATTAATAGAAGAGAACAAGAATAATCCCAGGTTTCTTTTCAGTACTGTAGCCAGGTTGACAAAGAGTCAGGACTCTGTCAATCCTAGCATCCCCTTAGAGCTTACTAGTCAGGACTTTATGAACTTTTTCAATAATAAAATTTCATCCATCAGAGATAAAATCAATCAGATTCTTCCCACAGTTAACTTAAATACTGTAACTACTACAACTCCTTCTATTGATGTCTGTCTTGATGAGTTTACTCCAATCGACCTTTGTGAGTTAGACAAAATAGTTTCCTCATCCAAACCTTCAACTTGTCTTTTAGACCCTATTCCTACCAGGTTATTTAAAGAAGTCTTCCCACTTATTGGTAGCTTTATTCTTCATATAATCAATTCTTCATTAACTTTAGGCCATGTACCGCAGGCTTTTAAAACGGCTGTAATTAAACCCTTACTCAAAAAGCCAACACTAGATCCAGGAGCTTTAGCTAACTATAGACCAATCTCTAATCTCCCTTTCATTTCAAAAATCTTAGAAAGAGTTGTTGCTATGCAATTATTTGACCACCTGCAGGGAAATGGTTTATTTGAGGAGTTTCAATCTGGGTTTAGAATCCATCATAGCACTGAAACAGCCTTAGCGAAGGTCACTAACGACCTCCTCATTGCATCTGATAATGGACTAGTTTCTGTACTTGTCCTTTTAGATCTTAGTGCAGCTTTTGATACTATTGATCATAATATTCTACTTGATAGATTAGAACACTATGTTGGACTTAATGGAACTTCGTTGCAGTGGTTTAGATCTTATTTATCTGATAGGTTCCAGTTTGTTCATGTAAATGATGAGTTTTCTCTCAGCTCAAAGCTTAGTCATGGAGTTCCACAGGGATCTGTGCTTGGCCCTACTCTTTTTAGTTTATATATGCTTCCGTTAGGCAACATTATTAGAAAGCACTGTATACATTTTCACTGTTATGCAGATGACACACAATTATACCTGTCAATGAAGCCAGATGATACTAATCAATTAGCCAAGTTAGAAGCCTGTCTTAAGGAAATCAAAGTTTGGATGACTTGTAATTTCCTGCTATTAAATTCAGATAAGACTGAAGTCATTCTTGTTGGTCCAAAAAACCTTAGAAATTCCTTTCCAAATCAAACTTTCAGTTTGGATGCAGTTACTCTTTCTCTTAATAGCTCTGTGAGGAACCTTGGAGTTATTTTTGATCAGGATTTGTCCTTCAATTCACATATTAAATTTGTTTCTAAGACTGCCTTCTATCATTTGCGTAATATTGCCAAGATTAGGAGCATCTTGTCTCAGAGTGATGCTGAGAAGCTGATCCACGCTTTTGTTAGCTCGAGATTAGATTATTGTAATTCTTTATTATCAGGTTGTCCTAAAACATCTTTAAAAAGTCTTCAGCTGATCCAAAATGCTGCAGCAAGAGTTTTAACAGGTACTAGAAAGAGAGATCATATCTCTCCGGTTCTGGCCTCCCTTCATTGGCTTCCCATAGAGTTTAGAATTAAGTTTAAAATCCTTCTTCTTACTTACAAAGCTCTAAACAATCAGGCTCCTTTTTATTTAAAAGATCTGATACTACCGTATCATCCTAACAGAGCACTACGCTCCCAAAATGCAGGTTTACTTGTAATACCTAGAATCTCCAAAAGTACAATGGGAGGCAGAGCCTTCAGTTATCAAGCTCCTCTCCTGTGGAATCAGCTGCCAATCTGGATTCGGGAGTCAGACTCGATCTCTGTTTTTAAGAATAGGGCTAAAACCTACCTTTTTGATATAGCCTACAATTAGGGAGGGATCATGTGTTTTCTGAACCCTCCCTTAGTTATGCTGCTAATAGGTTTAGTCAGCCGGGGGACCTCCAGTAATGCACTGGGCCTCACTCCTTTCCTCACTCTCTATGAAATATTTTTTTTTTGCTGGTCATTAACATTTGTTTGTTCTCTCCCATAGATTGAGTCCCCATCGTGCTGTTTGCTCTCTACATGTCTGTTCTTTTCTTCTTCTCTATCCCCTCACCCCCCAGCCAGTCGCAGCAGATGACTGCCCCTCCCTGAGCCTGGTTCTGCTGGAGGTTTCTTCCTGTTAAAAGGGAGTTTTTCCTCTCCACCGTCGCCAAGTGCTTGCTCACAGGGGATCGCCTGATTGCTGGGGTCTTTCTGCAACTGTGGGGGTCCTCCCTACAGTTGATAGTGCTATGAGATGACTGTTGTTGTGAAATGGCGCTATATAAATAAAGTTGAATTGAATTGAATTGAATTGAATTTAACAAACTTATCGGGCAATATGAGCCGCATAGCAAGGGGTCTTTATCTTTTTTAAGCAAAATCGATATAATTGTCTGTGCCATAGTCTGGGGTAATTTCTGTTGAAGGAAAATGTCTGTGCATACTTGTTTAAGAATTGGAGCCAACTTGAGTGCAAATTCTTCATAAAATTCAATATAGAAGCCATCGGGGCCTGGGGCTTTATTACTCTGCGTAGATCTTATTGCTTGTAATATTTCTGCTGTCGATATTTCTCTATCCATTTGTACGCGGTCCTCTGGTGTAATTTTTGGAATAATCAGACCATCTAGAAATTTGGATACATGTGAAAAATCTCTGGAGGTTTCAGGAGAATAGAAACTAATATAAAATTGTTTAAATTGGTCATTTATATCATCTAGGTTGGTGGTTTCTGTTCCTAATGATGTGCGGATTTTAAGAATAGTGTTGGCAGCTGCAGATTGTCTAATCTGGTGCACCAATAATTTCCCCGCTTTCTCTCCATGTTCGTAAAAAGTCTGTTTAGATTTGAAAAGCAATCGCTCTTTATGTTTAATAGACATATTATCGAATTATGTTTTTAAAAGTAACTTTTTTTAAATATAATTCAGGGGTAGGAGAAACAGCATATAGGCGATTAACAGCATATACTGTAGGTATTAATTTTTTAACACCATTAATCTGTTATGTTTTACTGTCTCACCATGATGACGTCATTACCGGATGACACGAAAACAAGCCGAGTAGTGTCCAAAAGTTAAAAATGCTATTGCTATATTGAGGTTACTATAGAGTCCATGATATCCGAATTCAGTATATATTGAGCAGGGAGTGAGTGAATATTTTGAACAGAGCCTAAGTTCTTCAAACGAACAAGAACAAACACTGATGCCCTAATTAGACATCTTGGACTTAAACTGCACCAATAATTTCAAAGACTGTGTAAGATGACTTTGGCTCGGTACAGAGGTGATTGGAGATGAGGGCATGATGATGATAATAAGATGACTTAGAATTAGCCTAGTAAAGAACAAAATACGAGTTAATGGAAGTGTATGCTTTGTCATATTTAAACATGAAGGTCCCATTCACTGAAAAGCAAGTGTTTTGTAGCTTTTAACCTTGTGTAATGCATCTGTTGGTCAAGTGATTATTTAAAAATAAACAAAAAACCCCCACCCAGCCTTTACATTGTTTCTGTCTGAAAAGAGCTGGTGCAACTCCTCAATGGTTGCTCCGGTACACCACAAAAAGGAAACCCAGTCTTTATACCTACCTGCTGCTCTATAGAGACCAGCCTAGCTGTCTGTAAACATGTAGCTGAGCGGACAGCCATATGTGTTAGCTTCAGAGCTCACAGTGCTACAGTGGAATTGGCTTACCAAGCATGGTTTATATTGTTATTTTCTTTAGATTTCAGTCACCCTAATAGACATCCCTGTTTCCATCTGGTTTACTAATCCACAGTTGATAATTTATCTTATGTCATTCTGGGTTATTTTGTTATATTTTTGACAAGATAGTACACTGAAATGTTAACATTAGCTTGGCAAAGATTTGGTCAGTCTAACCGCATTACAACTCTCAGCGAGGAGAGGCTGACAGGCTGCCTGGCGTTAGCTTACCTGTCAGTCTGGCCAGTTTTGATCACTATTTTTTATATAGTGCATCCGGAAAGTATTCGCAGCGCTTCACTGTTTTTCCACATTCCAAAAGGGTTTAAATTCACTTTTTTCCTCAACATTCTACACACAATACCCCATAATGACAATGTGAAAAAAACTGAAATTGTTACAAATTTATTAAAAACAAAAAACTAAGAAATCACATGTACATAAGTATTCACAGCTTTTGCTCAGCATTTTGTTGATGCACCTTTGGCAGCAATTACAGCCTCAAGTCTTTATGAATATGATGCCACAACCTTGACACACCTATCTTTGGGCAGTTTGGCCCATTCCTCTTTGCAGCACCTCTCAAGCTCCATCAGGTTGGAGCATAAGTGCACAGCCATTTTCAGATCTCTCCAAAGATGTTCAATTGGATTTAAGTCTGGGCTCTGGCTGGGCCACTCAAGGACATTCACAGAGTTGTCCTAAAGCCACTCCTTTGATATTTTGGCTGGGTGCTTCAGGTCATTGTCCTGCTGAAAGATGAACCGTCGCCCCAGTCTGAGGTCAAGAGCGCTCTGGAGCAGGTTTTCATCCAGGAAGTCTCTGTATATTGCTACATTCATCTTTCCCTCTATCCTGACTAGTCTCCCAGTTCCTGTCGCTGAAAAACATCCCCACAGCATGACGCTGCCACCACCATGCTTCACTGTAGGGATGGTATTGGCCTGGTGATTAGCAGTGCCTGGTTTCCTCCAAACATGACGCCTGGCATTCATGCCAAAGAGTTCAATCTTTGTCACATCAGACCAGAGAATTTTGTTTCTCATAGTCTGAGAGTCCTTCAGGTGCCTTTTGGCAAACTCCAGGCAGGCTGCCATGTGCCTTTTACTAAGGAGTGGCTTCCATCTGGCCACTCTACCATACAGGCTTGATTGGTGGATTGCTGCAGAGATGGTTGTCTTTCTGGAAGGGTCTCCTCTCTTCACAGAGCAACGCTTGAGCTCTGACAGAGTGACCATCGGGTTCTTGGTCACTTCCCTGAATAAGGCCCTTCTCCCCGATCACTCAGTTTAGACGGCTGGCCAGCTCTAGGAAGAATCCTGGTGGTTCTGAACTGCTTCCATTAACGGATGATGGAGGCCACTGTGCTTATTGGGACCTTCAAGGCAGCAGAAATTTTCTGTACCCTTCCCCAGATTTGTGCCTCGAGGCAATCCTGTCTCGGAGGTCTCCAGACAATTCCTTTGACTTCATGCTTGGTTTGTGCTCTAACATGCACTGTCAACTGTGGGACCTTATATAGACAGGTGTGTGCCTTTCCAAATCATGTCCAATCAACTGAATTTACCACAGGTGGACTCCAGTTAAGCTGTAGAAACATCTCAAGGATGATCAGTGGAAACATGATGCACCTGAGCTCAATTCTGAGCTTCATGGCAAAGGCTGTGAATACTTACAGTATGTACATGTGATTTCTTAGTTTTTTATTTTAATAAATTTGCAGAAATCGCAAAAAATCCCCAAACTTTTTTCACATTGTTATTATGGGGTATTGTGTGTAGAATTTTGAGGAAAAAGTGAATTTAATCCCTTTTGGAATAAGGCTGTAACATAGCAAAATGTGGAAAAAAAAAATGAAGCGCTGTGAATACTTTCCGGATGCACTGTATAGTATGTAGAGGGACATGGGAAAATCTATGTTGTGGAACATCAGGGAGCTTGCTGGTGCTTCTGCAACTGGGGAGTGTTATTAAATGGGGAGTGTTTAAAGATTTTTATTCAAAAAAGAATCATTTCAACAGTGTGTGGTTTCAGTCTGCTCCTCCTGTGGCTTACTACCTCTCCAGCTTTGGAGAAGACCTGCTCAGAGGGCACTGATGTTGCTGGCATGTGGAGATACTATTTTGCCATCTTGTAAAGGTTTGGTTATATGGTTTTGCGTGTTGCCCAGTAACAGAGTGGGTCTTCTCCTCTGCAGAGGTAGGGCTCAGACAAATATCATTGAACTTCCACTGTGGCATCTGCTGTTGCACTTTGAGAGTGCTGTGTTTCACCTAAATAAAAAGAACAACAAATGTAATTAGCAGTCTTTGATTAAAAAAAAAGAAAATGATGCTTAAAGTCATAAAATAATACAAACCAACTCTGCTATCCAAAAGGTCCCTTCTGCTGAAGGCCCAGGTTCTTCCACTGCTGCTGACTGATTGAGTTGATAACATTTTAATACATGTGACTAGAGAGGTTTGGAAAACACAGTAATAATATGGAATAATAAATGGTACACTACCTGTTATCACGATATTTTTGCCAGTTTTCACGATAACAATATTCTTCATGATGTCACAGAATACAGTTTTTTCTTTTAAATTTATAAAGCACAGTTTCACAGGCCAGCGTTAATTATGTTCAACATATTCAGTAAAAACATAAACTCTTATTTCTCCAGTTTATAAAGAACACTTATATTACCAGAAAATATTATAAACCACCACATCTTCAGTGCACTGAGGGGTGGACTGGGATAAAAATGCAGAACGGGAATTTGACTTCATTCTAGGCCATCCTGCTGTTGGAAACCAGAAACCACCACAGTTTTAGTTGGCCAACATTTTAAAATAATTGGTATCAGCTAGTGATAAATGTAATTATAACCTTCAGCTGGGAGGAAAATTATAAATTTGTATTTTAATAGTCAGCTGATATATTGATTATTAAAACAACTGATTGACTAATCTTAATTTTAATCTGAATAAAAACACAAGGTAAGAGACTTTAGGTAAAAAGTTACAATTATGCATGAAAAAGGTCATGAATTTGTCACCAAAAATGTTCATAATTTTAAAAAAATGTACCTTTATGAAAAGATGTTTAAAAAATGAGAAAATAAAACAAATTTAGGCAAGAACGGTAACAAGCAGATGAGAGTAAAGTTGGTACTGCAGACTACATATAGCCTGTAGTTCTGAAAATTATAAAGGTTTTTCTTAAAATAGCTTATAAATGGAAGAGCAGTTTAGCTATGGTTAATGTAACCTATTTGTTACATTTAAAAACGTAATCCCTAAACTACAACAGGATAATTTAACCACAGACATCATTTACCACATTACTTCTGTCGTTATCTCATTTCGATGCTCTGGGGCATGAGGGGGTTTCGGTCATTTAAACAAATTAATTTAGTATGTTATTTCACCAGGTCAGGAAGAGGGTCTAAATAAAACAGGGAGGGAGTGGGCTTATTTAAAAGTATCTTTTCACCATGTCTGCCATTTCCCCAAACAAGACCTCCCATCTCTCTCTCTCTTTCTCTCAGTTTACCTGCGTTAGAAATCTTCGTTGCACAGACAACTCCTGAGGCTGTTAACAGATTTTTTTTTCTTCCGGTTGGTTGAATAAATCAATCTGGAGCAGCCACAAGGAAACGAAAACAAACCTCTGGACATTTTGGAGTCCGGACGTCAAAAACACTCCTTCAGGGTGAAGTAAAATTTTTCATTGAAACCGTGTTATTGTCGTGCGGAAAAAAATGCGGGCAGATTATCCGCATCACTGCACCGTTTTTTTTTAAAGAAGGCAGCAGTCTGAAACAGCCTTAAAACTAAGTTACTTCCTCACAACTAGACGCAGACGTTCCAAGCACAGAGCGCCGTTTTTCGCACCATTTTTTTTTTTTGGCATTTCTATACACCAAATATTGCGATATTCATTTTTACACCGGTATCAAAAATTACGTATACCGGTATTATTGTGAATGATACGATATGGCACACCCCTACTGTTATGTTGATGGCATTGTCCTCTCCATCCTCATGGCTGTGGTGCATTCACCAGTCAGTTTAGACATGGCCTCTTGTGCACGTGTTTCGTTGCCAAAACCTAATGTTTTAAATCGTGGGTCCAAAAATGAAGTTGTCCTCCATGTCCATCACTCACTCACTCACTCACTCACTCACTCACTCACTATCTATCTATCTGTCTGTCTGTCTTCTAGTGTGTTTGTGTGAATGAGTGTGTATGCACGTATCTCTGTGTAATATTTAGTAAATGTAATGTGTTTTTTAATGTCACTGAATCTAAACCTAATTCTAACTTGTGTAATATTCTCCCTGACTTATATTTAAATAGCAAATGCAATAATGACAACGAATCTGCTCCTCTCAAAACCCCCCACAGTTTGAGCAGTGAATCAGACCCCTTTTGCGTAAGTCCTTGACGTACCATTGAAATGCCTAACCCTCTCAAACTTCCCGCGAGCCCTCGAGTCACGTGATGTGGCCGACATAACGAGGCTTCACTCGCTACGGTCACGTGACTGTGGATGTGCTGAAACAGCACTCGAGACACAGCTCACAACACTTCCGTTTCATATTGCGCAAATCAGGGTTGAGTAGGTGGTGTTGAGCGTGACATCACTAGCCACCCATGAGTGCTTTGGGACAGGGGAGGGGCCCACGGCAGCACTCGCTAAGCATTGAGAAGCATATGTGCTTTCACTTCAGAGTCTCCAAAAGTCCCCAATTACACCAGAAAAAGTTGCTAGATTCGTTGCTGGTCACTTTTTGGGAAAAAAATGTTGCTAGCGGGGTCTGAATACCCGCTAAATCTAGCAACAAAGTGGCTAAATTGGCAACACTGGTTATTTTTTTGTTCATACATGGATAAGTACCTGTAGCAGTAAAACGAGGCTGAGTCTCCACGTTCCTTGAACGCATCACAGGTAGCACCAGCTGCTTGTTCAGGACAGATTGCAATCGTGCTTTCATGTCATAGTCTCCAAAACACCAGAAAAGTCTCTGATAACACCAGGAAAAGTCGCTAGATTTGTCGCTAGTCGCTTTTGACCAAAAAAAAAAAAAAAAAAAAAGTCACCAATAGGATTTGAAAAGTCGCCAGATTTAACGAGAAAGTCGCCAAGTTGCCAACACTGTTTGAAGCTCTCCTCTCACTGTTCTGTTGGCTGTGCATTGCATTATGGGATACATTGGCTAATGTAGTGACAATGTAGTTGTACATTCCTTTTCAAAATGCATTATGGAATATACTGAGTGCCCTATATAGTGAATGAAATTTTCAGTTAAGATTTCAAACAGCACTACAAAATGGCTGATTCATTATATAGTACACTGTACGGGCAACGAGTGAACATTTTGAACACAGCATTAGTATGTCTGAATTTGTTAAATTTTAAATATAGAATGCCTTGGTGTATCTTAAAAAAAAGTCTGACCTATTTTTATGAGATTCACAAATAACTCTGAGATAAAGTCTGCTGCCATAGTCTGTAAACAACATTAATCTGCAGAGCGTTTTAGCATTCTATAAAAAATAACAAGCAGGAGAGAGCCAACGAACATCAAGACCAAATTAAGTGTGGGAAGATATCAGGTAAACAAGTGAGAAACAGGCAAAAAAAAAAAAAGAAAAAAGAAAAAGAGAGATACTAGGAGTTGTCAGAATATTGTGGGAATACATCAGAGGGCAAACAAGCAAACCGCTGATCCCTGAAGCAGTCCCTACCCACAAGTATTTTAAAAGCGAAGGACGCTTTAAATATAAGCACAGTCATTGTTGTCCAGAGCTCCAGACTTTAAGGGAATAGATTTGAACTGTGCGATACAGTAGGTATTATAGGTGATTATATATTATTATATTATTATATTATATTATATTATAATTATAATTATTATATTATTATTATTATATTATTATTATAATTATTATATTATTATTATTATTATATTATTATAGGTGATTAGATTATAACTGTTCCATCTCTCTCCATTAAAATAACAGAAAATCCCAGAGCATGCTGTTTCCTCATCTGCTCCACTCAGTGGGAGTTGTACGATTTCAAAACACGTCGCTGAAATAGCATTTAAAACTACCCTCCTGACAACAGATCTCCCTTTTCCTCATCAAAAGCACGTTGTCATAAAATACACCAAAATACCCATGCACATGAGACTGCACACTGCCACACCTCTTTGAACCTCCAAGCTCAAAGCTCAAAGCTGGCACACTGTCTACTGGTAATTAGGTGGCGTGACTCAAAGCATAAAAAACAGACAATGCACTGACAGAAACTAACAAAAACACTGGCGTTAAGGCGGGAAGTGTCGTGTAAAAATGCACTGTTGATCCTCATATGAGGGCCCATTTTGTACAAGATCAACATGGTCTGACAACTATGAAGAAGACAGCACATTTTCCCAAAAAATACTCAGAGGGCTCCTAAATTCATTTATCTGTCCTCTCTCATGCACAAAGATCCATGTGCATGGCTCCTGTGCAGCGGGAAAGCATAGAGTGAATTGTGCATGCACTCAGTCTAAAATTGAAAAGGACACACACACACACACACGCGCGCGCGCGCGCACTGCAGGCAGGAGGTGGTGGTGTAACAACTTGCCCCGTGTAACTTTTTGCCGTGACGTACCCTACTTCCTGGGTTTAGATGAATGCCATCTTGTGCATTAGCACTGTAGCAGCCAAGAAGTGGGGGGGTGTCCCCACTCAATCACAACTTCAGTCCACACTTTTTTTTTTAAATCAAATACAGTAACTAATTAAAATTAAACTGATCCCAAAAACAAACTCTTTAACATAAATCCACATGATAAGAACTAACCACAAGAACAGAAACCATCTTTTTTAAAAAGTTATGGCTGCCTCAACATACTTCACCGTTGATTGTTTCCTGTGGCAGTGTAGTATTTAGACTCTAGTCCATGCTAACGTTTTTGTCTCACCACTAATTTTGCTTTCCCAAAATTAAAATTCCTTTGGTATTTGTTTTTTTTTTCCCCCACACAGAATGTACAACCTCTCTATAAAACCCTACTATATGTCAGAGGAAGGTGAAGACAGCCCGTTCATTTGCTCAGCTGCCCGCGAGAACGGGATGCAGCGCTGCCACGATGTGCCATCCTACTCCGAGGGCGGGGTCAAGTGCTCCTTGGCCGCTACTCACCAAGGCTCGGCTGTCAATGGATGCATTAACTGGAATCAGTACTACAACGTCTGCCAACCTGGAGACATCAATCCTCACAAGGGTGCTGTCAACTTTGACAATATTGGCTACGCTTGGATAGCCATATTCCAGGTAGGGCTTTCGCTCATTTGATTTTCAGGTGGTGATGGTGGAGCACTAACAGGTGGATGTAAAAGTCTCCCATTTGCTTTCAGTGTGGTTGATCTGGAGGAAATGAGTAGTTCAAATGGAAGAAGTCAATAAGGGCTTTCATAATTAGTGAATCCTTCTCTGAAAGTGGAAAAAAGGGGGTATGCTAATGCTTAAACCATCCAAAGCTTCCAAGATATTAAACTAAAACTTCCCAGCAGTGTTAAATATTTAAAGCAATACATTTAGTGATACCTTTCTCTCAAAAGAAGAGAATGTATTAAAGTCTGCAAGCGTTTTTCCCTCCCAAATGCACATTGTGAAAATGTATTTTTCTGTTACCCTTATTGGTTCAAGCCCCCAGGAGACTGTGACAGGATTTTCTCTATCAAGTACTGTCTGCGCTGTTCTGATACGACACATTCTTCAGCCTCTGTGGAACATTTGTTCAGGCCTTGCTGATAGAGATGTCTGTGTGTTTAATGGGCTTTCACTTGCACGACATGACTTTCTTAAATAGAGTCTTACTTCACAAAACTGGTACCTAAGACACATGCTCACACAGATATACTAACCCCCCTTACCTGCTCTGTGGATGTGGCTTCAGCTCCAACAGCAGCCCCATTTTTACTACTGGAACCAATTTTAAGGGACAGTAACTTGAAACGGGCCAGCCCTGTATCTGCCTGTTCCCCTATCATGTCTCCATTATGGTTGTAGGAACCATCAGTCTACAGAGGATTTATATGACGTAATGGTTTGACAGCTAAGTGTGGTGCAGCATTTAAAATATGTTGACTTGATTATGCACGGAATGAATGTAGGGTGGAGTGCATGGGACCAAATTCTTACCATTGTTGTTTGGTTGTGAAGAGGAACAGATTAATTATACAGCATAGCTACTCACCAGCACCAGCTTGGACGAGGTCCCAGGATGGCCAACGGTGTGTGTCCACTCTCCGGCTATGGACAGCGGGAGCCGTTGGTCCTTGCTTTGCCTCTCCACTGTGTTTGTGCTACCCTGATGCATGTGTGGCATATGATATACAGTCATGGCTGAATTAACTTTTAAATTTTTAGACATGATACGGCATAGCCAAGAAGGCACACCAGGAGAAGCACCACAGAGTTTTCTATATGTTATTTTCATACTAACAGTAAATATAAAGGTTGTACTTTATGTGTAGTCGTTATGTTAAGCTTTTGTTTCAAGAGTATAAGATGAAAGATGGTTATGAGCAGCAGCAGAAATTCATGTGCAAAAGATCACACAGGTAAAGAAAAAAATGTGAAGGAAGGGGTTGAAAAATGGATGGTGGAGAGAAATAAATCACTTTGAAAAAGAGCTACAGCATATTGAATGTTAAATGAGTTGCCTGGCATGTTATCCCTTTCAACCCCTTTATTCCCTTAACATTTGAAAAAGTAAAGCTCATGAATTATGCATTTTGCTTAAAAAAGAAAAAAAAATTCATCCCTTGGCTTCTAAATGACTAAATTTAGGGTTACCTTGAGACAAACTTAACATGTAACAGATAGTGCACCAGATACATAACACCCACCTGAATCCCTCATGTGTCTCAATTGTCATTTGACCATATAGGCAGCATTCTTTGGAGAGGACTGTCGAAAGGTAGATGAGTTAGCAAGAGGAATTTAGCTTAATAAGGCCAATGTTTCTTTCAAAATGTACAGGATCCATATACATAAAAAATTAGTGTGTTTGTTAAGTAATATGCTAGTGTCAGTTGAGGTCACGCACTCTGCTCCAGATGAAACACATTAGTTTGAATTACAGGATGGGTGTTTTGTTATCTATGATGTGATCTTTAAGATGAGTTGGGTGATTGCGAGTCCAGGACCCTGCAAGTTAAGGGGACATATTGCGACGAGCTAGTCTACAGTCTATTGTCTAAGGTGTAAAGCATATGGACATGTCCAACTCCATTTTGTTATCTCGGCAGCAGGACAACAGTATTCACACTATGTGAAAAGTCCAAGGGGGCTGGTCGGAACTTTCCCAGTTATTCAGAGGTGTGCTTTGGGTGTAATATGCAATAACCCAATCAGGAGCACTACAGGGGTGCGGGATCTAAGGCAATCTGTGATCATGAGGGCTTGTTTATCTCAGAGGGAACATTTGTTTTGCATTGCATGGGTGCATGAGCGAAAAGATATGTGCAGTAGTTGTATTGCTTGGCTTTAAGCCAGGCATGAATTACAGTCAATGCCCAGGTGGTTATTTTATAGAGGAGTATAAGGAGGATTTGATTGACCAATTGAGCTGAATTTCAATTAATTTAGGTTTAATGTAGCACACACAGATGCACACTTGACTCATTCCACTCCATTGTGAAACACGCAGCTATGAATCGGTTTGAAGCTTTGGTGCAAAGAGGCGGACCCACTGAATAATTCTGTAAACCCATGCATTTTTTTTTCTATCGAGTGAAAAACTCTGTCTGGCATTTCTTCAAATGATTTGGAATATATGACAGTGGATAGTTTATATTTAACTGTCCTCAGATGAACACGTTTAACAAAAAAAAAAAACAACAGCTGAGTCTGTGCATTTTTCATTAACTGGGACAAGACCTGCATGCGCAACTGGACACAAGATCAATGGAGATGACTGTGAGGAAACAGATATAATAGATTATGTATGTGGACAGAATACTTTGTCACAGCAGAGTTTAAGTTTAATGTTTATTTGAAAGGGACATTATATACTAATGAACATTAATACAAATGTAAGTATGCCAAATTTAGTAATACTGCTAATTTGCATCTGTAGTCCCCCGGTGAATCACAAAATCACACAAACAAATGATCATGCACGAGCAGAACAACTGCAATGAAACTGTACAAAGTGGATATGTTAAAGTGCAAGAGTTAAGGTGCTACAAAACAAAACATTCAAATGTCACACAAGTGAAGTGCTGTGTATGCGTACACACACACATGCACCCAAGCACCTCACAGCAACAACAAACAGCAACAAAGAAGAGGCGGGGCATATACTATGTGTGACACACGGGCACATACTGTATACTGTATCTATATATGCACATGCCGCAGAGCAACCACTAGTTATGGGTACAGTTTTGGTTGTTTAAAAGCCAGTTTTTACAATGAGTCTGAAAAGTGTTTAGTGTGGTACGTTCTGTGATTGCAGGTGGTATGTTATTCCAGATGTTGGGGCCCCTCATTGATAACACAGATTGAGCAATGTGGTGTGTCTGTGGGGGACCTCACAGTCTCCTCTAGTGGTTGTACTGGTGACAGTCCTCAGTTTACCATATTCTCCGGGGGGGGGGGGGGAGGGGGTGCATAGCCATTTCATATTTTATAAATTGAACAGGCAAATTTGAGAGCTTTATAATTTTCAAAAGACAGAAAATTATATTTCTTGTAAATGTGACAGCAATGATATGTGGGATCTTTCTTAACAAAGATTTTTATAGATTTTTTTGTATAAAGATTCAGTGGGTTTGATTATGGTTACACCACTGAGTGACCAGTTGGTAAAACAGTAATTGATGTGTGAGAAGCTCATTGCATGCAGAAACACTTTGGCCACACTAATGTCAGCGATGGTCTAATTTGTTTAAAATTTCTTAGATTGAATTTGATTATGTTTGAGATTTTTTTGATGTTTTTTTTCTAAAGATTTATGAGGAGTCTAAAATCCCGCTTAGGTACTTAAATTCCTCAACTAGTTGCAGTTCCTCCCCTTTTAAGAAAATGTTTGAGTTTGTAATATTTGATCGTTGTTTGGTAAACATCATACAAACAGTTTTTTAATGTTTAGTAAGAGACATGAATTATTCAGCCAATCATGGATTTGGGTCAACGCTGTTGTAAGAATACAGGCGGCTTCTTGTGTGTTTTTTGCAGGTGTGACTATTACCGTGTCATCTGCATACATTTGTATATGAATGTTTTTGCATGCATTTGGTAAATCATTTATGTACAGGGAGAATAGTGTTGGTCCAAGTATGGAGCCTTGTGGGACACCCATTTGACATTTCAAATATGGTGATTTGACACTGTTGATCATTACACATTGCTCTCTGTTAGTTAAATAGGATTTCATCCACTTGATAGCATGTTCTGAAAAATTAAACTGAGACAGTCTGGTTAAAAGGATGTTGTGATCAGCGGTGTAAAATGCCTTCTTCAGATATAAAAACACAGCACCTACACAATTGCACTTATCTAAGAAAGTTTTAGTTTTCTCTAAAAACAAGCTTATTGCAGACTCTGAGTGGTGGGCACGGAACTCAAACTGTACGTGTTGCAGGGAGCGTGTTCCCATAATTCAGATGTTCACATAATAGTGTGGCCACCCATTTTTCAGTTATTTTGGCAATGACTGGTAAGATGCCGATTGGTCTGTAGTTGTTTATATCAGTTTTACTCCCTGTTTTGAAAATTGGTCTGACCACTCCTACCTTCCAAGCAGTTGGGATGACAGCATGTTTGATTGACAGACTGATTAAATGAGTAATTGGACAAATGAGAGATTCTTTATGTTCTTTTAAAAAATTGGTGTTTCGGCCATGTTCATCTGTTGCTTTTGAGCTGTTCAATGAGCTGATGATATTTACGACTTCATTTTCAGTTATTTCTAATATATTAAAAACTGGTTGTGAGGGGTTAATAGGACTAGAATTATGATCAGATGGATTAAAATAATTGGATATTTCTAGCACAGAGTTTATGAAAAAGTTGTAAAACTCTGTAGCAGTGACCGTGGGATTCTGTGCCAGTTTGTTATTAATATTAAATTTCATGTCTTTGTCATGTTTTTTTGTTCTGTTTATTAGTCAATTTGTTAATATTGACTAATAAACCTGTTGCCCTGTTTTACCCACCACGCCCTCGGAAGGGCGGAGATGCCAGTTGAGTCGCCGACGGCCCGACCCATGAGACAGGTAGAACCATGAAAACCGGTACTACCTGTCTCATGGGTCGGGCTGTCGACGACTCAACCGGCATCCCCGCCCTTCCTAGGGCGTGGAGGGTGAAACAGGGCATCCTGGCAGAACTAAAAACAATATCTGCCACAGGTCTGTGGTGGACCACTCCCAGTTACACGGGGTGAGACTGGACATCCTGACAGATAAACACATCTGTCGCAAGGTCTGTGGTGGACTGTGCCTGTCGGTGCATTGTGACATGCACTACACAAAGAGCAGAGATAAAGAAACCTATCATCTGGTCAGTCACTGCAACAGATACTGGAGTCAGTTTGTCTTGGCTTGTCCTTGCCACTGATAATACCTTTATCTGCCAAGAATGTGCTGCTAGTCCAGCAAAAGCTAGCAGTACTCAAATACTTTGCAAGCAGTTTCATGAAATGGTCAATCAGAAAGCAACTCATACCGGCTCGGACGTCGCCCGGGCTTACAAGGTCCGCGCTGATCTGTTCACACTCCGACAGGCAGCGAAAAGTAAGCTAGGAGCAGGAAGACAAAAGAAGAGGAAAACAGCAGCCTTGTGTGTAGCAGAATGGAATGTACACGCTCTGTTGGACAGGACAACATCACAGCACCCAGAAAGACAGACCGCGCTTGTGGCTCTGGAAATGAATAGGTACAATGTAGACATAGCTGCACTTAGTGAAACAAGATTGCCTGGATATGACAGCTTGGAAGACCATGGGTACATCTTTTGGAGTGGGAGATCAACTCAAGAAAGGAGAGAAGCAGGAGTGGGCTTTGCAGTTAAAAAGGAGATAGCAGCAATGCTTGATGAGGAACCAGTGCCAATCAACGACAGGTTAATGACTATGAGACTCCCACTACAGCGGAAGATGTATGCCACACTCATCAGTGTATATGCCCCAACAATGACCAACACAGAGGAGGTGAAGGAAGAGTTCTACAGTGATTTACGTGAGACTATCAGGCGTGAACCAACTGACGACAGGCTGATATTCGTTAGAGATTTTAATGCCAGAGTTGGTTCAGACACTGAGAAATGGAAAGGAGTGCTAGGCAGTCATGGAATAGGCAAGTGCAATGCTAATGGAGAACTTCTACCTGCACTATGTTCAGAGTACAACCTTGTGATAACCAACACTCTATTTAAGCACAAGGACACACACAAGAAGACATGGATGCACCCAAGATCCAAGCACTGGCACTTGTTAGACTATATCATAGTCAGGCAGAGAGACATAAAGGATGTATTGGACACCAGAGCAATGAGAGGTGTGGACTGTGGTACTGATCATGTTATGCTGAGATCTAGATTAAGGATTTGGAGACGAAAACAGAACTGCAGGACGGGTTCGAAGCCACCATGGAAGCTAAACACTAGTGCACTGAAAGGCCAAAAGAAGCAGGAAGAACTTACACAGGAAATTGATGAAAACTTGAAAGAGTTGGACAGCAACAACTCAGAGAATGTCATAGAAGAGAAATGGGCAACACTGAAGGATATGGTGCATCAGACTGCGAGTGATGTATTAGGCCACCCTGAGAGGAAACATCAAGATTGGTTTGATGAGCATGATGATCACCTGAAGAAACTACTAGAAGCGAGGAATACAGCTAGGTAGGAAAACCTACAGTGTAACACGAGGTCGAAGAAGAAGAAACACTCAAAGGCTCAGAGTGAGCTACAGAAGTACACCAGAGAGATGAAGTCCAACTGGTGGGATGAAAAAGCAGAGGAACTTCAAACTGCAGCAGACAGGAAGGACATGAAAATATTTTTCACAGGTTTGAGAGAAATCTACGGCTCTAAACCAAGAGGCCTTCTAAAGTTGTCAAAGCAGCTGTTCAAAAATGCTAACTGGCCAGAGGCGCTAACTTTAAATATGATTCTTTTTCGACGACAGCAACAGGTAGCTTTGAGGTTTTACCAAGCTGCTCGAACTGCACTCCTAACCAGGAAAACCCATTCATGCCAACTGTACACAGAGCAAAAATGATTGAACAGTGGGTCACCAAGCTTTAACAATGTTTGTAGTGAAAGGTTTGCATCCATTTGCAACTGTAGAGCAGCTAGAGTTTCGGTAGGTGGTACGTGTTCTAGCCTCTGTGTACAGTTGTGTGAAAAAAGTAGGACACCCAATAAAAGTCTGTGTGTTTTTTTCAATATAGACCACTCCCAGTTACACGGGGTGAGACTGGACATCCTGGCAGATAAGCACATCTGTCGCAAGGTCTGTGGTGGACTTTTGCCAGTCTATGTGCCACTAGTCCAGCAAAAGCTAGCGGTAGTCAAATACTTCGCAAGCCGTTTCATGAAATGGTCAGTCAGATAGCAACTCATACCAGCTCGGACGTCGCCTGGGTTAACAAGGTCAGGAGTTCCTGGCAGCAGAAGGCGAATTACAGAGCTGCGTGGAGGAATCTGATCAGACCTAAATGAAACAGTCATTGTCCCCCCCGACAGACTGCTATGATGATGATGACTATGAAACCAAGAGGATTGATCCAACTAAAGGCTATGGATGGTGAAACAGTTTTGCAGGAGAAAGACAAGATCCTGGACAGATTTGCAGACCACTTTGACCAATTACTAAACAACCCTGGAGATCTCACTGAAGAGGCTAAAGAAGCTCTAGTGCAGCGACCAGCTGTATCAAGTCTGGATGAACCACCAAATTTTGATGAACTAATGGCAGCTATCAGGACAACACAGGATGGTAAAGCTCCAAGAAGGGATGGAATTCCAGCAGAAGTGTGAAAATTTGTTGGTGTTAAGCTGACCAACTGCCTGCACATGCTCATCCAAGAGATATGGGATGCCCAGAAAGTACCTCAAGACTGGAAGGATGCAAGTATTGTGCCTTTGTTCAAGAAAGATGACAGAAAAGATTGTGGAAATTACCGAGGTATATCACTGCTAGCCACTGTTGGTAAGATTCTCTCACGTGTACTGCTGAACAGACTCAATGAACACATCTCGCAGAATGTACTACCAGGAACCCAGTGCGGCTTTAGAAGTGGAAGAAGCACAATGGACATGATTTTCTGCTTGAAACAGGTTCAAGAAAAGTGTATTGAACAGAACATGCCACTTTATGTAGTCTTCATAGACTTCAGTAAAGCCTTCGATACTGTTTCGTGACAAGGACTTTGGC
Organism: Pholidichthys leucotaenia; assembly: GCA_020510985.1. Classification (NCBI taxonomy): domain Eukaryota; kingdom Metazoa; phylum Chordata; class Actinopteri; order Cichliformes; family Pholidichthyidae; genus Pholidichthys; species Pholidichthys leucotaenia. The sequence continues at coordinate 377,347,404 of CM035838.1, forward strand.
AGGTACTCAAGAAATATGGCTGTACAGAGAAGTTTGTCAGCCTGATCGAGGCACTCCATACAGGTATGCAAGCAAATGTGGCAATGAGTGGTTCAGTATCTAAAGACTTTTCAGTAAGCAACGGGGTGAAACAAGGGTGTGTACTGGCGCCTACGCTCTTCTCACTATATCTGGCAGCCATGCTTGAGGTGGCCTTCAAAGACACTTCGGAAGGAGTATAGTACATTCAAACAAGGAAAGAAGCAGACTTGTTCAATGTGGCACAGTTTAAAGCCAAGAGTAAGACATTGATAAAGATAGTAAGAGAAATGCTCGTTGCCGACAACAGTGCTCTAGTTGCACACAGTGTGGAAGATATGCAATCTTTAGTAGAGAAATTTGCAAGAGCAGCTAGCCAATTCAGCCTCAAAATCAACATCAAGAAGACAGAGTGCCTTTATCAACCACCAGAGTTTCAATTATCAACATCACTACCAGAAGAGATCAGCATTGGTACAGAGCCACTAATCAAGTGCAAGACTTTCAAGTATCTAGGGAGTACTGTTTCAGAGAATGCGAGGCTGGAGGATGAACTATCTCTCAGAATGGGAAGAGCGAGCACTGTGTTTGGAAACTTGAGGAAGAGACTGTGGAACAATCGACATTTGTCTATCCGTGTGAAATGCAAAGTGTACAGAGTGACAGTACTGGCTACTCTATTGTACGGTGCTGAAACTTGGACTGTCTACAGAGTGCAGGTAAAGAAACTCCACGCGTACATGATGAGACACCTTCAAGCCATAATGAACATCTCATGGAAAGACAAGATAACCAACATAGAAGTGTTTAAACGAGCTGGTCTACCATCAATGGAGGGCATGCTAATACAGATGAACCTGAGATGGCTCGGACATGTTGAGAGGATGGACCACCAGCGTCTCCCTCAGCAGTTACTCTACTCACAGTTATGCGAGGGCAAACACAATCAGGGTAGACCAAGGCTCAGATTTAAAGACACTGTAAAAAGAAACTTGAAGAAGTTGGATATAGACAGGAGTTCCTGGCAGCAGAAGGCTAAGGACAGAGCTAAGTGGAGGAATCTGATCAGACCTAAATGAAACAGTCATTGTCACCCACGACAGACTGCTATGATGATGATGATGTTAATATTATTCCAATTTTTTTTGCCATCTCCTTTTGCATTTTCAATAATGGTTATAAAAAAAAGTTTGCCTTGGCCTTCCTCAGAGTTTGTGTTACCTTACAGTATTTCTAGCAGATGTAAATTTTTATCTGTCTGTTGTTAAACCTGTTTTAGAGGTATTTTAAAAAGTTGATCTCTGGTTGTCATTAATTGTAGACATTCAGGGTTGAGCCCTGGTAAGTTGATTCTTCTTCTGTTTACTTTTTTTTTTTTTTGAAAATGTCATAACCTCTTTGATTTTCATTATAAGAAATTCATTGCTGTGATTTGTCATTTGTGGAGGTGATTTCCTTCCATTCGATTTCATTTATTGCCATTGTATTTTGTTGGGGTTTTTTTTGGATTATGTAATTTACTGTGTTTACTGTGTTATGTATTTACTGTGTAAATAACAATTGACAATGCACTGCTGTAGACTGTAGCCCCTCTTTTTGCTGATCAAAAGCGCATTGATAGAAAATCTGGTAAAATACCAATGGACCATGATTGCACTGATCCCACATCTCTTTTAAATGAGCCCCCTCCTTGCAGTGTAAAGTGGGCCCACAGTCTACAGGCACTTACAGTGGTGTGAAAAAGTGTTTGCATCCTTCTTGATTTCTCATTTTTTGTATGTTTGTCACACTTAAATGTTTCAGATCATCAAACAAATTTAAATATTAGAAAAAGATAACACAAGTAAACACAAAATGCAGTTTTTAAATGAAGATGTTTATTATTAAAGGTAAAAAAAATCCAAACCTGCATGACCCTGTATGAAAAAGTGATCCCCCCCGCCCCCATTAAAACATAAATTAACTGTGGTTTATCACATCTTTGGAAAGCTGAGTTCAATTTCTCTAGCCACACCCAGGCCTGATTACTGCCACACCTGTTCTCAATCAAGAAATCACTTAAATAGGACCTGCCTGACAAAGTGAAGTAGACCAAAAGATCCTCAAAAGCTAGACATCATGCTGCAGTCCATAGAAATTCAGGAACAAATGAGAAACAAAGTAACTGAGATCTATCAGTGTGGCAAAGATTATAAAGCCATTTGTAAAGCTTTGGGACTCTAGCAAACCACAGTGAGAGCCATTATCCACAAATGGTGAAAACGTGGAACAGTGGTTCCTTCCCAGGAGTGGTCGGCTGACCAAAATTACCCCAAGAGGTCCAAAAGACCCCACAACAACATCCAAAGAACTGCAGGCCTCACTTACCTCAGTTAAGGTCAGTGTTCATGACTCCACCATAAGAAAGAGCTTGGCAAAAATGTCCTGCATGTCAGAGTTCCAAGACGAAAACCATTACTGAGCAAAAAGAACATAAAGGCTCGTCTCAGTTTTGCCAGAAAACATCTTGATGATCCCCAAGACTTTTGGGAAAATACTCTGTGGACTGACGAGGCAAACGCTGAACTTTTTGGAAAGTGTACGGTTGTCCCATTACATCCGGCGTAAAAGTCACACACCATTTCAGAAAAGGAACATCATACCAACAGTAAAATATGGTGGTGGTAGTGTGATGGTCTGGGGCTGTTTCAGGACCTGTAAGACTTGCTGTGGTAAATGGAACCATGAATTCTGCTGTCTACCAAAAAATCCAAAAGAATCCAAAGAATCTGTTCGTGACCTCAAGCTGAAGCGCAATTGGGTTCCGCAGCAGGACAATGATCCACAACACACCAGCAAGTCCACCTCTGAGTGGCTTAAGAAAAAAAATGAAGACTTTGGAGTGGCCTAGTCAAAATCCTGACCTGAATCCGATTGAGATGCTGTGGCAAGACCTTAAACATATGGTTCATGCTCGAAAACCCTCCAATGTGGCTTAATTACAATTCTGCAAAGATGAGGTGGCCAAAATTCCTCCACAGCACTGTAAAAGACTCGTTGCCAGTTATCACAAATGCTTGATTGTAATTATTGCTGCTAAGAGTGGCACAAATCAGTTATTAGGTTTAGGAGGCAATCACTTTTTCACACAGGGCCATGTAGGTTTGGATTTTTTCCCCTTAATAATAAATACCTTGATTTAAAACTGCATTTTGTGTTTACTTGCGTTATCTAATATTTAAATTTGTTTGATGATCTGAAACATTTAAGTGAGACAAACATTCAAAAAAAATGAGAAATCAGGAAGGGGGCAAACACTTTTTCACACCACTGTAGATGGTGTGATATAAAGTGTTAAAAACACACTATGCATGAAATAAACTAACAAATTCACAGCCAGAAGATGGGAAGCATTCCACAAATGTGTGCTTTAGTTCACTATAATAGGGTCCTTAAGTGATTTATTCAGGTTGTCAAATCTGTGTTGTCTTCTTAGATAACATATTTTATCTATAAAGCATGTTAAGATTTAGGGCTACATTTACTTAAAAGTTGCTGCTTCAAAGAAAATTAGGAATTGCACATATTGATGAATCCATCCATCCATCCATTTTCTATTGCTTTTCTGGGGATCTGGGTCGCGGAGGCAGCAGTCCAAGCAGAGAAAGACTTCCCTCTCCCCAGCCACCTCCCCTAGCTCTTCAGAGGGGAGACAAAGGCATTCCCATGCCAGCTGGGAGACATATGGCTCTTTTTCACTAGAACCTACTCAGCTCGACTCGCCTTGACTCGACTCGCCTCAACACGGTTTCAGTCGTTTTCCATTACAGTTGAGTACCACCACAAAGTGGGTGGGGTCATTGTTTTGTTGACATGCTAACTTTACGCTTTGCTCTCAGAAGCAAATACTTGAGACAGCAAGCGCAAAATACATGCAGAGTACAGAGTTAACATTGATGGCTTACTAGTTTGCTCATTGTCTGCATACAGGAGACAACAGCCTTATCTAATATCCTTGTTTGTTCAAAGTGAGCTTGCCACCTATGGGATAAGTAACAGAAAAGATACTTAAAATCACAAAACACTTACCATCCTTTTCAACAATTCCATGGCCGAGGTTTTTAGCGATGCTGTGGTCGAGGCCACTCTCCTTCCCGTTGCTCACTGGTCAGTGCCTGTAAATGGCATGCATTTGGTTGAACCACTTCCAGTCTTTTCTGTTTGACCCACTTCAGCCGCAGTGGTCCTTGATGGTCTGGTAATTGCTTTTTAGTTTCTTAAGCTTTTCCCGACATTGTTTTAATGTCTGGTGGTGCCCGTGAGTGGCTATCAGCTCAGAGACCTTCTGTTATTTTTCATTTCAGTTCACTCTGTCTGACTTCCTTTGGATCCTCTCATCAGCCACCAAGCACATAAAAGTCTGCACCTCATCGTTGGACCATGGTGTTGATTTGTGTGTAGCCATTTATCTCACTGATTATCACAGAAATAATAAAAACTCAGTCACTGTTGCAGAATTTTACAAATGGCAAGTTTGATTCTTGTGAAGAAGTTGCTCTCATGACTTCTCCAGTGATGTTACACCCTGGCCAATCAGTGGCCTGCAGTCTCTTGACATCACATTTTCAGCTCGACTCAGCTCGCTTGTAACCCCTGCTGAGTCAGTACTAAAAAAGTACCGAGTGTCAGGTACTACCACCTAATGGAAAACCCTACAAGCCGAACTTAATCGAATCGAGCTGAGTTGGTGCTAGTGGAAAAGTGCCAATAGTCTCTCCAGCATGTACTGGGTCCTGCCATGGGGTCTCATCCCAGTGGGACATGCCCGAAACATCTCAAGTGGGAGGCGTTCAGGAAGCATCCTAATTAGATGCCCAAACCACCTCACCTGGCTCCTTTTGATGTGGAGGAGCAGCAGTTCTACTCTGAGCCCTCCTGGATGACTGAGCTCCTCACTCTATCTCTAAGGGTGAGTCCAGCAGCCCTATAGAGAAAGCTCACTTCAGCCGCTTGTATCCGCGATCTCTTTCTTTTGGTCATTACCCAAAGTTCATGACCATAGGTGATGGTAGGAACATAGATTGAGTGGTAAATCAACAGCTTTGCTTTCGAGCTCAGCTCCCTCTTCACCACGACAGACCGGTAAGATGTCCGTATCACTGCAGATGCTACTCCAATACCTTTGTCAATCTCCCACTCCATTTTCCCGCCACTCATGAATAAGACCGCAAGATATTTGAACTCCTCCACTTGGGACAGGACTTTGTCCCCAACACAAAGAGGACAATCCACCCTTTTCCAGCTGAGTACCATGGACTGGGACTTGAAGCTACTGATATTCATCTAGAGCCACAACGATTAGTTGACGTTGTCGATAATGTCGATCATAAAAATTTGTTGACGCAGATTTTTATTGTCGACGAATCATTTAGTTTTAAAGTTTATATGCATACCGTGGAAATGTTCAGTTTAACTGTTCCAGCAAAGAAGAAGAGGAATGCATCATGGTGACACAGAGAGAAAATCACAGAGAAGACCAAAAGTTTCCAAAGTATGGGCAGATTTTTCTGAAAATAAATAAATGAAACAAGTTAAATGACTGTAAAGCAGAGTTGTCATATCACAGCTAAACTACAGCGATGCATCCATCCCTCCCCCTTCCTCCACTCCATTCCCGTCTCCAGCCAATAGTCAGTGGAACTCCGCAGTGCTCTGACCCGGTGATGAATGACTGGAGTCGGGCCACTTGTAAACACTTCGCTGGCAAGTTTAGCGAGTAAAGTTAGCGCTTCTTATTTTCAATGAGTGACTGTCTCAGCTTTAGAAAACTGACCACACTATTAGTACGTGCTGTTTAGTTTACCTGCTGTCGAACAATCAGCTCTTTTGGATGATGGTTGCCGACAGCTGAGTTGCTTCAGTTATGCTGGTAATGTGTTAACTGCAGTAAATGAGGAAATTACAGGAGCAGCTTACTCTTTTCATGTTCTCTATTATTGTCGTGGTAATATCAGCCCTCATTCTGAATATTAGGGCATCTCGGTAAATTAGAATACCATGACTTTTAATTTCATTTAAAAAAAATTCATAATCATCACAAGTAAATTAAAACAGCTTAAATATTTCACTGTATGTGTAGTGAAGGCTCACATTCCTGCGCTGATATTTAAAGTGTTTGTAAATTTATTTTGGAATGGAAGAAGTTCTTTCATCTGAAGCCTAATTAAACTTTTAAACTTCTGGACCCAGCGAGGTTTCAAACAGGATGGACTAGTTTGTTGGGTTTTTTTTTTAATTTAATGGAGTTGAATATTACTCTACACCGCGTTACACATTATTATGCCAATAGGATTTTAGTGTCATAAACATTAATTTTTTTGTTTTTCAATTAAACTCATGGATGGTATTGTATCTCAGGGCTCTTTGGATCACTGACATCAATCTCAGACATCTGTCATAATTAGTTTGCCAGGTGAGCTCAATTAAAGGAAAACTACTTAAGATGGATGGTCCGCATTATTAAGCATGCCACAGGTTTCAAGCAGTATGGGAAAGGAAAGGAGGCTTAAGCGTGATCATCATACTGTGAAGAAATTTGTGGCTGATACAGAGCATAGATGGATTCGTGCAGATAAAGCCATAATGAGGAAAGTTTCTGCCAGATAAATTCATCAGATTAAGAGAGCAGCTGCTAAAATGCCATTACAAAGCAGCAAACAGGTATTTGAAGCTGCTGGTGCCTCTGGAGTCCCACAAACCTCAAGGTGTAGGATCCTCCAGAGGCTTGCAGTTGTCCATAAACCTACTATTTGGCCACCCCTAACCAATGCTCACAAGCAGAAACAGTTGCAGTGGGCCCAGAAATACATGGAGACTAATTTTCAAACAGTCTTGTTTACTGATGAGTGCCGTGCAACCCTGGATGGTCCAGATGGATGCAGTAGTGAATTGTTGGTGGATGGCCACCATGTCCCAACAAGGCTGCAACATCAGCAAGGAAGTGGTGGAGTCATGTTTTGGGCTGGGATCATGGGGAGAGAGTTGGTAGGCCCCTTTAGGGTCCCTGAAGGTGTGAAAATGACCTCGGCAAAGTATATAGAGTTTCTGACTGACCACTTTCTTCCATGGTACAAAAAGAAGAACCGTACCTTCCACAGCAAAATTATCTTCATGCATGGCAATGCACCATCTCATGCTGCAAAGAATACCTCTGTGTCATTGGCTGTTATGGGCATTAAAGGAGAGAAACTCATGGTGTGGCCCCCATCCTCCCCTGACCTCAATCCTGTTGAGAACCTTTGGAGCATCCTCAAGCGAAAGATCTATGAGGGTGGGAGGCAGTTCATATCAAAACTACAGATATTGGAGGCTATTCTGACATTTTGCAAAGAAATTCAAGCAGAAACTCTCCAAAAACTCACAAGTTCAATGGATGCAAGAATTGTGAAGGTTTCTCAAAGAAGGGGTCCTATGTTAACATGTAATGTCATGAACCTGGGTTTGTTAGTTCCAAACCCAGTTCTGACTTATGGTTGTTTTGCTCTATTTCCCTTCAGGCGCCTCAGGGAGCTATTGGCCTTCGCTTCCTGACAGCTTGGGCACGCCCCCTCCTCCTGTCAAGTGCCATCAGCTGTGCTCTGTTATTGGGTGTTTCACACATACACACACACTCCATTCATTCTCATTCACACGCTCAGACACTCACTCATGCACACCTGGGGTTCATTATGTCCAGCCCACGCATTCTCACACCGGCAATCTCTTCCCTCGTTAGGATTATTATTATTTAAATGAGGGGTTAGTAGAAAGAGCTCGTCGGAGCATTCACCGTCATACGTGGCAGCGTGTTCTCCACGTATGCTGTTTCCACCACCTTTATGTTATCCAGCCTGACGTTTGAAGTTGGTTAATCCCTTGATGTTAGCGGCTGACCCAGCCTTACTCCCTCATCCACCAGACTGCACGGACATCCCCAGATCGCTGCAGCACCGTAAGTTTCATGTTTGCCTTTCTCCCTGTGTCGACAGCAGCTCTGCGGCACTAGGCATCCCCTTCGCCGGGCTGTAGAGCATCCGGCAGACGCCCTGTATGTCTAGAGGCCTTAATCTCATCATTTACAACTCTCTGTATTTTTGTGGTCAACCGGACTTGTTATTTTGTTGTGGTTTATGTTAATGAATGGCCCGTTCTACCCCAGCGATTGGGTTTTTCATTCCTTCCCTCATGCGCCGCGTAATGACGCACAAGGAATCATGACATGTAACCTGGCCTATTAAGATGTTTTTGATTGAAATAGCTTTTGATTTCAGTAAATATGACCTTGCAAATTCAACAAATGACCATTTTCAATAAAATGTTTTGAAACTCTGTTGTGCATAATAATTTGGAATAGTGCATTTTTAGAAAAAAATAGTTATCACTGGAAGGTTTGTTCAAAAAAATTTGAATTATGCTCTAACGGTTGATGACTTGAAAATTATACTGCCTGTCATTTGTATTGACTATTTAGGAAAATCAGAGACAAATATAATTTGCATAATAATTTGAAACGTGGTGTAGTTTGTTTTGAACATGCAGAGTTACAACAACCCTTTATGGAGTAGCAGAGGCTGCTATTTGAGTTCTTGCACTGTATTTTGGGGGTTAAAAGACTGCATTCAATGGACCTCTTGTACAATGTAATGTACTATACTTCCACATTCCAGTCCACTTGCATTTCTGGTTCCACCACCATTATATTTTCCATTCCCTGGTGCTTTCTCCTCAATAAATCAATTTTGTCACTTTCACTTGTTATTGTACATACTGAAAATAGTGTGCGGACAGATCGTTTTTTTCTTTATAAAGTTTGTTTCATATTTTGATCGTTTTTGTAACCATACTGAACCATTTATTAGTTTGCCAGTTAGCTTAGCAGCTAGCAGCTATCCTGTTTGTTTAGGTCTGTGCCATTCCAAATAACACTGCATGGACTGTAATAGACCTGTGGAACCCACTGAAAAGATATGCCCAACTCCCAGCTGCTTCACACTCAGTAGCAAACCTGACTTCTTTTAGTATTACTTTGTGTATGCAGAATCCCTTGGTTATTAGAATAGAATAGAATAGGATTTATTGTCATTGTACAGTACAGTGAAATTGTGGGTGCTCCACCAGGCTACTGCGCAATAAAGTAAGAGAGAAGGACTAGATAAAACATGGTTACAGAACACACGATTAAACACACTGAAATAAAAATAGCCGAGGATTATGGAATCATACACAGGTATGGTAGTGGCTTCACGGATGGAACTATGTATGTACATAAGAGTGCAGAGTGCAGAGCACACAATTGAACACACAATTAAGTAAAATGGCCCAAGGATTATGGAAAATATACATAGTAGTGGTTTCATGGATGGGTCAATATACATGAAAGTGCGGAGTGCAAAGATCGGTGTGATTATTATAATAATTCAAAGGTCCTTAGTTCTGTGCATGTGGGCGTTTGGAGAGAGGGGAGTGGGGCCTCTGACTGTTTGCAGTTTGGATGACCCAGAGGAAGAAACTTGTCAGTCTGGAGGTGTGGGACCTGATTGATCTGAACCGTTGCCTTGGTCTCGACAGTCCAGGAGGTATCAGAGGAGATGTGGGTGCCCAGGGACCTGAAGATGGGGATGGTTTCCACGCGGTCGCCATTTATGAAGGCGGGGGGGGGGGGGGTCCTGTCTGTTCTTTCTGAAGTCCAGTATGAGTTCTTTGTTTTTTTGGACATTCAGTTTCAGGTTGTTTGCTGAGCACCACAGCAGCACATTCTCTACCTCCACCCTGTATCCCTTCTCATTGTTGTTAGCGATGAGCTGAACCAAGGTGGTATCATCTGCATACTTCATGATGACGGTGGTTTGGTGGGTTGGAATACAGTCAAAGGTGTACAGGGAGTACAGTAGAGGGCTTAGCACACAGCCCTGGTGGGAGCCAGTGCTGAGAGACAGTGTCGAGGAGTGGTGGAGGCCGAGTCTGACTGTGGGCGGTTGGTAAGAAAGTTTTTTATCCAGGAGCAGGTGGTGGTGGTGAGATCTGGAAGAGGTGCAGCTTACTGCTTAGGATGTCCGGGATGGTGGGCAGCTCGGTGGTGCAGTGGTTAGCACAGTAAGAAGGTCACGGGATCAATTCCACCCCTGACCATTGTGGGTTCGATCCAACCCCTTGACTATCAGTGACCCTTCTGTGAGAAGTTTGCATGTTCTCCCCGAGTTTGTATGGATTTACTCTGGGTACTCCGGTTTCCTCCCACAGGCCAAAAACATGCACGTTAGGTTAATTGAAGACTCTAAAGTGGCCCTAGTTGTGAATGTGTGTGTGAATGGTGAAGGCATGTCGCCGTACCGTGGGTGCTTCATCCATCTAGGTGGACGCCCTGAATTTCCGCTCTGGGGTTGAAAGCTGAGCTGTAGTCCACAAAGAGCATCCTCATGTAGCTCCTTGGGTTCTCCAGGTGGCTCAGTGTTCTGTGGAGTGTGTTGGTGATGACACCTTCCGTAGACTGGTTCTCTCTGTAGGCGAACTGGTGGGGGTCAAATGATGGGGGAAGACAGTCCCTGATGTGCTGGGATACCAGTCGCTCAAAACAGTTCATGACTACAGACGTGGGTGCTATGCGTCTGTAGTCATTCAGGCTGGCAATTGCAGACTTTTTGGGGATGGAGATGATGGTGGAGGCCTTGAGGCAGGAGGGGACGGTGGCGTGCATCAGGGAGAGGTTGAACAGCCTGTTGAGAATCTCTGCCAGCTGGTCTGCACATGCTTTGACCACCGCTTCTGGGTTGCCATCAGGACCAGCGGCTCTGCAGGGGTTCACTGCTCTTATTGATGTTACCATTACTGTTATTGATATTAGCTTAGTTAGCTTCCAGTTGCTAGTGTGTTATTTATTCTCTTAATAAACTTTGACTCACTCCTAGTAACATTGCATGGACTTATGTAACACATACAGACTGCTGATGTTATTTTAGGTTATTGTGTGGCAATAACCTTGTGTATAAGCTGGTCTTACTTATTTATTGCTCAGTATGTTTTTATTATTATGTACATATTGTCATGCGGTGACCCTCGCGGGCCACCATAAGACACCAAAAGTCTCCAGTGATTTTTGCATTTGGTGTTTTATTTTAACAAGACAAGATGAGACACAAAGCTGTGAGCCGCTGAGGGCAAAACACACATCGTAGGGCTAACCCCAGCCGCTACGACCTTAACCCCTTGCACTCCGGTAAATTTCCCTAAAAACGCCAAAAAATAATGTGCCCAAAGTAAATCGAAAGCTGTTCTTCAACCCTTTGCAGCATCTTCATGGGGTTGGTCTCATTTAAAAGAAAACACTTTGAATTTTTTGGCAAAACAGTCATAATCTCTCTAAGTGCTCCGACCACTGAGTTACAGTCATCTAAACATACTGAACTTGAAGAAAATAAATTTGGCCTGGGTGTTTTTTCGGATACAAATGCTTGCAAATAACACACAGCTTCAGATCCGGGCTGGAAAATGCAACAGAAATGTAGAACCAAGTGTTATCCAGCTGAGGTCCAAATTTTGTAACAATAGCACAAAAAATGAATATATGACACAGCTTTTTCCTCAGGTAGTTCCCAGGCATTTTTGAACTGTGCCAAATTGTGCCAAATGGCACAGTTTGGAAAAACGTCTGTAACTTTTGAATGATTCAATATAGAAGCTTGATCTTGGGCTCTAATGAAAGGTGACACTCAGGGCTGTGTGTGTGTGTTTGCCCCCCCCTCGCTACAGAGGACGGACATCGCCCGTTGCGCCACGGTCCGTCATGCAGCGATGACGCACAGCTGTAATTTACCGATCGGTCAAAAGTCATTTTGATTACAATTTTCAGGGATAAAGAATAATTTAGCTTAGAACACTTACCTCTTCACAGCAGAAGCGGAGCTGGCGACCTTCTTCCTCATTGTCAGACGAACGCGACGCTGGTCTCGTGACCCGGTCACAACATAATTCCATTATTGCGGTTTTGCGCTTCCATGATTGCGGTTTTTGGCGAACGATTTTTCAAAACAAATAACAGTAGTAATTAAAAAAAGACTGGCGAACGCGTGTGTGTCACTCAGCCTTTGTCGTCCGCCTCCGTCGGTCTATGATGACCATGGAAGAGAATCCTAACGTCTGCTCTGCTGGAACAAAAACAAAAAAAGCACCGCCTGTGGCCGAACATGCCGATGCGCGAATGGCAGTCCCTGTCACACAGGTTGCACTTGTGGGTGGTCTCCGTGCTGCTGGGTCTGTGGGGTTCTTCCTGCGGGTCCTTTTTTTCATCTGCTGCAGCAGTCAGTCTCTCTTCACCCAGCCTTACACAAAAGAGCTCGCGAACTTCTGTGCTTCAATTGGCTCGCTGCATTCACAGCGTTGGTAGGCGGGTCCTTCTTGCTAGATTTTCAGTCATTGGTTCTTCAAGGTTTCAGAAACCCAATTCAAGGCTCTTATTAGTCGAATGAGAGGTCAATCATATCCGATCTGTTCGCGGCTGTGTCTGTAGTGGGAGAACGGAAGCTTTTTTTTCCAGTGCGCTCTTAGGACGCAGCGCCCTCGTGCGTCCTAGAGCGCATGAGAGCGCCCTCTGTGCACTGTAGGACGCAGAGACCTGCCCGTCCGCGGTACACCGGAGTGCAAGAGGCTAACTATGACATGATCACACACTACAGAATACGAGGCATCGTAGGGCTAACCCCAGCCACTATGACATGAACAAGAACACGAACCTGACACGAACGAGGACCAGGAATGTTTGACGATGAATGTTTGACGATACTCCAGCATCAACCAGCTGTCAGCGCCCGCTAATAAAGCCGGCAGCTAACGAGCGGTGATGCTGAACAGCTGATTGGCTCTGACAGCAGGAAGCCCCACCGAGCGCTGTCACAATAAGAGCCCGGAGAGCCAGAATGTAATCCACTGCTGTCAAAGCCGGCAGAGATGATGCATGGCCCGAGCGCGGCCGAGATCGGCGCTCGGGTCATAACCCATATTGTATTTAACTTCTTTAGGTATCATTGTTTTAGGCATTATTGTTGTAATTATGAGAATGTTAAATTCATGAATGTGAGTGTGATAGTTTGTTTTAGGGAGCAGCATCTCAATTTCGTTGTATTGTTTTTTAACAATGGAATGACAATAAAGGCACTTTGACTTTGACTCAGATGAATATGAATGAGCTCGTGTAAAGATTTTGCACAATACATATCCATTACACAGGTCTATTACAGCCCATGCAGTGGTATTTGGAATGGCCCAAGCTACATTCCGATCCACAGTGTGCTTCAACTGTATTCCCTACTCCCTGCTCCATTCTCAGGGAATATCAGTTAAATTAACTGCCCTTCACAAAATTTCTCCATTTGAAAGAACCTGTAACCGTCTGTTCCCTCCTCTGTGTGTTACCATGGTAACCAGACACGTACCGATTCTATGGTGGATAATTTATATTTCTTAAATAAAATATTAATACAAATATATTTCTATTACAGTCAGTTGATAAAAACAATAACCAACATCAATTTAGCTTGTTAATAACGTTAGCAACAATAGTTTGTTTTACTCGTATTTGAGGCGCAGTGGCTTATGGGTAATCTTCTTGTCAACTTCCGGTGAAGTGATGCACCATTGTTCACTTCTTCCCTGCTCAGTTCTCAGTTCCGTTTTGACTGAAGACCATTTGCTTCCTTCGGTTTGGAATCTCAGTTAATATGGCGGGTGGCCCTGTGCAGTCCACTTTAGAGTATACTGTTGGGCAATCAGAACACACCCACAGACATAAACAAGACGATAGCTGCTAGCCGCTAAGCTAAGTGGCGAACTATTAAATGGCTCAGTATGATTACAAAAATGATCAAAATGTGAAACACAGACTTTATAAAGAAAAAACGATCTCCCTGCACACTATTTCCAGTATGTACAATGATAAGTGAAAGTAATAAAATTGCTGTTTTTTTTAAGGACAGTGCAAGTTGATGAACATTGATCTCAATCAATGTTAACTTGCCAGATTGTAGCTAGTGCCTAATTTCCATCTGCTGTCCATGGGCTACAGTTTTTCCTTCCCCCACTCTATTATGCTACAGATGGCAGATGCCCCACTCTATTATGCTACAGTTGGCAGATGCTCTACCAACTGAGCCACCGGAGTGGTGGCTCAGTTGGTAGAGCATCCGCCCCACACCCGGGAGGCAGGGGTTCAAATCCCGGCCGGGTCATACCAAAAACCATATAAAAATGGTGCTTTCTGCCTTCTAGCGTGGTGCTCCGCATAATGGAATGGGGAAAGTAAAGTTACACACAGAGCTACCAGAGGACTGACCCCCCGCTGTAGCTTTCACTACTTACAGTAGCTGTGTGGCCTAGGGTCAGAGAAACGGAGATAGGCGCCGCCCATATACACCTTCAGGTGTGAAGGGATTAACTAACTAACTAACTCTATTATGCTGAGCATCAAGCTAGATGGCAGGAAGTACCATTTTTATATGGTCTTTGGTATGACCCGGCTGGGGCTTGAACCCATTACCTCCCGGCTGAGAGGCGGGTGCTCTATCACTAGGCCACCACTCTAGTGATGCTATAACTGATTTATTGACGAGAAAGCACCAGTGAATGGGCAAATATAATGGAAGTGGAAGTGGATCCAGAACCCGAACAGGAGCTGTGCCAACAGGAAGCTGAGATGACGGACATGAGAGAAATATCGAAAGAGAGACTAATCGAAAAAATAGTCGTTAGATTAGTCAGCTACCAAAATAATCATTAGTTGCAGCCCTATTCTCATCCCACCTGCTTCACAGTCAGTAGCAATTCACCCCAGTAAGACTTGTAGGTCATTGCTCGATGAAGCCAACAGGACCACATCATCTGCAGACAGCAGAGACGAGATCCTGTGGTCCCCAAACATGATACCCTCTCCTCCTTGGCTGTGCCTAGAAATCCTGTCCATAAATATCATGAACAGGATCAGTAACAAGGACGACACAGTGGAGGAGTGGTTAGCACTGCGGCAGCACAGCAACTCACCCTTGGCCGGGGGATCCTGGGTTTGATCCCAGCCCCTGACCAACAGTGATCTGTGTGGAGTTTGCATGTTCTCCCCGTGTCTGCGTGGGTTTACTCTGGGATTTCTCCGGTTTCCTCCCACATGCCAAAAACATGCAAGTTAGGTTAATTGGCATCAAACTGGGGATTCTAAATTGTCCTTAGGTATGACTGTGAGAATGAATGGTTGTCTGTCTCTCTGTGTTGGCCCTGCGATGGACTGGCGATCTGTCCAGGGTGTACCCTGCCTCTTGCCCAAAGATGCTGGGATAGGCTCCAGCCCCCCCCCCCCCCGCGACCCGAAAAGGATTAAGCAGAAGAAGATGAATGAATGAATGGATCAGTAACAAAGGGCAGCTCTGACAGAGTCCAACTCTCACTGGGAACAAGTTCGACTGAATGTTGACATTACGAACCAAACTCTCGCAAAAGTCGTATGGAGACTGGATCGCTCATAGCAACAAGCCCAATACCCCATACTCCCGAAGCAAATTGTCCAATGTGATACCTCAGCAGTAAAATTCTGTAATATCTTGAAAACCAAACTACAAAAAGTGTTTCTGAATGCATTTGAAGAGAGAAAGGAACTGTTTTGTTGTTGAATCAGTTTTTATTTAACAACTCATTTAAATGTGTCTGCTCCCAATGACAATGAAGGGGAAGCAGGAGAGCCATGTATATTGTGGACAGTGCACAATGAATCGACAGCCATAGTGTGAGCAGGTTAAAATGTAGGCTGTGCAGTCACTGCATTCTTTCTGGATGAAGTTTTTGTCTGACTGTGCCACAGCGTGGGTTGTATTTACTTTTTTCATCTTTGTTTTATTAACACTTGTTGGAATGGAAAGAGAATTTCAACAAATATGACAAAAAACTATTAGAACAGTTTATTGACTGGAGCTTTTAACTGTGTGAGATACTCGGTCAGGTTGAATATTGCATCTTGAGACTGGTGAAGATAGATTTCTTAGGGCCTTATTACGGTGGTCAGTAGCAGACTTTTGTGCCATCCTTCTTGCCTTGTGCCATTGCTTTTGTTAGTTTCTGCCAGTGCATAGTCTGTTTTTCACACTTCACGTGTTACCCCATCTAATTACCTGTGGGCAGTGCGCCTACTTTGTGCTCCCAGGAGGGCCTCAATTAAAAGAGGCATGACAGTGGCACAACCTCAGCGCATTGATATTTTAGTGCATTTTATGATAATATGTTTTTAATCAGGTTTGTCATCAGAAGCACATTGTCAATGCTATTTCAGCAGCGTGTTTTGAAATCGTGCAGCTCCTACTGGCAGCAGCACATGAGGAAACACAGCATGCACTGGGATTTCAGTTAATTTAATAAACAGCTGTAACAGTTATAATCTAATCACCCACCATTTTTAATTATAACATGATGATGCACATAATAGTTTTTTATTCCATCCACATTTTCATTTTAATCACGGACTTATTAGCCATTAATGCGTTTATTTTTAGGGGAATGCATGAATGAATGAATGAACTGGAAGTGTGCATGTTTTACTTTATACAACAGCCTGTGACTTCCTAAAGAGGTGCAGAGACAGGAGGTGCATCTGCCTTGACTGGTGTGACCTCTGTGATTGGGTCTCGACTATGGACTGGTGGTTCGGTGCCCACACTGGTGCAGGAACCAGCCACCAGTTGCTGGAGGCAGTGGGATGGAACTGTCAGTCTGAAGGTTTTAAACTACAAACCTCTCTGTTGTGACAAAATATTATTATGTCCACATATAATTTAAAATATCTGTGTCCTCAGTCATTGGCTTTGATCGATCTTTTTTCCATTCACATGCACATGTCCTGTCCACACAAAAAACCTCCACACAGTCAGCTGTTGTTTTTCTGTTAAATATATTAATCTGGGGACAATTAAATACAAACTACCCACCTATACCCTGTAATATACTGTAGGCTATTCCAAATGATTTGAAGAAACAGCTGAGTTTTTTGCTGCACAGAGGAAAAAAAGTGGTGTGTGGGTTTACAAAAATATCCAGCGGCTCATCCTCTTTTAAACCCATTCATGTTTGCGTGTTGGATCCGTGCTCACTATGTTAAACCATTCAGGTTAATTGTTCAGCTCAGTTGTTTCTCATCTCTTCCCCATGTCTGCTCTCTAAAATAACTAACTGGGTATAAACTGTGATTATTGCTTGCTTAATACCAAACAGCATTACTATCACATGTGCACAAGCTTTGGCCAATGCAAAACCTGTCTTAAACAAGCCATCATGATCACAGTTCACTTTAGATAATGTGCCTTTGTGCATTAAAGGGATGGGCAGGACTGCTTTGGATTGATTATCCAAAACTTTTTCCCACTGCCACGATAACAAAACGGACTGGGTCACACCCATAAATGCATCCTGCACATCTTACAACTGACAAGCGAATAGACATTATATGGCCCTTAAGCTGGGCTTATACTCCACCGTCACTCGGTGCATCTGCTCCAGCACAAGGCTTGTGTGATGTAAATTAGACTAGACAAGTCTAGAGAAAGATTAGAGGTAAAAGTAGAAAACACAGGAGTTTCTTTTCCCTCCTCTGTGCAGCCATGATTGCTGTTGCTAAAATGCATGTGCCTTGTTTTTCTACTCTTTGAACAAACTAGTGTTGGTCGAAGATCGAGGAGGAGAAGAGGGGGAAGGCGTGTTAGGAGGAAGAGAGCGAAAAGGAAAGGTAGACGAGTGGAGGTAAGCGTAGGGATGTTAAATGTAGGGACTATGACTGGCAAAGGCAGAGAGTTGGCTGATATAATGGAGAGAAGAAAGGTAGATATACTGTGTCTTCAAGAAACCAGATGGAAGGGAAGCAAGGCTAGGAGCATTGGAGGGGGATTTTAAAACTGTGTTACCATGGTGTAGATAAGAAGAGAAATGGAGTAGGAGTAATCTTGAAGGAAGAATATGTGAAGAGTGTTCAGGAAGTAAAGAGAAAGTCAGACAGAATCATGAGTTTGAAGCTAGAGCTCAAAGGTGTGATGTTGAGTGTTGTCAGTGCGTATGCCCCACAAGTTGGATGTCAGGTAGAAGAGAAAGCAGAATTCTGGAGTAAGTTGGATGAAGTGGGAGAGAGTGGTGATTGGAGTGGACTTTAATGGGCATACAGGTGAAGGGAACAGAGGTGATGAGGAGGTTCTGGATAGGTATGGTCTTAAGGAGAGAGATGTGAAAGGACAGATGGTTGTGGATTTTGCTAAAAGGATGGAAATGGCTGTGGTGAACGCATACTTTAAGAAGAAAGAGGAACATAGGGTGACTTACAAGAGTGGAGAAAGGTGCACACAGGTGGACTACATCGTACACAGAAGGAGAAATCTGAAAGAGATAGGAGACTGCAAGGTGGTGGCAGGGGAAAATGTAGCTAGACAGCATCAGATGGTAGTCTGTAGGATGACTTTGGAAAGCAAGAAGAGGAAGAGAGTGAAGGCAGAGCCAAAGATTAAGTGGGGGAAGTTATAGAAGGAAGAAGGTGGCACAGAGTTCAGGAAGGAGTTGATACAGGCTCTGGGTAGTAGGGAAGAATTACCAGATGACTGGGAAAGTATAACAGAAGTATTGAGAGAAGCAGGTAGAAGAGTATGTGGCGTATTCAGTGGACAGAGGAAGGAAGACAAGGAGACTTGGTGGTGGAACGAGGAGGTACAGGAAAGTATTCAAAGGAAGAGGTTTGCGAAGAAAAAGTGGGATTGTCAGGGAGATGAAAGTAGACAGGAGTATTTGGAATCTAGGTGCATGGCAAAGAGAGAGGTGGCAAAGGAAAAGGCATATAGTGAGTTGTATGAGGGGCTGGACACTAAGGAAGAAGAAAAGGACTTGTATTGATTGGCTAGGCAGAGAGATTGAACTGGAAAGGATGTGCAGCAGGCTAAGTTGATTAAGGACAGAAATGGTAATGTTCTAACAAATGACGAGAGTGTGTTGAGAAGGTGGAAGGAGTACTTTGAAGAGCTGATGAATAAAGAAAATGAGAGAGAGAGGAGGATGGATGAAGGAAAGATGTGAACAAGGAAGTCCCAAGGATTAATAAGGTAGAAATGAGGGCAGCTTTGAGGAGGAAGAAGAATGGAAAGACGGTTAGTCCAGATGACATACCTGTGGAGGTATGGAGATGTTTAGGAGAGAAGGCAGTGGACTTTTGAACCAGATTGTTTAACACAGTCTTGGAGAGTGAGAGTGAGGGTGCTTTCCCATCTAAATTCGTTTACTTTGGTCCAAATCAGTTGACAAGTTTGTTACTTTGTATCATTTTCTCCTTGGTTCGGTTCCCTTTCACGCAGGCAAAAATTCAAGCGGACCAAACTGCGTCGCGTTAAATCCTGCGAGACTTACATCAGAACGCTCTCTGTTCTTATTGGTCAGATTTTTTTGCCGCAAGAACAGGAAAGGTAAATACAGGCAGTAGAATGACTACTGTGCATTTATGCATTTCTGGAGTGGAAATGATGCAAATCGAAGTGTAATCTGCAGAGGATTTTCATCACCCTGGTTAGCGTTTACTACATTACGTACATATACCACTTTCGGCAAATCGTACAGTTTGAAAATGAAGCATGGCTACGGATGGAAAATAACATGTTAGTGTTCATTAATCCCCCAGAACCATGACAGGCTCAGCCACAGATATTTTCGAAGATCTATCAGGTATGTACAGTGGCATGAAATGTTTTACCATTTGCCGCTGGTCCTGCTTTAGTATGGTCCCTTTCTCATCTGCAGGACTGCACCAGAGTTTGCCATTTGATTCAAATCGAGTAGCAGCAAGAGTGAAAGGAAAGCTATACAAGATGGTAGTGAGACCTGCTATGATGTATGGTTTGGAGACGGTGGCGCTGACAAAAAGACAACAGCTGGAGGTGGCAGAGTTGAAGATGCTAAGATTTTCATTGGGAGTAACTAGAAGGGACAAGATTAGAAATGAGTATATCAGAGGGACAGCTCATGTTCAGCGGTTTGGAGACAAAGTAAGAGAGGCAAAGCTGAGATGGTTTGGACATGTGCAAAGGAGGGATAGTGGATATACTGGACAAAGGATGTTGAAGATGGAACTGCCAGGTAGGAGGAGAAGAGGAAGACCACAGAGAAGATTCATGGATGTAGTGGAGGATGACATGGAGAGGGTTGGTGTTACAGAGGAAGATGCAAGGGATAGGGTGAGATGGAGACAGATGATCTGCTGTGGTGACCCCTAACGGGAGCAACTGAAAGATGAAGAAGAACAAACTAGTGAACAAACTGGCACTTCAGTGCATTTGTACTACTTGTAGGGCTGGGGTGAAACTGCAAATGATGATTACACACATGCATCAAACGCTTCACTGCAACAAATGAAGCATATGTACAGAATATATACAGCTGCGTGCATACTGGCCTTGTCCAACGGATAGCACATCATTGATGCATCAAGTAGAGATGGAGTATAAACAGGGCTTCAGAGTTCAATGACTTAAAAGGTCCCATTCACTGAAAAATTGTGTTTTTGTAGGTTTTAACCTTCTGAAATACATCTAATGGTCACATTATTATTGAAAAAAACCCCATCAAAATGCTCACTTCTCTTAAAAGAAAGACACAGCCTTTCTATTGTTTCTCTGATGAGCTGTTTTAACTTTTCCGGATTTATTCCTCTCTACATTAAGGAAATTGAAGCCTATTGATATGTGCTGCTGCTCTATTATTGGCCAACAAAGCTGTCTGTCTATGAGCCAAGCCAAGGCATTAGCTTCAGAGCTAACAATGCTATGAGGGAATTTGCTTTGTGGTTTATATTATTTTCTTTAGACATCATAGCCCCCCTAATTGCCCCCCTAATTGACATCCCTGTTTCTACACGGCTCACTAATCCATCGTCGATAATATATCTTGTGTCATTCTGGCTTATTTTGTTATATTTTTGCCATGATGTTACATCCAACCATTAGCATTAGCTTGGCTTGGCGGTTGGAACCAGTCAATCTAACCACATTATAGCTCGCTTCACCAGGGAGATGCTGATAGACAGGCCATCAAGTGCTAACTTAACTGTTGATCCGGCTAGTTTTGATCATTATTTTCTATAACTTCTATTCACTCTCACTGGAATCCTTGTTCATCTAGCTAGTAGCTAGCTAACGTCAGCTAGCCACCTTAGGCCACCATTCACTCAGTCAGAAATGTTTCTGTGCTCTTTGTACTCCAGCGACTGGTTATATCCTATCGACCACTGAAACCACACAATCTTGTTCACCAGTGCTGCTTTATTTCATTCATGCTTTAAGACAATGTTAGTTTGCTCAGGCTCGCTATCCGAACTATGAGCTAGCCAGCCAAGATTAGCAATAGTGATGTAAGATGGTAGAGTTAATTGCAGTTCTTAGGCACTTAAAGTGGCATTCACTCAAACAAGCCGTTCTGATGTAGGCTGCAAAAGGTGATTCACAATGATGCTATAATAATTACGTAATAATTAAATATTGACTTGATTAAAGGCAATTTGACCAAAAAAATGTCACAAACATTTCAGTAAGACCTGTGGAGGCTGTCAACATGTGAGAAAGTGCAGTGAATGGGACCTATAATATACGTACTGCATTTAGTATGTAGAAGTCTGTATAGCCTGTTTCTGCACAACACAGAATGAGCTGTGGTGAGAGATTAAAAGTGTGTCCTAGCTCAGAAGTCAGAAATGCTTTCCTCTGTGGATAATCTTCTACAAGCAGAATATTCTAGAAGAGATTAATCTCTGATTCGTGTGTGTGTGCATATGTGTACGTGCGCACGATATGCATTTGTATGTTCTTTTATCCCTGCCTAGATGTGCACGTAGAAGACAAAATACCATAGGTGTCTGAGTGAACGTGTCTCCACGGTATCATTATCCGTGCGCCGTCAGTTTTGCTGTAATGTGTTAGACTTGCTGGGGTGTAGATGTTGAGGTGCATATTATGTGCATTAAAGTCTCAAGTAAGCTGAGCCGCCACTTTCAAGTCTGAGCGTCTCAACTGCTCGTTAGCATAATGGCTACATGAAAGGGCTGTGTCTTCCCCTGACACACACACGCACACACACACACACACACACACACCAAAGTTTAGGGGGACTTTCTTCAAAGAAATGGCCAATAAAAACAAGAACTGGAAGTCCTCTGTATGCTTGCTTTATAGGTTTCCATTTGTGGCTGTGGGTGTCTGCGTGACAGTTGTGTGTGTGTGTGTGTGTGTGTGTGTGTGTGTGTGTGTGTGTGTGTTTCAGACGTTTCTGGAGGAAAAAGTAAAGGCCAAAGCTTTAAATTTATTTTTTTCCTACTTTCCTGTTCATTGCAATTAAAGTTTTTTTTTTTTTGCTGCCTTTGTCTTTTTGTCTGTCTCACCAGGTTATCACACTGGAAGGATGGGTAGATATCATGTACTATGTCATGGATGCTCACTCCTTCTACAATTTTATATATTTTATACTGCTCATTATTGTAAGTATATCATTTTTTTTTTTCCTTTTACAACTTCTTACATGGCTCTTATTTCAACTTATCCTGATTTTGTCAGTGTAATCATTTATTTTTAGCTCATTCTGGTGAAGCCGAAAGAAGCTGTCTGTTCATTCACATTTCACAAGAATCACTCCTAGGCAGATGTGTCGATGCTCACCAAACTCACTCACAATAATCTTCTGGTCGGTCTGCATCCAGGCTGTGCTTGAGGTCAATGTCAAGTCAAGGTCAAAGGTTAAAATTACTCCTCCTCCTAAGCAATTGCTCTAAGTCTCAACAAATTCAAGCACAGGTGGGTCTGTGTTAATGTTGTGCTCAAGGTCAGGGTCAAAGGTCAAGGGATCTCAGGGCTTATATGATTTTATGAAAATTTTTACTCCTCCTAGGCCAATTCTCAGCAAACTCACACACAATGATTATCAGGTTTTTCTGCATCCAGGTGAAGCTCACGGTCATTGTCAAAGGTCAGGAGATCTGGGTATTTATAATTTCAGGAAAATTGTTACTCCTCCTAGACAGTTACCCCAATGTTCAGCAAACTAATACACAACGATCCTCAAGTGAGTTTGCTTCTACGTTGTGGTTGAGGGTCAACAGCCAGGCGATCTGGGCACTCTCAGAGTGATTTCATCAGGCCACAATGAGCGACCCTGTCATTGACGGTCTGGTTAGTGGGATACCAGCCAACTGTGGTGGGACTTGGATGGCAGCAGGCAGAGTGGCCTCATTCAGAAGTTTGATTACAGAGGGAGCAGAAAGGTTAGCTTATTTTACGCTGGCTGGCTTTGAGACTGACTCTTATGTTTGATCAGATATTTGTGACTAAGCTGTATTTTGCTAAATTCTGCAGACTTTTTGTTTTTTACATTTTTGTTTTGCATAACGCACCTTAATGAGCTTGATGAAAACTCAGTTACAGCACATTTGGTTTTATTATTTCCCATTCCACCATCCTGCCAAACAGCCCTCCTCTAAATAATACATGAGCCACTATGATGTCTCTTGTTGGCACATTTTATTACAAATTTTACACTATACAGAATGACACAGTTAAACACTTGTTTCTACTTAAATCTAACATTGATAAGGTTGTTGATTTTCTATTCATACACCAGGGGGATGGGGGGGGGGGGTTTCCAGTATATTACATTTCAGTGTAGAGAAAAAGGCCTGTAAGGTGATGTAACATTCTAACTTGGTTTTATATCAGTATAAACTTGCTTTTCTGTGGTTTATCACATTGTGGGGCTCGCTCTACAGTTGCAGTTTATGTTCCCAACCAGGTGGGCTCTTTCTTCATGATCAACTTGTGCCTCGTGGTCATCGCCACCCAGTTCTCTGAGACAAAGCAAAGGGAGAATGCACTGATGAGGGAGCAGCGCGCTCGCTTCATGTCTAATGACTCCACACTTGCCAGTTACAGCGAACCAGGCTCCTGCTATGAGGAGATGCTACGCTACATTAGCCACCTTTACCGCAAGTTAACCCGCAGACTGCAGAGGATATACTCTGGTTGGCACAGGTACACAATGTGCTGTTTTGTTATTTGAAAACAAATATGTTAAGAGGTTAGCACCAGTCCACTAAATGCCAACGAAAGGTGGCTGAAGCCTATAGCTTAATCACTCTTACCATACTGTATATGTACTTTGGCAGGTGTCAGATTCTGTTATACAGGCCCTGCAAAAGACAACCAAAGTAATAAGCCCAGTGCATTTATTTCAAAAAATAGTACATTTATGACAGTCACCAATTTATTAGAAAAAAGTCTGAAAATTTACCCTAAGCACATTTTGTTTAAAAAGCTGGCAAATTTATGGGAATAATGTCACAAATTTACCAGAAAATAGTTGCAAATTTAGAAGAATAAAGTCGTAAGCTTTTATGATAAAAACCTACAAATTTCCCCCCCAAAAAATGGAACATGCAATTAACCCTTTGAGTGTGAGAATTTGTGTGCCCCTAGTGGCAGAGCGTGGCACTGCGCCAGCCTTCTCACTCTGACTTTGTCAAAAGTAAGTGAGAAATTTCTTTTTTTTTTTTTAAATGTACTGATTTTTTGTTCATGTACTTTGAAGATAAGATGATGAGGTACCTCTGTACAAAAAACAGTGTCGAAAGACTGAACCATTTTTTTTTTGTGTAAACACGTCCAAAGTCCAGTTTTGACTGAGTTATGGAATTTAAAGAGGTGCCGTGACATTATGCAAATTAGATGCGTAAATTTATTCCTATCTGAAACTTTGGATCATATTTTACATCTTTCTAATTGACAGTAAGCCATTATCTCTTACCACTTTCAAGTTATAGCCTTGGAAATCTGAACTATTTTATTGACAAAAAATATTTACCACTCTTGACCACTAGGGGTTATGTCACAGTTTGGCAACATACACACTCATAGGGTTCAAAGAAAATGCAAATTCACAAGAAACAGGTCCCTAATTACCTCCGCCAAGGAGGTTATGTTTTCATCGACGTTGGTTTGTCTGTCTGTTTGTTTGTTAGCAAGATAACTCAAAAAGTTATGGATGGATTTTCATGAAATTTTCACAGATTGTCAGAAATGGGGTATCCTACAGATGATTAGATTTTGGTGGCGATCCGGATCACCGTCCACAAGAAAACCGCCATTACACAAAATGCCATTTTCGTGAATAACTACTGAACCACTAATCCTATCATTGTCAATCCAATTGCTTGTCATATGTTTTCATGGTCAAGGAATCTGAAAACATACACACAAACACTGTATGGGGGAACTGTGGCGCTTGGCGGAGGTCTGCGCTCTTCGAGTGCTTTTCTAGTTCATAATGAAATGAAAAAAATGAAATTGTAACAGAACAAAGGCACAGATGTACATGAAAAAAACTTCCAAATTTACTCATGTCCATGAGTGGCTAGTAACTTTGGAAAACTATTAGCCACAGGTGCTGAGGAACACAAAACATAATGTCAACTAGAAAAGCATGCATACCTCCGCTAAGGCTTTTTTCCTCCGTACATTGCAAAATAGGGCCTTGGTCGAGGTATGCTCTCATGGATCACTGCCAGAATCTAGTGAGTTTGTCTGTTGCCCAAGGACCACCTCTGGTGAAAATTTCCTCAAAATCAATCCATTAGTTTTTGCTTAATCCTGCTAAACCATCGCTAGAAGACTGAGCCTTGGTGGAGATATACGCTCGTGGATAACCTCCAAAATCGAATGGGTTCATCCTTAGGCCAAAGGCCACCTGAAAATTTCATCCAAAGCCACCCATTAGTTTTTGCGTAATCCTGCTAACAAACAAGCAAACAAACAAATAGACAAACAGACAAACACCAGCAAAACCATTACCTTCTTGGCGGAGGTAATAATAAAGTAAGCAAGTACATGGGCAGCTTCAACCTCAGAGGTCTGTAATTTATTTAACATGCACAGTCCTGATTCAGAACAGCCTCAACAATTTCCACCTTCCCCATCATATATTGCCAGTCTCTGATATCATACCCTTATAGCAAAATTGGTGTGGTCCAGTAGGGGCCCGAACTTGATATTCAATATGGCCAGTGTATCGCAAGGAATGATGGCAACAGGGCTGTCCGCTCCTATTTGCTGGACCTGGGCCATGTGCAAGCCAGAGCAATGCCAAATGTGCCACATTTGTTTGAGGATATCTGGGCCAAATATGGTGTTTTACACGTGGGCCACTTGAGGCTCGTATCTATTTTGCCCAGGCCCTACAAGGCCACCAGAGCCATATCAGTGCCTGAAGTGGCTGATATGTGGATGTTGTGTCCTTGCTATCTGGGTATAAACAGAATGCACATAAATTGATTAGCTAAATAATTTGCAGCATGAAATCCAAGATAAGTCCATGTATAAATCAGATGATAAAAATTATAAATATAATCTTGCATCAACAACGTGATTTCAGTGATAATCTAGAGCATGATGAATTAGCTTACATCCAGGCTCAGAGTTTCTTTACTCAGACATAGAAATGTGCACTCTCAACATGCATGACTGCAAATGCACCTGTCATACTGTTGAGACTAAAAACCTCACCCTACACAACAGAAAGAAGAAGGTCCTACTGGTTCTGTTGCAGTGACACCCCAATCCACCTGCCAGCTCCTCTTACCACTCTATAAATTGTTGAGCTGTGTTTTGATGAAGAAACACAACTAGATCAACAAACAAAAGATGAAATATACCAATCAGGCATAACTTTATGACCACCTACCTAATATTGTGGGATTTTTTTTTTACCCATTTCCCTGCCAAAACAGCCCTGACCCGTCGAGGCATGGACTCCACTAGACCCCTCAACACCTCAGACTTGTTGTGTTCCTCCAAATTCCCTAGATCTCAATCCAGTCGAGCATCAGTGGGGTGTGCTGGACAAACAAATTGGATCTGTTGCTAACATCTTGATACCAGAAACCACGGCACAACTTCAGGAGTCTAGTGGAGTCCATGCCTTGACAGGTCAGGGCTGTTGTGGCAGTAAAAGGGGCACCAACACAATATTAGGCAGGTGATCATAATGTTATGCCTGACTGGTGCATAATATAATGGAACTAAACCCTTAAAAACTGTAACACCTACCTGCAGCTATAAGCTAAGAGAATTGGGTGGTCATCCAACTCTACTACATGTATTTGTTTTAACATTTTGTGATTTTAATGCAGTGATTGTTCATGTCTTTTTTTGACAGTAAACGGCGTAAAAAGGTGAATCCTAATGGCAGTAGCGGAGGTAGCAATGGTGGAGGCAATGGACATAGCAGGGGCTGTGGAGGGTCAGGCCCTGGAAATGCATTGTGGTTGAGGCCAATTCACAACCTTCTGCAGCACCACCAGCACCAGCACTGTCGCCTCAGCAACGGCGGGCAGCACACTGCAACAGCTGAGCACCTGGACAAAGAAGGACACGTTCGAGGAGGAGAGGAGCTGGAGATGAAGTCGCTTTCTGTCCGGAGAGGAAGTGCAAATGGAAATAGCAGCGACAACCCCATGGGCATCACCCAGCGCATGGGGGCGTTACTTGGGCGACTGAATGGGGGGATGAACTATCCGACCATTCTGCCGTCCTTCGTGTGCAGCTACAGCAGTAAGACTCCCCCACCTCACTCAAAGCAGTGTGGGTCCAGTCCTGAGCAGCATCCACTGAACCACTCGGCATCCGAGCACGTCGAGACGCTGAGCAAACTTTACCAGCTAATGGAACAGCACAGTAAGAGGACAAACACTGCATACAGATACCAAAACAGAAGATTATCTTGAAAATCACTGCAGGTGTTAGAAAAGAGCTGCCATTTTCTCTCTTGCGCTGAAGTTTTCTAGACATTACCCTAAGGAGTCGCACATGTAAACAGGAATGTCAGACACACTGACGAGGGGATAGTAAATTACGCTTTAAAAAAACAACAGCCATAGTGAGAAGTAGGAATTCTAAATAATTTTCCAAATTGGATGTACATTGTCCTTAGGTATAACTTTGAGAGTGAATGGTTGTCTGTCTCTCTGTGTTGGCCCTGTGATGGACTGGCGATCTGTCCAGGGTGTACCCTGCCTCTCGCCCAAAGATGCTGGGATAGGCTCCAGCCACCCTGCAACCCGAAAAGGATTAAGCGGAAGAAGATGGATGGATGGATGGATGCACATTTCATTTAAATAATATATAAATTATCTGAAGAGAGTAATATTTAATATAGATTTACTTCTAGTATTTAAAGGCCAAATGTCACGTAACAGGGTACTTTAAATATCTTGAAACTAGATATAAAAGGGAATCGATCCGTTCGGGTCTTGGTGCATATGCTTCAGTAACAACGGAATATTCGTTAATTTAAAACTGCCGCGCTTGGCCTGACACGGCCCCTGGAATCGCCTGGGGAAGAAGGCGGAAGTGACAAAATCGATTGTACCCTAGTTTGATGCTTAGTTAGTTAGTTAATCCCGTCACACTATGAAGGTGTATATGGGCGGCGCCTATCTCCGTTTCTCTGACCCTAGGCCACACAGCCACTGTAAGTAGTGAAAGCTACAGCGGGGGGTCAGTCCTCTGGTAGCTCTGTGTGTAACTTTACTTTCCCCATTCCATTATGCGGAGCACCACGCTAGAAGGCAGAAAGCACCATTTTTATATGGTCTTTGGTATGACCCGGCCGGGATTTGAACCCCTGCCTCCCGGGTGTGGGGCGGATGCTCTACCAACTAAGCCACCACTCCGGTGGAAGAAGAAGAAGAAGGCGGAAGTGACGAAATCGATTGTACCCTAGTTTGATGCTTGGGGTATTTCAATTGATTGTTTATATGGAGACTGGAAGGTTGAAGTGAGCAACAAGAAAGAAAAAATTGGATATTTCACCCATACCTTAAAACGGGACTATCAGGGACAGCTGGGTAATAAGGGACACTTCTCTGGGAAATGTTTTCATACCTGTCAAGTGAGATGTTTTCGCCGTACTTCAACACCGTAAAAAGCGGCTATAAGGAACTGCGGAGCAACAAGGGACACCTCTCTGGGAAATGCCCCAAATGCAACTCGTGTTGTTATTGTCAAATATTTTAAGGATTCATGGATATTTGACAATAACAAAACAACTGAGCGTCCGGCGCAAAATTAAAAAAAAAAGCAGAATTCTGTATTTGTCAGGCGATCTCTGTCTGTTCCGCAACCGCTGCACAGCTCAACGTGTTAAACCATTTTCCTAATGACTTCTCATGGTAGTGAGAATAGCTCAAGCTGAGCGATCAGCCCGCCCAGACAATTAAACTAATGATTGACTCCACACTTCGAACAGTAGTGAGAATAGCTCAAGCTGAGCGATCAGCCCGCCCCGACAATTAAACTAATGAGTGACTCCACACTTCTCATGGTAGTGCGAATAGCTGACGCTGAGCGATCTGCCATCACCTGCTGTGGGTGATCACACACAGGAGTGCTCCTCAAGACACTCAGTTTTTTTTCCAGTATATTTTTTCTTTTGGGCGTACAGAAATGGCAATATGCCCGTTTTTGCTAAAATTGCATTTTCCCCGTATTTTCCTTAAAATATTTGACAATAACAACACGAACTACATTTAAAACATTTCCCAGAAAAGTGTCCCAAACCACTCCGCCGTCCCCCACAGCCACGCTTGGCACCAAAATACGGCGAAAACGTCTCACTTGACCGGTCTGAAAACATTTCCCAGAGAAATGTCCATTATTACTCCGCTGTCCCTTATAGCCGCGTTTTACGGTATTAAAATACAACAAAAACGTCTCACTTGACGGGTATGCGCCTCCATTTTCATATTGATCTGGTCAATTTCTTGACAGCAGCGGCTCTCCTCCACTGTAATAATAATGGCTTCCGAAAAATCAATATTTATGGGGCGCCCTGGACAGACCCCCTTCGGCTTCGCAATTCTGGAGGCAATTAATGTCCAGTTCAATGACATTTTCCACTGGTTCTGCTCTCTGGTCATCGTTGGAACTGTTGTCATCAGACAAAGCATCTGATTCCGTCTTGGACGGCTCGAACCTGTAAGGTTCTATGCCTCTGTCACTGTCTGAACCACTGACAAAAAAAAGGACAAAAAAAAAAGACAAAACTAAACTAATTTGTTCACAATCGCTGTCACTTTCCTTCATGACTGTCCAATGTTGATAAGTGTGAATGTGGATAGGCAGGGCAGCCAGGGTACAACTGGTGAAGTCAAAAACATGGGCGTGGTCTGGACTGGCTGTCACAAGCCAGCAAGCAAGGTGGGGCCTTCACCTGGTGTATTTTGTGCAATTATGTAAATACAGGTGGGTGATATGGTCTCCGGTATGAATATTTGGTTTAAGCTATGTGTATTTTATCTAAATTCGTTGTCATTTAGAAAAAAAAATTACGTGACATTTGGCCTTTAAGCATTGCATAAATTCTAATCTAATAAAGTTCAGCTACATTTGCATATGCTTCTTTAAGAGAGCCACCACTGGAGTTGGCTTCCCAGCAGAATTTCCCAGCATCCTCTGGGGCGGTCTTTATTTAAAGGGGTCATTCACTGAAAAATTGTGTTGTTTTTTTTAATGTTTTAACCTTCTGAACCTCCTTGGTTCCAAGGTTGTCATAGCCAGGAGCGGTACTGGGGTTAAGCTCCCAGTGCTCACAAAATGCTCCTTACGGCGTGCGTCTCGAAAAGCCTCTGACAACTAAGTCCAACTCCTAGCCTGCCCATGTGGTTTAGTCTCTAAGCCCGGCAGAACTGCTTTTACTAATAGGAGAAGGGGCGAGGGCGGATCTCTGGCGCCTTAAAACCAGATGCTTCGGGTAGATGGTGGCTCGTCAACCTGGGAAGGTAGCCCATCTAGGGGAAGGTAAACCCTGATTTCAAACCTCCGCTGCCTTGCGGCACACCCGGTCACGGGAAAGGCTTCGGGAGTCAACTCTGAGGAAAAATCCGGAGTCGGAGCCCCTAAGGCAGTTCTCTGTTGTGCTCAACATCGTTCTGGCAGCTCCTGCGACGGCGCTGGTGCCAAACTATAGCAGCCCTGCTGTTCCTTTGGATTCATCAGTGACGTGGAGAGGGGGGACATGCTGCATGGGTAACATCTTGTCCTCCATATCTTCCTGCCCAGGCTTGAATCCTACCAACGCCCAACGCTGGAAGGTAGAACACCGGTGCACATCGGCCTGTTCAGCCACAGGCGGTGCTGTTCCAGTAGAGTAGACGTTTAGGATTCTCTTCCATGGTCATCATAGACTGACGGAGGCCGACGACGAACCTTCTGAAAATACATCTGTTGGCCACGTGATTATCAAAAAACATCAAAATGTTCACTTCTTTGAAGAAAACACAGCCGTTATTGATTTTTGTCCGTGAAGATCCAATGTAACTCTTGCGTGTTTGTTCCTGGACATCATGAAAAGGTAAACTCATCCTTGATGCCATCCCGCTGGTCTATTATTGGCCAGCCTAAAGTCGCACAGATGTTGCGCACTCAAATGCTACTAAGGTATTGTAGCAACTGTTTATACTAACAGTATAAACTGCACTTACAAAGTGCAGTTTATATTGTTATTTATGTTAAATTTTAGTCACATAATAGACATCTCTTTTTACACTAATCCATAGTTGATAACTTGTGTCATTTTGGCTTCTTTTGTTATATTTTCACTTTGATGTTACATTGAACTGTTAGCATTAGCTTAGCTAGGTTGGCATCAGTCAGTCTAATGGCATAAGAGCTCGCTTCAGAGGGGAGAGGCTGAGAGCAAAGCCACCTGGCATTAGCTTAACTGATGATCCGGCTGGTTTTGATCACTATAGGGCTGTCTTTGCTTACGTCACCGATCTCATGAATGTGCAGAATGACGCATGGAGGTAACAAAAAGTGATGATTTCATTGCATTTTTATGGCAGTGTTAGCTAAATTAAACAGACAATTTCAAACTGGTGTGCAACTGGCTCGTGTAGCCATAAAAGATGGTGATAGCAATCAGAATACGTTTTTTAGATTCATATCGGCCACCAGAGTTTACCAAAGGAGGATTTTGTGGGCTGCCTTTTCATATGAGTTGACTGAGGGATGATATGACCCACGTCTCCATCTGGCCACAAATGGAGATTGCTCCTGCTGCAGGTATGTCTGTTTACCAAACTATGACTCTTATTTATCATTAAAAGTAACTTGCCTACACTTAAAGTTAATGTGAGCATGCAAAAAAAAAAAAACCACCCGAATTTGCATCAGAGGGCATTAATAGCTAAAATAGCATTAGCATAGAAACACGTCGGCTCGGTAGGAATATTAATTCCAATTTGAACTGTTTATCAGCCTCAGAGTAAACATATTAACACTGCAATTAAACTAGTTTAAAAATAAGACAAATGGACCAAAGCTCTATAGAACTGAAATGAAGTGTCGGGATTAACAGGGTGAACGAGTGTAAGTTTTTTCTTTTTTTTTAACAAGTGTAAACAAACCGCATCTCCCACATGGGAGACAGGAGGCTCTTTTTCCTGTGAGCTCCAGTGGATACATTTTGCAAATCTAAACATGACGGCTTTTTGGGGATTTCCACAGCAGGTACAATTTATTTTCTGTTATTGGAGTGTTCTGCCACTGTATAGCCAAGCTGGTGCATTATTCGTCGTTACAAATATCAATAAATATTGTTTCTGGACACTCTGTTGAATCATTCTTCCGCATGCTAGCTGGTAAACGGTAGGGACACTTTTTGAGATCACAGATTTAAAGTTTTGATCATATCTGATCTGATCTTGTGGTGAAAGCTCGTCATAATATTGATATGCTGTATTGTTTCAATGGTAAATTGCCAGCTTTTGTTGCCTCCGCGCTTTGCGTGTTCACATGAAGTACCCGGATGTGTAGACAGCCCTATATTCTATCAATATTCATCCTCACTGGAAACCTTGTACCAACACTTGACTATTTCACTCTTCCATGTTATTTTAGCTTAGTTCTCTAACCCGGACCCAAGGCAGCTATCTGAAGCTAGCAGTTTAACCACTGTTTCATGAACACTGAATAAGGGAGTTTCGCATTACGAGTGCGCATGTGCGGACTATGCGACCCGACATCTGGTTCAAAGGTCAGGACTACCAAACATTCCGCTAGCTGCCTTGCTTTTGTATAGAGACAGTACTGTCACACCTGAACAATTGCTGTTAAAAGTCTGCTTCAAGCTTCAAATTGCCGTTATGCCAGGTGCACATTGTGCCGTAGTGAAGTGTGGAATGGCATGTATCATCTAAAGCTTTGGAAAAAGCAAACTTGCAGCATACATGCGTGTAACTTGGGGACCAGCGTGTGCACATGTCCGCCGACATTCACGTTATATACATTCCCCGCGGAGCTGAAGGATCTGGACGGACGTAATTGTTGGATTAAAGCAGTAAGTCTATATTATAACATAATTAAATAGTGTTGTGTATCGTTCAAATGTCTAAACCCTGAAGTAGAAGGTACGGACAGGCAGCCCTGGATCTAGGACATAGTTCTTTGTATGTTGGTAATGAAGCTTGATCTACACACACATGTAATTAAGGCCATTGATAAATAGGCTGGTATAAATTAAAATTGCAAATCATTGAAAAGCTGTGGTACTTAAACTATAGTAGTATCGACCTATAGATCTAAGTAAGCAGGCTATGCCTCGTAGTGAAATTTACTCAAAATGACAAAACCAAAGTTGAGCTGTCAAATCACTCGATTACCTTCTTTGTAGTCATTTCAGAGTCTCGCAAGTAAGGGTGCTTGGTCCTTTGACAACAAAAAAATCTGCTATGTCAGCGTACGTACGGGGGGGCCATTTTGGCCAATTTCAGCAAGTGGCCGCGAATGTAAGCACAACTAGTTCATCCTTGCGTTTGCGGGTACAACCGGGAAGACCCCTACGCATCCAATATGCTCGTAGATCAGGAACTTTCCATAAATTAAATATATTGATAGAGCATGTTTGGTAGCCACGTTCCCATGATGCTTTGCACGAGCCGAGATGCGAAAGTCGCTTATTCTAATAACCCCCCCATCTCTCTCTCTCTCTCTCTCTCTCTCACACACACACTCACTCACTCATTCACTCACTCACTCACTCACTCACTCACCCACCCACTCACTCACTCACTCACTCACTCGCTCACTTACACACACACTGGAATCTTTTTTCATCTAACAACATTTGACCACATACTATGTTGCTCTTAGATGTGTGTACGCAGCTAGCTAGCATCAGTTAGCTGCCTTGGACCACCATTCGTGAATGATTCTGTATTTATTGTACTCCAGGGACTGGTCTTATCCTATTGACTACTGAAACCACACACTCTTGTTCAACAGTAATGTTTTATTTCCTTCATTCTTTAAGACAAATTTACGTTAGTTGGCTCAAGCTCTCTACCCCAGCCAGCAGCTAGTCAGCTAAAATTACCAATAGTGACGTAAGGGGGAGGTTGGAGGGGTGGTCAAATGCAACTCTAAAAAGGGGTTTACACAGGGGTGGAGATCATTGAGTGATCGTTGAATGATCCAGGTTTTGATCTGTCAATGCTTTTCAGGGATTTCCACATTCGCCACGGTCTCCTCAAAGTTTTGACTCCATCCAAAACAGACAAGGGTCTCCCAAATGATCCCAAACATCAAAAATTGACCCAATCTCTTAGCGATATCTGTGCTGTGTGTGAGATATGTATTAATATGAAAGTGTAAAATGAACACGTACCTCCAGGTGGCGCCTCCGCCCCGCCCTATATAAGGTCGGGTCAGCTATCTTATTATGCTCTCTCTCGCCTGAGCTTAGTTGGTGACCTGTCAATAACTGTCAGTGTGAGTAAAGTTCAATAAAGCTGTGCTCCAAGTCACCTCGCCTCTTCTGTTCAGCAGGTAATATCAGACATAACATTGGCGACGTTGGATTAAACCATGGAGGCATGCGTAACTTCAATTCAGCCTTTTCTCGAGTTTCCTGGGGAGCCGCCAGTGTCCTGGCAGAGATGGTTTGAAGCCTTTGAAATTTATGTTACCGCGCTGGGACTCGGTGAGCTCAATAAGCTAAGAGCCCAGGCGCTTCTTGTTCACAATTTGGGTATAGAGGGCCAGCGGGTCCTGCGAATGCTCGGTCCCTTGGACATCTATGAAGAGGTAGCAGAGCTGCTAGCTAGCCATTTCCACACCCCGGACAACGTGACGGTCCGGAGGATCCGCTTTCGGCAGCAGCATCAGTGGGTAGGTGAACCCATCCGGCAGTTTGTCACCGATTTGAAACAGCTTGCTAGCAAGTGCTGTTTCGGAGCCTTGGAGGAGGAAATGATTCGTGACCAGCTGGCAGAGCATACCTGTAGTGCCACATTGTGAGCTAGGCTACTTATGGCGCCAAATGAGCTCACGTTACCCAGAGCCGTCAAGCTAGCTCTCCAAATGGAAGCAGCGGACAAGCTAGAGCCTCTTGTCATGGCAAACGCCATGGACCTGGACAGTGAAGCTAGCTTGGACAGTGAGGAGACGGAAGCTAATGCTACAGCCGGGGATCGGCCCCAGGAAAGTCCCTTTGTATGGGCTGTGGGTTTGCGGCACACCACAAAAAGGCTAAGGACTGTCTGGTGAGAGGAGCACGTTGTAACAGATGTGGTTGCTTGAACCATTTTGCCAGGGTTTGCCGTGGATTTAACCCGGAGAGCCCACGGAAGAAATCACTCTGCCTGTCCCCGACAGCCATCCACACGGTGTGGGCTGAAAAACTACTGGGCGCCATGGTGGTCAAACACATCCAATTTCACCCAGGGTCGGTACCTAGACCGTCGAGCGACACCAATGGGCGGCTCCAGATGCCTCCGGAGCCCGGCCGTGGAAGGACGGAGGGTCTGCGGCTACGATGGTGAACGTTTCAGTGGTATTAGAAGAGGTCGGGGCAGGACCGAGAAGCACAGAGGATCAGTGTGCTCGACAACAACGTCTCAGACTGAGCTGGGCCCCGTTGAGGGTCCTGAATTGGGTTTGGAGCCGAGATTAGGAATGTCTGCTGCAAAAATGGGCCAGACGACAACCTGAGGAACATCGGGAGTGTCTGTGCATAGTGGACAAACTGGGTGCAGCGCACTTCAGGCTCTCTGATGGCTCGGTGTGGCATGCAAATCAGCTTCGGCGTGTCCGGGAGAAGACTCCGGGAGATGAGGCTGGACGTGGGACCAGATCGAGAGAGAGGAGGAGCGGCTTCAGCGTCCGGAGGGCCAGCCACCACCCTGAAGACCGGCAGTTTCCAGGGGCACATCTGCTGAGAGGGTACCCTGGGTCTCCATGCCA
The DNA here is from genome assembly GCA_020510985.1 of Pholidichthys leucotaenia. Classification (NCBI taxonomy): domain Eukaryota; kingdom Metazoa; phylum Chordata; class Actinopteri; order Cichliformes; family Pholidichthyidae; genus Pholidichthys; species Pholidichthys leucotaenia. The sequence continues at coordinate 377,383,754 of CM035838.1, forward strand.
GTTATGTCCTTTTTACTTGAACACTTGGGTTGTAAATAGTATATATTGAAGTTCTGTTGTTGTTGTGTTGGTGTTGTTGTTCAAAAAAAATGTTATAGAAGGGATATTGTTTTGTTTTTTTTTTTTCTTGTTTCGGAGCACGGCATGAAATTTTAGTTATTAATGGACTTTAAGTTACTCCAGCAGGTGGCAGAATAATCCACCTTGCCGTGTGGGCAGGACGGCAGTCCACCCGTCCTCCCGATTTTAGGTTTTGTTGTGTGAATGTGTTAGGCCATTTAGAGACATTAGTTTTCGTTTGTTAGTGCGTGATTCAGGTTCCAAATTTGGGAGGGTCTTAATTGAGTGAGTGGTTTTAGATTTTTTAAAGGGGGGGAGGTGAGAGATATGTATTTATTATGAAAGTATAAGATGAACACGCACCTCCAGGTGGTGCCTCCCCCCCGCCCTATATAAGGCCGGGTCAGCCATCTTATTATGCTCTCTCTCGCCTGTGCTTAGCCGGTGACCTGTCAATAGCTGTCAGTGTGAGTAAAGTTCAATAAAGCTGTGCTCCAAGTCACCTCGTCTCTTTTGTTCAGCAGGTAATGTCAGATATAACACTGTGTAAAGGAGCCCTTAGGAATTTAAAGAGACATGCACTGAAACTGTCATGATCCGCTACCGGGAAGGCAGAAAGACGGGCCCAAACACAGAGATGAGATTCAGCAGGTTTAATAACAGAAAACGCAGCTCGGAGCTGGACAGTCACTGGCAGACAAAAAGAACGAAAACAAACAGGACAAAATGCGGGTGAGGAGCACAAACAGTGCTTACGACGCGACAGTGAACTGAAAACTGAGTAGAACATATATACACAGACACTAATGAGAAATAATAACAAATGACTGGGATTAATTAAAAGAGAGGAGGAGAGGGTGAGAGGGAGAGAGACACAATCAGGTGCAGCTGTGAGGAATTAACAAAGGACCAATAATGATGGGCAGAATAAACAGAGAGCACTGTTGCAATGAGTAAACAAAAGATGACAGGATAAGGGTGATAACGATACACAAAATGAACCAAAAACTAAAGGCGAGGGCAGAATAACCATGCTGTCAACCAGAAAGAAACATAACTTAAAGAGTGGGACATGTTTGCAAATATGTCTACCCCCTTCCCCCCATGATAGAAACAATCCATTCTAAGAAAGGGCGCAAAACATGATTCACAATGATGCTGAAATAATTAAATAATTAAAAGCAATCTGACCACAATATATCACAGACATTTCAGTGAATGGGACCTTAAAAACAAAATAATTTAAAAAAATGATTATCAGATATTAGAAGCAAACATCTAAAAAAGTAGTCTCAGCAGAATTAATACAGCGGGGAAAATAAGTATTAAACACATCAACATTTTTCTCATTAAACATATTTCTGATGGAGCCACTGACCTGAGATTTTCACCAAATATCAGTAATAGCCCAAGTAATCCATACATACAGAGAAATCAAGGCAGCTGTGCTCACAAAACAAGTTACATTCAATAAAGTGGAATGACACAGGGAATAAGTATTGAACACACTTGGTGAAATTCATTTAATATATAGTAGAAAAGCCTTTGCTGGTAATCAAAGCTTCCAGATGCCTCCTTTATGGAGAAACAAGGTGCAGGCATTGCTCGGGAGTGATTTTAACCCATTCTTCCCCACAAGCTGTCTTCTATGAACTCTGATCTTCAGTTTGTTGCATAAATTTTCAATTGGATTCAGGTCAGGTGACTGACTGGGCCATTCTAGCAGCTGTATTTTCCTTCTATGGGGCCAGTTGAATTTACTTGGCTGTGTGTTTTGGATCATTGTCTTGCTGAAATGTCCACCCTCGTTTCATCTTCAGCATCTTGGCAGATAGCAACAGGTTCTTATCAAGGATGTCTCTGTACATTTGTCCATTCATCTTTCCTTCAATTATATGAAGTCTTCCTGTACCATGTGCTGAAAAACACCCCCACACCATGATGGGATGTGCATTGCAATCTCTCCTCCAAACATGCTGTGTGTTGTGGCATCCAAAAGGTTTGAGTTTGGTCTCATCTGACCAGACTATATTCTCTCAGTATGGTACTGGCTTACCGGAGTGGTGGCCTAGTTGGTAGAACAGCCACCTCACAACCTGGAGGTCATGGGTTCAAATCCCGACTGGGTCATACCAAAAATCGTATAAAAATGGTACATTCTGCCTTCTAACTTGGTGTTCAGCATGATAGAACGGGGAAAAGAAAGTTAACACACAGAGCTACCAGAGGACTGAACCCCACCACTGTAGGCTTCACTACTCACAGTAGCTGTGTGGTCTAGGGTCAGTGAAACAGAGATAGGCGCCGCCCCATACACCACATGGTGTCCCACGTGCTGTGGAAGGGGAATTAACTAACTTCAGTAGTGTGAAAAAGTGTTTGCCACTTCCTGATTTCTCATTTTTTTTTGTTTGTCACACTTAAATGCTTCAGATCATCAAACAAATTTAAATATTAGACACTATTAGACCCCCTCATGGATCGTCACCTTATCGTGGTGGGGGGGTTTGCATGCCCCAGTGATCCAAGGAGCTATGTTGTCCGGGGCAGTTTGCCTCTGATAGGGTCACCCAACACAAACTGGTCCTGGGTGAAGGGCCAGACTAAGAATGATCCAACAGACTCTCATGATAAATTCTAGATCAAGGATTCAGTGTACCCCGCCCGGTATGGGGTTACCGGGGCCCCACCCTGGAGCCAGGCCTGGGGGAGGGGCTCGATGGCTAGCGTTTGGTGGCCGGGTTTCCACCCATGGGACCCAGCCGGGCTCAGCCCGAAGGAGTTACATGGGTCCGCCCTCCAGTGGGCTCACCACCTGCAGGAGGGTTCATGGGGGTCCGGTGCTATGTGGATTAAGTGGCGGTCAAAGGCGGAGACCTCGGCGGACTGATCCCAAGCTTTCTAAACTGGCTTTTGGTACGTGGAATGTCACCTCTCTGGTGGGGAAGGAGCCGGAGCTGGTGTACGAGGTTGAGAGATACCTGCTAGATATAGTCGGCCTCACCTCAACACACAGCTGTGGTTCCGGAACCAGTCTCCTGGAGAGAGGCTGGAGCTTGGCCTTTTCTGGAGTTGCCCTGGGCGAGAGGCAACGAGCAGGGGTGGGTATTCTTGTATCCCCCCACCTTGCTGCCTGTATACTGGAGTTTTCCCCGGTGGACGAAAGGGTTGCTTCTCTGCGCCTTCAGGTTGGGAAACGGGTCCTTACCATCATTTGTGCCTATGCACCAAATGATGGTTCAGAGTACCCACCCTTTTTGGAGTCTGTGACTGGGGTGCTGGAGGGTACTCCTCTTGGAGACTCCATTGTCCTACTGGGGGACTTCAATGCGCACGTGGGCAACAACAGTGAAACCTGGAGGGGGGTGATTGGGGGAACGGCCTGCCCGATCTAAACCCGAGTGGTGTTCAGTTTTTGGACTTCTGTGCTAACCACAGTTTGTCCATAACGAACACCATGTTCAAGCATAAAGGTGTCCATATATGCACCTGGCACCAGGACACCCTAGGTCGCAGGTCGAGGATCGATTTTGTTATCGTGTCATCAGACCTGCGACCGTATGTCTTGGACACTCGGGTAAAGAGAGGTGCAAAGCTGTCAACTGATCACCACCTGGTGGTGATTTGGATCCGATGGCAGGGGAGGAAGCCATTCAGACCTGGTAGACCCAAATGTATAGTGAGGGTGTGCTGGGAATGTCTGGCTGAGGCCCCTGTCCGGGAGGTCTTCAGCTCCCACCTCCGGAAGAACTTCAATCACATTCCGAGGGAGTCTGGAGACATGGAGTCTGAATGAGCCATGTTCTCCACCTCTGTTGTTGATGCAGCAGCCCAGAGCTGCGGCAGCAAGGTGGTCGGTGCATCTCGTGGTGGCAACCCCCGAACCAAGTGGTGGACACCAGTGGTGAGGGGGGCCATTAAGCTGAAGAAGGAGTCCTATCAAGCTTGGTTGGCTTGTGGGACTCCCGAAGCAGCTGAGGTGTACCAGCAGGCCAAGCGGAGTGCAGCTCAGGTGGTTGCTGAAGAAAAACCCTGGGTATGGGAGGAGTTCGGTGAGGCCATGGAACAAGACTTTCGGTCGGCCTCGAAGAGATTCTGGCAAACTGTCCGGCGGCTCAGGAGGGGAAAGCAGCCGTTGTGAGAATTTGGTTCGTATTGCCAACACTCGGTCAGACTCATTCCCAGTGAGAGTTGGACTCCGCCAGGGCTGCCCTTTGTCACCGATCCTGTTCATAATTTTTATGGACAGAATTTCTAAGCGCAGCCAGGGAACGGAGGGTGTCATGCTTGGTGACCACAGGATCTCATCTCTGTTGTTTGCAGATGATGTTGTCCTGTTGGCTTCATCCAGCAATGACCTACAGCCCTTGCTGGGACAGTTTGCCGCTGAGTGTGAAGCGGCTGGGACTAGAATCAGTACCTCCAAGTCCAAGTCCATGGTGCTCAGCTGGAAAAGGTAAATTGTCTTCTCTGGGTTGGGGACAGGCTCCTGCCCCAAGGGGAGGAGTTTAAGTATCTCAGGGTCTTATTCACGAGTGAGGGGAAAATGGAGCGAGAGATTGACAGACAGATCGGAGCAGCATCTGCAGTGATGCGGACATTGTACCGGTCTGTTGTGGTGAAGAGCGAGCTTAGTTCTAAGGCAAAGCTGTCAATTTACCAGTCAATCTACGTTCCTACTCTCACCTATGGTCACGAGCTTTGGGTAATGACCAAAAGAACAAGATCGCGGATACAAGCGGCTGAAATGAACTTTCTCCGTAGGATTGCTGGACTCACCCTCAGAGATAGGGTGAGGAGCTCAGTCATCTGGGAGAGGCTCAGAGTAGAACCGCTGCTCCTCCACATTGAAAGGAGTCAGTTGAGGTGGTATGGGCATCTGATTAGGATGCCTCCTGGACGCCTTCCACTTGAGGTGTTTCGGGCACGTCCCACTGGGAGGAGACCCCGGGGCAGACCCAGGACTCAGTGGAGAGACTATGTCTCCCAGCTGGTCTGGGAACGCCTTGGTATCCTCTCTGAAGAGCTGGAGCAGGTGGCTGGGGAGAGGGAAGTCTGGGCTTCTCTGCTTGAACTGCTGCCTCCGTGACCCGGACCTCCGGAAAAGCGATAGAAGATGGATGGATGGAACACAAGTAAGCACAAAATGCAGTTTTTAAATGAAGGTGTTTATTATAAAGGGAAAAAAATCCAAACCTACATGGCCCTGTGTGAAAAAGTAATTGCCCCCAAAACCTAATAACTGGTTGGGCAACCCTTAGCAGCAACAACTGCAATCAAGCATTTGTGATAACTGGCAGTGGGTCTTTTACAGTGCTGTGGAGGAATTCTGGCCCACTCATCTTTGCAGAATTGTTGTAATTCAGCCACACTGGAGGGTTTTCGAGCATGAACCACCTTTTTAAGGTCATGCTACAGCATCTCAATCGGATTCAGGTCAGGACTTTGACTAGGCCACTCCAAAGTCTTGATTTTGTTTTTCTTAAGCCATTCAGAGGTGGACCTGCTGGTGTGTTGTGGATCATTGTCCTGCTGCAGAACCCAAGTGTGCTTCAGCTTGAGGTCACAAACAGACGGCCGGACATTCTCCTTCAGGATTTTTTGGTAGACAGCAGAATTCATGGTTCCATTTACCACAGCAGGTCTTCCAGGTCCTGAAGCAGCAAAACAGCCCCAGACCATCACACTACCACCACCATATTTTACTTTTGGTATGATGTTCCTTTTCTGAAATGCTGTGTTACTTTTACACCGGATGTAATGGGACACACACTTTCCAAAAAGTTCAACTTTTGTCTCGTCAGTCCACAGAGTATTTTCCCAAAAGTCTTGGGGATCATCAAGATGTTTTCTAGAAATACTGAGACAAGCCTTTATGTTCTTTTTGCTCAGCAGTGGTTTTCGTCATGGAACCCTGCCATGCAGGACATTTTTGCCCAGTCTGTTATGGTGGAGTCATGAGCACTGACCTTAACTGAGGCAAATGAGGCAGTTCTTTGGGTTTTGTGGAGTCTTTTGTGACCTCTTGGATGAGTCATCGCTGCACTCTTGGGGTAATTTTAGGTTCACCACTGTTCCATATTTTCACCATTTGTGGATAATGGCTCTCACTGTGGTTTGCTGTAGTCCCCAAGCTTTAGAAATGGCTTTATAACCTTTTCCAGACTGATAGATCTCAATTACTTTGTTTTCTCATTTGTTCCTTAATTTCTTTGGATCACAGCAAGATATCTAGGTTTTGAGGAGCTTTTGGTCTACTTCACTTTTTCAGGCAGGTCCTATTTGCCAGTTATTGCAAACGTTTGATTGCAGTTGTTGCTGCTAAGGACAGCCTAACCAGTTATTAGGTTTAGGGGGCAATCACTTTTTCACACAGGGCCATGTAGGTTTGGATTTTTTTACCCTTCATAATAAACACCTTCATTTAAAAGCTGCATTTTGTGTTTACTTGTGTTATTTTTGTCTAATATTTAAATTTGTTTGATGATGTGAAACATTTAAGTGTGACAAACACACAATAAATGAGAAATCAGGAAGGGGGCAAACACTTTTTCACACCACTGTAACTAATGGTACTGGCTTGCCCAGATGTTGTGCAGCAAATTTTAAATGAGCGTCAACATGTTTTTGTTTTAAGTAATGGCGTCTTGCGAGTTGAGTGGGCGTAGAGCCTATGTCAGTTGAGTGCATTACATATTGTTTTCTTTAAAACAGCAGTATCTGCTAACTCCAGGTCTTTCTGGAGCTCTGCATGAGTGGTCTTTGACTCTTTGATAACTCTTCTGATATTTCTTTTAATTCCTCTGTCAGAAATCTTGCGAGGAGCTCCTGGTCATGGCCGGTTTATGGTAAAATGATGTTCTTTCCACTTCCGAGTGATGGCTCCAACAGTGCTCACTGGAACATTCAGCAGTTTATATATGTGCCTGTAACCAATGCCATCATTGTATTTTGCAACAATAAGATTGCAAAGGTTTAGAGAGAGCTCTTTGCTTCTACCCATCATGAGTTCTTTGTGGTGTGACAATCTGATATTCAGACCTTTTTAAAGGCTATCAGTCAGGACTTAAACAGCTGAAATTAATTTGCACTGATGGGGGATGGGATGGCTTCCTAAATTCTGATGGATTTCAGCTGGTTTCTTGGCTTTCTATGCCTTTTTCCACCTCTTTTTCTTTTTCTTCCAGTTCCGGCGCCACACAAGTTGGCTGCCTTTTGCAACAGCGGCTCAATTCTGAGTCTTTTTATCTTCCTTCTTTCTGATCCGGTGATAACTTTCTGATCCGGCACACCTTTCACTCTATATATATCACGAACACACAGATTGCCCCAAAGGTCTCCCGAGTCGGCGGACGGAGCCTCTGTTTATAGCAGGAGACGATACAGCAGGGAAGAGCTAGCTAGCACTCAACCGCCACCCGGTGCTAACGGAGAAACTCGACATACCGGGAGAACTGAAGCGAAAACGACGCGGATGCCGGGCTGGAGTTTAGGCGGCGTGCAAGAAATATAAGACAGAATAATAAAGAGCGATGGCAAGAACCAAGCAGACCGCCCATAAATCTACTGGAGGAAAAGCCCCCAGGAAGCAGCTGGCCACCAAGCTGCTCGGAAAAGCGCTCCGGCCACCGGCGGAGTGAAGAAGCCTCACCGTTACAGGCCTGGTACCGTGGTTCTGAGAGAGATCCGTCGCTACCAGAAATCCATGGAGCTGCTCATCCGTAAGCTGCCCTTCCAGCGCCTGGTGAGGGAGATCGCTCAGGACTTCAAGACCGACCTGCGCTTCCAGAGCTCCGCCGTCATGGCTCTGCAGGAGGCCAGCGAGGCCTACCTGGTGGGTCTCCTCGAGGACACCAACCTGTGTGCCATCCACGCCAAGAGGGTCACCATCATGCCCACAGACATCCAGCTGGCCCGCCGCATCTGCGGAGAGAGAGCTTAGACTTTCTGCTGCACATCCACCAACCACAATGCTCCGCACTGTGTGTCTATACTGTATATATATACTGTATATATATATATATATATATATATATATATATATATATATATATATATATATATATATATATATATATATATATATATATATATATATATATATATATATATTAATATGTACATATGTATACTAGCTGCTCTTGTTTTTTCTTGCCTTCTGATTGTTGCTCTGAGTGTTGCTATCCCTGTGCTGTTGCAATCCTGGAATTTCCCCATTGTGGGACTAATAAAGGCTTATCTTATCTTATCTTATCTTATCTTATCTTATCTTTTTCTTCATGTGTTCAACATTTATTCTCTGTGTCGTTCCACTTTATTAAATATAACTTGTTTTGTGAACACAGTTGCCTTGATTTCTTTGTATGGATGGATTACTTGGGTTGTTACTGATATTTGGTGAAAATCTAAGGTCAATGGCTCCATCAGAAATATGTTTAATGAGAAAAATGTTGATGTGTCCAGTACTTATTTTCCCCACTGAATTTCTTTCTTTTTTGTCTACTTTCTTTTTTCTTTACTATACTTTAACTCTCCTTCATCTTTTACAATGGGTCCTTCAGACTTCCCTTGTGTTCGATCATGAATTAGTCATTGCACTCCCTTCTGTCACATTCTCTTTTAGCACGTGCCCTCACCCTCCTCTTGAGCTTGACCTGAGGTAACCTGTGGCTACATCTGTGGTGTGTCTGCACGGCTCTCAAGAAGCACTTAGAGTCCTGACAGGAAATCCATGTCTCAAGTGATACAGTCATCAGTGCAGAAAGGTGGATAAAAGGGGAAGGATGGACTGGATCGACACTGTGTGTGGGGGAATGGCTGATGGAGGAGAAGTTGGCAGTGTTAAGTGACATAAACAAAAATGCAGCTGTGGAAATGTATAGTCTGAAAAATATGAAAGAGGAAAGGAGAAAATTTAGAGCTCAAAGTGAAGCATCAAAGATTTGGAATCCAGATGGTGAGGATAATGGAAGGATACATAGAGAGAAAAGTAAATTAGATCAAATAAAAAAAAAAAAAACAAGAATAGAAAAGAGGAAGAAGGAAAGAGTTAGGATTACTTCAGGGGATTCATAAAGGGCTTTAACAGACCTAGAAGAAGAAAAACATGCTGTTGCTGTAAATTAGTTTTTTGTTTTGTCCTGAAGAGCTGCAACACACTATTCACATCAAATTTAATTATACACACACAATAGGCTTTTGTTAATTTACTTAAGTAAAAAACGTTGTGCCATGTGATGAGTTCAAATAATACAGAAAACCAATCTCATCCATCACATTGTTTACCTTGTTCTGTGTTCACTGATGTAAATGTAGCTTTTTTTAAGGGTGCTTTCACAGCTTACCTGTTTTTTGCGGACTTTCAGAATTTTCAGGTTGATTCTGACCAAAACTTTAGGTGTAAAACCTCCCTTGAACCATGGTTCGGAGCAAAGAGAAAATTTGGTGTGGCAACAAGAGGTGATCTTGGTCCAGATCAAACTGAACCTTGGTCTAGATTGTGAAAGCAATAAGAAAAAAAATGAGTCGTGGTTGCACTTGGAGAGAGGAAATATGGCTATTAGCAGCATAAATAGTCAGATAAAAAAATCATAAAATTTCACCTCAGAGGGTGAGTAGCATGTTTGCTAACTACCAGTCTGTGCTAACAACACAAACGTTGTCATGACAACAAGATGGGGGCACATCACATAAAGTTGTTGGAAAAAAGAGCAGTGTGAAACCCAACCTAACTGGACCAAATACAGACATCCATCCATCCATCCATGATCTTCTACTACTTATCCGGGGGTCTGGGTTACGGAGGCAGTTGTCTAAAGGTGGAGTCACACTACAATGTTTGGACTGACTTTTGCTGATGTTTTGGTAAATGTCAGGCTCTGCTGGCAAAAGTTAATGATTGCTGGTGTTTGTTGGCAAATACTGACAAAAGCTGTGTTCTTTGAAAATCTTTAGCATGCTGAAAATTTGCCAGTTTGGAAATACACGTTGGTGAAAGTTGTGCTCAGTTTGTAAAAGTTCCTGAGCACTGGGCTAAGTGATGCAGAGTTTATCTAAGTCAGCCTAAGTTAAAGCTGGGATCACACTTTAGCGTTTGAACCGACTTATACAGACATTTTGAAAAATCAGACAAATCAGTCCAAATGTTGGTGTGATTACCTTTGTGAGCAGTTTTTTTTTTTTTTTTTTTTTTTTTTTTTATCCAGCACACACCAACTTTTACGAACTCTTGCTAGTATTTGCCAGCATTGTATTCAGCGTTGGCAAACCTTTGCCAACTTAGGCTAGCATATGTGTAGCTGTTTGCCAACTTAGGTTAACTTAAGCAAATGAATACTCAACGCAGGTCAGCTGACATCAGCGTCAGCAGATGCTCATATAAACATCAGCATTTGTGAAGGCTTCCTGCCATTCTGGACCTGCTTTTGGAGTGAACGCATCTCCCATGGACATACATTTCAGTATTTTTTTTTTATATATTCCTATGTAGTTACTTCTGCATACATACCCTTTTCCCCTGTTTGTTCATTCATTCATTCACTCATTCATTCATTCCTCTAAAAAAAATACAATAAACAGACTCCAACAGTAAGTCCGCAATTAAAATGTGAATGTGGATGGAATTAAAAAAAAAAAACTATTTAGTGTATCATCATATAAATAAAATGACGGCTGATTTATATTTTGACTGTTACAACTGTCTCCATTAAAATAACGTAAAATCCTGTTAAATGACATTTACTTTTTGACACCACATTAGTGCTGTTTGAATCCCCACAATGGAAGCCAAACCAATAAATCTTGGAGAATGATTATGCACGGAGCAGAAAATTAAGAACAGTAAATTTGTCAGTGAGGAGATTTTTTTTCTTTTGGGCTGTCACATTTTTGGGAGATTATATATATATATATATGTATATATGTATATATATATATATATATATATATATATATATATATATATATATATATATATATATATATATATATATATATATATATATATATATATATATGTGTGTGTGTGTGTGTGTGTGTATATATATATATATATATATATATATATATATATATATATATATATATATATATATATATATATATATATATATATATTCTTTTTTTAATTCCCCCTTCTTTCTATTTCTCTTTCATCCGTGCATGTCTGGAGTGAGTTTTGGTCTAAAAACATCTGCTTCCACTGACATTTCAGTCAATGTGATGATCTGGTGAGCGCGCGGCCCCTCCCTTTCTGTAGGAGGTCCTTCGTCTTTTTCCCGGGCTCCGCAGGTCATCAACGCACCTGCGTGTGTGGTGTGCTCACCTGTCTCCTGATCATCTTCACCCTGGACTGCCTTCTCCACCACTATCCGGCTGCAGCCTAGCTTCTGTCACCGAGCGCACAGAGCCAGTCTCCGTCCTTCTTTCCGGGAACCACTGGGAGTCGCTCTTGTCCTTCATTCTCCCTAGTTCATCCTCCCCAGTGATTCTGGGTTACCCTTGGCTCCAGAAGCACAACCCTATTATCAATTGGGCACAAAACTCAAGTTTTTCCTGGAGTCCCTTTTGTCTAGCCTCCTGCCTCAGTTCAGCCGCGTGTTCACTGTCTCTTTTCATCTCCTCCCCTCCGGCGGAGCCGCCGGACCTCAGCCTCATACCTGAGGTCTACCATGACCTTGGGGAGGTCTTTAGCAAGTCAAGTGCTTTCTCTTTGCCTCCACACCGCTCTTATGACTGTGCTATCGACTTCTTCCCGGGTCGTGGTTGCCATCTAGTCGGCTCTAGTCTTTCTGGGCCGGAAAGGGAGGCAATGGAAAGCTATATTAAGGACTCACTGAACACTGGCCTCATTCAGCTATCTTCGGCTGCTCTTGGGGTGGGGTTTTTCTTTGTCGGGAAGGAGGATGGATCCCTGCGTCCGTGCATCGATTGCCATGAGCTTAACGTGATAACTGTCAAAGATAGGTATCCTTTTTCCCTAATCAATTCCGCGTTCGAGCTCCAGCACACACGGGTGTTTTCCAAACTTGACTTGCGCAACACATATCATTTGGTCCACATATGCGAAGGGAACAAATGGGAGACAGCCTTCAAGACACATCTGGGGCACTTTGAATACCTAGTGATGCCGTTTGGGCTCACTAACGCTCCAGCTGTCTTCCAGCGCATGATCAACGACGCCCTCCACAATATGGTCAATCAGTTAGTTTTTCTTTATCTCGATGATATTTTGATTTTTTCCCGCACGCCAGAGGAACACGCAGTCCATGTCCGGGCCATGTTACAGCGGTTCCTGGAGAACCAGCTCTTTATGAAGGCCGAGAAGTGCAAGTTCTCCACCCATTCCACTTCCTTCCTGGGCTTTATTGTAGCCGAAGGGGAGTTGAGGGCTGACCTGGCCAAGGTGAAGGCTGTGCTTGATTGGCCTACCCCGCACTCTTGCAAACAGCTCCAATACTTTCTGGGCTTTGCTAATTTCTACTGGAGATTCATTCGGAATTACAGCAGGGTTGCACAGCCTCTCACTCAGCTGACCTCGATCAAAGCGCTCTTTAAGTGGTCTGAGGCAGCAGAGCAGGCTGTCACCGAATTGAAAGCCCTATTTTCCAACACACATCTTGGCCCAGGTCAACCCTCAGCTTCAGTTCATAGTGGAGGTGGATGCTTCTGACTCGGGGGTGGGTGCTGTCCTCTTGCAGCATTCAGCCTCCAATCAGAAGCTCCACCCATGCGCGTATTTCTCTTGGTGGCTTACGCCAGCCGAGAGGAATTACGACGCAGGGGACTGAGAGCTGCTCGAGGAATGGAGGCACTGGCTGGAGGGAGCCATTCACCCCATCATTGTGTGGACCAACCACAAAAACTTAGAGTACCTTAGGTTGGCCCGCAGGTTGAACTCCAGGCCGCCCTGAGATGTGTGGCTTCCTACAACTCGTCCACCTGGAGCTCTCATCTGACCTGGGTGCAGTATGCCCATAACTCTGCCATCTCCTCTGCCACCGGAGTCACACCGTTCGAGGCATCTATGGGTTACACTCCCCCCCTCCTGCTGCCGATGGCGGAGAGGGACGTGGCTGTACCATCCGTGGGGGCCCACGCTCGTCACTGCCGCCGCTTGTGGAGAGCCACCCGGGCTGCCCTTCTCCATTCGGCCAAGTGGAATCATCAATACGCGGAACCGCAGACGGGTCCCGGCGCCCAAATACGTGGTTGGTCAGAGTATGGTTGTCGGCAGAGCAGGTTCCTTTAAAGACGGAATCGAGAAAGCTGTCACCTCGCTTCCTTGGTCCATTTCCTATCTCAAGGATCATCGATGATGTAACGGTCCGTCTAAAGCTTCCGCCGACACTCCGTATCCACCCCACGTTCCACTGTCCAAGATCAAGCCCCTCTCCGCCAGTCTTCTCAGCCCCCCCCCCATCCAAGCCGCCTCCTCCTCCTTGGCTCCTAGATGGCCAGACCACCTATACTGCACAGAGGATTCTGGACGTTCGCCGCCAGGGCTGGGCTCTACAATTCTACAATATCTGGTCCACTGGCAAGGCTACAGACTGGAAGAAAGATCATGGATTCTCGGGTCCTTTTTCCACGACAAGGGAATGGTCCAAGCCTTTCACCGGGCTCACCCCAACAAACCCAGTGGGTTGCCAGGAGGTGCCCCTCAAGTGGGGGTCACTGTGATGATCTGGTGAGCGCGCTCCCCCTCCCTTTCTGTGGGAGGTCCTTCGTCTGTTTCCTGGGCTCCGCAGGTCATCAACGCACCTGTGTGAGTGAACGCACCTGCTGCCTCTTCACTGCCAGCACTTAAAAGGACCTGCTTGTGAACATTTTGGCGCTGTCTCGTTGGGTACTGCTGCCTTAAACAAAGTTTAGAATTATGTCTTTAGGAACTCAGCCTAATCCTCCTTTTCCTCCTCTCTCCCCAGGTTGCTGCCATCTCTGCGGTGCATCTCCAGGATTGTGGTGCGCTCACCTGTCTCCTCATCATCTTCACCCTGGACTGCCTTCGCCACCCGGTCAGACTCCCCCCAGCTCCTCTCCTCTCCAATTCCTCCACCAGCTCTGCCCTGCTGGCTTCTCTACCTCCTCGCTGGGTTCCTTTGCCGGGCTCTCTGCTCACCTGTAGTAAGGTAAACCCCTGCTCTAATCCATTATTCCCAGTCTCACTCCTCAATACTAACCAGCTCTTGTCTCTCTTTCCCCACAGGCTGTGTGTTCCCTCGGCGTGCACTGCTTTCACTTCGGTTGTATGTTTTTTTAATAAAGTTGTGTTTCACGTTTCTACTCCGCATTTGAGTGTCTTCTCTGGTGTTAGCTGCCTTGCACGTGAGCTTTACACTTCCAGTCATGACACAACATGACAGTGGAGCTTAACTTAGGCTGATTTAGGTAAACTCTGCATAACTTAGCCCTGCGCTCAGGAACGTTTACAAACTGAGCATAACTTTCACCAACGTTTATTTCCAAACGTCGGCAAATTTTCAGGATGCTAAAAATTTTCAAGGAATACAGCTTTCGCCAGCGTTTGCCAACAAACACCAACTATCATTAACTTTTATCATCTTTTGCCAGCAGAGCCAGACGTTTGCCAAAACGTCAGTAAAAGTTGGTCAAAACGTTGTAGTTTGAATCCACCCAAAAACGCAGGTCCAGAATGGCAGGAAACCTTCACAAACACTGATCTTTGAATGAGCATCACCTGATGCTGATGTCAGCTGACCTTTGCTTAGTATTCCTTTGCTTAAGTTAACCTAGGTGGGAAACAGCTGCACATACACTAGCCTAAGTTGGCAAAAGTTTACCAATGCTGAATGCATCGCTGGCAAATGCCAGCAAAAGTTTGTAAAAGTTCATAAAAAATACCTGCTCACGAACGTAATTTCCCCAACATTTGGACTAATTTCTCTTGATTTTTCAAAATGTCTGTAAAAGTTGGCCCAAATTCTACAGTGTGAACCCAGCTTCAGCTGAGAAGCCCAGACTTCCCTCTTCCAAACCACCTCCTCCAGCTCTTTATGGAGGATGTCAACGTTTTCCCAGGCCAGCTGGGAGAATCTCTCCACTGTGTTCTAGATCTGTTCTAGGTCTGTTCTGGGGTCTTCTCCCAGTTGGTAGGAGACACCGGGATCAGACGCCCAAACCACCTTAACTGGCTCCTTTTGACGTGGAGGGGTAGCAGCTCTCTTCTGAGCCTCTCTCGGATGACTGAACTCCTCACCCTGTCTCTAAACCCATAGACTGAGTTCACATGTATTCGCGTCACGTGTCTAAATTTACTCATGTTTGGTCTGAGTGCACCTTCAGGGTGAGTCTAGCCACCCTATGGGAGAAATGTCACTTGTATCTATGATCTCGTTCTTTTGGTCATTACCCAAAGTTCACTGCCACTGATGAGGGTAGGAACATGGATTGAGTGGTAAATCAACAGCTTTGCCACCAGCTCCCCCTTCACCACGACAGACCGGTACATTTGCATCACTGCAGATGTTGCACCAATCCATCTGTCCGTCTCCCACTCCATCCTCTTCTCACTGGTGAATAAAACCTCAAGACACTTAAACTCTTTCACTTCTATCCCAGAGATTCTCATCCCAGCCGCTTCACACTCAGTAGCAAACCTTCCCATGACACCCTCTTTTTCTTGGCTGCACCCATAAAATTCCTGTCCATAAATATTATGAATAGGATCTGTGACAAAGGGCAGCCCTGGTGGAGTCCAACTCTCACCGGGAACAAGTTTGACTGATTGTTGGCGATATGAACCAAAACTCTCCCAGTGGTTATATAGAGACCGGATAGCTCATAGCAGCAAGCCCAATACTTCATATCCCCGAGGCATTCCCCTCAAGAAACCTTGAGGGATGCAGTCAAATGCTTTTTCCAAGTCCACAAAACACACGTAGACTGGTTGGGCAAACTTCCACAAACTCTTTATAGAATCCTTAAGAGGAGAAGAGTTGGTCCGATGTGCCATGACCAGAACAAAAACCACATTGTTCCTCCTGAAGACGAGGTTCAACCAATGGCCAGACTCTCCTCTCCAGTACCTCTTCAAGAAGGGGGAGCGGGGGGGGGGGGTGGGTGTGTTCCAACTTCAGAGGGGTCACACTCCTCAGCCTCACTGAGTGAAGTAATATGAGCCTTGTCCCATTTGGTTATAAATGCTCCTTGGTCATAAATACTCTGTAAAACATGAATGAGCAATTCTAACTACAGGACATATTCAATACTCCAATGCAGGGTCATTGTTGGTAAGAAACGTCATTATTTTCCCTTTTATAACATGTGTTATAGCATCTTATTAATGATTTATAAAGTGTTTACAACTTAATCAATAACCTACTTACAAACTCTTTGTACTTGCTTCATTAGGGCAGTCTTATTGTAAAATATGACTGGATTTACTAAGATTATTTGTGAGTGTTAACAGTAAGGAGTGAAGAGTATAAGTATTTTCTTTCTTTTATATAAATCAGTAAAACACTAACATTTTTTACACTAATTTTCACAAGTTTAAGGTATGCCATAGATAGTTTCGTCAACAACTTTTTGTGCTTTTGAAGAGCCGATGTTTTCCCGAAGTCAAAGTTTTGTCTCTGTTAGTTTTTTGCTATGCTTTGCATTTCCTGTGTAGTTAAAGAAAAAAAAAAGCTGTAGTCAGAGAACAGAAAGTGAGGGGAGGTATCTGGTATCTCAAACTGTAGGCGAGCTAGCAGTACTTGCTGCTAGATCTGAATTTGTATGGCTTCTCTATTGGTAAAGAACAGCCATTTAGGACTACTTGCAAAATTTCACTGATATTATGCTCACCTGGCTGTATCATGATACCACATTACATTGTTGTGCATTTCTTTCACACTAGTGTCTCTCTCTAGTCTTCATATTCCTGATAGAAATCGCACAGCAAGGTGACAAAGTGTTTTGACTCCATTAAAAATTACTTGGATGATATTTGATATATTAAGCTATTTAAGGTTGATATGTTCATTAAAAAGCACCAGAATTGACTATCAATCAATGACATAGCATTGAAACATGATGTGTTTTTATTACTAATGATGAAATTTACTGCCTCGTTGATTCAAAATGTGATGGCCGGGTGCTATTAAGGAGGTGAGCATTAATAATTGAAAGGCTCTTTGTCTCTGTTTGTGGCTAATTAATTGGGTTTCACATAAAAAAAAAAAAAAAACTGCATGTGCTTTATAAGAGCTGAAGGTACTACTCTAAAGAAGGAGGAAATTACAGGGCTGTTGTCGATATACTCATTAACGAAAACTCACTCAACCCGTTTCATAAACCATATGAAAAATCAAGTTCATCAACACGTGTGATGCCTATAATAATAATGCATATGGACAACCAGAGACAAATAAAGTTGCAATAGGACTCGCAAAAGACACCTTCTCGAGACTCCGGTTGTTCCTCACATATCGGCAACTTTCCATCAAACTCAAAATCTGGTTGCTTAAAGCCTACTGTATGTCTGGTCAACGCTTCTTTACGGCTGTGAGTCTTGGACTCTTACAATTGAGACCGGTCGAAATCTCGAGGCTGCCAAAATGTCCTTCTATCATAGAATGCTGCAGCTCTCGTATGTAGACAGGGTCCAAAATAAAGAGGTCCTACAAAGGGTTCAAATGGAGCGTGAACTACTACGAACAATCAAAGACAGACAGTTAAAGTTTCTTGGGCATGCAATTAGGAAAGGTGCACTTAAAGGCCTCTTCCTCAGCAGCAAAGTGCCAGGGAAATGCGCCAGAGGAAGACAACGGAAAGCCTTCCTAAATTCTGAACATCTGGAGCCTTGCTGGTTGGAACATCATGGTTTGTCACTGTAGGTTCTAGTCCTGTTGGCTTCATCCAGCAATGACCTACAGTTCTTGCTGGGATGGTTTGCCGCTGAGTGTGAAGCGGCTGGGATGAGAATCAGCACCTCCAAGTCCGAGTCCATGGTCCTCAGCCGGAAAAAGGTGGATTGTCCTCTCCGGGTTGGGGACAGGCTCCTGCCCCAAGTGGAGGAGTTTAAGTATCTTGGGGTCTTGTTCACGAGTGAGGGGAAAATGGAGCGAGAGATCGACAGACGGATTGGAGCAGCATCTGCAGTGATGCGGACGTTGTACCGGTCTGTTGTGGTGAAGAGGGAGCTTAGTTCTAAGGCAAAGCTGTCGATTTACCAGTCAATCTACGTTCCTACTCTCACCTATGGTCACGAGCTTTGGGTAATGACCGAAAGAACGAGATCGCGGATACAAGCGGCTGAAATGAGCTTTCTCCGTAGGATTGCTGGACTCACCCTCAGAGATAGGGTGAGGAGCTCAGTCATCCGGGAGAGGCTCAGAGTAGAACCGCTGCTCCTCCACATTGAAAGGAGTCAGTTGAGGTGGTATGGGCATCTGATTAGGATGCCTCCTGGACGCCTCCCACTTGAGGTGTTTCAGGCACGTCCCACTGGGAGGAGACCCCGGGGCAGACCCAGGACTCGGTGGAGAGACTATGTCTCCCAGCTAGTCTGGGAACGCCTTGGTATCCCCTCTGAAGAGCTGGAGCAGGTGGCTGGGGAGAGGGAAGTCTGGGCTTCTCTGCTTGAACTGCTGCCTCCGCGACCCGGACCTCCGGAAAAGCGGTAGAAGATGGATGGATGGATGGATGGTTCTAGTTTGAGTTACATGTTTTGTTGCCTATTTCTAGACAGTATGATTAAAAAACTGTATATGTCACAAGTCTGCACACCCCGGTGAACACGACAGGATGGCAAGAGCACACAAAGACAACTAGAGGACAACACTGTCACAGTGTCTGACCCTCGTCACCTCTTTCCCCCGTTAAGGTCGCCAGAGACTGCTGTACCAGCTGGCAGGCGTGGTGCCCAGCCCTCTGCTCCTGGAGCTCCTCAGCTGCCCTCTGTGTGCCCGCAGCCTGGAAACCTTGGAGCTGGAACTGGGAGACCTGGAGGGAGGCAAGGGAGAGGCAGACGGAGTCCATGACTTCCCCCAGGTCAGGGTGGGCACTCTGCTAGTGATGATGATGATAAAGACTGATAATACAATTAACAGTAGTTGTTTAAATTGTTTTGTGCTTTTTTTTTCTTTGTTAAAAGTAATTTCTTGTTGAATCTTACCTTCAATCTTACCTTCAGGGGGGCGATCTGAGAGGAGGGAGAAGTCGATGCAGACGACGTGGGGTGATGGAATATAAAAATGGGGCTGTCCGGGCCTGGGTCAACTTCAGGGAAAAACTGAAGAGGATTGTGGAAAGCAAATACTTCAACCGAGGGATCATGATTGCCATCCTTGTCAATACTCTCAGTATGGGGATAGAGTACCATGAACAGGTAAAATACAAGAACAAAGGTGTTTTGTTTTAAGTTACTTTTTATTTTGATTAGATTTTATTAGTATAGCATCATGTAGTATCCATAGCTGATGCTTACTATTTAGCTTACTGTTTATTTTATTTTAGTTGCATTTGAATGCCAACTTTTTTGCTGATAGGCTCAAAAGGCAAAAAGATGATTATTAATTGAAAGAGCTGAGAAATCAGTGCATCCCTAGTTTAAGACTAAGTGGTCTTTAAGTTACAGGCTTATGGTGAGGATTAAATCCCTTTACACAGCATGGAGATCATTGGGGGACCAATGAGAGATCAGAAAATTTCCTGATCTCTCAACAATCTTCTAAAGCCTCAAAAAAGTCATTTCTGTGTGCATGGTTGGGAGATCCTTGTGCAATCAAAAGTTCAATTTTTTTGGAGGTCTCTAAAGATCTTTGAAAGAATCACTAAGAGACCAGGAGAGATTGCTGAGGGATCATTGAGAGTTTCTTGGCCAGACAAGGAGGTTCCTGAGCATTTCTTGAGTGACAGGAAGCCTCTGGGTATATACACTACCGTTCAAAAGTTTGGGGTCACCCAGACAATTATTTTGTGTTTTCCATGAAAAGTCACACTTATTTACCACCATGAGTTGGAAAATGAATAGAAAATATACAGTAGTCAAGACATTGACAAGGTTAGAAATAATGATTTGTATTTGAAATAATAATTTTTTTTCCAGATACTCAACCTGCTCAAAGGAAGGTCAGTTTTATAGCTTCTCTAACCAGCTAAACTGTTTTCAGCTGTGCTAACATGATTGCACAAGGGTTTTCTAATCATCCATTAGCCTTCTGACGCAATGAGCAAACACATTGTACCATTAGAACACTGGAGTGATAGTTGCTGGAAATGGGCCTCTATACACCTATGTAGATATTACACCAAAAACCAGACATTTGCAGCTTGAGTAGTCATTTACCACATTAGCAACGTATATTAGATATTAGAGTGTATTTCTGATTAGTTTAAAGTTATCTTCATTGAAAAAAACAGTGCTTTTCTTTCAAAAATAAGGAAATTTCTAAATGACCCCAAACTTTTGAACGGTGGTGTATATATGAGAGGTTTCTAGTGCTCTTCTGCTCCCAGATCTCTCAGTGATCTTTCAATGAGTACCAAGAGAATGCCAAGATCTCTCAGTGATCTCTTAATGATCTTCCTGCTTCCTGTGATCTCCACGGTTGCCATGATCCAAAACAATCCTTCAACAATCACCAAGGGAAGTGATCTCTCAATGAATGCTCAAGGAGTGCTCAACAAGCTCTTCGATCTCCCAAACATCTCTCAATGATCATTCAATGATCTCTCAGTGATTTTTCAGTGAACGCCAAATTTGTCCACCTTGAACATAGAGATGACCAATAGAGTTCATTGAAATACTGCAGCGGTGAACACTGACAGATCATCGAAAGATCGATAAGATTGTTAAGCACACCTTGAGCATTTATTGAGAAGTCGCTTCCCTTGGCGATGATTGAGGTATTGTTTTGGACTGAGTCAAAACTTTGGGGAGACCATGACAACTGTGGAGATCACTGGCAGATCATTGCAAGATCGTTGAGAGATCTGGCTATTTTTTCGTCGCTGAAGGTAGTGTCACACGGAATGGTGAATGTTGATGGACGTGGTGACTTTTGGATTCAACAAGTTTTCTGATGAATGTAGGTGAGAATCTCACTAGCATCTCATGGAGCAGCGAGGGCTGAGGAATGTTCAAGAATGCTGCGCTTTCTGGGTTTCATCAGGGTTCGTAAAAGGTTGCAAAACAGTTCATACCAGGTCTTAAGGTTGCCACCTGTTTTGTCGTAAAGGTTCTTAAACAGTTGCTCGTGTTCACTACTTGGCGAACAAAAAGAACTTTTGCAACACACGTTAGAAGAGTTTGCAACCGCTTGCAACTGTGGAAAAATACATTCACCCAAATAATCTGAACATTTTCAAAATTTGGGGGAGACAAGAAAAATTGTTTGGGACCTTAAAACTTTACAAACCATTTGTCAAACTTTTATGAACCCTGACGAAACCCCTAAACCGCTGCATTTGCCAGCATTTGCTGCTCCATGAGATACAGGGGAAAACAATCTCTCAGTGATCCCCACCCCTGTGTAAAGGGGGTCTAAGGGGTTGTGTGAATGGAAGCAGAGTGGAGGACAGTTTAGGGGGTAGAGAATGAAAGAGTAGCACCCACTCTCTCACATATGAAGTGCACATCAAGGCACTGTCACATGCTCAAGAGTTCTGTTTTCAGTCTGTGGCCAACATCTGCAAAGTTTTGTTCCTATTGCCCCATTCTCCCTTTCCGCTGTCGCACACACACTTTCTACTGAGCTTTTTTAAGTAAATTGCATGAGTGCACACAAACATGCAAAAGCTTTTTATTCCCCATTAGCAGGAGAAATGTATATTAAAAAAAAAAATGAAGGATTAAAAAAACAGGGATTTTGGTGCATGTCCACAGTTCCCTTCCATCCTCTCCCACCCGTCTAATTCTCTCTCCAGGGGGATCTGTGGGTTTCTGTCTGCTGTGGTATAAACATGAGGAGCGACTGTGAGAGCCATGGCCTTTTTAGGACAATACCACACACGCGCACACACACACACACACACACACACACAGACTAAACTGTTGAGTAGACGTTCCTCTCCCATCTGTATACACCTTCCCCAATATGCCACATCGAGCCAAATTTATTCAGACTGAGTGTAATAAGTGAAGATGTGTTTGAGTGTTTGAGGCCTAGTGTAGCCTGCATGTGTGAGGAGTGAGAGAGAGGGGGTTGGGGGTGGGGTGGATGACTAATGCTTGTTTTGGCTGTGTTTGGACTGATGTTGGCAACAGATGTATAAACCAGAAGACAAGCCGACTTGTTTAAATGTTGTCCCATATTATGTAAAATGGTGTTTTTGTGAGCTTTAGGCCTTGAACATAATACACCCTGGCCATGGGTCACTTGTATAATACTTAAATATTAAATATTAACTTAAATATTGATGCTAAAGAACTACATATTGCCTTTATTTATGTAGCTGTAGCTTGGAGCTACGTTCCGATCCACAGCGTACTTCAACTGTATTCCCTACTCCCTGCTTTGTTCTCAGGGAATATCAGTTAGCTGCCCTTCAGAAAATTTCTCCATTTGAAACACCCTGTAATCATTGCCCCCCCCCCCCTCCGTGCATTACCATGGTAACCGTGGGCACGTACTGATACTATGGTAGATAACTGATATTTCTTAAATAAAATATAAGATAAGATAAGATAAGATAAGCCTTTATTAGTCCCACAATGGAGAAATTCCAGGATTGCAACAGCATAGGGATAGCAACACTCAGAGCAACAATCAGAAGGCAAGAAAAAACAACATCTAGTAAACATATGTCCATATTACTATAAATGTATATATATATAGACACACAGTGCAGAGCATTATGGCTGGTGAATGTGCAGCAGAAAGTCTAAGTTCTCTCTCCGCGGATGCAGCAGGCCAGCTGGAAGTCTTTGGGCATGATGGTGACCCCCTTAGCGAAGAAGAGACCCACCAGGTGGGCCTCGCTGGTCTCCTGCAGAGCCATGACGGCGAAGCTCAGGAAACGCAGGACGGTCTTGAAGTCCTGAGCGATCTCCCTCACCAGGCGCTGGACGGGCAGCTTACAGATGAGCAGCTCCGTGGATTTCTGGTAGTGACGGATCTCTCTCAGAGCCACGGGCCTGTGACGGCGAGGCCTCTTCACTCTGCCGGTGGCCAGAGCGCCTCTCCGAGCAGCCCTGGTGGCTAGCTGTCTCCTGGGGGGCTTCTTCCTCCAGTAGATTTTACGGGCGGTCTGCTTGGTTCTTGCCATCGCTCTTTATTATTCTGTCTTATATTTCTTTCACGCCGCCTAAACTCCAGCCCGGCACCCGCGTCCTTTTCGCTACAGCTCCCGGTATGTCGAGTTTCCCATTAGCACTGGGCGGCGGCCAAGTGCTAGCTAGCACTAGCTCCTCCCCGCTGTAACGTCTCCCGCTGCAAACCGTGGCTCCGTCCGCCGACCCGGGAGACCCCCGGGGCGATCCGTGCGTCCGTGATATATATACAGAGTGAAAGGTGTAGAAAGAAGAAGGAAGATAAAAAAAAGGCTGTTGCAACAGGCAGCCGACTCATGTGGCGCCGCCGGTCCGGCGGAACCGGAGTAATATGAATATAGATCTATTTTTATTACTATCAGTTGATATAAACAATAACCGACATCAGTTTAGCTTGTTAATAATGTTAGCAACAATAGTTTGTTTTACTCGTATTTGAGGTGCAATGGCTTATGGGTAATCTTCTTGTCAACTTCCGGTGAAGTGATGTACCGTTGTTCACTTCTTCCCTGCAAAGTTCTCATTTCCCTTTGAACTAAAGACCGTTTGCTCCCTTTGGTGTAGAATCTTACTTGATGTGGCGGATGACCCTGTGCAGTCCACTTTGGAGTATACAGCCATGGACAAAATTGTAGGTACCCCTCTGTTAATAAAAGAAAAACCCACAATGGTCACAGAAATAACTTGAATCTGACAAAAGTGGAAATAAATAAAAATTCTATGAAAATTAACCAATGAAAATCAGTGCTTTTGAATTGTGGTTCAACAGAATTACTTTAAAAAACAAACTTGGGCCAACTTGGGGCATGTTCAACCAAGATGTGTTCTCTAATTAACATCACAGGTGTCTACAAACTTGTAATCAGTCAGTCAGCCTATTTAAAGGGTGACAAGTAGTCACTGTGCTGTTTGTTGACATGGTGTTTACCACACTAAACATGGACCAGAGGAAGCAAAGGAGAGAGTTGTCTCAGGAGATTAGAAAGAAAATTATAGACAAGCATGTTAAAGGTAAAGGCTATAAGACCATCTCCAAGCAGCTTGATGTTCCTGTGACTACAGTTGCACATATTATTCAGAAATTTAAGATCCACAGGACTGTAGCCAACCTCCCTGGACGTGGCCGCAGGAGGAGATGGATAATACGAATATTAACAAAAGAGCCCAGAACAACCTCTAAACACATTCATGGTGAACTCCAAGGTCAAGGTACATCAGTGTCACATTGCACCATCCGTCATTGTTTGAGCCAAAGTGGACTTCATGGGAGACGACCAAGGAGGACACCACTGTTGAAAACAAATCATAAAAAAGCTAGACTGCAGTTTGCCAAACTGCATGTTGACAAGCCACGAAGCTTCTGGGAGAATGTCCTATGGACAGACGAGACAAAACTGGAACTTTTTGCCAAGGCACATCAGCTCTATGTTCACAGACGCAAAAATGAAGGATACCATGAAAAGAACACTGTTCCTACTGTGAAACATGGAGGAGGTTCTGTTATGTTCTGGGGCTGCTTTGCTGCATCTGGCACAGGGTGTCTTGAATCTGTGCAGGGTACAATGAAATCTCAAGACTATCAAGGTATTCTAGAGAGAAATGTGCTGCCCAGTGTCAGACAGCTTGGTCTCAGTCGCAGGTCATGGGTCTTGCAACAGGATAATGAGCCAAAACACACAGCTAAAAACACCCAAGAAAGGCTAAGAGCGAAACATTGGACTATTCTAAAGTGGCCTTCTATGAGCCCTGATCTAAATCCTATTGAACATCTGTGGAAGGAGCTGACATATACCCTCTGGAGAAGGCACCCTTCAAACCTGAGACAACTGGAACAGTGTGCTCATGAGGAGTGGGCCAAAATACCTGCTGAGAGGTGCAGAAGTCTCACTGACAGTTACAGAAATTGTTTGATTGCAGTGATTGCGTCAAAAGGTTGTGCAACAAAATATTAAGTTAAGGGTACCATCATTTTTGTCCAGGTCTGTTTCATGGGTTTGTTTTTTAAAATAATTCTGTTGAACCACAATTCAAAAGCATTGTCTGATTTTCATTGGTTAATTTTCATAGAATTTTTATTTATTACCACTTTTGTCAGATTCAAGTTATTTCTGTGACCATTGTGGGTTTTTCTTTCATTAACAGAGGGGTACCAACAATTTTGTCCACGTGTGTACTGGGTAATCGGAATGCAGCTGAAGTCTTAAAGAAACTGGGTTTTATTGCATCCCAAACATGCCCCGCCTTCATTTCAAGGTAGCAAAACTAACACAACCTGACTTGCTTCTTACTTGTGATCGGCCCACTCAAAAACCTTTACTTAATAATTAGGTTAGGCACTCATTAATATTCATGAACAGGCTGAAAAGCGACAGTTTCAGACAGAACTTTAAAGACAGTTTAAAGGTCCCATTTACTGCACTTTTTCCACATGCTGACAGCTCCCACGGGCCTTAATGAAATGTCTGGGACAAGTTTTGGTCAAATTGCCTTAAATTATTTAATTATTGCAGCATCATTTTGCATGGTCATTTGCAGACTTACTCAGAATGGCTCGCTTCAGCACATGTCTCTTTAAATGCTCCTTTATAGAAAATGGCAATCAAAACCGGCCAGACTGACAGTTAAGCTAACGCCTGCCTATCAGTATCTCTCCGCTGAGGTGAGCTCAAATGTGGATAAACTGACTGACTGATCACCTAGACAAGCTAACACTAACGGATCAATGTAGCATCATGGCAAAATCTAACAGAATAAGCCAGAATGAACTGAGATATATTATTGACTGTGGATTATTGAACCAGGTGGAACAGGGGTGCCTGTTAGGGTGACTGAAATCTAAAGAAAATAACAATGTAAACCACCCTTGGTAAGCTAACTCCCTAGTAGCACTGTTAGCTCTGTAGCTAACACTGCTAGCACCCTGCTCATCTGCATGATAGACAGCTAGGCTGGCCAATAAATAGAGCAGCGGGTGGGTATCAAGGCTGGGCTCCTCACTTTGTGATGTACAGGAACAAACCCGGAAAA
The DNA here is from genome assembly GCA_020510985.1 of Pholidichthys leucotaenia. NCBI lineage: Eukaryota > Metazoa > Chordata > Actinopteri > Cichliformes > Pholidichthyidae > Pholidichthys > Pholidichthys leucotaenia. Next base: position 377,410,059 of record CM035838.1, read on the forward strand.
GTTACATCGGCTGCAATACGACAGAATTGATGTAAAGGCTGTGTGTTTTTTAAGAGAAGTGTTTTGATGTTTTTTTCAATAGTCACATGACCAATAGATGCATTTCACAAGGTTAAATCCTACAAAAACAGACCTTTCAGTGAATGGGACCTTTAAAACCAAACTTGTAAGCCTTTAGCATGGATATGGTGTGCATGACATTTTCCTTTCCCACTGTCCTGGGATTGTTCCTTTCTAAATCACTGCTGCACATTTATGGCTGTGACGGAGGGGGCACTTCTTTTTTAAAAATTGGAATGCAGAGTTATTCGATAACGATAGTGGATGGGAGTGTCACCATAGCTGCTTACTGTCATATTTAGCAACCTAAGATAAGGGATCATTTATAGCTCTAAAGAACATTTGACAGCATTGTTGATACACTGTGTGACTGCTGTTTTTTAAGATCACTTTGCCACAATAAAAAACACACTTTCAACAAGTCAAAATCTATTACTGGCAACCCTGCACACTTATCATGATGCTGCTCATATGTGCATTTTAGAAACGTTTTAAACTTTTTACAGGACTAACATCTCTGAGTGTAATCAATTCTCTTCCCCATACTTGCTTTACAAAGGAAGATGTACGTATCTTATTTGGTGTGTGTCCCTATATACGTAAGGCCCAGATCCTGTGCGGCGCTTTAGTCAAATTTCTACTCTCAAAATGTCTCCTTGTGGGCGCTGACACAATTTAATTTTGATCGATTGCCTTGTCCAACAAATGCAATGATGCTATGAGAAAACAATTTCTAAAGCAAATAGTTCTACATGCTCTTGTGGGACCTTAAAATAAATTGACATATGCCTGAGAGCTTCTTATGATTTTGAACCCACTCATTTACTAATGATCGTGGCGATCCAGAGCTGCTGCTACGGTATCCATGAAGCTCGTTATGGGATGTTGCCGACAACTCAAGGACACCACGATGGACCAGTGATTTATCAAGCTGCATTTTTGCAGTCCTTAAACCACATGGGCCGATTTGACCTTTTTGTGTGATAGGCAGAAATTGATTTTGCTGTAGACCGACATATGTGGGCTGATACTCTAGTCTACTTTCACTACAGGCTGCAAACTGCTATGTAAAGATACATTTATAATGACACACCACACATGAGCATGTAAAGAAAGTGGACCACATAAAAGATGCTATTCGTGATTGAGTATTCCTTAAACATGCATTGAGGGAATTTGCAGTATTTTATTTCCCAGCCAGTGAATAAACATGTCCAGGGCTTGACATGAACTTTTTTGCTCACCGGCCACTCTGGCTAGTGATTTTCCAAAGTTACTAGCCACTCAGCCTTTTCACTAGCCACAATTTTGTGGTTGGGAAAACTCTGTTTGATATGATCAAATGTGACTATCACATGCTAAATTTTAGTTGAATTAAGTGTACCACCTTTTTAAATGTTAAAGGCCCTTATACAGTGGTGTGAAAAAGTGTTTGCCCCCTTCCTGATTTCTCATTTTTTTGTACTAGTACATACCCATGCATACCCGTCCATACCCATAGAAACCAAGTATCAGCAAGTATTTCTGCATGCCCATTGCTGAAGGGTCTCCTCCTGTCTCAGACGGCTGTGTTGTTCACAGTAATGCCTGCGGCGTACTGCTGGAACCTGAGGTGTTTCATGTTCACGGCATCTTTTCTGACGTGCAGCAGTTCTCATTCTATTGCTCTCCATCTGGTGGGTCTTCTTCTTCGTTCAGACCACTGGTTGAGGGATAGGTGCATCGTAATTCCAGTTCATGGGCAGGACCATGAAAATAGATCTGAGCAAAAAGTGGTTTTCGACCCTGTTCAGGAAAGCCTGTGCATGCCCGAAGAAACCAAGAAATCGGAGCACCCAAATTGGAGCACCCAAGCATCGGAGCACGACAATCTGTCATGTAGACTGGCATTCTTCAAGGTTACCACATTTTTACTGTGTCAGCACCTCTTTAAAAACGACATTGCTGAGAAAGCGACACTTTTGCTCAGTTTCTTCATCGTGAGCAAGAATACGAAGACTGCTTGATCTGGTAACTCTGCTCACGGCAACGCAGAATTGACCATGGCTGCAGAAATCTGTTGTGCAGAAAACATGAACGTGCTGTAAAGACTGGCCCTGTGACTTATTCACCTTGCCAATTTTGAGCCATATGACATCATAAAGACACATTAGTCTAGGCATTGTGAGTGATGGTCTATATGACATCATAAAGACACATTTGTCTATGAGCCATATGACATCATAAAGACTGATCCATATGACATCATAAAGACACATGGAGTCCTATGATGCCTGAGTTCATAGGACGTCCTATGATGTTAATATGTCCTATGAAGCGTGACAGACATACAGAGATTTCTTGCTTTTATAGAGTGATATAGAGTGATGTTTGTCACACTTTTAACGTTTCAGATCATCAAACAAATTTAAATATTAGACAAAGATAAGTTTTTAAATGAAGGTGTTTATTATTAAGGGGAAAAAAATCCAAACCTACATGGCCCTGTGTGAAAAAGCGATTGCCCCCTAAACCTAATAACTGATTGGGCCACCCTTAGCAACAACAACTGCATTTGTGATAACTGGCAATGAGTGTTTTACGGTGCTGTGGAGGAATTCTGGCCCACTCATCTTTGCAGAATTGCTATAATTCAGCCACATTGGAGGGTTTTCTAGCATGAACCGCCTTTTTAAGGTCATGCCACAGTATCTCAATCGGATTCAGGTCAGGACTCTGACTAGGCCACTCCAAAGTCTTGATTTTGTTTTTCTTAAGCCATTCAAAGGTGGACTTGCTGGTGTGTTTTGGATCATTGTCCTGTTGCAGAACCCAAGTGCGCTTCAGCTTGAGGTCACGAACAGATGGCCGGACATTCTCCAGGATTTTTTACTAGACAGTAGAATTCATGGTTCCATTTACCACAGCAAGTCTTCCAGGTCCTGAAGCAGCAAAACAGCCCCAGACCATAACACTGCCACCACCATATTTTACTCTTGGTATGATGTTCCTTTTCTGAAATACTGTGTTACTTTTATGCTGGCTGTAATGGGACACATACCTTCCAAAAAGTTCAGCTTTTGTCTCATCAAAACTGAGAGGAGTCTTTATGTCTTTTTGCTCAGTAGTGGTTTTCGTCTTGGAACTCTGCCATGCAGGACATTTTTGCCCAGTCTCTTTCTTGTGGTGGAGTCATGAAGACTGACCTTAACTGAGACAAGTGAGGCCTGCAGTTCTTTGGATGTTGTTGTGGGTTCTTTTGTGACCTCTTGGATGAGCCGTCGCTGCGCTCTTGGGGTAACAGTGGTCGGCCGACCACTCCTGGGAACGTTCACCATTGTTCCATGTTTTCACTATTTGTGGATAATGACTCTCACTGTGGTTCGCTGGAGTCCCAAAGCTTTAAAAATGGCTTTATAACCTTTTCCAGACTGATAGATCTCAATTACACACGTGGACAAAATTGTTGGTACCCCTCTGTTAATGAAAGAAAGAAACAGTGGTCACAGAAATAACTTGAATCTGACAAAAGTGGAAATAAATAAAAAATTCTATGAAAAATAACCAATGTACCGGCAGGCCAAGCGGAGTGCAGCTCGGGTGGTTGCTGAAGCAAAAACCCGGGTATGGGAGGAGTTCGGTGAGGCCATGGAACAAGACTTTCGGTCGGCCTTGAAGAGATTCTGGCAAACTGTCCTGCGGCTCAGGAGGGGAAAGCACCTCCCTGTCCACACTGTGTATGGTGCAGATGGGACACTGTTGACTTCGACTGGGGATATCATCGGGCGGTGGAAGGAATTCTTCGAGGATCTCCTCAATCCCACTGATATGCCTTCCACAGAGGAAGCAGGGTTTGGGGACGAGGGGGATGACTCGCCTATCGCAGGGGCTGAGGTCGCCAAGGTGGTTAAAAATCTCCTTGGTGGCTGGGCCCCGGGGGTGGACGAGATTTGCCCTGAGTACCTCAAGGCCCTGGATGTTGTTGGGCTGTCATGGTTGACACGCCTCTGCAACATTGCGTGGAGGTCGGGGGCAGTGCCTTTGGCATGGCAAACCGGGATGCTGTTTCCTCTCTTCAAAAAAGGGGACCGGAGGGTGTGCTCCAACTTTAGAGGGATCACACTCCTCAGCCTCCCTGGGAAGGTCTATGCCAAGGTACTGGAGAGGAGAGTTCAGCCGTTGGTCGAACCTCGGATTCAGGAGGAGCAATGTGGTTTTCGTCCTGGCCGTGGCACATCGGACCAACTCTTTACCCTCTCGAGAATTCTTGAGGGTTTGTGGGAGTTTGCCCAACCAGTTTACATGTGTTTTGTGGACTTGGAGAAGGCATTTGACCGCGTCCCTCGTGGTTTTTTGTGGTGGGTGCTTCGGGAGTATGGGGTATTGGACTTATTGTTACGAGCTATTCGGTCTCTGTACGACCGTTGTGAGAGTTTGGTTCGTATTGCCAACACTCGGTCGGAGTCATTCCCAGTGAGAGTTGGACTCCGCCAGGGCTGCCCTTTGTCACCGATCCTGTTCATAATTTTTATGGACAGGATTTCTAGGCACAGCCAGGGAATGGAGGGTGTCATGCTTGGTGACCACAGGATCTCATCTCTGTTGTTTGCAGATGATGATGATGATGATGATGATGATGATCCAGCAATGACCTACAGCTCTTGCTGGGACGGTTTGCCGCTGAGTGTGAAGCGGCTGAGATGAGAATCAGCACTTCCAAGTCCGAGTCCATGGTCCTCAGCCGAAAAAAAGGTGGATTATCCTCTCTGGGTTGGGGACAGGCTCCTGCCCCAAGTGGAAGAGTTTAAGTATCTTAGGGTCTTGTTCACGAGTGAGGGGAAAATGGAGCAAGAGATTGACAGACAGATCGGAGCAGCATCTGCAGTGATGCGGCCGTTGTACCGGTCTGTTGTGGTGAAGAGGGAGCTTAGTTCTAAGGCAAAGCTGTCGATTTACCAGTCAATCTACGTTCCTACTCTCACCAATGGTCACGAGCTTTGGGTAATGACCGAAAGAACAAGATCGCGGATACAAGCGGCTGAAATAAGCTTTCTCCGTAGGATTGCTGGACTCACCCTCAGAGATAGGGTGAGGAGCTCAGTCATCCGGGAGAGGCTCAGAGTAGAACCGCTGCTCCTCCACATTGAAAGGAGTCAGTTGAGGTGGTATGGGCATCTGATTAGGATGCCTCCTGGACGCCTCCCACTTGAGGTTTTTCAGGCACGTCCCAATGGGAGGAGACCCCGGGGCAGACCCAGGATTCAGTGGAGAGACTATGTCTCCCAGCTGGTCTGGGAACGCCTTGGTATCCTCTCTGAAGAGCTGGAGCAGGTGGCTGGGGAGAGGGAAGTCTGGGCTTCTCTGTTTGAACTGCTGCCTCTGCGACCCGGACCTCCGGAAAAGCGGTAGAAGATGGATGGATGGATGGATGGATGGAAGTTATTTCAGTGACCATTGTGGGTTTTTCTTTCATTAACAGAGGGGTACCAACAATTTTGTCCACGTGTGTACTTTGTTTCTCATTTGTTCCTTTATTTCTTTGGATTGCAGCATGATGTCTAGCTTTTGAGGATGTTTTGGTCTACTTCACTTTGTCAGGCAGGTCCTATTTAAGTGATTTCTTGATTGAGAACAGGTGTGGCAGTAATCAGGCCTGGGTGTGGCTAGAGAAATTGAAATCAGCTTTCCAAAGATGTGATAAACCACAGTTAATTTATGTTTTAAATGGGGGTGGGGGGGTGTCACTTTTTCCACAGAGGGCCATGTAGGTTTGAATTTTTTTTTTATCCTTAATAATAAACACCTTCACTTAAAAACTGCATTTTGTGTTTACTTGTGTTATCTTTGTCTAATATTTAAATTTGTTTGATGATCTGAAATATTTAAGTGTGACACACAAAAAAATGAGAAATCAGGAAGGCGGCAAACACTTTTTCATACCACTGTACATACAAAAATATAGCAAGACAAACACTGTTTAATTATTCTTTATTAACAGCAGTGAAAACAGTTGAGAAAAATATTTGCAATGTGAGAGTGAAGTACAGGCAAATTTGGGGCCCATCCCAATTCTCATTTCTACCCTTTCCCCTTCGCCTACCCCTTGGCCCTTGAAATCAAGGGCCCCTTGTTCTCATCAGAAAAAAGAAGAAAAAGAAAACTGATGAGAAAAAAAGTTTCATCTTACAGAGAAGAATGTCTCAAATTTATATGACCTGTTGTAACCAGTAGGAAAAGTCAGAAATTTACAAGAAATAAAGCTTTAAATTTAAAGAGAAAAATTTGGACCCCCTGGTGAGCCGTTTTTGGCCCGCAGGCCATATGTTTGACACCCCTGAACCATCCCATTAAAATACATATTTAGAGGATTTACTTCCATGAAATAGCTGCATATCACAACAGTATATAAATGAATAAGATAAAATAGAAAGCACAGATAGCGGCAGCACAGCAACTCGCCCTTGGCCGGGGGATCCTGGGTTTGATCCCAGCCCCCAACCAACAGTGATCTGTGTGGAGTTTGCATGTTCTCCCTGTGTCTGCGTGGGTTTACTCCGGGATTTCTCCGGTTTCCTCCCACATGCCAAAAACATGCAAGTTAGGTTAATTGGCATCAAACTGGGGATTCTAAATTGTCCTTAGGTATGATTGTGAGAGTGAATGGTTGTCTGTCTCTCTGTGTTGGCCCTGCGATGGACTGGCGATCTGTCCAGGGTGTATCCTGCCTCTCGCCCAAAGATGCTGGGATAGGCTCCAGCCCCCCCGCAACCCAAAAAGGATTAAGTGGAAGAAGATGGATGGATGGAGAAAGCACAGATAAATGAAAGTTTACAGCAGAAAAGCTTAATTTGTTCTTTACAGAAACATATCACTGCAGTCACTTTTTCCCTCTATCATAAGAAAACTTAAATTTGCACAACTGCGGCCATTAAACGGGAGCTTCTTGCTCTAAAAATATTCATGTTTAACCACAGAGGTAGGCGCTGATGTGGAGGGCTACTCACCGCTCGAACAACAGGTGATCAGGGTCAGTTGTCCTGATGACCTGATCGCCGAGAGTGGGGACAGGTGTGTTCTGCCGGCTGCTGTCTGTTCATCCACATTGTGTTCACTTTGCAGCCAGTCTGTAGAAATGGCAATGGAGTCTGTCTCCTCTCTGGGCTTGATATGAGAAGTCGCCACTCACCACGGCATTTCTTCCCACCAGGCTGCAGTGTGAACTGGGCCAGGACAGGAGACCGACCTGTGGAGCAGGCCGTCCGCTGCTTTACAGGGGTCCAGCCCGACTCCGTCCATGGTGACAGTGGACCAATGAGCACACACTGTGTGCAGATAGTGCTTCTGGGAGTTGTAGTTTCGTAGTCTCACAATGCAGATAGGTTTTATTTTAGATGCCGTCTAAGAAAACTACGACCCGTTGAAGTGGCTAGTGGGAGTCACTGTCTTACCGGCAACTGCGGGCTGGTGGGTGTTAATGTCAGGCCCTGAACATGACAGCCATATTTATCTATCCAGTTCTTCTTTTTAAAAGCATACACTTTGTTATGCTTACTACACCAGACACTGATATTTGTTCTTCAGCCTCTCTCTCACATTTGTTTTTCTAGCTTCCTAAATGAACAGGTCATCACTCATAAAACTCACAAAAAGATCAACTGAGTATGCATTATAAAAAGCCTAGTTCTTAATTTGCATTTATGACTTTATTTTAGTTTTGTTTTATATGTGACAGGAATGTAACATTCAAACTGACTCATCATCATCATCATCATCATCATCATCATCATAGCAGTCTGTCGGGGGCAACAATGACTGTTTCATTTAGGTCTGATCAGACTCCTCCATGCAGCTCTGTAATTCACCTTCCGCTGCCAGGAATTCCTGACCTTGTTAACCCGGGCAACACTAGTTAAACTAATTCTATTTGAAGTGATGTCGACCAAGAAATGCAGAGAAGAAAAACTTTTCTACATGGACAGCAAAGACAGGTTTTGTTTGGAGGACCATGAGCTGTACGTCCACCTGTGTTCATAATATTGCTACTTTCATCAATATTGTTCACAAGAAGCAGACTTGTCTGACTTTTTCAGTTTGCCAGAGATATTGTATATCCAATTATTTCAGGCATTCTGTTCCTTTTGTAGTTATTTGGATCACTCAACAAAGTAGAAGCGGGCACACCATGCAATTGAAATACAAAAGTACAGAGTTATTCATATATGGAGGGCCTTGAAAAACTATTCTTGCATGAATATGATACAATGCAATCTAAAAGATTCACCAGGATCTTTTTTTTTTTTTTTGTTACTTATTTGTACCCGTAGGTAGATTTGGTTTGCAGTCTGGTGACAAGCCACTGGCTGCCGGTCGCTGCGTGCGCGAGCGCCCTAAACCTACATGTTTTTGGTATGCGGGAGGAAACCCATGTAACACGGGGAGAACATGCAAACTCCACACAGCTCACTGTTGGTCGGGGGCTGGGATCGAACCCACGATCTCATGATCCCCGCGGTCCCCCGGCTGAGGGTAAACTGTGCTGCCACAGTGCTAAACCACTGCGCCACCGTGGATCTAGCCCCAGGATCTTGTCTTCTTTAATACCAATTAAGGGGGATTTGTGTTTTTCAAATTACTAGTTTGTAAGTAGCTTTACTCCTCCTTTTATGATAAAATAAGCCATGATGGTGGTTAGTCCATATCCATCTGATCCTGAGAAGCACAGCTTTCTTATATATTATGAGATCAACATCTGGATCACATGGTGAAGGGCTGATGTGGATTAAGAGGTGAAGTATAAAATGTAGACTGCAGGATGAGAATTGTGAGAGGAACTGTAGTATGTTCCCCCATACTCCGTACCCTCAGTGCAACATCAGTATGGCACATGCACTTTACTGATGAAATCTCTAACCACGCCTTTTTACGGGATGTTTGTCACCCCCTACAGTTCAGGTGCTCTTCACCTTACTGAAACCTCTTTGGGTTTGGCCCTGGCTAAACCAGTCTGTCCTTGCCCAGGGGGGCCTGTGGCCAGTCATGGGTCCTTTGGTTGTTCATCGTGGCCTGATTGCAGGTCCCATACTGATGTTGCATTGAGCGTACCGGATGTAGAGGAATGTGAGGTTATGCATACAGTGGTGTGAAAAAGTGTTTGCTCCCTTCCTGATTTCTCATTTTTTTTGTATGTTTGTCACACTTACAGTGGGGTAAAAAAGTATTTAGTCAGCCACCAATTGTGCAAGTTCTCCCACTTAAAAGATGAGAGTTCTCCAATTTTCATCATAGGTATACCTCAACTATGAGAGGCAAAATGAGAAAAAAAAATCCAGAAAATCACATTGGAGGATTTTTAAAGAATTTATTTGCAAATTATGGTGGACAATAAGTATGTGGTCAATAACAAAAGTTCATCTCAAGACTTTGTTATACAGTATACCCTTTGTTGGCAATGACAGAGGTCAAACGTTTTCTGTAAGTCTTCACAAGATTTTCACACACTGTTGCTGGTATTTTGACCCATTCCTCCATGCAGATCTCCTCTAGAGCAGGGATATTTTGGGGCTGTCACTGGGCAACACAGACTTTCAACTCCCTCCAAAGATTTTCTATGGGGTTGAGATCTGGAGACTGGCTAGGCCACTCCAAGAACTTGAAATGCTTCTTACGAAGCCACTCCTTCGTTTCCCGGGCGGTGTGTTTGGGATCATTGTCGTGCTGAAAGACCCAGCCACGTTTCATCTTCAATGCCCTTGCTGATGGAAGGAGGTTTTCACTGAAAATCTCACGATACATGGCCCCATTCATTCTTTCCTTTACACAGATCAGTCGTCCTGGTCCCTTTGCAGAAAAACAGCCCCAAAGCATGGTGTTTCCACCCCCATCCTTTACAATAGGTATGGTGTTCCTTCTCCTCCAAACACGACAAGTTGAGTTTTTACCAAAAAGTTCTATTTTGGTTTCATCTGACCATATGACATTCTCCCAATCCTCTTCTGGATCATCCAAATGCTCTCTAGCAAACTTCAGACGGGCCTGGACATGTACTGGCTTAAGCAGGGGGACACGTCTGGCACTGCAGGATTTGACTCCCTAACGGCGTAGTGTGTTACTGATGGTAGCCTTTGCTACTTTGGTCCCAGCTCTCTGCAGGTCATTCACTAGGTCCCCCCGTGTGGTTCTGGGATTTTTGCTCACCGTTCTCGTGATCATTTTGACCCCACGGGGTGAGATCTTGCGTGGAGCCCCAGATCGAGGGAGATTATCAGTGGTCTTGTATGGCTTCCATTTTCAAATAATTGCTCCCACAGTTGATTTCTTCACACCAAGCTGCTTACCTATTGCAGATTCAGTCTTTCCAGCCTGGTGCAGGTCTACAATTTTGTGTCTGGTGTCCTTTGACAGCTCTTTGGTCTTGGCCATAGTGAAGTTTGGAGTCTGACTGTTTGGGGTTGTGGACAGGTGTCTTTTATACTGATAACGAGTTCAAACAGGTGCCATTAATACAGGTAACGAGTGGAGGACAGAGGAGCCTCTTAAAGAAGAAATTACAGGTCTGTGAGAGCCAGAAATCTTGCTTGTTTGTAGGTGACCAAATACTTATTTTCCACCATAATTTGCAAATAAATTCTTTAAAAATCAGACAATGTGATTTTCTGGATTTTTTTTTCTCATTTTGTCTCTCATAGTTGAGGTATACCTATGATGAAAATTGGAGATCTTTCTCATCTTTTAAGTGGTAGAACTTGCACAATTGGTGGCTGACTAAATACTTTTTTGCCCCACTATAAATGTTTCAAATCATTAGACAAATTTAAATATTAGACAACACGTAAACACAAAATGCAGTTTTTAAATGATGATGTTTATTATTTAGGGTAAAAAAAATCCAAACCTACATAGCCCTGTGTGAAAAAGTAATTGCCCTCCCTGTAAAAACATAAATTAACTGTGGTTTATCACATCTTTGGAAAGCTGATTTCAATTTCTCTAGCCACACCCAGGCCTGATTACTGCCACACCTGTTCTCAATCAAGAAATCACTTAAATAGGATCTGTCTGACAAAGTGAAGTAGACCAAAAGATCCTCAAAAGCTAGACATCATGCTGTGATCCATTGAAATTCAAGAACAAATGAGAAACACAGTAACTGAGATCTATCAGTCTGGAAAAGGTTATAAAGCCATTTCTAAAGCTTTGGGACTCCACCGAACCACCATGAGAGCCATTATCCACAAATGCCGAAAACATGGAACAGTGGTGAATCTTCCCAGGAGTGGCCAGCTGACCACAATTATTCCAAGAGCACAGCGACGACTCATCCAAGAGGTCACAAAAGACCCCACAACAACATCCAAAGAACTGCAGGCCTCACTTGCTTCAGTTAAGGTCAGTGTTCATGACTCCACCATAAGAAAGAGACTGGGCAAAAATGTCCTGCATGGCAGAGTTCCAAGATGAAAGCCACTGCTGAGCAAAAAGAACATAAAGGCTCCTCTCAAATTTGCTAGAAAACATGTTAATGATCCCCAAGACTTTTGGGAAAATACTCTGTGGACTGACAAGAGAACTTTTTGGAAGATGTGTGTTCCATTACAGCCGGTGTACAAGTAACACAGCATTTGAGAAAAGGAACATCATACCAAGAGTAAAATATGGTGGTGGTAGTGTGATGGTCTGGGGCTGTTTTGCTGCTTCAGGACCTGGACGACTTGCTGTGGTAAATGGAACCATGAATTCTGCTGTCTAGCAAAAAATCCTGAAGGATAAAGTGCGGCCATCTGTCCGTGACCTCAAGCTGAAGCGCACTTGGGTTCTGCAGCAGGACAATGATCCAAAACACACCAGCAAGTCCACCTCTGAATGGCTTAAGAAAAACAAAATGAAGACTTTGGAGTGGCCTGGTCAAAGTCCTGACCTGAATCTGATTGAGATACTGTGGCATGACCTTAAAAAGGCGGTTCATTCTCGAAAACTCTCCAATGTGGCTGAATTACAACAATTCTGCAAAGATGAGTGGGCCAAAATTCCTCAACAGCACTGTAAAAAGCTCATTGGTAGTTATCGCAAAAGCTTGATTGCAGTTGTTGCTGCTAAGGGTGGCCCAACCAGTTATTAGCTTTAGGGGGCAATCACTTTCTCACACAGGGCCATGTAGGTTTGGATTTTTTTCCCCCTTAATAATAACCACCTTCATTTTAAAACTGCATTTTGTGTTTATTTGTGTTATCTTTGTAGAGTATTTAAATTAGTTTGATGATCTGAAACATTTAAGTGTGACAAACATACAAATAAATGAGAAATCAGGAAGGGGGCAAACATTTTTTCATACCACTGTATATGGGAGGGGAGCTGCTCTGCTTCTCGCTGGGCTCGGTGAAGAGAACCAGGGAACTGTGGGGGCTGCCATGGTGACTGTGGAGTTATATGGGTGGGGCTCCACCCCACCCACATCATCAGGCACCTCACCAAACAGCAGGAGAAGAGGCTGCCTGAGAAAAATGCACATGCACACACCTCCCATACTGATGTTGCGCTGAGCGCCCTCCTTAGTGGAATGGTGGCCGTATGCATAACCTTCCAATATTATCCCAATCTTGCAATACACTGAGTATTGCAATACCATATATTGCAATTTCTCACTCACACACACACACACACACTCACACACACACACACACACACACACACACACACACAGAGCTGTCCCTACCTCACATGACAGCAAGATTCTCCTTGTACTGACATTAGGGGTTGTGTCTGCTTCTTTCACACCACCCCCTCACTGTCCTTCTTCACTACATCTGTAACAGTGAACACTTTGCACTATCTAGTGCACTGAAAAGTAAATAGCTTCTTTGTTACTCTGGTACACACAAAGTTGTATGTGTAACATGTCTCTAAATCCGTACAATACTGCGGCAGCCAAGTATTGCAACATTAGGCTGTACTGATTTTTTTCTTCCCCACGCCAAGTAGAAGGACTATAGTCAAGCCTTTAGATCATCTGCCGGGTCTTGATTTCAAACTTTTTGGTACAATTCTGAAATACACAAGAGAAACTGAATTTAACAGAAGATGCCTTTAGAAGCATGTAGACAGTCACCACTGTTAAATACACAGTTCAGTGTTTTGAGGAATTTTCTGGGTATGAAACATTGTACGAATTTAGGTGTGCCATGCGAGGAAAAGCTTGTGTCTGTAATTGTTCTTGACACATGGTATGGAATTTGGAAATGATAGATCTCTTCTGTGCCACCTCTAAAGCCACTTCAAAAACAAATATGTATTGCCCAAAATAGTATAGTGTGGCTTTTTATACACAGAAAAAACTTTCATTGCCTTAGAATTGCTTAGAAGAGCTTTTATATCTTCCACCTACCTAATTATGCACTGATCTATGAATATTCTAATTAGCTCCACCCATTCTCCTGCCCGCCAATAGCAGATGCTAGAAGGCCAGTGTTGTGCCAAGAAATGCATGTCTGCCACAGAAAGCACCCCCCCCCTTTTTTTACTTGTAAAATCATATAAAGGGTTACAACACTGGCTGCAGTGTTATATCTCTCTTTTGTGTGTGGTTTTACAGCTCTGCTTGTTAGATACACACTCTAGCAAAGGGGGATGATTTCCACGCCAGACATGCATTTCTTGGCACAACACTGGCATCCCTTCTCACTGGCTCACCGTCTGAGTCTCTCCCGCGTGGGAGTGAAGGAGGCGAACCGTTGGGCGCAGTGCCCCGTCCACCGCCAAAGCGAGCTGACTCTCAGCAGTCCTATCTGGGGCTAACGGGTGCCCACCACAGGTCGGCGGTCCGGTGTGCACGCTGCGGCCGTGGAATCATGACCTCAGCGCACACCTCAGTTACCGCTGGCTTTCCTGAATGCTGTTTGTGCCTCGGCTCCTCTCTCTTCCCCCGAGGTAGTAAACTCAAGTCTGTAGCCATGCCCAATGCTTAGCCTGATTGGTTAATGTTATAACCAATCAGGCTAAGCAGGAATGCTTAAGTAGCTAGAAACGCTCTGTCCAAACTCGCATTTATATATATATATATACTGTATGTATATATATATATATATATATATATATATATATAGATATATATATATAGATATATATATATATATATATAGATATATAGATATATAGATATAGATATATATATATAGATATATAGATATAGATATATATAGATATATAGATATATAGATATAGATAGATATAGATATAGATATAGATATAGATAGATATAGATATAGATAGATATAGATATAGATATAGATATAGATAGATAGATAGATAGATAGATAGATAGATAGATAGATAGATAGATAGATAGATAGATATCTGTCTATCTTTGTTATCTTTGTCTCATGTTTAAATTTGGTTGATGATCTGAAACATTTAAGTGTGACAAACATACAAAAAATGAGAAATCAGGAAGGGAGCAAACACCTTTTCACACCACTGTATATGATTATACATGTAGTCGGTTTGGGACTGGGATCTCATAATGCATTTTGCAGAGCACAATGCTGCAGTGTTTTAAAAAGACTTGTCTACATGCTTTATGAAAGGCCTCAGTTAAGTCTTTGCTGGATCACTGAGTATAATGAGGTAAGTGGAGTACATCAGCACTGATAGATGGGTGCTCTTGGTCGGGGTTGATTGATTGGGCTTGACTGCAGCTTTGACCTTGATTGATAATGTCTCAGTTTGGGCCACTAAAAAGCAAAAGGTTTTTTAGAGCTTGAGGGGAATAGAGTTGAATATTTAATCAAATCCAATTTTTTTAAATCTTTGTTTTCACTTAGTCTTGTTTTCTCTCTAGTCCCCTTTCTCCCCTTCTTTATTCTTATTTGAATTCTCCTTCTTTTCTCCTTCCAGCCCGAGGAACTGACCGATGTGTTGGAAATAAGCAACATTGTTTTCACCAGCATGTTTGTCTTAGAAATGGGCTTCATGCTTCTTGCTTTTGGCTTGTTTGGATACATCAGGAACCCATACAACATCTTCGACAGCATCATTGTCATTATCAGGTAATGTGAATTTGTGTTATTATATGTCAGAATATATATACCATTATTAAAATGGAAGCAACATTTAAATTTACAGTGGCTAAACCCATGGCACTAGTGAGGTTGGATTTCACTTAAAAGCCAGCTGGTAGACATGGTGTCTCCTTGTCAGACTTCATGTTTTTAGGGCTGTTATCACTGCTTCAGGGTTTAATTTCTCCACAGCTGTTGACTGCTGTTGCTGCAGATTTCTGTTTCTGTCAGGATTTGATACAAGCAGAAATCCCATATGGTTTGGGGCCCTTTAGAAAATGTTAAGAGTGGGAATTGCCAGAGATCTTTATGATACGATACTATTGCAATGCTTGAGTCACAATGCAATACTATCACGGTACTATGATACATCCAGTATTGTGATATCACAATGGATTGAATATTGCAGTACCATATACCATGTATTTGATTTTTCTCCGTATTCAATGTCGGATTGTGTCCACAAAGTAAAATTGACAACATCTGTTTCATATGATAAAGTATTCAGTCTAATCAACTCACTGTAGTCACTTGTTTTGGAGACTGGAGGATCTCAGGCCTCCGTGGGATGGTGTGCTTTTGTGGTCAGTCCAGGCATCGCGGGTTGGTGCAGTCCTTTCTGCTCCACTCTGAGATGCCCTGCCTTTGGGCTTCATATCTTAGTTGCATTTCAGCACCACCGTAGCAGCAGGACAGGGTCACGTACCTGGACCTTCAGCGTCTTAATCATGTGGCATGAGCCTTCGTGTTCCGTGGCGGCATGTGGATGCAGGTATTTGCACATAGGGTGTACGGTGGACTGTTGTCTTCTTGGCTCTCTGGAGTTGGAGGTGGCTTTGTACGGCTCGGTGTTTACAGAGTATCTGGGAGTGTTTTGCATTCATTGCTGTGCACTAATGCTGCTGCCACCGGATGGTCCTGAGAGGAGTGTTCTGGCAGTGTTCCCTGAGCGTTTGTTTCATGAGGCGCTCCTCGTGGGTTAAGTGTGTCCTGTCAGGGTCTTTCTGTTCATCTTTGTTATAAAGAAAAGGTCCAGACAGTTGAGCTAAACTTTTTCGCCACATTTCTCAGGTCTTTCTGTGGGGTTGTTTCTCTGTCAATTAATTGTCTTAACTAGTAAGGGTACGGACCTGTACTTATATAGCACTTTTCTAGTCACAAAGACCACTCAAAGCGCTTAACTAGTAGGTACACTAACTCTCTATTCTAAGGGCCTATAGCAGACAGATACCTAGGGATAATTTAGAGTCACCAATTGACCTAACATGCATGTCTTTGGATTGTGGGAGGAAACCGGAGCCCCCGGAGTAAACCCACACAGCACAGGGAGAACATGCAAACTCCACACAGAAAGGTTCCCACCCCTGCCAGCCTGCAGATTTGAACCTGGAACCTCTGAGCTGTGAGGCAACAGTGCTAACCACTGCACCACCGTGCTGCCCTTTTTTTTTAAGACATTTATTTATTTATTTTTAGCATATGTAGCAATGTTTAGCGGTTTTATAAGTGTTGACATCCTGGTCTTTTTTATGTTTTTTTTTTTTTAAACTGACCCAGATGTGGGTATCCTGAAGGACCTAATTTCATAAACTCTCTCAAATCTCAAGTTTATCTTCAGTTGCTCTTTAAAGTGAGGAGATGCACATTTTCAGTTAGGCTGTCCACCCCCCCAGTTTTGCATTAATTCTGCCAGGACGTCCACAGACTGCAGAAACTATATATCACAGCTGTTCCCAAACAAACTGTGTACTTGCTCATCAGGGACAAAAAAGGGAGGACCTTTATATAATTCTGGGTTATAATGAACAGTGGCCAAAAGGTATCTGTAGTCTATGGCCATGAGAGAAATTATGAGCGCAGCATGCTTTTCTCTGTCTCCTGGGTTGATGGCCACGAGGGAGCCTCTGTCTCACATTGCTCCAAACTGACCCTCGATTGCACTGGAAAAGTTGTATATGTCACATTGATAGAGAGAGATATTTTTCTCCGAGTTCTTGTAAACCTTTGCTCCAGGTATGGCAGACACGTTCTCCTCAGTGAATGCCATATTGTTGTCCTCAAAAAAACTGTTGAATTCCCTTTTCTGATATCTCCACGCCAACCACTGAATGCCCCATGTCTGCTAGCCCCTTCATAGCCACAGCTTTTCCACAGAGAGGGAAGAAGAACTTAACTCCAGTTCGTCCATTCAGAACTTTATTGAGATGAGTCTCCAGCATCCAGTTGTTTCTCTGTGGTCACCCATGCATCAAGGAACCCTGCTCTCTGCAACACTGAGCAAACAAGTCCAGTATAGCATAGTACACCTGGCAGCAAATCTCGGGAGACAACCTATGGCTTCACCTGACAATGCACGTTTACTTTGCACCATCTAGTGCAAGAAAAGATCAATACATGCATGTAGGGATGAATGCATCATCACAGCTGCAAAGTATTTTGACATTACGCTGTATCAATCTTTTCCCCACCCCTAGAAAATATGTTGTCAATGTAACAGGTCTTGATAGTAAATGCTGGTGAAATCTTGAGTCACCTATAACATTTTGTAATAGCGGCCTCATTATCGCACATTTTTAGCCAAGTAGGTAATTTATATTTAAGCACAAAAGGAATGAAATAAATTAAATAGCCACAACTGTATCTTTGATCTGTTTCTGTCAGTGTGTGGGAGATAATTGGTCAAGCGGATGGTGGGCTGTCAGTCCTGCGAACTTTTCGTCTGCTGCGGGTTTTGAAACTAGTTCGCTTCCTGCCCGCCCTGAGGAGACAACTGGTAGTGCTGATGAAGACGATGGACAATGTGGCCACCTTCTGCATGCTGCTGATGCTTTTCATCTTCACTTTCAGGTATGGATGCAGAGCACCGTCTGGCTACATATGTAGTCCCCTGTCTTTTGGCTTCTCTGTCATGGAAAGTTGCTAATTGTTAGGATTAAACATATTTAATCATGGTGTCCCGGCAACAGAAAAAAAAAACAAAAAACAAATTATGAGAGTTGATCATTAAGACAACAAACTACAATACAATTCATGCGAAGAAGCTAGATGAAGAGCAGATTTGTTTATAAAGGATGTAATGTATTATTGTCACCTTAAGAATGTACGCATTTAGGTAAATTGTCTATGTTTCTTTTTTTTTTCTACAGTATACTGGGCATGCATCTTTTTGGTTGTAAATTTAGTCTTCAGACAGATAATGGAGACACCATCCCTGACCGCAAGAACTTTGACACTCTACTCTGGGCCATTGTCACAGTATTCCAGGTTAGTATGTAACTTCCTCAAGTAAAGAAGGATTATGATATTATTACAGATGTCCACTCATAGATGACACAAAGATCAGAGAGCCAAGATTAGAAAATGTCTAGAAACCAACGTGTCGAGAAGGGATTTTCAACCACTGTGGTGTGCCATGAGAGATCGCCATGTGTGCCACAGAAAATTTTCTGATTTCACTTAATTGGTCCAAAATTGATTATTTAGTTGCTGCAAATAATTTACTGTTGTGCATCTGTGCCTGCAATGTAGCGGCTCTTCCATGTCAGTGGGCGGCAGTTTTAATGCAGTAATTATGATCTTCCTCTTCTATGGAGGTTCTCATCCAGTGTTTGGTTAATGACCTTGTTAAGCTGGCTTTATGCCTTGCACTTCTGGGATGCACCTGTGGTTCAGACAAGGCCGGTACACACGTACCTGTATATATGCTTCATTTGCATCTGCTGTTTGACTAAGTGTTTGACATGTACGCATAACCATCATTCAGTAGTTTTAGCCAGACAGGTAGCGCAAATGCGCTGATGTGACAGTTTGTTCACTGGTTATAAAAATGAGAAGAAAAGCAAGAGCCATGCACATTTTTGCAACCTCAGTGACGACTGCACAAAGCAGTTCCCCCAGGACTTTGCAATGTTGCAATCGTACCAGTTTATACCGTAGTTCAAACCCAGCCACAGGGGGTGCATAAGCTAGTGTACTCCTAGTGCCGGTCCCAAGCCCGCGTAAATGGGGAGGATTGTGCCATGAAGGCCATCTGATGTACAGTAAAACCTTTGCAAATCAAACCTTTGGATCAGAGTTGATACAGGCTGTGGGGTGGTAGGGAAGAATTACCAGATGACTGGGAAAGTACAGCAAAAGTAATGAGGGAAACAGGTAGAAAGGTATGTGGTGTATCCAGTGGACAGAGGAAGGAAGACAAGGAGACTTGGTGGTGGAATGAGGAGGTACAGGAAAGTATTCAAAGGAAGAGGTTAGCAAAGAAAAAGTGGGATAGTCAGGGAGGTGAAGAAAGTAGACAGGAGTATTTGGAATCTGTGCACATGGCAAAGAGAGAGGTAGCAAAGGAAAAGTAATATAGTGAGTTGTATGAGAGGCTGGACACTAAGGAAGGAGAAAAGGACTCGTATCGACTGGCTAGACAGAGAGATCAAGCTGGAAAGGATGTGCAGCAGGTTAGGCTGATTAAGAACAGAAAGAGTAATGTGCTAACAAGTGACAAGAGTGTGTTGAGACGGTGGAAGGAGTGCTTTGAAGAGCTGATGAATAAAGAAAATGAGAGAGAGGAGGATGGATGAAGGAAAGCTGGTGATCAAGGAAGTCCCGAGGATTAGCAAAGCAGAATGAGGGCAGCTTTAAAGAGGATGAAGAGTGGAAAGGTGGTTGGTCCAGATGACATACCTGTGGAGATATGGAGATGTTTAGGAGAGATGGCAGAGGACTTTTGAACCAGATTGTTTCGAACATTCTTGGAGAGTGAGAGGATGCCCAAGGAGTGGAGAAGATATGTTTTGATACAAGTTTTCAAGAACAAAGGCGATGCTCAGAGCTGTAGCAAGTACAGAAGCATAAAATTGATCAGCCACACTATGAAGATATGGGAAAGAGTTGTTGAAGCCCGGTTAAGAGGAGAGGTGAAAATCAGTGAGTAGCAGTGTGGTTTCATGCCAAGAAAGAGTACTACAGATGCAATGTTTGCTCTTGAGTGCTGATGGAGAAGTATAGAAGGTCAGAAGGAGTTGCACTGTCTTTGTGGATCTAGAGAAAGCATATGATAGCCTGCCAAGAGAAGAAGTGTGGTACTGTATGAGAAAGTCAGGAGTGGCAGAGAAGTATGTGAGGGTGGTGGAGGACATGTATGAGGACAGCGAGACGGTGGTGAGGCGTGCTGTAGGAGTGACGGATGGATTCAAGGTGGGGGTGGGATTACATCAGGGATCAGTTCTATGCCCCTTCTTGTTTTCTTGTTTGCAATAGTGATGGACAGGCTGACAGATGAGGTCAGGCAGGAGTCTTGATGGATCATGATGTTTGCGGATGACATTGTGATCTGTAGTGAGAGTAGGGAGCAGGTGGAAGAGAACCTGGAGAGGTGGTGGTATGCTCTGGAGAGAAGAGGAATGAAGGTCAGACGAGTGTCAGGAGTGATTTGCGACAGAAGGGTAGCAGCAAGAGTGAAAGGGAAGATTTACAAGACGTAGTGAGACCTGCGATGATGTATGGTTTGGAGATGGAGCTAGAGGTGGCAGAGTTGAAGATGCTAAGATTTTCATTGGGAGTGACTAGGAGGGACAAGATTTGAAATGAGTAAATCAGAGGGAGAGCTCACGTTGATCGGTTTGGAGACAAAGTAAGCGAGGCAAGGCTGAGATGGTTTGGACATGTACAGAGGAGGGATAGTGGATATATTGGACAAAGGATGCTGAAGATGGAGCTGCCAGGCAGGAGGAAAAGAGGAAGACCACAGAGAAGATTCATGGATGTAGCGAAGGAGGACATGAAGAGGGTTGGTGTTACAGAGGAAGATGCAAGGGATAGGATGAGATGGAGGCAGATGATCCATTAGGGTGACCCCTAAAGGGAGTAGCCAGAAGAAGAAGAAGAAGAAGAAGTCACACCAGTTCATGCAAATTCAACCAGTCCCCATAGTTTTCAAAATGACCTAGCAACTTTGTCCAATCACCACAACTTTTTGGCTATTTTCCACAAAATTCTTTAATCAACTTGGTTCCTGACTAGTGCTCAAACGTGTACATCAGTCTACCCAATCAAATGCATCCCTGTATCTTGCTCTCACTTCCTTGTTAAAAGCTGTGATCCGGATGACCCCTACACCGCGAGACTGTGGTCCCAACCCAGAGCCATGTGCACCCCCAACTAAACCCCGGAGAACCCCTCCCACTGATATGACTCAAACTCTTTTGAAAGCAAGAGATTGCTTGCAGGTTTAATTGTTGAGCATCACGCTAATGAGACAGGTGTATGTCAAGACCTGCAAACCGACACGACAGGCAGGAAATCAGGCATGGGAAGAGAGAGGATATTTGGTAATTTTTCAAAATAAAGCACAGACTTTGATAGTCAATACAGAGGAACAGAGTAAATTATTCATTTTTCCTCTGTGGCTCAGTACCAAGGGGTTCTTGGACCAGCTGGGGGCCACTGCTTTAAGGGATCTTAGTTTTCCAATGAAGGTACTGCCATAATTACCTCCGCCAAAGAGGTAATATCATCGGTGCGGTTTGTTTGTCTGTTTGTTAGCAGGATTACACAAAAACTACAGTACGGATTTTTGTGAAAATTTCACCACAGGTAGCCCTTGGGCCAAGGATGAATCCATGAAATTTTGGTGATGATCTGAGAGTGCATTCCTCCAACCAAGGACCTTGTTTGTATTTGTGCAGCAGAATTACACAAAAACTACTGGATGGATTTGGATGAAATTTTCACCAGAGATGGTCCTTGGGCTAGAGAGGAATCCATAACATTTTGGTGATGATCCGAGAATGCATACCTCCACCAAGGCTCTTATCTTCTCAAAGTGTGTTAGCAAAATTCCTCCAAAACTACTGGATAGACTTTGATGCAGTTTTCACCAGAACTGGCTTGTGGCCTCCACACGGCTCCATTACATTTTGGAGGTGATCCACGAGGGACAGAAGTAGCCTTGGCAGAGGTATGCGATCTCTGAGTGCTTTTCTAGTTTGTTCTGTACTCTTACATGCATTCCATGCAATTTAGCTGTTGTAATAGCTTATTCTTTTAGTCACCTTTTTTATTCAAGTTTTCAGTAAGAGTACAGCGTTGCTCATTTTTATGACACATTTACTGAACACTGCAAAATTCCATATTTGCTGTTGCACAAGAGATTTTCTGTATATTAGAAGTTTCTGCATAATTTAAAAATAACTCACTGTTTAATTGGGAATTTTGAGCTTTTCTTGTGGTGTAGCATTGCAGTAAACTGTGAAAAAAGCAGCTGCTTTGAAATTTGTACTTCCTCCCACAACTTTCAGGGCACAAAAACCTTAAAAACATTACAGCTTTTATTGTAACTTGATAGAAAAGCTGCTGCAAACTCAGGCTTTTTGGACTACAACAAGCATAAAACCAGCCCCGTGAAATTGTGGCTGGACTGGTGAAGGTGAGAAAAGGAGCTCCTTGTGTTTACTACTTTTACCGCTAATCGTCTTTTTCCTTCTCTGGTCTGGTCCTGTCACATTTCTTTTTAAATTCTTCTTCTTCTTCTTCTTTGTATGCTGTGTTGGAGCCACCACCTTTTGAATGGGAAATTGGATTTTTGCACATGCGTAGACAGCCTGCACAGTCAACACGGCCACAGAATTTCAGCTGCACGCCCACAGCCACGGAGGGACACCGTGGACTGGAGCCTAGTGGACTGGAGATGATAATGAAATTTATCACATGGGTCACATGGACCTCGCACTCCAGTGGACACGCAAAAGCCAGCTTCACACACTTTATATCCATCATGAGGCTCTCGTTATCAGTACTTTACCAGCAGACCTAGCTGCTGTGTTGGATGATGTGCGGATGGTAAACTTGGTAAAGACATGACTAAGAAGGCCCAGGTTTCACTCTGAGTGTAAACATTGTCATTACATATGCTGTAACTAGTGCATGCCCGTAGAAAGCAAGTATTCTTGTCTGAAAACAGGTAGCCCAATCAAGCTTTCCAGGCCCAAATGTAGGCTGTGTTTGAAAGTGGAATACAAAGAGGTGTAGCCTATATATAGGCAATCACACATGTTAGACTTTGACAAATATAAAAGGGACTGAACACTGAGATTTATTTGATTGTGTGAATTATTGAAAATTAATGGGACATTCAGTATTAGTGACTGTTTAAGAACCCTTGTTTATTTGTTTGTCAGACTTATTTGCTTTATCTTTTATAAGTTATATTCGTAATTGTAGTATCTTGCATTTTGGGGAATGGGAGTTGTTCAGTCACCGTTATAATTGTTTTAGTTTATATGTGTAGTTTATAGTCAGTCATTAATAAACTCATGCAGTACTATAAACAGGACACATTTACAAATATTTGAGGCCCATTGTAGTGTATCCTTTTATATTTTAGCAATATTATAAGTACAAAACACCAAACATTGTTATACACAGCAGAATGACCTGTTTGGCCGCAACTGTTGCATCTGCGTTGCCGATTTGTGAGTAAATAAAAAAGATTTATTTCGTTATTTGGGCGGTATTTGTCACAGTCATCGTTTCGTCAAAGCGTGCTTATGTGTCTGCATATGATATGCAATTGATCTGGCCATTGTGCTCCACAGTCATGGTGGTATTATTATTATTAACTTTTAATTTTTAGATAGCCGTGCACCAGGAGGAGCGCCATGTTGAACCCACGGTGCCGCAAAGGACAGCGGTGGCACACAAGTGAAGCAGCTGCCGAGACTCCGTCCCATTAATCGGGCAGGCTGGACTTGGCTCCCTGGGAAGGACTGCAATAAGGCTGCTCCCCCCACCCCACCCCGGCATACCCTCGCATCTCAGGTTCTCCACATATTGATGGCCGAAATGCAAAATCTCCTATCTGAAAAATGCACGTTTCTGAGAAAACTAAAAAAAAACTTTTTGTTTTCTTGCAGAATGCTATGCTATTTTTTTTTTCATCAGAATAATTTTCTGTCACAATAAAGGGTGGGACTGTCTTGCAGACAGATATGAGCAGCCTTCCTTGTTCTCATCATCCAAAGTGAAATCCGCAAATCAGAAAATCCTGCAGACAGGAGATTTTGCCTTTCAGCCATCAATATGCGGAATTATCCTTTAGAGCTACGCAATCACAACAACAATATAGTATTATTTTTCTAAGCATTAAATTGTCAGTATTGTCTTTTTCGGGTCAAATTTGTCACTTTTCACTTCCCTGTTTTGTTTACGGAGCGCTCTGGTGACTGGTTGTGATGCCGCATATTATCCAGTCAGTACGGAGTCGATCCAAAACCCCGCCCACACTTCTAGAAGCCAGGGCAGGAAGAAACGGAGTGATGGCTAAAACCTTTATTGATAAAAAATTACATACTTTCATGGGCCAGCTCCATACTCGGGGATGCACACCCTCGTAACCTCAGCAAAGCACTTATAAAATCTGAGGCCACTCTGACGAACGGTTTGGGAGATATCTGAGGAACACACACACAAACACACACATACACACACAGACAGCTATTTCTTGCATTTATAGATAGATAGGCTACAATGTGTCATTCTATAACATCTTTGGTTGGTGGTGTGCCCTGGGAGTTTTTCAGTGTAAAACATGCCCCAAGGATCCAAAAATGGTTGAAAAACACTGATGTAGAGCAATATGAGGCCTGAATGTTTGGCTTTCTTAACTACTGTATAATGTCTGCTGATTGAAATATTTACATCTCTGGTAGTGTCTAAATGGATCATTGATCTGTGTAATTTTATTTATTTGACTGAAAATAAGTAAAATAGGAAGCATTTTTAAATATCCAATACATTTGCATAAATGCTGCATTTATTAAGAAAACCTGTCAGAATCAGGCTAGGTGTGTCAGACTACCACAGTGAGAGGGAGGGAGAAAGACTTGAAAATAACCCTTTGACCTAGAAAAAATTGCTGGAGGAAGGTTTTTGACGAGATGAAAAAGCAGCTACTGAGCTGAATGTGCTGTCAGGTGGTGCACCCCACCCACCCCATCACTGAGAATTGACAATCTGGCATCAAATCCACGCCCATGAGGCAAGATAAATAAAATCCCGACACATGTCACAGTCAATCATTCTCCAGGCATTACTGAATCCATAAAGTCAGGAGTCCTGGCCATAGCAGATCTATGTGTTTTTTCTTTAATTAGGCATTAGTGATTTATTTGCGTATCTGTGCTATTATTTGGAGTTAAAAAGAAAAACAGAAAATAGTCTCACGACTCGGCTTTGTGTTCTTGTGTTCTTGCGTTTGTGCATTTGTGCCTGGCTCTTGAATGTGGTCAGATGCTAGGAAATTTATAAATCAGCCTATTTGCACCCGCAGTTTCTCTTTCATTATCATTTCTATTTTTTACTTTCCTCCCCGTGGAGGTATTGTTCATTTGCACATAGATTGTCCTCCTTTTTATATCGGATGTGTCAGCAGAAGAACAGAACAGGGAGTGCAGTGGACTGTCTCACTTTAGTGCTGAAGAAGCATTTTATCCACAACTTACTGTCATGTGAAGGAATTAAACTCACTACACACCTACCACAGTTTTCTGAAAAGTGGACACATTACAAGCAAAGCTATGCATGCATATGCTGTATGTGTCTGCACGCGTTCACTTATGTAACACAGTGCATAGGTACACTACTAATTATTATTTAATATGATATGATTCTTGCCCTGTGAATTGATCTCTGGACAGCTCATCTTAATCACAAAGTCCACAGACACAACCAAGTATTATGAACCGGGCTGGTG
This sequence comes from Pholidichthys leucotaenia, assembly GCA_020510985.1. Lineage (NCBI taxonomy): Eukaryota > Metazoa > Chordata > Actinopteri > Cichliformes > Pholidichthyidae > Pholidichthys > Pholidichthys leucotaenia. The sequence continues at coordinate 377,435,892 of CM035838.1, forward strand.
CTAAAGGAGAGCTGGTCCCAGAAGGTTCTTCTGGACTGCCTGCCATCTCATCTTGTAGTCTTGTGGAATCAGGGAGAGTGGATCACTGAATGATAATGGCTGGTGCCTCCTAGTGGGGTGTCTCTGCACACCAATCAGGCATAGCATTATGACCACCTGCCTAATATTGTGCCAATCCCCCTTTTGCTGCCAAAACAGCCCTGATCCGTCGAGGCACTGGGCCAAAACATCTCACAGATGCTCGACTGGAATGAGATCTGGGGAATTTGGAGGCCAAGTCGACACCTCAAATTCATTGTTGTGCTCCTCAAACCATTCCTGCACCATTTTTGCTTTGTGAGTGCATTATCCTGCTAAAAGAGGTGATGGCTATCAGGGAATACAGTTTCCATGAAAGCATATACAGTAGACCCCTGCTAACATCTTGGTACCAGATACCACAGCACACCTTCAGGGGTCTAGCAGAGTCCATGTCTTGATGGGTCAGGGCTGTTTTGGCAGCAAAAGGGGTGCGCAACACAATATTAGGCGGGTGGGTCATAATGTCGTGCCTGAGTGGTGTATCTGGTAATAAAAACATCTGAGAGTTCAAATATCTCGGTTCACTGGAGATTGAAAAGAAGGTAGTATCAACAGCAGAGATCCACTGCAGAATCCACTGCAGAATATTTTGATGATACAGAGTTCTTACCTGGAGGTCTGGTTGAATTTCCCAAAGGAGGGCTAGAGAGCCAAGCAAGAAGTGGAGGCTGGGTGAACGCACAGGAACCAGAGGGAGAATTCGGTGGCAGGCAGCTGGTGAAGCCTGATTGTCACAAAGTCCTGCAGCAAAAATAAAAGTCACAGTCGTAAGGATAAGGCTCATGAACTTGATGGTCCTGTGTCAACCCAACAACTGAGCGTTCCTTAAGAGGACACGGTACCCTGTCAATCATCTGAATACGGGAAATCCACCTAATACATCTGATTACCTGATGAGAAGCTTACACAAAACACTAAAGAGTGGTGTGTCAAAAGAGTAATGTCCTCACCCAGAACCATGACACAAAAGCTAATCACAGCCTTTGACTGGACTTTAATTATCGTAGAGTAATGAATGTTTTCTATTGTTATCTACTGTCGCTACTGCTGCACTGCTGGTTCGTGTCTGAACTGTGGAGGCATCGCATCAACAGACATCACAGCACGTGTTTGCTTGTTGTGTGAGCCGTACAAACAAGCTAGCTAGCGTGAAAAGTTATGTTGTAATCAAATGCTAATCATGATAGATCACAGGATCCCTTGAGTGTCTTTGGAGGAAAATCAGTGTTTAGGGTGTAGAAAGACATGTTTGCAGGGGCGTGCGGGGGGGTGGGGGGTCTGCTTTCTTACACAGAGGTAGTTGCAGTAAATTGCCTTTGGCCTACTGGTTATGATGAGTGGGCAGAGACAGGAACCCGATTAGAACCTGGATCATGAAACATTGATGCTTCTTCTTCCTTGATGTTTTTTTTTTATTCATACCTTTCATTTCTTCTCCATTCATTCAAACTCCGTAGATTCCACCCAGGAGGAACTGGAATGTGGACTTGTATACGGCATGGCTTCGACCTCTCCATGGGCGGCTCTTCATACTTTGTTGCTCTTATGACAGTTTGGCAACTATGTGCTCTTCAATTTGCTTTTGTGGCCATCTTGGTTGTCAGGTTTCAAGCGGAGGTGAGTGTACTGTGTCAGATTATCAATTTACTGCTGTAATTGTCACTATGTAGCCTTAAGAGTCCCGTAATATAATGTACCCTTTCCAGCATCAAACTTTAAGTTTGACAATCCTCAGGATGGGACATATATATTTAGTTAAAATACATATCTCTTCTATTTCTGTATATTCTACAGGCTCCTTAAGATAAGCTTCTATTAACTGCTAACCCTAATTTTAAATTCATGTTGTAATGCCCCATGTTGCCAAAACTTGCAGTCATACAAACAGCAAGAGAGCAGCAATTTCAACAATAGCAATATAACACTAGATAACGCAAATTTTCCTTGCCAAAAACATTTAAATAATATAATTACAGGTTGGGTTGTGGATCTAAATACAGGTCAACAGTGTGGAGACAGCAGAAACCCCAACAAGGAGCTTCCCAGTGAAAATCCAAACTTTGTGTTAGTCCAGAGTTGCCAACTTTTCAGAACAGCTTGGAGTGAAATTTAGAGGTAATTGTTCCTGGGGGAGACTGGGGGTAGGGGTGAAGTGAGTGTGCATAGGCACAATACACAACTGTTATTTTTTTTTAATGCACGCATTTCGTTACCCCAGAGTAAGTTTTAGAACAGGTTCAGTCTGCTTTCTGTGCCTTGAGAGCTCTTTATATGGAAAAATCTGAAGAAAGTCAACATGATATTGGCAATAATTTCCTAATTTTGGAGTGAGAAAAAAGGTTTGTGATGTGAGAGAGAGGGCAAAAGAGTGAGAGTTGGCGACACTGGTTAGCCAGGCCATCGGTGGTACCCTTAGCTCAGATGCTAACAGGCCATGTGGATCCTCAGTGGTGAGTGGCTGCTCTGCAAACTGTTATTAGTCCATTCTCCCTGTGGAGAATCAGTGATGTGCACTCAGTTGGGTTGAACAGTGTGAGATTGTGGGGGTGGACCTGGTTAATAGCACAGCCAATAGGACTGTGATGGGAGGGAACTAAAGGCGAGGCTTGATCTGACAATCTCAAGAATCCAAAAACAAAGATTTAATGTAATGGGAATGAGAATTTTACATTTTTAAATATATACTGTACATATAATAATATAAATAATAACATAAACATGTATACACATACTTTTGTACGGTATATACACACAGACATACTGTATTGTAGCGAACTCAATATGAGCACCCTACTTGGCTTGCCAAGTGGGTTGACCCTATTGGCGACACAGGTAGGGTGCGGGACTCTGGAGCGGGAGGCGTGAGTTCAAATCTCCCGGTGGGACGTCGCCATGTCGAGCAGCACGTTACACTGGTGTCAGAAGTGGGATCTCCTGTCCAAAGCAGTAATGGGGCACTGACATCGGGACGATGTCGAGAACCAGAGGGGAGTAGTGTAGCGAACTCAATATGAGCACCCTACTTGGCTTGCCAAGTGGGTTGACCCTATTGGCGACACAGGTAGGGTGCGGGACTCCGGAGCGGGAGGCGTGAGTTCGAATCTCCCGGTGGGACGTCGCCATGTCGAGCAGCACGTTACAGTATATTGAATACACAAACACAAAATATAGGACATTGGAGTGAAGAAAAAAGTAATACAATTCAAATTAATTACCCATATTCAAGGGGTGGAGGATGAAGTAAAGAAAACTTATCTAGCACTACCCTCTGGGAGCAGTTAAGGATTCAAGATTACTGCACCCAACATCAACAGTAAGTGGAAGCTCAAGTAAAATTTAGTCGGACCTTGGGCAGACAGAGCACAGTAGTGGCTTTTATGGAGGAAACTGTCTTTGTTTTCTGACTGGAAAAATGTGCTGGAATACATTTTAGGGTCAGAAATTCAACTTCAGGGGGCGGATCATCTGACGACTTCTGGGGACTGAGTGTTTTTATTGCTCTTTACTGACTGACTCATACACATACCGTATACAGCAGCTATTGTGGTGATACAAATTAGAGAACTACAGGTATTGCTAATCACATTTACAGTATTAAACTTGTGCACTAAAAGATAACCTTTGTTCATGTCGTTAGTAACACCTGTATTTCCTTCCTAATGTCAAAATGGCTCCTGTGAAGTACGTATAAAGTATTCTTTCATTTGACTAGTATTGTACATTTTCCAAGCAGAAAGCAGATGATATTACACAGAAAATGAGATTATTTTTATGGAGCCAATATAAGCAGAGCAGGGTAAAGACTAATGCATGCGTTCTGTGTGCATCTCCTCTCACTGTTAATTAACTCCAAATGGAAAGGTCTGATTGCCGTAGGTCTGAAGTCTCAATTACTTAAGTGTCATGCAAGTAAGGCACCGCTGCTTTCAAAGGAGATGAGATTTCCTTGCCCCGCCATGGATGATTTGAGATTATCGGCTCTTTCTCATTCCAACCGTGCTATTATGTTTGCCTCAGACCATCTTCGGCCACAGGAGTACATTTGGACCATGTCCTCCTGCCCAGTGCCTTGAAAGTCTTTGCATCATAAACTCAGAATAGAATTAAATGTAATGTATGTGTGTGCTGTAGGGTGATGCTAATCGGTCCGAGTCAGACGATGAGAAGAAATCAGACAACTTTGAGGAGGATGAGAAGGTAGAACAGCTCAGAGACACTGGTAAGTAAAGGTGCAGAAGTCCAAGGAACTGTTTAAAATTAACAAATATGTTATAATAATAATACGTTCTTCTTTACAGAGCTGAAGATGTACTCTTTGATGATGACCACTAATGGACACATCGATCCTCGTGGCGCTATGGCTCCTCCGATAATCATGCGCACAGCAGCTACACCCATGCCCACTCCCAAGAACTCCCTGGGCCCTGAGTCCATCCTAGGAGATGAGCTCATGTATAGAGAGGGGGGACCTCAGTATGGTGAGGTGGGCCTGGGTGTGTCTGAGTCCGAAAATGGTCATGCAGAGTCTCGTCGTGGAAGCTCAGCATCCATGGAACCCTTATCCTTTGATCAGCACTCTCTGGTAAGTTGTATGAACCAGTTTGGACATTTTTTATGCGTCCACTCACAATTTAGTTACAAAAGAACATGCAGTATTTGCTACCTTGCACAGCCTGTATTTCACTACATTTCTTTAAAATATCTAAAATAAATTGGAAGAATTGTACATAAGAGAGCCCACAAGGACCCATTTTCATAAGAGGTGCACAGATTGGTCAACAATTTAATGCACAATTATAGTGCCAATTCTGGTGAAGTTGGGACATTGTTAAAAAAGAGATTTATACTTTATACGTTATTGATTTAAAAATTCTTTTCAACCTACAGCAAGGAAAATAAGTATTGAACATGTCAACATGTTTCTCATTAAACATATTACTGATGGAACCACTGACCTGAGATTTTCACCAGATTTCAGTAACCACCCAAGTGATCCATACATACAAGCAAATCAAGGCAACTGTGTTTACAAAACAAGTTATATTTAATGAAGTGGAATGACATAGGAATAAGTATTGAACACATGAAGAAAAAGAGGTGGAAAAAGGCATAGAAAGCCAAGAAACCAGCTGAAATCCATCAGAATTTAGGAGGTCATCCTATCCCCCATCAGTACAAATTAACTTCAGCTCCACAAACGCTGATCTTTATATGAGTGTCACCTGACACTGATGTCAGCTGACCTGGGCTGAGTATTCTTAGTTTAAGTTAACCTAAGTTGGCAGCTGCTACACATACACCAGCCTAAGTTGGCAAAAGTTTGACAATGCTGAATACAATGCTGGCAAATGCTAGCAAAAGTTTATAAAAGTTGGTGTTAGTTATTTCACCAACATTTGGACTGATTTCTCTAATTTTTCAAAACATCAGTAAAAGTCGATCCAAACGTTATAGTGTCAACCCAGCTTAAGTCCTGGCTAATAGCCTTTAAAAAAGGTCTGTGAATATCAGATTGTCACACCACAAAGAACTCATGATGGGTAGAAGCAAAGAGCTCTCTCTAGACCAGGGATCACCAACTAAAACTGCAAAAGGTCCGATAAGCGGTCCTCTTCCCCAGCCAAGGTCCGAACTAGGTGTGAGAATCTTTAGGCACCTCATGATTTGATTATGATTCAGACAGAATTCCTTCGACATTTTCTATCAGCAGTAAACTCTGTCAGAGCATGGATGGAGCTGTAACTCCATGGTTCCAGGGAGAGGGGAGGTGGAACGTTATATGTTCAGTAACACACAGAGCTTTTACAGAGTTTTTAAGTGATATCGGCAGCTACAAAAAGGGCCTCCATAACCAGCAACCTTACCTCTACATCCCAGCATGGACTACTCTTGGCAGAGCAGAGGAAGAAAGTAAATGCATTCAATTTCACAACAGCGCTTCTTTTTGTGGGTACAGACCTGAAACGGTCTGTCCGGGGTGGATGTCCTGGCTGTCTACCTTCTGTGTGTGTGGGAAGGGGGTGGGGCAGCAAACCTGATTTTGCAACCCACTGATTCTCTGGAGCGGTGGGAGCCACAGAGTCTCTGCAGAGAGTGGCGTTCGTCGGACAGCGAAGAGGGGAGTCTGCAGCAGGAGGAGAGTGACCAAGGACTCATGCCATCTGTTGAGCAGTCACCGATTCAGCAGTTCAGTTCTGCTTTTTCTGCTTTTTTTCCAACCAGAATAAAACAGTCTCCCTTTTCCCCAAATTGTATCAAAAAACTTTTGGGTCCGGATGGAGGACTTTTGGAGTCCGGATCCGGACCGGAGTTTGCCAGTTGGTGACCTGTGCTCTAGACCTTTGTAACCTTATTGTTGCAAAACATAACAATGAAATTGGTTACAGGCACATTTCTAATCTGCTGAATGTTCCAGTGAGCACTGTTGGATCCATCACTTGGAAGTGGAAAGAACATCATTTTACCATAAACCAGCCATGACTAGGAGCTCCTCGAAAGATTTCTAACAGAGGAGTCAAAAGAATTATCAGAAGAGTTATCCAAGAGCCAAAGACCACTCATGGAGAGCTCCAGAAGGACCTGAAGTGAGCAGGTACTGCTTTTTCAAAGAATACAATAAGTAATGCACACAGCTGACATGGGCTCTATGCCTGTTCACCTTGCAGCACTCCATTGCTGAAGAAAAAGCATGTTGAAGCTTGTTTAAAGTCTGCTGCACAACATTTGGGCAAGCCATTAAAATACTAGGTGAATATAGTCTGGTCAGATGGGACCAAAATTGAACCTTTTGGATGCCACAACGCACTGCATGTTTGGAGGAGAAATGGCACTGCACATCCCATCATGGTGTGGGTGTGTTTTTCAGCACATGGTACAGGCAGACTTCATATAATTGAAGGAAAGATGAATGGACAAACGTACAGAGACATCCTTGATGAGAACCTGTTGCTATCTGCCAAGATGCTGAAGATGAAACGAGGGTGGACATTTCAACAAGACAATGATCCCAAACACACAGCCATGGAAACTCTCAACTGGCTCCAGAGAAGGAAAATAAAGCTGCTAGAATGGCCCAGTAAGTCACCTGGCCTGAATCCAATAGAAAGTCTATTGAACAAACAGAAGATCAGAGTTCACAGAAGACACCCACATAATCTTCAAGATTTGAGGACAGTTTGTGTGGAAGAATGGGCTAAAATCACTCCTGAGCAATGCCTGCACCTAGTTTCTCCATACAGGAGGCGTCTGGAAGCTGTTATTACCAACAAAAGCTTTTCTACTATATATTAACATAATTTCACCAAGTGTATTCAATCTTTATTCCCTGTGTCATTCCACTTTATTAAGTACACCTTGTTTTGTGAACACAGTTGTCTTGATTTCTTTGTATGTATGGATTACTTGGTTTGTTGTTAATATCCGGTGAAAATCTCAGGTCAGTGGCTCCATCAGAAATATGTTTAATGACGAAAATGCTGATATGTTCAATACTTATTTTCTCCGCTGTATATCCAATTAAATATACTACAAAGACAATTGATAAACTTTATTTGTTTTTTACAGATAGATAGCAAGTATTCTTGTCTGAAACAGGTATCCCAATCAGCCTTTACAGGCCCAAATGTAGGCTGTGTTTGAAAGTAGAATACAAAGAGGTGTAGGCTATATGTAGGCAGTCACATATTAGACTTTGACAAATATAAAGGGGAGTAAATGGCACTAAGATTTATTTGATTGTGTAAATATTGATTACAGAATACCTAAATATTGAAACTATTAGTGACTGTTTCAGATCCCTTGTTTATTTGTTTGTCAGATCACTTGTTTGTGTGATCTTTTATCACTGATATTCAAAAATAATAGTGTATCTTGGACTTTGAGGAATGGGAGTTGTTCAGTCATCATTATAATTATTTTAGTTTAGTTCATATCACTGTTCAGTGATGGAGTTCAGTGTAATATTGAATTTCTTCTGTGTATTGTCATTAAACTGTCATGGTCTGAGCACAGGGGGATTCCACCGTGCTCAGTCTCATGGCCTTTTTCCATATATTGTATATTTGTTGTATTTTGTGTTCTTTGGTTCCTGTCATTTTGTCCTTGGTTGGTTTTCTTATATCTTGTGTTATTTCTTAGTTTACGTTCATCACAGTCTTGTTATTTATATGTTTGGTGTTATCTGCTTTTATCCTTCAGTTTATTATGTGTCCTTATTGTAGTTCTGTCTTTCTCTTTGTGGCTGCAGCTGTCAGTGGCACTTCCTGGTTTTGCTCTGGTAGTGGGCGGTGCCCTTGTCAAGCTGTCAGTCCCGTCTTCCCTCCTGTCTTGACTCTCAGCTGATTCCTGTCATGTAATTAGGTCAACCTGCCCGCTAATGTGATTCACACTGGCTGTCATTCATTTTCATTGGGTTATGCCTTATTTAAGACTGACTGTTTCATTCACTCTTTGTCAGTGTCTCGTCTAAGCTACTCATTCCCGTCAGCACCCATTCCCTGTTCCGACGGTTGCCTCACTATCTTCTCACGCTACCCATTTGTAAGTTTATTTTTGTGTACTTTTTGTATTTTGTGTTTCTGTTAATAAATGCCACAAACTGCAGTCCAGCGCCTGGATATTTCCCCTCTGCCCTGGAGGGGCATTTGTGACAGAAGGCTCTGACCAGTTCAAGACCCAACTACTGTAGTTTGTGGTTTCTCCTTTTGTTTCGCTCACCTGTTTTTTGGGAGCGGTCAACATGTCTCCAGCTCTCATGGACTCTGCAGGTGGGTGCGGGTACCCGATGAGCCTGGGGTGGGAGTGCTACAGGACACTCATGGAGGTGGACGGACTCATCTCTGCAGCTTGCATCGCTCTAACCTCAAAGGATGCACTGTGGTACCTGGGTCTCGTGGAGGCAGCTGCTCGCCAGTGCCCTCAGCTCAAGGAGCATGCTGAGGGAGTGGAGAGGATTTCACTGGTGGCAATTTTGCAACATGAGAACAGTGGTATGATTAGGAATTCTCCAAACAAGGCTGGGCCATCACCGAAGTTGAGGCGTCCCCGAGCTTCTGTGTTATCGGCTCCTCACCAGTCTCCGACACCAGTTCCAACTCTTGGTTCATTTGCACCAGGACGCCGCTGTCCATTGAAATCCTGCCGGAAGAACGCCTCCACCTCTCAGTCAGCAGTTTCTACCACGCCAAGCCAGACAATTCCCGCAGCAGTTCCTCCTTCTAGTTCTCCTTCACCGGCTGTCCTGTCAGCCTCCTCTTCCCCCTTTGCTGCTGCGACTCCCATCTCCTCAACGCATCCTCCCACTGCTGAGGGTCTGGCCATTTCCTTCCCGGCTCAGCCCGTCACCGTGTCTGCAGGGGCAGCTCCTCCACGATCCTCTGAGAGGCCCATGTCCACAGTAGCCACGGAGAGGGCTGATTCAAAGCCAACTGCAGCAGAAACCATCGTGCCCCGGGAACACAGGCAAGTTTTTTCTCATTCTCTACTACCAACACATAAAATACCTAGCCTTATTCCCAGTGGTGGGGCTCAGTTATTGCAGTCCACTGAGTCCTCACCACCTGCTGCAGATTACACTACCTCACCTGCTCTCTCCGTGTCTCCTCCTTTCCCCCTTGAGTGTCCGCCACTCCCAGGACTGAGCCACCGGACAATGGAGGAGCCGGTGGTAGTGGAGGACCTGGTTCCAGCCCCACAGCCATGGCCTGGATGGAGGGAGAATGCTGTGACCAAGCTGAACCCTGCGCCGACGTTGGAGCATCCCCTGGCCTCAGCAGAGCAGGATCCAGAGCCAGCGGGGAACTCACCTCCTGTGTCCACGCCGGGCGAGCCACCTGTGTGGGCCACTTCCCTGGGGAGTCCCGTGACTGCATTCACCACCATGCCTGCTGTTGGGGTCACCACAGCAGAGTCGAAGATGGACCTCCAGAGGACCTGGCCCGAGACGTTGTCACCTGGATCAACGGAGTCCTGGACAGTGGTGGAGCTTGAGCTCAGGCAAGTGCTCCACTTTGTTTTCACTGCCTCTGTTTTGGAGAGATCTTGCCTGGCTCTTGCTGGGGAGAGCCAAGTGCAGCTGTTGGCTGCACCTGAGCTCACCTCGCCGGGCTCCACTGCCGCCGGTGACCCTGACCCTGTGTCTCTGTCCCTCTTGTCTGAGCTTTTCCCCAGGGTCACCGAGGTTCGTCCAACTTCGCCAGAGGTCTCCGTGGGTTTGGTCTTGCCGCCTGAGATCTTCGTGGATCCAGCTCCTCCTGCCAAGGTTGTTGCGGGTGCGCCGTCCCAGCCAGGACCTCCGTGGGTGCTGCTCACCCTCCGGTTGAGGTCTTTGCGGGTTCTCTGTCCCAGCCCAGGGCCTCCGAGGGTTCTGCCTCCCCGTCAGCTGAGGTTGACGTGAGTGCTCTGTCCCAGCCTGGGACCTCTGGGAATGCAGCTCCTCCTCACTCCGGGTCTCCGTGGGTGTTGTGTCCTAGTTGGGGGCCGTCGTGGGTGCTGCACCTCAGCCTTAAACCAACGTGGGTGCTGCGCTCCTGCTTGGGTCCGCCATGGGCATTACGCTCCAGCCCGGGGTCCACCGTGGGTGCAGCTCTGGCCCAGTCCGGGTCCACCACTGGTGCAGCTTTGTTCCAGTCCAGAGCCTCCGCGGGTGCAGCCTTGCTCCAGCCTGGAGCCACCGTGGGTGCAGCCTTGCTCCAGCCTGGAGCCATCATGGGTGCTGCTTTACTCCAGCCTCGAGCCACTGCAGGTGCTACTATGTCCCAGTCCGGGACCACCGAGGGTGCTGCAGGTGCTGTCCAAAATCACTGGGCTTCCCTCTCCTCTGCCTGACACCGTCGGGGTCCCCTCACCTCTGCCTGAGGCCGTCAGGGTTCCCTCTCCTCTGCCCGAGGCCGTTGTGGCACCCTTTCCTCCACCTGACGTCATTGTGGCTTCCTGTACTCTTTCACCCTCCACACCGCCCATTCTTCCCGTTGGGCGGCCGCCTCCTGGACTACCCAGGACATACTGAATGGGTGTGTGAATGGGTGGATAGCAGGATCTGTAAAGCACTTTGGTCATCTAGAAATGAGAATAAAAGCGCTATATAAGTGAATGCCATTTACCATTTACCCCTTCTGTTCAGGTGGTTGAAGAACTCTGGAAGACCGCCCGACAGACTGTGCCACTGGGGTAGGTGGTTCATGTTCTCCAGGAGGCTGCCTGATTCCTTCTATCGTGCCATCCGTCGGGCCTGGGACTCTGGCCGCCCACCCGAACTGTCCAACTCTCCAGCCCAGAGGGCTTAGGCGGTGTGGTTTTTGCCTGGTGTGGGTCCTGAGTAGGGTTTTTGTTTTTGTCCCTCCTAGCCTGTTCACCCCTTCACCCACCCGGGGTGTTTTTTTTATTCTACTCCTTTTTTTGGGGGGGGGGGGCTCTTTTTTCTTTTTTTGATGTTACCCTGGGTTTCTGGTGTCCACCCCTTGAGAGGGGGGGCTCTGTCATGATCTGAGTACAGGGGGATTCTGCCGTGCTCAGTCTCATGGCCTTTTTCCATATTTGTATATTTGTTGTATTTTGTGTTCTTTGGTTCCAGTCATTTTGTCCTTGGTTGGTTTTCTTATATCTTGTATTATTTCTTAGTTTACGTTCATCACAGTCTTGTTATTTATATGTTTGGTATTATCTGCATTTATCCTTCAGTTTATTATGTGTCCTTATTGTAGTTCTGTCTTTCTCTTTGTGGTTGCAGCTGTCAGTGGCACTTCCTGGTTTTGCTCTGGTAGTGGGCGGTGCCCCTGTCAAGCTGTCAGTCCCGTCTTCCCTCCTGTCTTGACTCTCAGCTGATTCCTGTCATGTAATTAGGTCAACCTGTCATAAACCTCCGTGCATCGAGCAATGAGAGAGAGAACGAATAACCCAATTACGAGAGTGGATGGTGCACTTTTATTAACAACACAAAGGAAATAACAAGTTCAGTTATCACCAAGTATCAGTTCAGTTTAGCACACAAAAATACAGCGAGGTGTAATGGCAGGACGAGGCCACCAGACATACAGGGCGCCTACAGGATGCTCTACAGCCCGGTCAAAGAAGCCTAGTGCTGCGGGACCATTTAGCACAAAAGGAAAGGCGATAAGCCTAGTGCTGCAGGGCTGCAAACAGCACGAAAAGAAAGGCGAAACAAACTGACACTTACAGGGCTGGAGCAATCCGAGGCAAACCGAGCAGTCTGGTGGAAGAGGATTGTAAGCTGAGGCAGCCGCGAACACCCAGGAATTGACCGTCTGGAGATGTCGGGCTGAGAACGTGAAGGGAGTGGTACGTCATTTATGGAGAGCTTGCTGCTATGAACGAGAGTGAATGCCCCGATAATCTCCTTCCTCTGGAGCAGCCAACAAATACTCCAGAAGCTAACGAGGAAAGAGATTGCTGGTGTAAGAATGCGTGGGCAGAACTGATTGGCATCTGGTGTGTGAGAGCGCGTGTGAATGAGAGTGAATGGAGCGTATGCATGTGTGTGTGCGCGTGTGGGTGTGTGTATGTGTGTGAGCACCTGTGATAGCACAGCTGACGGAGCTTGATTGGAGGAGGGGGCGTGCCAGAGCTGTCAGGAGGAAACTAAGACAAATCATAACAATAAGTCAGATCCGGGTTTGGCCTCCAAACCGGGATTCTTGACACAACCTGCTCGCTCATGTGATTCACACTGGCTGTCATTCATTTTCATTGGGTTTAAGACTGACTGTTTCATTCACTCTTTGTCAGAGTCTCGTCTAAGCTACTCATTCCCGTTGGCACCCATTCTCTGTTCCAACGGTTCTCTCGCTATCTTCTAGCACTACTCATTTGTAAGTTTATTTTTGTGTACTTTTTGTATTTTGTGTTTCTGTTAATAATTGCCACAAACTGCAGTCCAGCACCTGGGTGTTTCCTCTCTGCCCCGGAGGAGCATTTGTGACATAAACTCATGCAGTACTATAACAGGACACATTTACAAATATTTGAGACCCATCGGCTGCTGCTTTACCCGTGTGCCTCCGAAGGACTGTGATCCACCGGTTCAGCTGCTGCTTCCCCGTCACCCCCACCCCCTGCCCCCACGCACCTCATTTCTTCATGCTGAATTATCCATTAGACCTACGCAATCACAGCAACTTTATGGTATAATTTTTTAAGCATTAAACCATTTTTTAAGCATTAAACCTTAAGTCTATCTTTTGTCGCTATTTGCACTATGGGTAGCATTACTGTACATGGACTGCTGTTGTTGTTTTTCCAACCTTATTCCTTTTATTTTTTTTATATTGTGCACACCACAGAAGAGAGAGGGAAACACCATTTCAATTCTCCTGTATGTCCTGTACGTATATCAGCTGTTCTGATAGATATGCCAAAGAAAACAATAGTTTATCGGTTTGAACATTAAATGCCTTGTCTTTGTAGTGTATTCAATTGAATATAGGTTGAAAGGGATTTTTAAGTCATTGTATTTGGTTTTTATTTACATTATACACAATATCCCAACTTCACTGGAATTAAGGTTGTAAAAATAATTGTTAAAATCAAACAAGATGAAAATGGAAAAAATGTCAAAGAACAAAACAAAATGTTTAGCTGTATTTCAATTCAAGACTGCCTTCCACCAGAAAGCACTCTGTATGATCATTTTTAACAGCAATTTTTCCATCCTAAATGTACGTTTTGATATTGAGTGACCTCTACTGGTCCTGGAAATAATGATGTGATGAAACACAGTGGAGGGTTACAGCTGCAGTGTGTGTAAAGTAGACCCTGACCTTTTGCTAATCCCTTTGAACACCACAAAATCCAAAATAAATATTTGAACAGGAGTGGATAGACTTTCTATACCCTATATATTTATCAGGATAATCCTTTGTATTTGAGACGCTACCATCAGTTAACTGAACCTACATTTGGGATATCATTACATAACACTACCAGTACTGTTTCTCACAGATAAATACAATACACTTTGTCCACAACCTATTCTCATCTGTGCCTCCTGTCTCATTAGGGCCTCTCTAGTCCTGGTCGGCGTTCTCCTCTTCCTCCCCGAGGTTCTGGCAGCTCATGGGGAAGCCGCCGTTCGAGCTGGAACAGTCTGGGAAGAGCACCGAGCCTCAAAAGGCGAGACACCAGTGGCGAGAGGGAGAGCCTGTTGTCTGGGGAAGGGGGAGAAGAGGAAGACTGCAGGGATGATGAGGGGGAGGTCGGGGAGAATAACAGATTAAAGCCAGGGACACTGGAACTGCTCCAGGCACCTACTCTTTGCCCCTCCATTATAGCAGAGTACGGTGACTGCAATGGGAGGACTGTGACCTATGACCCAAACTTGAATTCTGATCCAAAGGAAGACTCTTCACCAGAGGACGACTTTGACGATGACGTAAGTAACTAGGGGTCCTAACGTTTAAAGTGACATTTTGGAACTCTGCGCAAGCTTTTAAAGCCCCTCCTAAAGGTTCCAGGCATAATGTCATCTTGAAGGTTTTTATTTGCTCTATGGCTTGCTTTTCAATTATGAACACACATCTGAGCAGGAAATTTGAGCCTCTGTGGTTCACGTTATGTAATTTCTTAATCTGCCCTCTGTGGCTCTGTTTACACATTTTATTCCTTTTTTTTTCTTCTTATCCAACTTTCTTTTGTCTTCTTTGCCCTTTTTCTCACTGACTTTAGGATATTATCGTCTGTGTGTTTGGTGTTCACACTCCAAGGCCTGCAGGGACATTAATTGTCAAGCCTTAATTGATTAGTTTAGGCATTAATTGTTTTCTCAGTGGATAATAAGCAACTTGTGCTCATATATTTCCATGTGTGTCTGTGCATCTGAAAGCTGCAGAACGGGTGCACTCCCCTTGTGGTTTTGAATGACCTCTGCGGTGACGGTGTTTGTGCTTTTATGCATCTGCTCCCATCTGAGTTCACAAGGCCATAAAGTCCACTAAAACAATAGGCGTCTCTCTGGGCACAGTGATTACAGGAGGTTTATTACAGACTGTTGGTAGGCTGGTATTGTATGTGTTTGCATGTACACTTCTGCGTGGTGAAGTGCCAAGAGGGCTGAACATGCATGTGTCTGCCACAAGGATGTCTGAGCGGCAGGTTCTTTTCATTCAAACACACACACACAATATATAACCAAATGCACACTCTCTCACATAAATGGCGATTTGCCAAATAAGCAGCATCTAAGAGGCCTGACTTTGGACTGTTTTAATTAGAATCCTGAACTACAGAAGCTGCGTGCTTAAGCTTTCTTCTGTTTGTTTTATTACAAACTTTAATGAGTTTCACAACACTTTCTTATTGAGCTGGTGGACTAGCTAAGTTGCGAGTCTACCAGTTGTGGTCCAATTATCTCCATCTGCTCATGCAATGAAATGCAGGTTTAAATGTATCAAACATCAGCAGTACAGTATAAACACTGATTAAACTATGGATTGTTGCTTTAAAGGTCCCATTCACTCAAACATGGTGTGTTTGTGGGTTTTAACCTTCAAATGCTTTCTTGGTCACATGACTACAGTAAAAAAAATATTAAAATCTCTCTTCACTTAGAAATAATTATATTTTAACATTTGAGCAGAATAGTCAGAATCCACTTTTGCTCCTCCAGGATCTTTTTTCTCTGCATCGAGGACAAATGGTTCAGGCTTCAGTGAGAGTTAGTTGTGATGATCCAGTTCCCACCCAGAGTTTCTCAGGCAAGGCATTATCTTCAGAGTTAAGTGCTACTAGGGTGTTAGCTTACCAAGCATGATTTATGTTATTTTCTGTAAATTTTAGTCACCCTTGTAAACATCCCTGTTTAAACCTGCTTCACTAATCCACAGTTGATAATACAATATATCTTGTGTCATTTTGGCTTATTTTGTTATGTTTTTGCTGTGATGCTACACTGAACCATTAGCATTAGCTTGGCTAGGCAGTCGGAGTTAGTCAGTTTGACCGTAATCGCCAGCTCGCCTCAGTGGGGAGAAGCTGACAGACAGGCCACCTGGCATTATAAGATAAGATAAGATAAGATAAGATAAGCCTTTATTAGTCCCACAATGGGGAAATTCCAGGATTGCGACAGCACAGGGATAGCAACACTCAGAGCAACAATCAGAAGGCAAGAAAAAACAAGAGCAGCGAGTATACATATGTACATATAAATATAAATATATAGACACACAGTGCGGAGCATTGTAGCTAGATGGAATAAATATATAGATATATAAACACACACAGTGCGGAGCATTGTAGCTAGATGGAATGAAACAGCATAACCGTCTACTTAGTTATCCTACATGGTATGATTATGTACCGATACATATTGTCACCCTCCGTAGCGACCAGTATTTTCCTAGTTGTATACCGGAGGGGACCACTGTGTAAGTCTATTGCGTCTTTTGCATTCAGTACTATTAGGTCGTCACGTCTTTTTGCTATCTGTGGGAGCAGCCCTGCTTAGGTTATACAGTCTGACGGCCGTAGGTAGGAAGGACCTGCGAAACCTCTCGGTTGTGCACCTAGGATGATGTAGTCTGCTGCTAAATGAGCTCCTCAGTGCGTTCAGTATGTCCTGCATAGGGTGGAACTCGGACTCCATCAGAGATGACAGTTTAGCCACCGTCCTTCTCTCTCCTATCTCCTCCACTGGGTCAAGGCGCTGCCCCAGGACAGAACTAGCTTTCTTGATCAGTTTGTTCAGTCTCTTCCTATCGGCTGCTGTAATGCCACTGCCCCAGCAGACCACTCCAAAAGTGATGGCTGATGCCACCACCGTGTCATAGAATGTCTTCAGCAGCGCCCCTTGTACACCAAAAGACCTGAGTCTCCTCAGTAGGAACAGCCTGCGCTGTCCCTTCTTGTAGAGTGCGTCAGTATTGTGTGACCAGTCTAGTTTATTGTTCAGATGAACACCCAGGTACTTATAGGATGTCACCATCTCAATGTCTGTTCCCTGTATATTTACTGGTGCTGTGAGGGGTTGTCCTTGCCTGCGGCAGTCCACCACCAGCTCCTTAGTTTTCCTCGCGTTGATCTGGAGGCATTATCTTATCTGTCAATCCGGCTGGTTTTGATCAGGGATGGGAATTGATAAGATTATATCAATATTAATAGAACTGTCAATTTTGCTTATCAATCCAATTCTTTATCAGTTCCCTTATCGATTCTTGATCAGTTTTCCGTGTGGCGAAAAAAACAGGCCTTCACAGGATTTCAGCATCAATGCAGGAGTTTTGTTATTTTTATGGCTTTAAACAATGCTTCTTCTCTTAAAAATATATAATAAAATCAAATACAAGACTGTAAACATGCTTTTCTTAGAAAAATTGGCATTTATGTCTTGTAATATTTGTTACATTTAAATGCTGAAAAGCAATATAATTAAAACCAGTATAAATGGAATACTGAAGTGATTAGAAGCAGTTGCACAATTATGTTATTTTAGCAATCACAAAAATATACATGCTGTACTTGAGTGTAATTTTTGCATGTATTTTTAATATATACAGTATATATGCACAGTGTATATACGCCCAGATACATAAAATACTCAGTTGTATATTAACATACTGGTAAAACCTCAAGACATTACTCAGATTAATCCGTAACCTACATTATATGTACCACCTACCCAAACTTCAGACGCCTTATGGTCATGAATGGATGCAAGCCTTTAAACACAAAGTTTATTCCAGCTCCATACGCAGTGGGTTTTCCTGGCAAGGATTGGAGAGCGAGCAGGTTGGTAAAACCTCAGAGCTACATGTTGTCATCGTCTAAAAAGAATAAGATCATATTTCAATATCAGATGTTTTTAGCTGGGTTTTATGAGTTAAAAAAATGGATTACATTTTGCCTGCAAGGCTGCTAGCATCGCGCTAGTATTCTATTAATAAAATAAGCCAATATTACTGTCACTAATGGAGGTGCTACTGTTTGGAAATCAGGTGCGGGCGCACTTCGTAGACTGTTGAACACATTGCAGTCTTTCATTTATGTATGTAAACACTAGTAGTGTTTACATATACTTTTGCCATTATCCCACGGTAGCGACAGTGTCATGGCATCACTTGGTAACCGCAGCGTGTGACATCATGACACATGCCATTTTTAGAAAAAACACAGAAATACTTTAACCCGCAGCATCAATAAGAAGAATTGATAAGATCAGCGACGTACGATTCCGGGGGCTCGAAAAATTTAGAACCAGTTTCCAACTTCCTCAAACAGTACCACACAGAAAGCATATGATAGGCGGCCAAGAAAGGAAGTGTGGTACTATTTGAGGAAGTCAGGAGTGATAGAGAAGTATGTGAGGGTGGTGCAGGACTTGTATGAGGACAGTGAAGTGGTGGTGAGGTGTTCTGTAGGAGTGACAGATGGATTCAAGGTGGGGGTGGGATTACATTGGGGATTGGTAACCCAACACTGACCGGGATACACTGAATCCTTGATGCTAAATCCATCATGGAAGTCTGTTGGCCCTTCACTCAGGACCAGTTTAAGATAAGATAAGCCTTTATTAGTCCCACAATGGGGAAATTCCAGGATTGCAACAGCACAGGGATAGCAACACTCAGAGCAACAATCAGAAGGCAAGAGAAAAACAAGGGCAGCGAGTATACATATGTACATATAAATATAAATATATATATATAGACACACAGTGTGGAGCATTGTAGCTAGATGGAATTAATATATGAGTATATAAACACACAGTGCGGAGTATTGTAGCTAGGTGGAATAAATATGTAAATATATAAACACACAGTGCGGAGCAATGTAGCTAGATGGAATAAATATGTAAATATGTAAACACACAGTGCGGAGCATTGTAGCTAGATGGAATAAATATGTAAATATGTAAATACACAGTGCGGAGCATTGTTGCTAGATGGAATAAATATGTAAATATATAAACACACAGTGCGGAGCATTGTAGCTAGATGGAATAAATATGTAAATATGTAAACACAGTGCGGAGCATTGTAGCTAGATGGAATAAATATGTAAATATATAAACACACAGTGCGGAGCATTGTAGCTAGATGGAATAAATATGTAAATATGTAAATACACAGTGCGGAGCATTGTAGCTAGATGGAATAAATATGTAAATATATAAACACACAGTGCGGAGCAATGTAGCTAGATGGAATAAATATGTAAACACACAGTGCGGAGCATTGTAGCTAGATGGAATAAATATGTAAATATGTAAATACACAGTGCGGAGCATTGTTGCTAGATGGAATAAATATGTAAATATATAAACACACAGTGCGGAGCATTGTAGCTAGATGGAATAAATATGTAAATATGTAAACACACAGTGCGGAGCATTGTTGCTAGATGGAATAAATATGTAAATATATAAACACACACAGATGGAATGAAACAGCACAACCGTCTACTTAGTTATCCTACATGGTATGATTATGTGCCCATACATATTCTCACCCTCCATAGCGACTGGTATTTTCCTAGTTGTATACCGGAGGGGACCATTGTGTAAGTCTATTGCGTCTTTTGCATTCAATACTATTAGGTTGTCACGTCTTTTTGCTACCTCTGCGAGCAGCCCTGCTTAGGTTGTACAGTCTGACAGCCGTAGGTAGGAAGGACCTGCGAAACCTCTGGGTTGTGCACTTAGGATGATGTAGTCTGCTGCTAAATGAGCTCCTCAGTGCATTCAGTATGTCCTGCATAGGGTGGAACTCGGACTCCAGCAGAGATGACAATTTAGCCACCGTCCTTCTCTCTCCCATCTCCTCCACTGGGTCAAGGCACTGCCCCAGGACAGAGCTAGCTTTCTTGATCAGTTTGTTCAGTCTCTTCCTATCGGCTGCTGTAATGCCACTGCCCCAGCAGACCACTCCAAAAGTGATGTCTGATGCCACCACCATGTCATAGAATGTCTTCAGCAGCGCCCCTTGTACACCAAAAGACCTGAGTCTCCTCAGTAGGAACAGCCTGCGCTGTCCCTTCTTGTAGAGTGCGTCGGTATTGTGTGACCAGTCTAGTTTATTGTTCAGATGAACACCCAGGTACTTGTAGGATGTCACCATCTCGATGTCTGTTCCCTGTATATTTACTGGTGCTGTGAGGGGTTTTCCTTGCCTGTGGCAGTCCACCACCAGCTCCTTAGTTTTCCTCGCGTTGATCTGGAGGCAGTTCCAATGGCACCAGTCCACAAAGTCCTGGATAAGCCCTCTGTACTCAGCTTCATCTCCTTTGGAGATGAGGCCAATGATCGCAGAGTCGTCAGAGAACTTCTGTAGACGGCAGTGTGTTGTGTTGTGTGAGAAGTCCGCAGTATAAAGGGTGAACAGGAAGGGAGCCAAAACCGTTCCCTGGGGGGCCCCCGTGCTACCGATGATCGTGTCGGACACACAGAAATGTCTCCCAAGACACAGTTTGTCTTGGGAGAGCCTACTAGAGGCAAGCAGCTGACCTCCAAAGCAAAGCTGTTGGTTTACTGGCCAATCTACGTTCCTACCCTCACGTATGGTCATGAACTTTGAGTCATGATCGAAAGAAGGAGATCGCAGATACAAGCGGCTGAAATGACCTTTCTTTATAGGCTAGGTGGACTTACCCTCAGAGATAGGATGAGGAGCTCAGTCATCCAGGAGCGGCTCAGAGTAGAGCTGCTGCTCCTCCACATCAAAAGAAGCCAGCTGAGGTGATTTGGGCATCTGATCGGGTGCCTCCAGGTTGCCTCCAATGTGAGGTGTTTTGGGCATGTGCTGGCAGACCCAGGACATGCTGGAGAGAACATGTCTCCCAGCTGGCCTTAGAATACCTTGGTATCCGACCCTGAAGAGTTGGAAGAGGTGGCTGGGGAGAGGGAACTCTGGGCTTCTCTGCTTAGACTGCTGCCTCTGGGACCTGGACCGCGGATAAGCAGTAGATGATGGATGAATGGATGGATATTTTGATGATTGTTATATTTTGTGCTCAGGGTTTTGAAGACAGAGTTCTGCTTGCTTACATCTTTTGCACAGCTGCTCTTTCAAAACATCTCATTTTTTAATGTCATTGTGCGCTCAGAGGTAATCATTTGTCATTATTTAGTGACATCTTTTCAAAACAATTAACCAATGAATGAAGCGCGAAAGCAGAAGGATAGACCATACTTAAAACCTTCATTTATTTTGTCCTTATGATGTAAACATCATTGTAGTTTCTTTGGTTTAGCTCACAAAGTATTAAATGCCCCCTAAAAAAGAGAGACTTTGTTGCTGTTATAATGTTGATGATTTGACGTCTTGTTTCTGCAGGGTTCATTCTGTTATTGGGCCAGGAGAGAGATCTGCAACATGAAGCCCCGCTGGTGCAAAGAGCATGAAGACTGGAACCTGTACTTATTCTCTCCAGAGAACCCGTGAGACATGCACCACAACACACACACACACAGCGTAATGTTTCCATCAGGTCAGCACACATTGTCTTGCTTTCATTTCCTGAAGATTTATTCTAATCCTTTAGGATCATAATTACTGCCCTTAACACTAATCCCTAACCTATCCCTGACAATAAGCATTCCATTTTTTTTTTATCCACAAAAGTTGTACATCCCACCAAAACAGGCTCATACATCGGTTTGCATAAACAGATTCAAATATTATCAGTATCATTCTTTACAGCAGATTCCCAACATGTTTTCCTTAAAGTCTACACAGACATCTGTTAACCTTTTTACAGCTAAGTTTGTTGTTTAGGTCCTATTTTCTCACTTAACCAGACCAAAGAAGTGATATAAGATGATTTACAGACATCTGTTTGCCTGTGTTTCTTTGTCTTTAGGTTCCGAATGCGGTGCCAAAGCGTTATCTCTCACAAACTGTTCGATCATATAGTTCTGGTTTTCATCTTCCTCAACTGCATTACCATTGCTATGGAAAGACCAGAAATAAAGGCCCACAGCACGGTAACACGCACACACACACACACACACACACACACACACACACACACACACACACACACACACACACACACACACACACACAGAGATGAAGGAGCTTACAGACAACCAACAATGATCAGACATTTACACGTTGCACTCTTTTTTAGACAGTGGTGTGAAAAAGTGTTTGTCCCCTTCCCAATTTCTCATTTTTTTTGTATGTTTGTCACACAAATGTTTCAGATCATCAAACAAATTTAAATATTAGACAAAGATAACCTGTTGTGGTGAAGAGGGAGCTTAGTTCTAAGGCAAAGCTGTCAATTTACCAGTCAATCTACGTTCCTACTCTCACCTATGGTCACGAGTTTTGGGTAATGACCGAAAGAACGAGATCGCGGATACAAGCGGCTGAAATGAGCTTTCTCCGTAGGATTACTGGACTCACCCTCAGAGATAGGGTGAGGAGCTCAGTCATCCGGGAGAGGCTCAGAGTAGAACCGCTGCCCCTCCACATTGAAAGGAGTCAATTGAGGTGGTATGGGCATCTGATTAGGATGCCTCCTGGACGCCTCCCACTTGAGGTTTTTCAGGCACGTCCCACTGGGAGGAGACCCCGAGGCAGACCCAGGACACGCTGGAGAGTCTACGTCTCCCAGCTGGTCTGAGAACGCCTTGGTATCCCCTCTGAAGAACTGGAGAAGGTGGCTGGGGAGAGGGAAGTCTGGGCTTCTCTGCTTGAACTGCTGCCTCCGCGACCTGGACCTCCGGAAAAGCGGTAGAAGATGGATGGATGGATGGATGGACAAAGATAACACGAGTAAACACAAAATGCAGTTTTTAAATGAAGGTGTTTATTATTGAGGGGAAAAAAAATCCAAACCTCCATGGCCCTGTGTGAAAAAGTGATTGCCCCCTAAACCTAATAACTGGTTGGACCACCCTTAGCAGCAACAACTACAATCAAGCATTTGCGATAACTGGCAATGAGTTTTTTACAGCGCTGTGGGGGAATTTTGGCCCACTCATCTTTGCAGAATTGCTGTAATTCAACCACACTGGAGAGTTTTCGAGCATGAACCGCCTTTTTAAGGTCATGCCACAGCATCTCAGTCGGATTCAGGTCAGGGCTTTGACTAGGCCACTCCAAAGTCTTCATTTTGTTTTTCTTAAGCTATTCAAAGGTGGACTTGCTGATGTGTTTTGGATCATTGTCCTGCTGCAGAACCCAAGGGCACTTCAGCTTGAGGTCACAAACAGAGGATCGGACATTCTCCTTCAGGATTTTTTGGTAGACAGCAGAATTCATCGTTCCATTTACCACAGCAAGTCTTCCAGGTCCTGAAGCAGCAAAACGGCCCCAGACCATCACACTACCACCACCATATTTTACTGATGGTAAGATGTTCCTTTTCTGAAATGCTGTGTTACTTTTACGCCGGAATGTAATGGGACACACACTTTCCAAAAAGTTCAACTTTTGTCTCGTCAGTCCACAGAGTATTTTCCCAAAACTCTTGGGGATCATCAAGATGTTTTCTGGAAAAACTGACACAAGTCTTTATGTTCTTTTTGCTCGGCAGTGGATTTTGTCTTGGAACTCTGCCATGCAGGCCATTTTTGCCCAGTCTCTTTCTTATGGTGGAGTCATGAACACTGACCTTAACTGAAGCAAGTGAGGCCTGCAGTTCTTCGGGTGTGGTGGGGTCTTTTGTGACCTCTTGGATGAGTCGTCGCTGTGCTCTTGGGGTAATTTTGGTCACCCGGCCACTCCTGGGAAGGTTCACCACTGTTCCATGTTTTTGCCATTTGTGGATAATGGCTCTCACTGTGGTTTGCTGGAGTCCCAGAGCTTTAGAAATGGCTTTATAACCTTTTCCAGACTGATAGATTTCAATTACTTTGTTTCTCATTTGTCTCTGAATTTCTTTGAATCGCAGCATGATGTCTAGCTTTTGAGGATCTTTTGGTCTACTTCACTTTGTCAGGCAGGTCCTATTTAAGAAATTTCTTGATTGAGATCAGGTGTGGCAGTAAGCAGGCCTGGGTGTGGCTAGAGAAAGTGAACTCAGCTTTCCAAAGATGTAATAAACCACAGTTAATTTATGTTTTAACAGGTTGGGCAATCACTTTTTCACACAGGGCCATGTAGGTTTGGATTTTTTTACCCTTAATAATAAGCACCTTCATTTAAAAACTGCATTTTGTGTTTACTTGTGTTATCTTTGTCTAATATTTGTATTTGTTTGATGATCTGCAACAGGTAAGTGTGACAAACATACAAAAAAAATGAAATCAGGATGGGGCAAACACTTTTTCACACCACTGTAAATGATTCATTTTATAACTTACACTGGTGATGTCATACTGTTAAACAGTCTTTCTTACTTAATAACATTCAGTTGTGAATGTAACCTCTGTTCCTCTAATTAGTGGAAGCTGCACCCACTTTGCCCAGTTCGCTGACTGCACCAGGCCTCTCTTACTGGATTGTGGAGGCAATTTCTATAGCCTACACACACTGTAGGGGCACTTTGGTAGAATTTATTAATCCCAGAGGGAAATTCAAGAGCATCCAGTGAGATAAACGAGGTAGTCATGGTACAGCTACTAACCCCTTCACCATTCTCACACACATTCACACCTAGGGCCACTGTAGAGTTTCCAATTACGCTAACATGCATGTTTTTGGAATGCGGGAGGAAACTGGAGCACCCGGAGTAAACCCCTGCACCCATGGGAAGAACATGCAAACTCCAGATAGGCCCTGCTGGTTGGTGGATTTGAACCCACAACCTTCTCACTGTAAGTCAGTAGTGTGAACCGCTACACCATTCTTGGGCTTTACTTCACAGATTGTCAATTTTATCATCTGTTGCTGCATCCAGTTGGGCAACATCTCACCCTTTTAACCGGTATTTTTGTTTGGATGTAGCAGCACCTTCTGTGGTTCACTCCATTCCTTTGTTTGGCTCCTTCCTGCCTTAGCTGTGGGTTTCTGACCCTGGTGCTTTTAGGCTTTTCAGTAGGGCATGTGAATCGACTGACCATCCAGTTATGAATATAATTTTTGTCAGTGGCAGTTTCAGATATGGGCCACATGGGCGGTTGCCCAGGGTGGCCTCCACTATTGTGGTTTTTTAACAGTTTTTACTTTGTAAGTTGTTACAAGCTAAACAGAAATATTGCATGGAAAACCTACTTCAATAAAGTAATTTTTTTAAGTTAATGTCTTTTTGTAAGATAATTCAATAAGCATTCTCAATATTCATTACAAGCAGAGTGAAACATTTCAAATTGTTCTGATTTAATATTGATGATTATGATTATAGTTTTAAAATTATAAACAATGATATTGATTGATTGATTGATTGATTGATTGATTGATTGGTTGATTGATTGATTGACTGATTGATTGATTGATTGATGAAGAACATCTTTACTGGTCTTGCAGTCATCAGTATTAACCACAGCATTACTGATCAACTTTCATATGATGATGTCATTGACAATTTTGTATCAAGGAAAACAAGAAAGGTCAGTCTTTAGATTGAAATTGGAGGGGGGTGCCAGGGAGATGGCCCACCCAGGGTATCACACAAGCCCGGACCGTCCCTGATCTTTGTTCTCCTAAGGAGATGAATTTGGTACACACAGCTCTGTTACTCCACCTTCACAGGTGATAAGGGGATAAGGACTTGTGCTTATATAGCGCTTTTCTAGTCTCACAGCTGGGCCGAGTAAAAAGGGACCACAGAACGGAAGGAGTTATGCCATGATGGGGAATTCTATAAGTGCAGATGGGCATGTTGGTAACTTCTGTTGTACTGAGTTCTTCTTCTGATGAGAATTAAGGTTATATTCAGAACTGGACAATACCAAATGGGCAAATAAATGCAGTGCCTTGCTGGATGTTTTGATGATCACCAGGAGAGGGCATTGTTTGCTGACAGCTAGCAGGCTGTTAAATGAAATTAAAATATAAGGGAGAGAATTAACTGCCTTAGTGGGAGTTTGTGTTCTCTGTGTGTTTTCTAGTTTTCCATTCAATTGTAGTTCTTTAGAACTTGCCTCAGAAGATCATTGCACTCTTGCATTTGACCTATGATGGGTCAGCCAGTCTTGTCTGCATCTAAGATGATCAGTCTGAAATTCAATATCAAGATTGGCATCTGTCAGGGTGACATGGTCTCTCCCCTCTTGTTCAACATTGTCATCAACGGCATTATGTGACAGACATTCGAAGGCCATAGGGGTGTGCAATTTGACGCCAACCAATTCATGACAAATCTTGTGTTTGCTGGTGACAATGATATTTTTGCTGATGATGACGCTGAGGCTACAGATAATCTGTATGACATTGCCTTATGGCATCTATATCAGTGCGGACAAGACAAAAGTTTTCACAATGAATGGCTCGCTGGCCATGGTCTACCTCAAAGGCATTCAGATCAAATAGGTCCGAGAATTCAAATATTTTGGTTTGCTGGTGTCTGAAATGAAGGTAGCATCGACAGCAGAAATCCACTGCAGAATTGGGTCTGCAGCCTTGACGTTTTGTCCCTCCCATAGTGCATCTGGAAGAAGCCCAACATCTCCAGAATGACCAACATCCACCTCTTCCACACACTGATTCTGCCTATTCTTCTCTAGGGCTCTGAGACCTTGACCATCCTCAAAGGGGATTTGAACAAGCTTGAGGTTTTTCACATGCAGTGTCTCTCCAGCAGCAGCCAACCACTGAACAAGTCCAGACTGACTACACCGACTCCTGTGGCAGCAACGACCCATGCACTGGAGAATCCAATGCAATGCACTGTAAAAGGCATGGGTCAAGCAAATTGAGGACAACCTAAAACCTTGGTGCCTCTCCCTCAATCAAGCTAAGGCCAGTGCCATGGAAAAGCATGGGAGAGCATTGTCAATTGGGTCCATATACCTGCGGCACCTACAGCAGCGTATCAGTTGCATGGATGACCTCCCCCTCCAGGCGCCAGATAGGGACCCAAGAATTCACTTGCAGTAGCATTAAAATAAAACTACACATGTTTACATGCCACTACTTTAATCAATATAATTTCTAAAATAAATGCTATACTTTCCAAATTTTTAGGTACAAAATAAACAGTAGCAAAACATATTTTTTTTTATTTAAAGAGCAAACCTACTGTTGTAATTTAAAAAAAATAATCTGCTATCTCTAGAGAAGAAGTTGTATTAGCAATTAACAGTGTACAATCAGGCAAAGCACCGGGGCCAGACGGTTTGAGCAGTGAATTTTACAAAGAATTTCAGGATATACTTGTGGATCCATTTTTGGAGATGCTAGAACATTCCTTTACCTCTGGAAGCTTACCTCAGTCATTAAGAGAGGCTGACATCTTCCTAATTCTTAAAAAAGGCAAGTGTCCTGAAGATTGCTCAGGATGTAGACCTATTGCTCTTTTAAATCAAGATGTTAAACTGTTATCTAAGGTCCTGGCTCTGCGATTAGAGAAGGTTCTGCCTTTCATCATTAAGGAGGATCAGACAGGTTTTATCAAAGGCAGAAGCTCTAGTCACAACATTAGGAGGCTTTTAAATATTGTTCATTTCTGTCAAACACAAGAAGATGATACTGTAGTCATTTCATTGGATGCAGAGAAAGCCTTCAATCAAGTCGAGTGGCCTTATTTATTTAAAGTAGTACAAAAATTTAATCTAGGGGATAATTTTATCAAATGGATCAAACTTTTGTATAATAAACCTCTGGCATCAGTCATAACAAATGGTTATAGCTCGGATAATTTCCCGATTTATCATTCAACACATCAAGGCTGCCCCCTAAGCCCTGCTCTTGTTGCCCTTGCAGTAAAACCTTTGGCTGAAGCCATCAGACAGGATCCAGCTGTCAGGGGTATAGATGTAGGGGAGGCACAACATAAAATTTCCCTTTATGCGGATGACGTTTTGTTGTATGTAGCAGAGCCTGCCACCTCTGTTCCACAACTGGTCGATATCATGAATTATTTTGGATCTTTCTCTAGTTACAAACTTAACTTTTCTAAATCTTTAGCTATGCCCATGGGAAGCCTCAGAAATAGAACTAACTCCGTTATATCATTTCCATTTCACTGGTCTATGTCAGGTTTTGTGTACTTAGGTATTTAGATTACTTCTGTGTTCTACCAGATGTTTAAAGCTAATTTTAACCCTCTCCTAGACACTATAGAGAAGGATTTAAATAGGTGGTGTTCACTTCTCCTATCATTACTTGGCAGAGTGTCTATAATTAAAATGAATATCCTGCCCAGGTTACTGTACCCCTACAGATGATTCCAGTATTTATAACTAATAAGATTTCGAAGTTACTCAATGGTTGGTTGAGTGATTTTATCTGGAATAAAAGGAAGCTGAGGCTAAAACTGTTAAAATTACAACTTCCAAGTTCAATGGGAGGTTTGAATGTTCCTAACATTAAATGGTATCAAATAGCATCTCAACTAAGGTTTATAGCAGAATGGGTTAAAGATGATCCTACTTCTGTCTGGTTGGGCCTTGAAAAGTCACAGACCTCCTGTTCACTGTTGGGCCTCTTGTCCTGTAAGAATTTAAAGTCAGTTAGAAATCTCTGTGATAATAATCCTATAATTTGCAACACTTTGAAGATCTGGTTTATGACACGAAAACTTGAGGGAAGATCAGATTTAATTACTTTACTAATCCCTATTCAAGGTAATCCTGACTTTGTTCCTGGTATGATGGACAGTGGTTATAATATATGGACAGTTAAAGGGTTAAAGAAAATTTATGACCTTTTTGATGATGCATTGTTATTATCATTTGAACAGCTTCAGGAGAAATTTGGCCTTTCCAGACATAATTTTTTTTAGATCCGAGATTTCATAACTAGAAAGACCACTGTCAATGTAAATGCCACAGTGTCTGCAGTTGAGCGGTTACTTCTTTTAGGCGCAACCAAAAAATTTATAACCCGCTGTTATAGTGCCTTAAGTCAGTCAGATGTGTTGAGTGTGTCAATTATGCAGGATGTTAAACAGAAATGACAAAGTGAACTTGGTGTAAACATTTATGAGGAATCATGGGATGCAGTCTGGGAGTGTGCTAAGAAGATCTCAATTTGCAGTCTTACAAGATTATTGCAATATAAAATTTTACATCGCTTGCAAATCTCTACCAGTAAAAGATCTAATATGAACCCCCAGCGTTCACCCATGTGTCTAAAGTGTAAAATCTCAGTTGGTACCTACAGTATACTCACTGTGTTTGGTCTTGTCCTAAAATCCAAGCATTCTGGCTGGACATTATACAAGACTTGAGTCAGATATTTGGTGTGAATGTAGACGTGGATCCTTGCTCTTTACTACTGGGACACCAAAACCAGGACTTACTTTCTGGAAGCTTAGCCAGACTTTACAATATCCTTGCATATGCTGCAAGAAGGAATATTTTTTTTGTCATGGATATGTAACAAACCGCCAACTTAAACAAACTGGCATAAAATTATCATGGAGTGTTTCCCTTTGGAATATTTAACATGTCTACTTAATTCAACAAAGGGACATTTTGTGAAAATATGGACTCCATATCTCAAATTCTCTAACCTTACGGGGGCATCGATTCTTGGGAGCGTTAACTTGGACTAAGTATGACTTCCTTTTTCTGGCTCTTGTTTGTAGTGCTGTGGTGGACATATTCCTCTGTACAAATGTACAAGTGCAGGTATATGTGTGTACATGTATGAGTTTCTAGTTGTGCAGTATATCTTTTTTTTATTTTTATTTATTTTAATCTCTGATTTTGTGTAGGTCAATGTTGTGCTGAGCTGTTTTTCTCATGTTTTAAGTGTTTGGTATTTATTTTTCGGGTGTAAAACAAAAGGGAAAAAATTCAATAAATACATTTGAAAAAAAAAAGTTACAAATTTACAAGAAAAAAAAAATCT
This sequence comes from Pholidichthys leucotaenia, assembly GCA_020510985.1. NCBI lineage: Eukaryota > Metazoa > Chordata > Actinopteri > Cichliformes > Pholidichthyidae > Pholidichthys > Pholidichthys leucotaenia. Next base: position 377,465,825 of record CM035838.1, read on the forward strand.
TATTTTCTCATGTTCATTATGTCTCATTTTTTTTCCTTAGGAGCGAGTGTTTCTGAGTGTGTCCAACTACATTTTCACTGTGATTTTCCTAGCAGAGATGGCCATTAAGGTAAAAAAAAAAAAAGGGGGGGGGGAACTAAACTATACAAAAAATCCTCAGTTTCATTTCTTTTTGATACCATTTTTTATAAATGATATTTTATTCAATATTTCTGTGCTTGTTTCACTAGGTTGTAGCTCTCGGTTTCTGCTTTGGGAAGCAGAGCTACCTCCAGTCCAGTTGGAACATTTTGGACGGCGTATTGGTGTTTGTGTCTCTTATTGACATTCTGGTCTCGTTGGCCTACACTGGAGGAAACCGGATCCTGGGAATCCTGAGAGTCCTTCGCCTGCTACGAACACTTCGCCCACTAAGGTACATTGTGTTTGTTTCAATGTGAATTCTGGAGTTACATTTTTGAGTGCATGTCGGTCCTGTAAATAAATACTAGTAAAAACCTCTGAATTTTTTTTTTAGGGTTATCAGCCGAGCCCCTGGATTAAAGCTAGTTGTGGAGACTCTCATCACTTCCCTCCGACCAATTGGGAATATTGTGTTGATCTGCTGTGCCTTCTTCATTGTCTTTGGCATCTTGGGGGTCCAGGTAATCCCCGTTTCACAACCCATGAGTGTGTTTTCTTTTATAGAAGACAGTGGTTTTAAACATCTCCTTACAGTATGTGATTGTGACCTTGGGGAATTGGAAATGTCTTGACTAGCTAATACATAATGTGCCTTTTGAGTTTTGAATGTGAGTTTTGAATGGATGACAGTCTAGTTAAGTGTGAAAAGGAACAACATGACCCCCAGGCCAGCTATTAGCCAAGCACTGGGGAGAAAACCTTTGATAAGTATGTGCTCTGTGAAATGTTCTTTTATTCCTGGCATTACATGCTGAATGCTTAAAAAGCCACAAGCTCTGGTGCAATTGAGCTAATGTGTAAAATGGCAGCCAAATAGCCCTAAAGACATCTCTCGCCTTTTCTTTCCCTTCCTAGTTGTTCAAAGGGAAGTTTTACCACTGTGAAGGTCTGGATACGAAAAACATCACCAACAAGTCAGACTGTCTGCAAGCCAGCTACCGGTGGATACGAAGAAAGTACAACTTTGACAACCTGATTCAGGTACATATTAGAAGACAAATAAGGCAGTGGTAGGGAGTAGAATAGTTTCATCATTTTCACTGATCCATTCTTTAAGTTTGTTCATGTTTACTATTAAACTGTGACTCAGTCCAGAATGTTATTTTAAAGCGTATTAAGTGGAGCTTAACTATTTTGGCAGTCTGCTAGGCATGTCAGAGTGTAGGCCCTGTTACCTTGCCAGTGTTCAGGAACTGAAGATCTAGCATCACAACGCTAAATCATTGACTAATATGGTGGAGTCTAAACCAGTTTAGAGTTAAAGTGTCATTACTGATATTTCCAGAGCTGCAGAAAACACCTTGGAGGGTGAGTAGCATGTTTAAGCAGGTGCTGTCACATAAAGTTGTTTAGTTCACTTGGAAACGCAAACTAAACAACTTTAGAAGATTTTTTATTGGAACGTAGACAACAAGTAGTCGTTATTGGAGCAACATCAGCATATACTTAGTGGCATACCTCAAGGAAGTGTACCTGTTCCTATACTTTTTGTCATATACTGTACATTAATGATTTACTTGATCTAGTTAATTCAGTCACATATCTTTTTGCTGATGACATCAGAATTTATAGGATCATAGAAAAAAGTGAAGATGCAAAAATTCTGCAGAAAGATATTTATGCTTTACAGGCTTGGAGTGACACATGGCTTTTAAGATTTCATCCTGACAAATGCAAGCATATGAAGTTAGAAAGAGGAACCAGTGATGATCAAGTATGCCATATGACGCAAGATGGTGAAGATATCCAGCTTGAAAAAAATCACAGTTGAAAAAGATATTGGAGTATACATCGATTCATCTTTGAACCTTGATAGCCACATAGTGAATAAAGCAAACTCAATGCTTGGACTCATAAAAAGAAGTTATCAATATCTGAGCAAGGATACATTTTTACCACTATCAAATCATTAGTTCGAAGTCATCTAGATTATGCAGCTGCAGTATGGTCTCCGTTTGAGATCAAGCTCAAAGAACAGTTATAAGCTGTGCAGGGAGAAGCCATAAGAATATCACCGGGGATGAAGGGACTGAACTTATGAGGACAGACTTCGCATACTGAATCTCCCCACATTATCTTATGTCATGATTGATTATAATTAGACCGCTCTCGTGCAGGTAGTAACACCAAAGGAAGCTCACTGAGACACAGAGTGACAAGTTCAATATGAATTTTATTAACTACAAGAAAACACCTCCGCAAGAGAAAGCCGTCACTCACCAGGGAAAGCACACAGCCTGTAATGAGGAATGAGAGCAGGTGTATTAGGAAGGAGGCTAGACAAAGGAAAAATAGGACCACACTCACGTGGGAAGAATTGAGGACCTGGCAGATGAACCCAACACTTACGGTGAGCCTCCCAACAAAACAGGATAGCAAAGGAGCACTGGGAGAGGTGTCTGATCGGGCGTTGACAGTCACTGATGAAGTGATGATGGCGGGGCAGGTGAGCGCACAACAACTCTGGAGACACACCACTAAGGAGGTGCGCTCACCAGACCATTACAGTGCCCCCCCCCAAGGAACGCCTCCTGGCGGTCCACTGGGCTTGGTGGGATGAGCCTTGTGGAAGGCCCGGATCATCCCCTTGTGGAGGACATTGGAACCAGGGATCCAAGACCTCTCGTCTGGTCCGTAGCCCTTCCAATGGATGAGGAATTGGAGTCCCCAACCTTGACAGCGAACGTCCAGGATCCTCTGGACCATGTGAGCGATGTGGCCGTCAATGAGCCGAGGAGGAGGAGGCGGCTTAGGGGGAGGACAGAGTGGACTGGTGGAGCGGGGCTTGATTTTAGATACATGGAACGTGGGGTGTATCCGCATCACCGGCGGGAGCTTTGGGCGGACCGTGACGTCGTTGACGATGCTGGAGATAGGGAATGGACCCAGGAACCGCGGGGACAGTTTCCTAGACTCCATCTTGAGCGGAACCTGGTCCGCAGCTAGCCACACTTGCTGCCCCATGGAATACTTAGGGGCTGGAACCCGCTTACAGTCAGCATATTGCCGGTTCCGTTCAGTTGATCGGGCCAAGGCAGCCCGAGTGGCCCTCCACAGCCTGCGACAGTGGCGGGCGTGAGCCCCCACCGATGGGACAGCCACTTCCCTCTCCACCATAGGTAGTAAAGGGGGGGTGTACCCCATAGAAGCCTCAAAAGGGGTCATCCCGGTGGCTGTTGAGATCGTTGCATTGTGGGAATACTTCCTCCACTTCAGGTGGGTACTCCATAAGGTGGGAATGGAGGCTGCCACACACCTCAGGGTGGCCTCCAATGACTGGTTGGCATTCTCAGCCTGCCCGTTGCTTTGAGGATGATAACCCAATGTCAGGCTGACAGTAGCACCAAGAAAGCAACAAAATGCCTTCCAAATCTGAGATGTAAATTGGGGGCCCCGGTCAGACACAATGTCCATAGGGATGCTGTGGATCCGGATGACGTGATCGGTCAGGAGGTTCACCGTTTCCAGGGCAGAGGGTAACTTAGGGAAGGGCACCAGGTGGATCGCTTCTCCAAAGTGATCCACACAGGTGAGAATAACAGTATTGCCCAGAGATGGTGGGAGTCCAGTGAAAAAGTCTAGGGCAATGTGAGACCAGGGTCAGTGAGGGATGGGACGAGGGTGGAGCAGGCCATAAGGGGGCGGTGAGTCTGACTTGTTGTGGCAGCAGGTTTGACAAGCAGCAACATACTCCCGGACATTCGCATGGTGGGTCACCAAAACACTCGGTGAATAAGACTGACAGTTTGGGTGATGCCAGGATGACAGGCAAAGTAACTGGTGTGGCCCCACTTGATGACGTTGCTGCACAGAGAGTCTGGGACAAACAATCGCCCATCAGGGCCCCCCTCTGGTACAGGTTCAGTGGACAATGCCTGCCGAACCCTCCATTCAGTGTCCCACAAGAGTGCTCCAAGGAAACAAGAGGGAGGGACAATGGATTGGGGATGGGAGGGAGGGGTAGGGGGGTCAGGACAAAACTAGCGGGAGAGACCGTCCGGCTTAATGTTACGGGAGCCAGGCCTATAAGTGATGTTAAGATTGAATCTAGTTAAAAATAAGGTCCAGTGGGCCTGCCTGGCATTCAGCCTGCGGGCCAACCGAAGATATTCTAAATTTTTATGGTCGGCCCACACAATTATCGGCTGGGGCACTCCCTCCAACGAGTGCCTCCACTCCTTAAGGGTCAATTTAATGGCCAATAGCTCTTGTTCTCCTACGTCGTAATTCCTCTCTGCAGGCGTGAGCCGGCGAGAGAAATATGCACATGGGTGGAGCTTCTGATCTGGGGCCAAGTGCTGTGATAGGACAGCGCCCACCCCCGAGTCAAAAGCATCCACCTCTAAGATAAACTCGAGCTTGGGGTTGACCTGGGCCAAGATTGGAGTGTTGGAGAACAGGTCCTTTAACCCTGTGAGTGTGAGATTTCGTGTGCCCCTAGTGGCAGAGCGCGGCGCTGCGCCTGTCATTTCACTCTGACATTGCCGGCTGCATTGAGGATTTGTACTGATCTGCCAGTTTCAGAAGGTGGCAGACATGCATTGGAGGACTCAATCGATGACACGTAATACACCAAAGAAGAAGAACTCCTCATTTCCTTTTCCTGTATTCCCTTCTTTTAGCTCAGAAAGCTAATATGGCCGCAATTCATCATCGTGCACTTATACGGCTTTGTACACGGAAAATAGTCGCAGGATACAAACGAAATTTATGTGGGATAATCATAAGACTTTGTGGATGTGGTAGAGACTGTAAATGACTGACAGAACGCTAAATAACGACCACGATGGGTGAAAACGCAGCAACCACGGCAGCAAGCGAGTCCCGTTAGCTGCCGGTAAGTGACGAATTTCTTGTTTGTTTTTTTTCATTGTACTGATTTTGTGGTTCATATACTTTGAAGATAAGATAACAACATACCCCTGTAGAAATAACGGTGTCAAAAAAACGAACCATTCTTTCTGTAAATATGTCCAAAGTCCAGTTTTGGCTGAGTTATGAAATTTAAAGAGCTGCCGCAACATTATGCAAATTAGATGTGTAAATTTATTCCTATCTGAATCTTTGCATCTTTCTAATTGACAGTAAGCCATTATCTCTTACCACTTTCAAGTTATAGCCTTGGAAAGCTGAACTATTTTATTGACAAAAAATATTTACGACTCTTGACCACTAGGGGTTATGTCACAATTTGGCGACAGTCACACTCAGAGAGTTAATTTGAGAAAGTATTGTTTGCCTGCCTCGGACCAACTAAAGGGTACCTTTATCGGGGTCAGCTGAGTCAGAGGCTGTACTATCCCACTATAGTTTCCGATGAAATGGCGATAAAAGTTTGCAAACCCCAAGAAGTGCTGCAGCTCCTTCCGGGAGTGTGGTGTAGGCCAATTCAGCACAGCCTCCACCTTGGCCGGGTCAGCCCTCAGCTCCCCCTCAGCTACGATAAAGCCCAGAAAGGAAGTGGAGCAAGTAGAAAACTCACATTTCTCAGCTTTAACGTAAAGCTGATTCTCCAAAAGTCATTGCAAAACGGTCCGGACATGGACTGTGTGTTCCTCTGGCGAGTGTGAAAAAATCAAAATGTCATTGAGATAGACGAAAACAAATTGATTAACCATGTTGCGGAGTACATCGTTGATCATCCGTTGGAAGACAGCAGGGTCATTAGTGAGCCCAAAAGGCATCACTAGATATTCAAATTGCCCCAGATGTGTTTTAAAGCCCATCTTCCACTTGTCCCCTTTGCGAATGCACACCAGATGATGAGTGTTACACAAGTCCAATTTAGTGAACACCTGCACGTGCTGAAGGAGCTCAAACGTGGAGTTTATCAGGGGCAAAGGATACTTGTCCTTAATAGTGATTGCGTTGAGCTCGTGGTAGTCAATACACGGGCATAAGGAACCGTCCTTCTTCCCCACAAAGAAAAACCCTGCCCCAAGAGGAGCCGATGATGGCTGAATAAGGCCGCCGTTCAGAGACTCTTTAATATAGCTCTCCATTGCCTCCCTCTCCGGCTCCGAAATACTGTAAAGCTGACTGGACGGCAGCCGTGCACCCGGGAGGAGATCTATTGCGCAATCATAAGAGCGATGGGGAGGTAAGGAAAGCGCTCTAGATTTGCTAAAGACTTCCCTGAGATCATGATAAATTTACTGGCACTAGACTGAGGTCCGGCGGCTCCACCGGAGGGGAAGAGATGGAGAGCATAGGTGAACATTCGGCCAAACTGAGGCAAGAGGCTCAACAATATGGGCTCCAGGATGAGATGGAATTATTAGCCCAATTAATGATAGGATTATCTTTCTGGAGCCACAGATAACCAAGGACCACCGGGTGACCAGATTTGGGGAGAATAAAGAGCGAAATGGTTTCCCGGTGGTTGCCGGAAACTGAAAATTTAATCTGGGCGGCATGGTGGCGGAGTGGTTAGCACTGTGGCAGCACAGCAACTCACCCTTGGCCAAGGGATCCTGGGTTTGATCCCAGCCTCCAATCAACAATGATCTGTGTGGAGTTTGCATGTTCTCCCCATGTCTGTGTGGGTTTACTTCGGGATTTCTCCGGTTTCCTCCCACATGCCGAAACATGCAAGTTAGGTTAATTGGCATCAAACTGGGGATTCTAAATTGTCCTTAGGTATGAATGTGAGAGTGAATGGTTGTCTGTCTCTCTGTGTTGGTCCTGCGATGGACTGGCGATCTGTCCAGGGTGTACCCTGCCTCTCGCCCAAAGATGCTGGGATAGGCTCCAGCCCCCCCGCAACCCGAAAAGGATTAAGTGGAAGAAGATGGATGGATGGATGGATGGATGGATGGATGGATTGCTACATCCCGTACAAGCCGCGCCGAAATGAAATTTTGCTCTGCCCCTGAGTCAATCAAGGCTTCAGTCCTCCTCTCAACCCCTGGAAACTGAATAAGGGCTGAAATAGATAGATTACCGGGGGGATGACTAGATTTCCCACCTGTCAGCTCTCCCACGGCTACTGACAGGCCATGTCTTTTGGGCCTCAGTTGACAGTCCTGCAGCTTGTGTTTACGAGAACCACAATACATGCAAGCGCCGATTCTCTTTCACCATTGGCGCTCCTCCGGAAACAAACGAACTCGGCCGAACTCCATAGGCTCGGAAAAAGACTCGGCTCAAGCTGTGTCAGCAGCCGGCAGGAGAGCACGCGCAATGGGCAGGTGAGAGGAGGCCCTGCGCTCCTGCTCGCGGTATTGGTTGTCAAGGCTGATAGCCTTGTCAATTAACCCGTTCAAGGAGGAGGGGACCGCATGAACCCCTAGGTCGTCCCGGAGGTGTTCATTTAACCTCCAGATTAAGACGCTTCCTAACGAAATGTCATTCCACCCTGAGTACGCCGCGACGACCCGAAATTCCACAGAGAAGTCGACAACTGACTATCTACCCTGACGGAGTGACATTAAGCAGCTCATAATGTTCCCCTTGCTGTCTGAATGCTAGAATGCATGAGTGAATTCGCCAACAAATCTTTCAAAGGAATACGTGGGGCCCTCCGAGCTGTTGAGAATAGCTTGGGCCCAGCTGAGAGCCCAATCCCGCAACAGGAGGGTCATAAAATTAATTTTTGAAGTGTCATCCGGGTACCCCCCCCCCACCTGGCCCAAATACAGCCGAATGTGACATAAAAATCCTCTACATTTCCCCGCCTCCGCAAGAGAAAACCGTCACTCGCCAGGGAAAGCACACAGCCTGTAATGAGGAACGAGAGCAGGTGTATTAGGAGGGAGGCTAGACAAAGGGAAAATAGGACCACACTCACATGGGAAGAATTGAGGACCGCAGATGAACCCAACACTTACGGTGAGCCTCCCGACGAAACAGGATAGCACAGGAGCACTGGGAGAGGTGTCTGACCGGGCGATGACAGTCGCTGATGAAATGATGATGGCGGGGCAGGTGAGCGCATAACAACCCTGGAGACACACCACTAAGGAGGTAGCAACCCAACAAGGTAGCAACCCAACGAGCCAGCACCGAGACGTAGAAGAATGGTCTATTTAAGCGCTGGCAGATCAAAGGAGCAGGTGCGTCTCATCACGCAGGTGGAGATAATCACCTGCCGAGTAGGTGAAAATTGAACCTGATGGGCGGGGAAGGAGTGCGCTCACCAGACCATGACATCTTATCATAGAAAAAGAAACTATATGATAGAAATGTATACAATTTTGCATCAAATATACGACCCACAAATTGTTCCACATTTTTCATTACATACTAAACATTCAAGTGCCATTGCAAGAGATCACAATGTTAAACTACTGAAGAACAGATTTAATAAGGATAAAACTACATTTTCCATTTTGCAATAGAATTGTGAATCTCTGGAATAGTTTGCCATAGGAAGTAGTAGAAGCACCAAGCCTCATCTGCTTTAAAAATCACCTTGCCTGAATCTGATTAAGAAACAAACATCATGAAAGAGGTGGCAAACGAGGACTTAGGATCCTGCTGCAACTATTTCTTAAGTTAACTTAAGTCTGTGTGTGAACAAATAAAGGAAAGAAAAGAAGCATTGTGAAACCAATCCTAATTGGACCAAATGTGGACAGTGTAGCAAAAACATAAATCTTGGTCTGGATCTTGGTATGGGCTGTCAGGTGTGAAAACGACCTTACTTTGTACGGCTTTGTACGGTTTGAGACAATCAATTGTAAATCACTGAGAAAATTCAAAAATGTTACTGTAGAAGGCTGCCTAGAATTTCTTAATATTCTGATTTTTTTGTCAGTGCATCTAATCTCAGAACAGACTGATACTAGGTCAGAGGGACCATTTGTCTGCTGACTAACTAAATCTTTGGTTCTTGCACAGGCCTTGATGTCTTTGTTTGTGCTGTCGTGTAAGGATGGCTGGGTCAACATCATGTATGACGGGCTGGATGCAGTGGGAGTGGACCAGCAGGTAATTGTGTCAGTAGTGTGCCAAGTGACTGAACCACGTAAAACCTGATGCACCTTTATGTCTTAGCATAGGCCAACTCATTGTGTAAAATTTTGTGCTATTTATGTTATAAAAATATGACTTTGGTTAAAGTCAAACATAACAAAAAATTAATAGTACAGTGGCAATCATCAGGTTCCAAGCAGCTGTAGATGTCAAGGTTTTAGTACTTTTTACCAACAGCATTTAAAACCTGATGTGTGCTATACATCAGGTTTTAGAATGCACAGGAGAGGTGTGATGTACTGCAGAAGAATAGGACTTCAGGTCCTCCAGCACACCATATGAATGCCTTAACCCACTACACCACATGAGTCCTTCAGTTCATTGGTTTGCTTCCTCAACATAAATTATTCTATTAACAAGACAAAGGCTGACAGACATAAAAGATGATGTTTGGTACAGGAACAGGATAGAATTTGGGCTTAATTCTAAAGTTTCATCAAGTTTGGATCGCTGCATCAGAAGATACATCAGGAAATATGTAAATGTTTGGAAAACATTTACATATGTTCGGGGAACATATGTAAATGTATGTAATGTAGCATATGTAAACATTCGTTAAATGTTCGGGGCTGCACGGTGGCGAAGTGGTTAGCACTGCGGCAGCACAGTTTACCCTTGGCCCGGGGATCGTGGGATCGATCCCAGCCCCTGACCAACAGTGATCTGTGTGGAGTTTGCATGTTCTCCCCGTGTTTGCATGGGTTTACTCCGGGATTTCTCCGGTTTCCTCCCACATGCCAAAAACATGCAGGTTAGGTTAATTGGAGACTCTAAAGTGGCCCCAGGTGTGAGTGTGTGTGTGAATGGTTAAGGGATAGCGCCGTATCGTGGCTGCTCATCCATCCAGGTGGTGGATGCCCTCAATTTCCCCTCTGGGGATCAGTAAAGTATACTAAATCTAAATCTAAAAATTGTGTGCTTAGGACTGAGTCAAAACTTTGAGGAGACCGTGGAGATCACTGGAAGATCACTGAGAGATCTTGGTGATCACTGGGCACTCATTGAGTGATCTGGCCATTTTTTCATTGCTCAATGAGCTCTCAACAATCTCCACCCCTGTGTAGAGGGGGCATTAGTAATACACAACACAACCGCGCAGCGTAGGCCAGGGCTATTCAATTCCAAAATCATTTGGGCCACATTTGAAATCAAGACATGTAACTGGGCCACACATGTTCAGCGATCTGTTGAATATGATAAATTTGTAGCCAACACAGATCAATATGATGAAAAATATGCACTTTTTATTCATTGTCTTTGTTTTAAATGTGTGCTTGGCATGTGACAAAGGCACATCAAAAGTGCATAAAAACACAATAACAGTGCTGGGGTTGAGCGAAACTTGACGTAGTAGAAATATTTTTCCTCTTGAACAACAATTAAATAAGTAGAATGAAAAAAAAAATTCTGTAAATAACCATTTTGGTCACATCTTTCTCAGACATATCTCAAAGTACATAAAAACTCAATGCGGACTGTTTGTAGCATTAACATCTGTTTCCCTTTTGAAATAAAATATACTACATCCTGGTCATAACTGACCTTGGCACATCACAAAGTGCATTTAGCTGAATAAAAAAATGAACTGTCAAATACTTCAGTGCACAACACCCCCCCCCCCAAGAAAAGACTGATAACATTAACAAACATTGCACATCCACTATTGTGGTTTGTTTTGTTTTAAATCACCACATGTGTGAGTAGGAACCTCTTTTTATAACTACATGTTCCATTACACACACATATCAGTTCACCAAAAATTTCTAGTAGAGTTAAGGATGCAAAAAGCACCCACTTAAAAACTTGAGTAATGACTTCAGTCTTGAATGTTTGAGGTTTTTCTCCAAAAATTTATAACAATTTTCTTATAGTTTTTGTCATGCTTTAATGTTTTTGAGGATGCTTAAATGCTATGCAACCACTTTCGAAGAATACTCAGATGCACATGAAAAGTTACATCACTTTAATGAAAAAGCCCAAACCTTATACACAACACACTATTTTAAGGAATAAATGCACACACCACAATTAATGAAACCCGCAACCAAGACGCCTCACTATATACAGTACAGGAAAACAGCTGCATGCTGGAGCCACATGCAGCCAAAGATGAAAGAGAGGAGATGAAGGATTAGTGATGGGAATGGCACACGGGAGAATGACAACTGAGATAACTGGTCTTACAACACTGGCAGAGAGCCCGGCAGTGAACTCCAGCATAGGAAAGGTGAAGGGGTCTGGAAGCTGCAGGACAGGAGCAGGAAGGGCTGAAGAACCGGGATGGAGAAGCCGTTGTCTAGAAGGAGAGATGACTCAGGCGAGCATACAACACAGCTCCGGAGACACACCATTGGAGGCAGCAGTAAACCTCAGTGGAGGAGAAGAGAAGGTGAGATAATTCTTAATAATTAATTTTTTACACAACAAGAACAACCGTTGTGAGGCGGCACAAACCAAACGATCTAGCGGAGAGCTCTTCACACGCTAGCCTTTAAATAAGCTGGTGAATCAGGAGGCAACAGGTGTGTAATCACGCAGGTGCACTGATGAGCTCCGGAGCCAGGAAAACAGAAGCAGGAAGGGAGGAGGAAGGCACACTCACCTGATCATGACAGTGCTCCCTCCCCAAGGGATGCCTCTAGGTGGACACCCGGGCTTCTGTAGATGGGCAAGGTGGAACGCCAGAACCATGCCCTTGTCATGGAAGTACGAGGATGGAATTCAAGATCTCTCCTCCGGACCATAACCCTTCAAGTGTACCAAATACTGCAGCCCCCGACCTCGATGGCGCACGTCCAGAATTCGCTGGACGGTGTAGGTGGTATGTCCATCGATGATCTGGGGGGGTGGAGGGGGTTCTGGAGGAGAGGACAAGGGGCTGAAGGAGAGGGGTTTGATCTGATAAACGTGGAAAGTAGGATGGATGCGGAGGGATGAAGGCAACTTCAGCCAGACGGTGACGTCATTGATGATGTGGGAGATCGGGAACGGGCCCAAAAAGCGAGGGGACAGCTTCCGAGAATCCCCCTTCACCAGTACTTTCTCAGCGAATAACCAGACCCTCTGCCCCACGGAGTATTTGGGTGCCACCGCCCGCCTACGGTTGGCAAACAGGCGATTCCGCTCGGACAATCGCTGAAGAGCTGCCTGAGTGGACTTCCAGAGGTGGTGACAGCAACGGGCGTGGGCCTCCACAGAAGGTACCGCAATCTCCCTCTCCACCATAGGCAGAAATGGTAATGTGTACCCCATGGCAGCTTCAAACGGTGTCAGCCCGGTGGCAGAGGAGATGGCAGAGTTCAGTGCATACTCCACCCAGGTGAGGTAGGAGCTCCAGGTAGATGGGTTGCAGGAAGCTACACACCTCAGGGCGGCCTCCAAGGACTGGTTTGCACGCTCGACCTGACCATTGCTCTGGGGATGATAACCAGATGTGAGGCTGACGGAGGTACCCAGTGATCGACAGAATGCTCTTCAGACCCATGGCGTAAACTGTGGTCCTTGATTTCTTTCTTATTTCTGGATTGCGGCGCGCATGGATGCTGCGGCCCCTCTAGGCATCAGCGAGTGTGAGAGTTATGATCTTCCCAGACGTACATTCTGTAAAACTTACAACCGTGAGACCTTATTAAACATCAAGGTACTGCACGCTGCAAGAATCGCGGCGCTCGGTTGTGACTTGGACATTCTACGCCAGCATGGAATTCTGGTGGAGTTCCCGCTGAAGGCTACCCGGGAGAGGAGGAAGCGTAAGCGGAGCGAACGTAAGCAAAAGCGAGGAAAAAGGGCCAGGATTCATGCTAGGCTAAAGGCTAACCCCTCCAGACCAGCAGTACCGTCGCTTCTTCTCTCTAATGTCCGCTCCCTCGACAACAAGCTGGACGAGCTGCGTCTGCTGAGAGAAACCCAGAGAAAGTGGAGGGACTGCTGTGTGCTTGCGTTCACGGAGACATGGCTCCACGACAACATCCTTAACGAGGCCATTCAACTGGAAGGTACGACAGCATTCCGGGCGGACAGAGAAACTGCGAGCTCCGGTAAGAGCCGTGGGGGAGGGGGGGGGGGCTATGCATCCATGTTAACAAGAACTGGTGCGTTAATGCCACTTTAGTATCTAAACACTGCTCTCCGTTGACGGAGTTCCTTATTGTAAATTGTTGACCGTATTATCTGCTGAGGGAATTCAGCAACGTGTTTGTAGCTGCTGTTTACATAGCGCCGAGCGCTAACGCTAATGATAAAGAGGCACTCGGAGAGCTGCATGATGCTATTAGTGAAATCCAAACTTCACACCCGGACAGTTTTGTGGTGGTTGCGGGGGATTTTAACCACACCAGTTTAAAGACTGTGCTCCCAAGTTTAAACAATGTGTAGACTTTAAGACCAGAGGAGAGAGTATATTGGATTTGGTGTACACAAACACAGATGCATATAAGGCAACACTTTGCCCCTACCTCGGCCTTTCTGACCACATATCCGTGATGCTGGTGCCTGCCTACAAACCTTTGCTGAAGCGCAGCAGGCCAGTAGTGAAATAAATCAGGATTTGGCCAGAGAGTGCAACCTCAGCACTGAAAGACTGTTTTCTGCACACAGACTGGGAAGTCTTCAAAATAGCAGCCTCCCAGGAAGACAAGACAGATGTGGAGGAGTATGCTGAAATGGCCACCAGCTACATCGCGAAGTGCACAGAGGATGTCACTATAGTGAAGACCATCACTGCACAGGGCAACTATAAACCCTGGATGACTGCAGAGGTGTGCTCGCTGCTCACAGCCAGAGATGCAGCCTTTCAGAGCGAAGGACAGGATCGCCCTCCGCTCAGCCAGGTCTGCGCTCTCAAAGGGAATTAAGACGGCGAAGCACGCCTATGCGGAGAAAATCCAGGGACACCTCTGTGGCACTAAGAACACCAAGCAGATGTGGCAGGGAGTTCGGACACTGACGGGCTATAAGTCTAGGCAGGGATCGATGATGACGACGCTTCGCTTCCAGACAGGCTCAACGACTTCTTTGCACGTTTTGAAGCATCAAACCTGACAATCAGAGGGAGGGCTGGCCCATCCCCACCATCGGTTGGACCAGCTATCACCATCAACACAGCAGACACACGGAAGACCCTAACCAGGGTCAACCCACGTAAAGCTGCAGGTCCAGACAACATCCCGGGACGGGTGCTCCGAGACTGCGCGAGCGAGTTGGCGGATGTCCTGACTGACATTTATAACATCTTCCTGAGTCAGGCCATCGTGCCCAGATGCTTTAAGACCTCTACCATAGTACCGGTGGCAAAGAAACCAGTTGTGTCCTGTCTGAATGACTATCGTCCTGTTGCACTGACACCAGTTGTGATGAAGAGTTTTGAACGGCTTGTCAAACCACACATCACAGCCTGCCTCCCTGCATCACACTGGCGCCTAGCGGCTGCCCCGGCCTTGGATGCGCTCTGCAGAGCGTGCCCAAATGCCAAGTCACGTTTCGTTACCTTGTATTCATACATGTGTAATGACAATAAAGTTGAATCTCAATCTCAATCTCAATCACACGGCCCGCTCCAGTTTGCATATCGTTCAAACCGCTCCACGGAGGATGCTATAGTCACCACCCTGCACTCTGTCATCACCCACCTGGATCAGAAAGACACCTACGCCAGACTCCTGTACATTGATTTCAGTTCAGCATTCAACACCATTATCCCCCAGAGACTGATGGAGAAATTACTCCTTCTCGGTCTGAACACCGCCACATGCCTCTGGATCCTGGATTTCCTGACTGAGAGACCTCAGTCTATCCGGGTTGGAAATAACATCTCCAACTCTATCACGCTGAGCACCGGATCCCCTCAAGGCTGCGTACTCAGTCCACTGTTGTTTACACTTCTAACACATGACTGTGTATCCAGACATGAGGGGAACCAGATTATTAAGTTTGCAGACGACACCACGGTGGTGGGACTTATTCAGAGGGATGAGGAATCAATGTACAGGGAAGAAGTGAGAGACCTGGAGGGCTGGTGCAGGGAGAACAATCTGGTGCTCAACATGGAAGGAGATGATTATCGACTTCCAGCGGTCACAGCCTGAACACGTCCCTCTCAGCATCGGTGGCCATTCAGTGGAGAGAGTGGAGAACATCAAGTTCCTCGGAGTGCAGATCTCGCAGGACCTGACCTGGAGCAAGAATTCCTTGGGGATCAGGAAGCGGGCCCAGCAGAGACTGCACTTCTTGAGGAAACTCAAACAGGCCTCTCTCCCCATCTGCATCCTCAGGACCTTCTACAAAGGTGTGGTGGAGAGTGTTCTGATGTACTGCATTGCTACATGGTACTCCAGCTGCAGTATGTCAGACAAAAAAGCCCTGCAGAGGATAGTTAAGGGAGCTGAGAGGGTAATTGGAGTCTCCCTCCCCTCTGTCCAAGAACTTTTTCAGAACCGTTGTAGGAGCAGCGCACTGAACATTGTCAAGGACCATTCTCACCCTCTGAATAAACACTTTGAACTTCTGCCGTCTGGCAAACGATTCCGGAGCATCAGAGGCAGAACCACCAGAATGATTAACAGCTTCCTTCCACAAGCTGTTAGGATGTTGAACATTTGATCCGGAATATCTCATACATACTACTGCACCTACGGACATTATGTATATTATTTGTATATTATAGTCCTGATTAGTTTTCAAGTATGTCTCAGGGAAGTGTGAATGGCTGTGGTGGGGTGGAGGGTGAGGGTATGTGTGAGTGTGTCTTAAATCATGTTCTTTTACTTATATGGATGCCGAGAGAAACGCAATTTCATCTTGCCTGCACTACAGTTGTATGTACAGCAATGTGACAATAAAGGTTGATTTGATTTGATTTGATTTGATTTGATTTGAGAAACAATGTCTATGGGGATGCCGTGGAGCCGGATGACATGAATGGAAAGGAGGTTGGCCGTCTCGGCAGCAGAGGGGAGACCAGGAAGGGGAACCAGGTGAACGGCCTTCAAAAAGCGATCAGTAATGGTGAAAATGACAGTGTTATGTTGAGAAGGAGGGAGGCCTGAGACAATGTCAATGGCAATGAGACCAGGGGCGGGAAGGGATGGGGAGTGGATGGAGAACACTGGCAGGTGGAGAAGAGTCCGATTTATTGGTGACACACGTGTGGCAGGCCTTCACATATTCTTTTTTTTTTTTTTTTTTTTTTTTTTTTTTTGTTACTTATTTGTACCCGTAGGTAGACATGGTTTGCAGTCTGGTGACAAGCCACCGGCTGCTGGTCGCTGCGTGCGCGAGCGCCCTAAACCTACATGTTTTTGGTGTGCGGGAGGAAACCGGAGAAATCCCGGAGTAAACCCACGCAACACGGGGAGAACATGCAAACTCCACACAGCTCACTGTTGGTCGGGGGCTGGGATCGAACCCACGATCTCATGATTCCCGCGATCCCCCGGCCGAGGGTAAAACTGTGCTGCCACAGTGCTAAACCACTGCGCCACCGTGCAGCCCTCACATATTCTTTCACATCCTTTCTAAGGGAAGGCCACCAAAACACATGGTGAATGAGTTCAGTAGTATGGGTGATGCCGGGATGACAGGCAAAAAAACTTGTGTGCCCCCACTGGATGACGTCACTGCGTAAGGAGGAGGGCACATACAGGCTGTTGGGTGGACCTCCCTTGGGGATAGATTCCACCGACTGGGCCTGCCGGACCCTCTTCTCGATGTCCCAAGTGAGGGCACCCAAAATACAGGAGGAGGGCAGGATGGTGTCTGGGAGGGAGGCAGCGGCTGCAGGAGAAGGAGTAGAGGAGGAGTCGGAGGAAAACTGTCATGAGAGAGCATCAGGTTTAATGTTGCGGGACCCTGGGTGGTATGTGATTAAATCTAAGAAAAAACAGGGCCCACCGAGCCTGCTGGGCATTCAAACATCTGGCCGATCTGAGATATTCTAAATTTTTGTGATCGGTCCAGACCATCACTGGCTGATTGGCTCCCGTCAGCCAGTGCCTCTACTGCTGCAGTGCCAGTTTAATGGCAAGCAGTTCGTGGTCACCTTTGTTGTAATTTCTCTCGGCTGGGGTCAGCCGCTGAGAGAAAAACGCGCACAGGTGGCACTTCTTGTCGGAGCTGGAACACTGTCAGAGCACAGCGTCCACCCCCGAATCAGAAGCATCCACCTCGACCATGAACTGGGCTTGAGGGTCTACCTGTGCCAAAATAGGCGCGGTGGTAAATTCTTCTTTGAGTGTGGCAAAAGCCCGCTCAGCGGCCTCAGACCACTTGAATGGGCTCTTGACTGAAGTGAGCTGGGTAAGGGGCAGAGCAATGTTGCTATAATCATAGATAAACCGGCAGTAGAAATTGGCAAAACCCAGGAAGCGTTGGAGCTCCTTCCTGGTTTGGGGAGTAGGCCAGTCTACTACCGCCTGAATTTTCTCCGGGTTGGCCTTTAATGTGCCTCCGCTCACGGTAAACCCCAAGAAAGAAGTGGAGCAGGTGGAAAACTCGCACTTCTCAGCTTTCACAAAAAGCTGATTCTCGAGCAGCCGCTGCAGGACAGTCCGGATGTGGACCACATGTTCCTCCAGCGTGCGAGAGAAAATCAATATGTCATCTAGGTACACAGAAACAAAATTGTTTACCATGGAGGACGTCACTGATTAATTGCTGGAAGACGTCGGGGGCGTTGGTCAGTCCAAAGGGCATGACCAAATATTCAAAATGACCCAAATGAGTTTTAAATGCTGTCTTCCATTCAACCTCTTCACGGATACGTACCAAATGATATGCATTCCTGAGATCGAGCTTAGTATATTGAGTTTTTGCATATGACGTCAGGGGGCGTGCCGCACTGGCCCGTTAGAGTGTGCCGCCATATTGGATGGCAAGAAACAGCAGCAGCAGGGTGAAACAAACCACATAGCTTACGTGTACCTACAAACTCGGCAAAATGGTGTACTCCTGTTGTTCCCCCTGATAAGGGGATAAGCGGGGAATTAAATGGCCGGTGTGAAATGCAAAAAAAAAAAAAAAAAAAGAAAAGTTGGATTTTTGAATAATTACCTTCTCTGAAGTAATCTCTCGCTTTCTCATAACGGGCTGCACGGTGGAGCAGTGGTTTAGCTCTGTGGCAGCACAGTTTACCCTCGGCCGGGGGATCGCGGGGATCATGAGACCGTGGGCTCGATCCCAGCCCCCGACCAACAGTGAGCTGTGTGGAGTTTGCATGTTCTCCCCGTGTTGCGTGGGTTTACTCCGGGATTTCTCCGGTTTCCTCCCGCATACCAAAAACATGTAGGTTTAGGGCGCACGCGCACGCAGCGGCCGGTGGCTTGTCACCAGACTGCAAACCAAATCTACCTACAGGTACAAATAAGTAACAAAAAAAAAACTTTCTGGTTTGGGGGCGCCTCTCTGCTTGCTACAAAGGACAATGCACACATGAAAGGGGGGAAAACTATTGAAAATGTGCATAAAATCAGGTACGTTTTAACGCGGCGCGCCATGGAGAGCCTTTAAAAAAAAAAAAAACACGCAGCGCGCTTCACTCACCTCCGAGTCCGAGGGGCTGCTGTTGTTTTCCGACTCGTTCACCAGCGAAGACTTCACATCATCCAGATCCCTTTCCGCTGACACGTTTTCCGATATCTTTTCCTCCTGCTCCCCTTCGTCTTTGAAAGATATCATTTCATCGTTTGCCCCCAAATCATCCCCGCTGAGCAGATTACTGGCAGTCATTGTTCTGTTAATTGCTCCAGCTGTTACCCCACACCTGCCACCTCCGTTCAACTGAGGCATTTCGGCACACCAGAGGAGCGCACGGGAGCAAGATTAAAAACACTTGTCTGCTGTTATGACTGCTGACAATGACTCCACTGAATCTGACACAGACATGGCAGACACAGTGTCAGAGGCCACAGTGTCAGTTGTTGAAGGGGATGATAGGATGTTATTATGTCAGACTGTGACTGTGTGTTCTCCTCACTCATTCTGATCGCTAAACAGTACAAGTTACGCCTGGGTTGTCACAGTGCAACTGCTGCTCTTGCCATCCAAGATGGCGGCACCTACGGCGTGTTTATGTTTACCCCCGCGAGTCACGTGAATTTTACGAGCCTACGCAAAAACTCTATACCCGCGCCTGTTGGAGGAGTTCAAAGGCCGAACTAATGAGTGGCAATGGGTATTTATCCTTAACGGTGATGGAACTGAGCTCGCGATAATCAATGCAAGGCCACAAAGTCCCATCCTTCTTGCCTACAAAAAAGAACCATGCGGCGAAAGGGGCAGACGACTGGCGAATAAGGTCGGCGCTAAGGGAGTCTTTAATGTTGCTATCGCTTCCCTCTCCGGCCCAAATAAACTGTAGAGCCAGCTGGATGGCAGCCGCGCACCTGGAAGGAGGTCAATAGCGCAGTCATAGGACCGATGAGGTGGCAAAGATAGGGCCCTCAACCTGCTAAAGACCTCCCATAAGTCATGGTAGACCTTGGGCACGCAGTGGAGATCCGTCAGTTCATCCGAAAGGGAGGAGAGAGGGAGAGAGAGTGAACAAGCGGCTGAACGGAGACACGATGACAAACAGAAGGAACTCCAGGAGGAGATAGAACCCTGGGCCCAGTTAATTATTGGATTGTGTTTGTGAAGCCAAGGATACCCCAAAACCATGGAGGCAGAGGATTGTGGCAACACAAAAAATTGAATTGTCTCGCGATGGTTACTGGACAAAATGACCGAAATGGGCTGAGTTTGCCGGGTCACCGCCACGAGACTACGGCCAGATAAGGCGGAAACATTGACAGGTGTCGGGAGGTTCCTGGTGGGAATCTGAAACTTTTGAACCAATTCAAGGTGAATGAAGTTTTGCTCTGTCCCGGAATTCACTAGAGTGGAGGTTTTGCACTCGGCTCCCGGTAACTGGACCAGAGTTGAAAGTGTAAAACAGCTGGGGGGATTTTGAGAAGAACCTCCCGCCAGACCCCCCACGGTTACTGACGGGTTCTTTTGGCCGAATTGGGCATTTGGAGATGGTATGATCTGCAGCCCCACAATGCATGCACACCCCTGCATTTTCCCGGCGGCAGCGCTCCTCCGTAATTGACTTTGTGAATTTCGGTCATCTTAACTTTCCAGTTAACAATTAAATTAATATTTCTTTTAAAAAAAAATATTTATTTAAATGACAGTGATTTTCTAATCTAAGCATGGCCCTGAAGGAGAGTTTATAGTCAAAACTTCAAAGCTTCCATTGATGTTGATACTGTGGTGCGCTGTGCTGTTGTGAATGAAGACTGCAATGCAACTGAGTGACAAAACAAAGTATGTTAAAGATTTTGTTTTGGTACCAACAGCAAAATGATACAGTTTCCTACGTGGGATTATAAAGGAATTCCCACAGTTTTACATGCTTATTGCAATAACACACTGTGAAGCTTTGGACAGCCAGTGTAACATGTGTGGGTTGGGTCTTGCCAGTTTCAGGAACCTGCCACAGGATGCTTGTATTATGTTGTTTATTACATCTGGACAAAATCACTTGCCCCTATCTGCCTGTCACCTTAAGAGAAGCAGTGTAATCAGTAAATTTTCCCCCACTCTGCTTATCTTTCTCTTCCCAGCCTGTAAGGAACCACAACCCATGGATGCTGCTCTACTTCATCTCCTTCCTCCTTATCGTCAGCTTCTTTGTCCTTAACATGTTTGTTGGCGTTGTGGTGGAGAACTTCCACAAGTGCCGTCAGGACCAGGAGGAGGAGGAGGCCCGTTTACGGGAAGAGAAGAGGCTCAAGCTGATGGAGAAAAAGCACAGGAGTAAGGAGAATGGAGGGGCTGGTCGGTAGTCTATTTTTCTGAGCACTGCCTGCTTTCAGAGCTTGAAAAACAAGAGAATGAGAATGACAAACACAGGAAACAGGGATTTGTGTATACTATATGGTGAACTAGAACATGAAGTGAGGGAGAGTTTGAAAGACTGACTAGCTCACTCCAACCATGATGACTGATAATGAAGAAAAGAAGGTGGGCTATGTCAGTCAGGTGCATGTGACAGCATGAGTGCAGCCCTACCCTAACCTTCCCCTAACACTGCATGGAAAACCTGTGTATTCCTACTAACCTATAACTACGCTCACTCTTGAAATAACAGAACTGCCACCATTGTAGTGCAAAAAGAATCTACAGTAGCAACACAATTTAAAGTGTACAGGGGCTGCTCATTAAAGATTTCCCCCTGTCCCTGTCATGAGGCTGAGCACGGTGTTTTTACTGTGCTCATGCTCTCTGTTTACTTCTGGTTGTTTTTGTGTATTATTTCTCTGTGTGCTTATTTTGGATTTATTTTGTTCTGTTTGACAGGAGCTCACCACATCTTCTTCTAGACACTCCCACCTTGGTATCATTTTGTATTTCTAGTTCAGTTCATTTCCTTCCTTGTAATTGGGTCAACCTGCTCACTCGTGATTCCACACCTGTTGTCATTTGTGTTGATTGATTTTGTGCCCTATTTATTGTCTGCCTCATTTTCCACTCCTTGTCGGAGTCTCATCTAGTCAATATCATGTCTACCTAGATTCATGTTTTATTCCTGTCAGGACCCTATTGAATGAGATGAAAGAGACTTATGGGGAGGATGCCCCATCGTATGATGTAGTCAAGCAATGACATCTACAGCTCAAGTGTGGTCAGACACCCTTTCCTGGTTGACACTTGTCCAACCCTCAGCAAGCAAGGTCATGCTCACGTTTTTTTGGGACCAGCATGGAGTATTGATGATGGATTTCCTGGTAAAGGGTACAACAATTACCGGGACTTACTACACTTCACTGCTGCAGAAATTGAGGAAGGCCATCACAACCGAGAGCCCTGGCATGCTGACCAAAAATGTCTGCCTCCTGCAAGACAACACCCCAGTTCACAGCTCACATGCTACACAGATGGAAGCACAGTCCTGCGGCAATGAAATCCTTCCTCACCACCCTTCCTCTCCTGACCTTGTAACATCTGACTTTCACCTTTTTCCAAGCATGAAGTCATTTTTGAAGGGCAAGCACTTCCAACATAATGAAACACTGGTTTCCGAGGTAAGATTGTGGCTTCTAAGCATACTGCACACTTCTACAGGTGAGGTCTTCGCAGCTGCATAAAGCGATGGGAGAAGTGTGTAACCCTTGGTGGTACCTACTGTATGTAGAGAAAAACTAATAACTGTCAAGTTCAGTTCCTCTCAGTCCATGGGAAATGAGTCAGGGGAAATCTTTAATGAGCAGCCCTCATATCTTAGATAACATGTTTTGTTGTAGTGTTTCTCCATATATAGAAACTGCTGAATCTGATCTCTATGTAGTTTCCATGACCTTTCAGGAACAGTTTTATTGTGCCTTCCATATGTAAAAAGTAATCATTTTTAGCTTTTCATAATGCGTACAGTAACAGAAAATTTAGCTGGCAAAGTCCTCAGAGAGAAAATGCCAATAAACTCCTCCCTCCCTCTGAATGGACAAACAACAGTGACCCTGAAACCCCTTTTTCAACATGGGTTGAGGAAGGAAAGTTCCTCTGATCATGCCTTGACTGGCAGACTCAGAAACATAGCAGACATTTTGGCTGCTATACTTGCAAATATCTTTGGATCCTTGGGATATTTCATGTTAGAGATTTTTATTTACTGCTTGTAGAATATTCAAGCAAATGCTGGCAGAATCAGAAAAAAACACACCACCTATTGCAAATGTGATCCAAAATGCAATGCAGTCACAAAAACAAAACAAAACTGTAATTTCCAGATACCTAGATACATGTCCTGCTTGTCAAAAAAGATACAAGGAAATCTGTTTAAGCAGATGGTTTAATTTTCATCTATCCTGTGACAGAATTACATTCTGCGGCAGTATATGGTGTGAGCAAAATGCAGCTCTTTTCAGCTTGTGTTACTACAAAATCTCATTGGTCTAAAATGTCTGAATCTCTTGACCAACTTTTTAACCAGTAAAACAAATTGTTTTAGACGATTGAGATTTTTTTTTTCTTTTGCTGTAATGATTATTAGAGAGGCGATTGACTCCAGTGTTTGTTCAACAGCACACAGATGTTTAAAAAATTCAGTAATGTGTTATGACGGTTCTTTATTCTTAAAGGTCCCATTCACTGACAAAAACTGTCTTTGTAGGTTTTAACTTTCAGAAATATGTCTATTGGTCATTTGATTAGCAAAAAAAACCAAACATCAAAATGCTCACTTCTCTTAAAAACACATAAACTAAACAAACAAACAAACAAACAAACAAACAAAAACACATAGCCTTTTTAGTGATCTTTGTCTGTGAGAGCCAGTGTAACTCTTCCGGGTTTGATCCTGTATGTCACAAAAAGCTAAACCCAGCCTTGATTCCCACTTGCTGCTCCCTTATTGGCCAGCCCAGCTGTCTGTCATGTAGATGAGCGGCGTGCCAATGGGTTATATTTTCGGTTTGATGCCACAGCGAACTGTTAGCATTAGCTTAGCTAGGTGTTCAGAGTTGGTCAGTCTAAGCACATTAAAGCTCGCCTCAGCGGGGAGAGGCTGACAGACAGGCCACCAGGCAATTCAACTGTCAATCTGGCTGGTTTTCAATCAATTAAAACTTTGTTTATATAGCACTTTTCATATAGAAGTTTGTAGCACAAAGTGCTTTGCAATGACACAATTACAACCCACCCCACCCAACCCTGCGCACACACACACACACACGTGCACACACACACACACACACACACACACACACTCATCTATGTGAGACATGACCGAGTGCTGAGTATCCAGGTGTAGAAGCACCATCCTAGGGAGCCATCAACATGAGGGAAGCACCAAGACTGCAGCTATAAGGACACCGCCACTGCGGCTGCCCAAGACCAGTCATTGGGTGGGCCAGGGCAGTCACAGGCCAGCGCGCTGCAGCCAGAACCAGGCCCCCTATGAGAAAACACTGGAGCTAAGACAGGATAATAAGATGAATAAAACTACCACCAAATAATAATAATAATAATAATTATTATTATTATTATTATTATTATTATTATTTGTTAGTAAAACGATAATCATAAAAACATTTAAATTCAGTTTTAAAAGTAAAAGTATTTAATAACTAAGTGAATAATAAAATAGGAAACTAATCAAAAACTAGCTTAAAATAGTAGGTCTTGAGCCTGCTTTTAAAAATATTAACATTCTCAGCAGCCCTGTTGTCCTCCAGCAGGGTGTTCCACAGACGTGGGCCATAGTAACTAAAAGCCCCCTCACCGGTTTTGATTGCTACAGTCACCCCCACTGGAATCCTTGTTCACCTACCAACACTTGATGATATACGAGGGGGGGCTGAAAGGTTCATAGCGGTCAAATTTGACCAAATGTAGTTTATTTTTCAACATAGTCTCCCCTTTGGTCCACACACTTCTTCCATCAGTGTTGCAGCGCTTGGATCCCTGCGATTGAACAATAAACCACATTTGGTCAAATTTGTCCACTATGAACTTTTCAGCCCCTCCTCGTATGTGACTCTTAGATGTTAATTTAGCTTAGTTTACTATAGGTTTATTTTCTCCAATCAAACTCAAGGCCTTGAGCCACCATTCACTTTTTCAGAAATGTTTCTGTGTTTATTGTACTCCTGGGACCGGTCATATCCTACTGATCACTGAAGCTACACACTCCTGTCCGTCAGATGATGCTTTATTTCATTCGTTTTTGAAGACAAATTTTCATTAGTTGGGTTGGGCCCGCTCCCTGAGCTAGGAGCTAGTCTGCTATGATTAGCAATAGTGATGTGAGAGGGAGGGTGGAGTTAACGTAGCTCTTAGGCATTTAAAGAGACATGCACAAACAAACCATTTGTGCAAACGATCCGTTCTGAGGAAGGCTGCAAAAGATGATTCACACTGATGTGCAATAATTAAGTAATTCAAGGCAATTTACCAGAATATGTCACAAATCTTTCAATAAGACCTGTGGGAGATGTCAACATGTAGGAAAGGTGCTGTGAATGGGACCTTTAATATAAAAAGTTCAATTAATAGTACTTGTCTAAAAACATGCAACACCATAGTGGTAGCGTTTATAAAAACGTGTTGTTGAATATACCCTGCAAAGCCCCTATAAATCATAGGATTTAAACTGAAAGCATGTAAGCATGAAGATGAAAGACAGGGCACAGTGAATATGAAAGGGGGACGTTTTATTCATACATTAATATTCTTAGAGCGGACATGTGAGTACACAGTGTCTGTTTGTGTTTAGTGACTGTGGGAGAAAACTATCACTATTAATGAAATTCCTGGCACGATATACTGTGTCTCGACATAAAATGTCTCAGTAAACTACCTGTTACTCTCCTGTCCACTTGTTTGAATATGCGGTAGCTTGCACAGACTGTGAGACAATTCAAATGAACGGGTAATAAGACAAAGGAAGCACCACCACCGTGTCACAATCTGATTACAATCTGAACCATTGGAAACATGGACTACTCAAGTGGGGGCTAATGATATGACATCACGGGGAAAAAAATCAATCCAGATAAAATATTGAGGCTTAAATGATGTGCTGCAGTAACATTGAAGAATTCACACCTATAGTGGTGGTTTCCTTTTCTTTACCCCGCTACCTCCTGTTGCACACTACTGCATACGTAAATCTGGGCTCAGTCACTCACAGCTGCAACTCTCCGTTCCTCTCTCTGTCTGTATTTGTGCTTCAGAGGCCAAACAGAGGCCCTATTATGCGGACTACTCCCCCCTGCGCCTGTCTATCCACATGCTTTGTACGAGCCATTATCTGGACCTCTTCATCACCTTCATCATCTGCATCAACGTCTTTACAATGAGCATCGAGCACTACAATCAGCCACAGGTAATGAGTGTGACTGCAACCAGAGACAGCCAAGGGTGTTTGTCTTTGATTGGTTTTGGTGTTTTCACTCATAGCTAAATACCTAATGACACCATAATATTTTAATACTGTGGAAGATGGAATCAGACGAGACACGAGCTGACGACACAGGACTTTATTTCACCTCCAACAAACAGAATAGACTGACCTGGGTCCCAAAGCGACCTCCTTTATCTACTTTATTCCCACCTTTGGCACCCAGGGTGAGAAACATTAACATACAAGTCACAAAGACATGTACACACATCCACATACACGTCACAGAGCATGGCTTAATACAATACTTAAGCGCCCCGGCGTCCTCAGGTGTGAAAAGCGTCTTGCCCTTCGCACAATGCATCAACACCTGACACAGCGGGGGCGAAGGCACATCTTATTCTAGTTTCATACACCCTAGCGCTCTGGCGCCCTTCGCGGGCTCCTCTCACTTCTTCTCCCATTACCATCTGTCACCTCCTTCTCCTCCACCAACCCCCAGTCCTGGTTGGAGTGCCATCTCCTATTGTGTCACCACGCAGCCTCCCCCCCCCCCCCCGAACACCCAGAAGGGGTCCTCTGGACCTTTGGGCTTGAGCAAGCGCCTGTAGCGGCTGTAGCATGGAGCCGCCGGGCCGGTCGATGCACCTTCCTGTAGAGATGGGTAGGAGGAAAGGTTGGTCTCTGGAGGTGGAAAGGGTGGGGAGGGGAAAGAGTTAATTCCGTGAAAACAATTCTCTGCAGGGGGAACACAAACCTGCGGACCCACCATTGGTGGGCACCCGCGCCGGGGACCTTGAACCAACACCACCTGCTCATCTGCCAACACATAAGCGGGCTTCAGCCTGTCTATGCAGACGGTTTCCTTATGCACCCCCCACCCCCCCAAGTCTAACACAAAGTGTTTCTCCCCTGTTTCCAACACTGAATGGGCCGTCGTATGGCGGACGCAGTGGGGTTCTGTGGGCTTCGTGCCTCATGAAAACAAATTTGGAGTTCTTTAGGCGCTTTAGCACAAAAGTGCAGGGAAAACAATGGTGCCTGGGGCCCGGAACACTGGCACCCTCTGTACCAGAAAAAAGGTGCGCGGGCAGATCGGTGCTCGGGCAGATCAGTACCGTGCACGGGGCTCTCTGGCAAAAATTCCCCCGGGATCTGCAACAGCTGAGAAAAAACAAGTTCTTCCAGGGTAGCTGCCAAATCTTCCTTAGGTGCGGAGCGCAACCCCAATAGGACCCAAGGCTGGCGGTCGACCCAATTTGCTTCCGTTAGCAAGGCTCTGAGCGCTGCTTTAAGTGACCTGTGAAAACGCTCACACAAACCGTTAGACTGTGGGTTATACGCAGTGGTGCGGTGAATTTTGACCCCCAGACTGTCGGCCAGAGTTCTGAAACAAATTGCGGACCAATGTTGGAAGTGATGTCCGATGGAGATCCGAACCGTGCGACCAAAGCTGACAAAAACATGCGGGCTACTTCGGCAGACGTGATGGGATTCAGTGGAACCACCTCTGGCCAATGCGTAGTGCAGTCCACGATTGTTAAAAGGTGTGTGGATCCCTGCAACGGTGGAAGGGGACCCACTAAATCTATGTGTATATTGTCAAACCTCCTGGCTGGAATCTGAAAGGGCTCGAGGGGGCTTTGCTGTGCTTGTGCACCTTAGCCTGCTGGCACGTGACGCACGCTGTGGCCCATTCTTTCACATCCCTGCGTAAGCACGGCCAGACAAATTTGGACCCCACCAGTTCAACTGTCGCTCGCATACCGGGATGTGAAAGGGAGTGGACGGACTCAAAAACGCGGCGGTGCCAAGAGCTTGGAGCCACCGGGTGGGGGCAGCTGGTGGAGACGTCACAGAGCAAGGGGGTGGGGCGCACCCTTCTTGTACCACCCTACTCTCCAGTTTTAATCCAGTAGCTGCTGACTGGAGCGTGCAAATGTCTGCATCCCCGGTTTTGGTCGGTGGCCATTGTGGAAAAATCGATTCCAGTGTAGACCAGAGATACCAGTGCACGTGAAAGGCAGTCTGCCACCACGTTAACGTTACCGGCTACATGCTGGATGTTGGTTGTGAATTCCGAAATTGAGGCCAACTGCCGTTGTTGCTGAGCCAACCACGGTTCTGAGACTTTGGACATCGCGTAAGTCAGTGGTTTGTGATTGACAAACGCGGTAAACTTGCGACCTTCGAGCCAGAATTGAAAATGATGCGTAGCCAAGTGGAGAGCCAACAACTCTCTGTTGAAAGCGTTATACTTAACGCTCATTGTTGCACAAAGTGTGGCTGAAAAAAGCGCGGGGGTTCCACGAACCGGAGACGTACTGCTCCACCACGGTTCCTACCGCGACATCCGATGAATCTGTGGTGAGTGCTATACAGCACACTATACAGCGGTTGCAGCAGCTGGGCTGCACGGGGGAGGAAGCAGTTGTAAAAACTGACCATCCGCAAAAATTCTCGCAGCGCTCCCACAGTCTGTGGACGCAGAAAATCTGACACTCCGCATACCTTGTCTGGCAGCGGGATCGCGCCCTCCGGCGAGATGTGATGGCCCAAAAAGTCGATTACCGGCAGCCCGAACTGACACTTCGCCGGGTTATCAATCAGCTTATGCGCTATCAACCACTGGAAAACTTGTTTGGGATGGGCGAGGTGCTCCTCCTCTGACGCACTAGCCACCAAAATGTTGTCTAAGTAGACGAAAACAAACGGCAAGTCACGGAGCACTGCGTCCATCATCCTTTGGAAAGTTTGTGCTGCGCCCTTTAACCCGAACTGCGTGTGTAAAAACTCAGACCGAAGGGAGTTATTACTGCCATTTTAGGAAAGTCCTCTGCATGCACCGGAACCTGGTGGTAACAGTGGACCAGATCCACCTTTCAGAAAATACGCGTCCCTGCCAGGTGCATGTAAAAATCCTAGATGTGCGGATGGGGTAACGGTCATGTTCAGTGGTGTTGTTCAAGAGTCGGAAATCGCCGCACGGCCGCCACAACCCATCGGACTTGGGCACCATGTGCAGCGGGGATGCCCAAGGACTGTTGGAGCGCCTAACGATGTCTGAGCATTCTAAGTTAGCAAACTCCTCACACAATGGCTAGTTTAGCTGCATCCAGATGGCAAGGGCGCACAAACATGGGCAGACCTTTCGTGGTAATAAAATGTTCGACCCCGTGCTTGGTTACCGTAGCAGAAAAAGTGGGCACTCTGAGTGCTGGAAACTCGGACAGCAAACGCTGGTACTTAGCCCCTGAAGCTAGAACATTTGCGTGTGTTGGTGGCCCAACCCCCCGAGCTGTGCAGGGCAAGGAGGAAAAAGATACAGCGTCCACTAAACACCTGTTGGCAATGTCAACAAGGAGTCCATAGGCACACAGAAAATCAGCACCTAAGATGGGGACTGAACATGCAGCTATCACAAAGTCACACTGGTAATTGCGTCCATGTAAACATACAGTCACCGTCCTTTCTCCATCCGTCCTGATGTGGAATCCGTTGGCAGCCGTTAAAGACTGCCCACAGCCTTCTGCCAACCTGTCTGTGCTGACTGGCAAAATGAGGCTCTTCTGGGAGCCAGAGTCTACCACAAAACATCACCCAGAACGTGTGTCCGTGATGAAAAGCAGCTTCTTCCTGTCGCCAGTGGTCGCAGCTGCTACTGACCGCTGGCTGTCCCGTTTCTCGGCTTCTTGAAGTGGCATGGCGGCAGACAATGTTGCGCTTCCTTGCCAAAATGGTGGGGAAAAAAACACAGCGTCCCAGTCCCATGTCTCCGGGCGGCCGTCCCGGCCACCACCCTCAGCTACTCAACCTCGCTGGGCTCCACCGGAGATCCCGGCCTCACTGCTTGAATGCTGAAAGCCTTGTTTGCCAGGATGATGCGGTCTGCCTCCTCTGCCAATGCGCAGTAGTCCATGGCCACCAGCAGCGGTGAGTTAGCGAGGATCGCTCGCGCAGAAGCCGGTAGGTTTCTGAGGAAGAGGTGGGCGAAAAGGAAAGCTCCGTCGTACATGCACATCAACGCAAGCATGCTCTCCATCAGGTCCACAGACAATCTGTTTCCTAGCTTTTCTGCCCTTTCTGCGTCTGAAAGGGTATAATGGCTTAGCAACAGCTGCTTGAGAGCGTCGTATTTTCCTTGGGCTGACGGGGCTCAGAGTAGACTCATGGCGCGCTGCGTGGCACGTGCATCCAGTGATGCCACCACATGATGATACTTCATGTCATCTGTCACGACTCCGCAGAGGGCGAACTGGGCTTCCACATGAAAAAACCAAGCAGCCGAGTCGTGAAGCCAAAAGTCCGAGAGTCTGATTGCAATGGTGCATGCAGCGGTGGGAGACTCCAGCAGGAGTGTCTCCGTGGTGGTGCTCGGTCCGTTTTCCATTTCGCATCTCTAGGTCACCATTGTGGAGGATGGAATCAGACGAGACACGAGCTGATGACACAGGACTTTATTTCACCTCCAACAAACAGAACAGACTGACCTGGGTCCCAAAGCGACCTCCTTTATCTACTTTATTCCCGCCTTTGGCACCCAGGGTGAGAAACATTAACATACAAGT
Organism: Pholidichthys leucotaenia; assembly: GCA_020510985.1. Lineage (NCBI taxonomy): Eukaryota > Metazoa > Chordata > Actinopteri > Cichliformes > Pholidichthyidae > Pholidichthys > Pholidichthys leucotaenia. The sequence goes on from CM035838.1 coordinate 377,496,428, forward strand.
CGCAAAGCATGTACACACATCCACATAAACATCACAGAGCATGGCTTAATACAAGACTTTCACGCCCCGGCGTCCTCAGGTGTGAAAAGCGTCTTGCCCTTCGCACAATGCATCAACTGGCACAGCGGGGCTGAAGGCACATCTTATTCTAGTTTCATACACCCTAGCGCTCTGGCGCCCTTCGCGGGCTCCTCTCACTTCTTCCCCCATTACCATCTGTCACCTCCTTCTCCCCCACCAACCCCCAGTCCTGGTTGGAGTGCCATCTCCTATTGTGTCACCACAATACATTTTTTTCTTTGTATATATTTGGATTAGTACAATCCCCCTTAAATGTGCTCATAACTGTCTATATATTATTTATATTTCCCAGGATGATTGTTCCATTCCTCAATTTTTTTAAATTTTAGAGTTGTAATCAAGACCTATTCAAGACCAGAATCTCCCAAAACCAAGACAAGATCAAGACTGTAAAGGGTCAAGACCAAGTAAAGACAAGGACCTACATGTGTGGTCTTGGTCTCAATTTGGTTTCTGCCTGGCTTGGTCTTGGTCTTGACTTGGTTTCGACCCATTAAATCTTAGTCTTTGTGCACTCTGGTCTCAGTCTGGTCTTGGTCTGTTCTCAACTACAACACTATTTAATTTATAGTTTGAGCAGTATTATTGTACTCATTCCTTTGAAAACAGATAACCATACCTTTGTATTTTAACTAAATAATATACAGTTATTTAGTATTGACACATAAAATATTACTTGCTGTTAATAGCAAATGTTGTAAAATAATGGGATGCATTTCTGTTTTCCTTTCTCTGTCTGTCTATTCAGTATTTAGAGGAAGTTTTGAAGTACTGTAACTATGTATTTACCTGCATCTTCGTGGTTGAGGCCCTGCTCAAACTTGTGGCATTCGGGATGCACAGGTTCTTCAAAGACAGGTAAGAGAATGAGATGAATGTTTATGTGCATCACATGTTATAGAGTTGTTGTTAGTTTTTGTCAGTGGCGCACACTTTCATTATTTATTAAGAATAGTGGTGTCAGACGATGAAAATTTTTAATCGCGATTATTCTCTTGGAATGTTGAATTAATCGTGATTAAGACCTCCTTAATCTTGTGTTTTTCCATTCAGATACAGTGTACCTTAAGTTGGTAATTTTTCAAGTTTTTCATACTGTTCTAAAACATGGGGGTGGACAAATATGCTCGCTGTCTTCACCTGCAGGTTTATTAAAGCTCTCAACATATCCAAAATGACAAAAAACTATCCAGAATGTTCTTCAGAAAATTCTCAAAAGTACTACTGCATGTGCAAACAACAGAATAAGAACGTTACTGCAACACAACTTGGTATCCAACTGCACTCCCATAGCAAACATCCACCACTTTTAAGCAGCTGAACACATAACAATAGACCTCATGTGTCACAACAGACACAATTTCCCTTTTAGTAGAAGAACTGTAAACATAAACAAACAATTCTCTCGCCCATGACCTTCACCACCCGGGCCACAAAAACAGGGCGTGGGAGTGAGTGGACATTACAAACACAGCTTGAGAATTTTAGACTGGTACTCACCTGCCAACAGTTGAACCCAAAGCTATGAGGATGAAACAGATGGAGTGTCTTGTCTGTGTCAGCTGCTAGCAGTCAGCTACAACCATAGCATGTAGCTGTTTATATTGCTAGCCAGCTTCCAAAGAGGAAGAACAACTGACATCCAGGCGAAGTTTTGGAGGAGGCTGTGACAATTATCCAGGAGAGAGCTCCGACAGATAACGTTGTAACTTAAACATGACAGCGTTTTGGGGATTTCAATGGCTGTGATCCAGCTTGTTTGACTTCACAATATCTGTATGGTGTGGCCAGTGTCCGGCTGCAGAGTGGCTTCAGTACGGAGTGCAACTAGGCCAAAAATGTACTGTTCGTGTGTTCTGCCGTTAACTGCGGTCAACCGTGATCACAAAATTTGTCACCGTTAATGGAGGCAAAGCGTTAATGGGCGATTAAAGCCGACACCACTAAATAAGAGATAAATATAATGTAAAACTCTTTGAGCTTGAATCTGTTCATTAATGTTTTTTTTTTAAAAATTATAGATTTACTCAGATATTTAGCTCATTCTGGTGAAGGTAAAAAAAGCTTATGCCATGCCACTCCCTCCATTGCCCATCTCTGTCTACAATTCATGAGAATCACTACTCCACCTAGGAAATTGCCCGGATGCTAAACCAAACTCATGCACAATGATCCTCAGGTGGGTTTCCTCTAGAGATGTTCAATTGGCATTTTTTTCTTCCTGATACAAACTGCGATACCTGAACTTGGCCGATACTGAGTACTGATAGCAAAGCATTTTAAAACAAAATTCTTCCTATTAACAACTGCATACTAACTCTGTATCATTGTGATGTGATTTGTAACGTTGTTGTGTTGTCTGGTTGAGGTTAATGAGAATCTTGCTAGCCCTACATCTTCTTTGTCACTGTGAAGTAGTAGCTGCCAGTGGCAATGTAGCTCAACTTCCTCTGTACTATTTTTAAAGCAGCAAAGGAAAAAAATGATTTCTGGTATTCCAATTCAGTCAGATCTAGTTAATCTAATTAATTATTACCTGGGTACCATTTCCTGGCCAATAATTTATATACTAAGAGTCCTTTACACAGCATGGAGATTGTTGGGTGACCACTGAGTGGTCTAAAATTGATCCAATCACTCACTGGGCTCCCAGATGTTCTGCTCATGTATGATTATTTGTTTCTGACCTGCTGAGGGACTACAGATGCAAATTAGCAGTATTGCTAAATCTGGCATACTTACATTTGTATTAGTGTTCATTAGTATGTAATGTCCCTTTCAAATAAACATTAAACTAAACAAAGCCTCAAAAAGCAATTTCTGTATAAATGTTTGGAATATCCTTGTGTACTCATTGTTTGATCAAAAATTCAGTTTTCTACAACTTTCATGACAATCTGTAAAGATCTTTGAAAGATTTGTGAGAGATCATTGAGAGACCAGGAGAGTTCATTGAGACATCAGGAGAGATTATTGAGAGATCATAAGAGATCACTGGGGGATCATTGGGAATTTTCTGGGTTACCAATAGGTTGCTGAGCATTTACTGGGTTACAAGGAGCCTCTTGGTATATGCAGTGGAGATCAAAATTAGAGAGCAATGTATTAACACTTGATTTATTCTGAAATATTATTATTCTTCATTATTCAGAATTTAATAGAATATCAGCTGTGGCTGTACCATTGCTGTACTAGCATGTTGTTGTTTTTTTTTTTTTTTAAATAACCAAAGGACTTCAACACAAACATTTATTTTGTAAAAGAACCGTGAGCAGAATTACAGAACAGTAACCACTGTGTTAGAAGAGAAGAATTAAAGAATGTTTTTTAGGCCTATAGGATTCAAAAATTAATAGGAAGTGTAGCGGTTACTTTGAAGGACTTCAGCACATCTGCGCCCACAGGACATCACTAGTTTCTTCCATTGGTCTGGTTTGGGGGACAGGATTATGCGAAGACTCTCAATGGGGAATTGGTTCAACACTGCAGCTGGAATTGCTCACCATTTCACTGCTGAACAGAGCAAGGATCTGTCTCGGCACACAGTGTCTCTCCATTTAAGACGGTTTGGATTCCAAGCTCACTCTGCAGTGACCAAACCCCTCATCAGCAGAAAGAATAAAAAGGCAGACTTGCCTTTGCTGAGGAGCATGTTGTGTGGACAGAGAACTGGTCCAGAGTGCACTTCAGTGATGAGAGCAAGTTCAATTTATTTGGGTCTGATGGGAAACAATATGTTCAGTGTTAAACTGGGGAAAGACTGAACCCAAATTGTCTAAAGAAGTCAGTTAAATTTGGAGAAGGAAGTGTCATAGTTTGGGGATGTTTTCTACAGCAGGAGTTGGGCATCTTGTACAGCTACATGGCAGAGTGAATGCAAATGTTGATGTGAACCTCCTTCGGCAGCATACAGTTCCTTCACTGCAATTGTCTCCCAATCAACCAGCGATTTTCATGCAAGACAATGCCCCCTGTCACACTGCAAAATGGGCTGAACAGTTTCTTGAATCTAACAATATTGAAACAATGAAATGGCCAGTCCAGAGTCAAGAGCTAAACCCCACAGAGAATCTCTAGAAAATCCTTGGTGACAAAGTAACGGCTAAGAAACCCACTACAGTTACTGAACTGTGGAAGAGACTGCAAGAAGAATGGACCAAGATCAAACCAGAGCAGTGTGAAAAACTAGTGGTGTCCTGCAGGCGCAGATGTGCTTAAGTCATTCAACACAAGGGCCTCTACATCCATCCATCCATCCATCCATTTTCTACCGCTTTTCCAGAGGTCCAGGTCACAGAGGCAGCAGCTCAAGCAGAGAAGCCCAAACTTCCCTCTCCCTGGCCACCTGCTCCAGCTCTTCAAAGAGGATACCAAGACGTTCCCAGGCCAGCTGGGAGACGTAGACTCTCCAGCGTGTCCTGGGTCTGCCTCGGGGTCTCCTCCCAGTTGGACATGTCCAAAACACCCCATGTGGGCCTCTACACTTTCTATTAATTTTTGTATCATATAGCCCTATAAAAACATTGTTTAAATGTTCTCTTCTGACACAGTGGTCACTGTTCTCTAATTTTGCTCAGTTTTTGTTTTTACAACATAAATGTTTGTGTTGAAGTGCCTTGGTTATTTAAAAAGAGCATGCAAATGCAGCAGTGGTATACAGCTGCAGCTGATATTCTGTCAAAATCTGAACAATGAAGAATAATAATGTTGCAGAATAAGTCAAGTATCAATACATTGTTCTCTAATTTTGATCTCCACTGTATATCTCTGTAAAAAAAATCATTCCTAAATTAGCATCTCTAAATGTATGGCAGTCGTTCAACTTGAGCATCTGTTGAATTCCAACACAAGGGCATGTCACATCAGTCTGGTTAAGGAGGTACTGATTAGATCATCTAAGCATGGTAAGACACATGAAAGCTGTGAATAATAATCAGAATTATTACACAAATACAGGTTTGAGTTCTTCTTGAGCTAAAAATTAAATATTGTAGTGTTTAAGAATGATCATGAACTTGTTTTCTTTGCATTATTTGATCTAAAAGTACATCAAAAAGTACATCTACAAGTAGAGCTGGGCAATAAATCGATTTTAAATCGGTATTCAAATACTTTTGCCTGCAAGATTTTTTAAAAAGAAAATAGACTGAATCGATTTTCCCCTCCACAAAAATACAGTATTGTGGAAGATGTGAAAATGACGAGGCAGCGTTCTTTCTCAGAGTCAGCTTTATTCACATCTCCATCATTTCAAAGCAGAAAAAAAAGAGAGAATGAAACAGTAAACTCTCGTCCTTAAATATCAGGGACTTCACACCTCATAGATCACATGTCCCACAGACCACCTGGCATAATAAAGACAGTCACAATGCATTTCACCACCTTGCATAATAAAGACAGTCACAATGCATTTCCCTCCATGATCTCACTTCCACTGTCTCCCACGCATCCTTTAATCGACCCCCCACAGTCTCCAGCCTTGCATAACAAGGCTAAGCTTCCTGCCTTTGTTCTGACCTAAAATGCGAGTCACAGAACCGGTCCAACAGGTCCATTGAGTGTTCACCACACAAGTCCCCCCTGCATTTTAGAAAAACAGAACAACAAGAAAATAACCACATGCATGCCGTGATAGCATCAATACACATCAGTCCATATGCTGGATAGGCTTCAGCCTCCTGCCGAATCTGCTGTAGCTGGGGTTCACCGTCTCTGCGGCGCTGTCCCGCTGGGGATTTGCCGTCTGGGGGCGGAAACCCTTTGTCAGTCTCTGTGGGTGTTCTGGGGAAACATTACTTTGGGAAACATTACTGTGTGAAACCCTCCGTTGTGGTCTACCTCGCTGTGGGGCCTTTGCCAACAGCACTTCCTCCTCTGCCACCACAAAAGCGGGTTTAAGTCTGTCTATGCCAATTTTCTCTTTCCTACCCCCCAAATCTAGCAAAAACTGCTTGTCCCCTGTTTCTAGCACTCTGAATGGTCCGTCATAAGGCGGTCGCAGCGGGGTTCGATGTGCATCGTGTCTAACAAAAACAAACTCTGCGTTCTTCAAAGTTTTAGGCACAAAAACGTGCGGAAAACTGTGGTGCGCGGGGCCGGGCAGCGTACTTGATTCTATGTTACTCCGCAACAGCTGAGACGGGGAGGTGTTTGGCGCAGGGTTATCTGGGAGAAACTCCCCAGGCAGCCGGAGTGGCTGCGCAAACACGAGCTCCGCTGGGGAGGCTTCTAGGTCCTCTTTAGGTGCAGAACGCAACCCCAATGACACCCATGGTAACTTGTCAACCCAATTTGTATCCGTCAGTGACGCTCTGAGAGCCGCTTTCAATGACCTATGAAAACGTTCGCATAACCCGTTAGCCTGCGGATTGTACGCGGTTGTGCGGTGAATTGTGACACCCAGGCTGCGGGCCATTGTCGACCAAAGCTCGGAAACAAATTGAGGGCCTCTGTCGGACGTAATGTCCGACGGAACGCCGAAGCGCGCCACCCAAGCTGTTAAAAACGCGCGCGCCACTTCCTCGGCCGTGGTTGCGCGCCGCTTGGTGGCGTTGACAATCCGCTGCGCCTCTCGGCCCAGCGCGCGGTAGTCCCGTAGGGCCAACAGTGGCGAACTGGCCAGAGCCGCTCTCGCTGCTGACGGTAGAGTCCTGAGGAAGAGGTGGGTGAAAATGAAGTGATCATCGTCAGAGTCTTTCAACCTCAACAACTTCTCCATCAGGCTCACGGGCATGTCGTTTTCCCCCTCCGTCAGCGCCAGGAGCCTCTCTGCTCGCTCCTCCGCCGAGGGGGTGAATTGCTGGATGAGTGCAGCCTTCAACGCACCGTATTTGTCGCTCTCCGGCGGCTGGTCGATCAGGCTCTCCACATGCTGGGCCGTGTTGTTGTCCAGCTTTGCGACTACGTGGTAGAATTTCATGACATCTATCGACATCCCCCGGATGTCGATAGATGTCACGCAGTTGAACTGCGCCTCATCTGCGTTGAACCAGGAGCGCGGATTGTTCTGCCAGAAATCCGGTAGCTGGACTGTAGCGGCATTCGCTTGGCTGGGGGCTCCTGACGCGGCTGGCCCGGGGGAATTTCTTTCTTCCATGATACGTCTCGGGGTCACCAGTGTGGAAGATGTGAAAATGACGAGGCAGCGTTCTTTCTCAGAGTCAGCTTTATTCACATCTCCATCATTTCAAAGCAGAAAAAATAGAGAGATTGAAACAGTAAACTCTCGTCCTTAAATATCAGGGACTTCACACCTCATAGATCACATGTCCCACACACCACCTGGCATAATAAAGACAGTCACAATGCATTTCACCACCTTGCATAATAAAGACAGTCACAATGCATTTCCCTCCATGATCTCACTTCCACTGTCTCCCACGCATCCTTTAATCGACCCTCCACAGTCTCCAGCCTTGCATAACAAGGCTAAGCTTCCTGCCTTTGTTCTGACCTAAAATGCGAGTCACAGAACCGGTCCAACAGGTCCATTGAGTGTTCACCACAGTATATATTATGTAATTATACTATATTATTATATAATATGTTATTTTCAATTTTTTTTCCTGTTTTCACTAGAGTACATTTTGCAGCCTCCAGCACTAAGCGCCTTCAGACCCCCATCTCTCTCCAACACAAACCCATGTGAAACATGGCAGCACATGCAGATAAAAGGGAGGATCTTGTTCCTACAAAAGGCAGCCTCTGTCATATAAAATTGGTTCAGGTTTGCACTTTCTGATGACTAACATTTCATAACTGGAGTCTGAAAACTGTCTGTTCACAAACTGAACATAAACTTACTTAATGTAAAGTTTTTTCCCCTCAACCGTACAAAACTTAACACTTCCTGAATTATTTCAAAATTAAAGCCCCCATAGTGATTCAAGTAGAATGGCTGTTTCTGTTCTCACGTGTCTGAAAACAGCTGTGCCAGCCAACAGCCCCCCAAAAAATGTAAAAGACGTTTAGATGTTTGCTTTTGACAGGTTACACAGCTATTTAGAAGGCAGATATCAATATGTTCATGTGAATAATACAGACTCTGAGTTGCTGAAGATGACGTGTTGGGGACCACAGGGTTCTGTGCTTGGTCCATTGCTGTTTATTTTGTATATTAATGATTTGTGTTCTGTGTCTAAATTGCTCAAGTGTATTTTATTTGCAGATGACACAACTTTTTTTTTTTTTGTAGTGGAGAAAATCTTAAGCAGCTTCTGGATTCAGTAGAAAATGAACTTAAACAAATCAATCAATGGTTCACTGCCAATAAATTATCTATTCACCTTGGAAAAACAAAATGTATAATATTTGGAAACTGGAAATTATATAATCCCAGAAAAATTAAAATAAACAATCTTGAAATTGACAGAGTTTTGGAAACCAAGTTGTTGATAACAAACTAAACTGGAAGTCACACATAAATTGTGTCAGAACTAAAATGTCTAAATCCATTGCCGTACTGTAAAAAGTTAAGGATCTCCTGTGTCAGAAATCTCTTTGCATTTTATATAATTCACTGATAGTTCCTTATATGACATACTGTGTGGAGATCTGGGGAAACACATATAAAACAAACACAAACTTACCTAATCTTTTTACTACAGAAAAAAGCCGTACGCATTATATCAAAGAAACCTTACCGTGAACCAACAAGTTCAATATTCATTCAATTAGATACTCTTAAATTTAGAGATCTGGTAGATTATAATGTCATTTAAATCATGTACAAAGCAAATAATAACCAACTACCTGTTAATATTCAGAGACTGTTTAAAAAAGGGAAAGCAAATATGAGCTAAGAGGTAACTCTGTTTTTAATAAGCCAAAGGTTAGAACAAATACAAAGTATCATTACATGTCTGTCACTGGAGTTAAACTGTGGAACTGTTGCTCTGAAAATATTAAAACATGTTCAACTCTGAAGCAATTCAAAAAATTGTACAAAGATGAGAAAATCTCTGTATCTCACTGTAAATGCTAGGAGATAAACCTGTAATAGCTTAAAGGTTTTCCTTTGTTTTTTTGTCTACTTATTCTATTTGATTTTCTTTGTTGATTTTGGGTATGACTTAAATTTTTATGTTATTGATTTTAAAATTGTAACAGGGTAGGCACTATATAAGCATTAGCTTCAGCCTACACCCTTTCGGTTGTTCTTTTATGTGTTCTACATATTTTTGTTGTTCTTATTGTATGTATGTTAATTGCCTAATAAATTCATTCATTCATTCATTCATTAAATCAAGGAAAAGAGAAGAGAAGGTGAGCCTTTTATTTTAAGGGTGCTTTAGTTTCAACTTTTTCTCTTTTCAACTTTTTACTATAGTCACAGGGTAACTATAGTAAGTAAGGTGAGTTTGCACTTAGTGTATTCAACTTAATGATAGAGAAACTCTTTAGTTTTAGTATGTTAATTTTATAAAAGGTTGGCACTTTATTCTAAATTTGTGAATCCATCTTAGATCAAACGTTTATTTAAAAGGTTTTGTTTGGTTTGCGCTTGATTTCTAATTCCTTATCTTTTGTCGTTTATATAGTATATATATATATATATATATATATATATATATATATATATATATATATATATATATATATATATATATATATATATGTCAACCAGTCAAATTGAATGTGGCATGAAAAAAATCTGGGATTTTTTTTTGGAAGCCATAACACCCAGCCCTATCTACAAGCAACATCTCTTTTTGTTTTTGGCCAGTTGTCATTTAAATAAATGCTCTATATAATGATATTTTGACTTGGAATTTTGGTGAAACAAAAGTATCTCAAAACCCAACTTGTACAAATGACTTGAACTAAAGGTAAAAAAGAAGCAAATGATATTTGTATTTAATTGTTTAGAGATAAGTGTTAATCTAGAAAAACGGTATAGTATTCCCATTAAAATTAATACATTGATCTTTTTAATGTAATGCAAAATAGCTCCATATAAAAACTCGATCTCCATGGGCAGATATAGTAGATGTGCCTTCTCACATGCATCTGTTGCCACTGGTTTCCAGAACGTGGTGTTCATAACATTTGGTAGAGAGTGTATGCATCTGTCTCGGGTCACCATGACAGTCTTATCAGGGTTAAATTCAGTGTTTTCCACACCGAAGAGATTAGTAGATGGGCAGCCCATTAATCTTAAACAACCTCTTCAGTATTTACTATCAGCAGCTTGATAGAAGGAAAATTATGTCTTTCCTTTTAAGCTAATCCACAGTAACTATAGAGACCAAAAATAAAAGGAATCAAACAGATACACAGGTTGCTCAATAAAGATTTCCCCTGATTCATTTCCCACGGGCTGAGAGGAACCAGACTTGACACAGGTATTAGTCTCCCTCTACATAGGAACCACCAAGAGTCACACACTTCTCCCATTGCTTTATGCAGCTGCAGAGACCTCACCTGTAGAAGTCTGCAGGTCGTGTCAGAAGCCACAACTCAACCTCTGAAATCAGCGTTTCATTGTCTTGGAAGTGATTTCCCACCAAAAATGACTTCATAGTTGGAAAAAGAGAAACTCTTAACAATTCAGGACTGCAAATTACCACGTGATCTGTAGAGATATGTTTATTTTATTTATTTCACATTTTATTTGAAAAGGAACCATGTACAAAAATAAACATGAATGTTGCCATTTATGTATTATCATACATGTGCAATTGTATAGTCTACATACTGGCAGTCAGTGGTGGCCTATTGATGTGAACTTGTGACTGGAGGGTCACTGGTTCAACCCCTGAACCGGCAGGATTAGATCTGGGTGGGACAGATGACATGGCAGTGTTTTCCCCATGCTCATTAACCCCACTGTGGTGCCCTTGTGCAAAACCCCAGCTGCTCCAGAGGAGCTGCTCAGTGGTCACAGGTCAGTCCGGGGTTACACTGGGCAGCCTCCAGGTGTGAATGTGGAGTTGTGCAAATGTGACCATTGTATTCTTGAAAGAGACATTGCCTCTCAATGGACCTCCACTGAATAAATAAAAGGTTTTAAAAAATTTCAGCCTCCTACAATAACCAGAAGTGGGTCTTGGGAAATCTAAAATGAGCCACTTGTAAATCATCTCAAGGAGGTGTGTGTGCCTTTAAAAAAAATGTTAACTGGTGTACTTTTAGGTGGAATCAGCTGGATATAGCTATCGTGGCACTCTCCATCATGGGCATCACCCTGGAAGAGCTGAAAATGAGTGCAGCACTGCCAATAAATCCCACCATCATCAGAATCATGAGAGTGCTCCGGATAGCACGAGGTACACACAAACACACACTTTACACAACTTATTTATCTTGTAATTATAAAACTTCCTTATTATTTGTTACTGTTAACTCTGCATGAAACATAGCATGTTATGGGCCCCTTGAAGTAGATATAATTAAAACCTTGTCTTCTTGTAGTGCTGAAACTACTGAAGATGGCCACAGGGATGAGAGCTCTGTTGGATACTGTCATGCAAGCTTTGCCACAGGTAAACACACATTGTGCAAGCCTTCACACACAAAAAGAAGTTCTCCTTTTGATTGAGTTATCAAAAAAGATTCGGCATGGTAATTTTGTTAGAAGTAGATCGCTCTCAAAGTGTCACCCTTGTTACACTGATATGACACAACTGTTTTTGTGGCCTTCAAATATTTTTGGTTCTTTTTATTTGTTTTTCATTTATGGATTCATCATAATAATTGGTACAATAATTGCATACAATTAGACTTCTTTGTAAAAAAAAATAGTGAAAATTAATTACCATCATTGTCAAGTCAACGCACAATTCAAACAGTGTCACTATTTTTTGCTTAGTTATGTTGAGACAAAATAAGACAATTTTTCAATATGGTTAAAGTTTCTGGAACATACTGGAAGCTAAATCCCACTAAGTAAATGTCCCTGCAGTACAATTATTACTGCAATTATACTGACAATATTGTGCCATTACTTAAGCAATATTACAGGACAGGAACTGTGGCATCAATGAATATATCATTGCAGTGATTTGGTCATAGCCCCAACGCAAAGCAGAGGGAAGAAGACATCTGAGCCTTGACCTTGTCTGGAGTTGCCCCAGGTGATAGAGGCAGCCAGCAGGGGTGGGCATTCTTGTATCCCCCCTCTTACTCCCTCTAAGTTGGTGTTTTCCCCAATGGATGAAAGGGTTGCTTCCCTTCGCCTTCAGATTGGGAAATGGTTCCTGACTGTCAAATGATGATTCAGAGTATCAACCTTTTTGGAGCCTGACTGGTATGCTGAAAAGTGCTAATCTTGGAGATTCCATTGTCCTACTGGGAGACTTCAGTGTGCATGTGGCAACGACAGTGAAACCTGGAGGGATGTGATTGGTAGGAACAGCCTGCCCAATCTGAACCTGAGTGGTGTTCAGTTATTGGACTTCCATGCTAACCACAGTTTGTCCATAACAAACACCATGTTCAAACATAAGGGTGTCCATATGTGCATCTTTCACCAGGACAACCTAGGTCACAGGTCAAGGATCGATTTTGGGATGGTGGATCGACTTCATGGTGAGTTGAATCAGAAGGGGAGGTTGCTAGACCCAGTAGAGACAAACTGCTAGTGATGCCTGATCTAATCTGATGCCTCTGTCCAAGAGATCATCAACTCCTACCTCCAGAAGAACTCTGAACACATTCTGAGAAAGTCTGGGGACATGAAGTCTGAAAGGGCCATGTTATCTACCATCATTTTTGAAGCAGCTGGTCGGAGGTGTGGCCGTAAGGTTGTTGGTGCCTCTCATGGTGGCAACCCCCAAACCAAATGGTGGATGCCAGAAGTGAGGGGGGCCATCAGTTTGAAGAAGGAGATCTATCCACCTTGGCTGGCTTGTGGGACTCCTGAAGGAGTTCAGTGAGGCCATGAAACAAAACTTTTGGTTGGCCTCGAAGACATCCTGGCAAACCGTCTGCTAGCTCAGGAGGGGAAAGCTCCTGCCCCAAGTGGAGGAGTTCAAGTATCTCGGGATCTTATTCATGACTAAGGGGAGAATGGAGCGGTAGATTGATAGATGGATCAGAGCAGCATCTGCACTGATGCAGATGTTGTACTGGTCTGTTACATGTGAAGAGGGAGCTGAGTTCCAAAGCAAAGCTGTGAATTTAGCAGTCAACATACATTCCTACCCTTTCCTACGGTCGTGAACTGTGGGTCATAACTGAAAGAATGAGATCACAGGGACAAGAAGATGAAATGAGCTTTGGTGGCTCGACTCATCCCTAGAGATAGCGTGAAGGGATCAGTTATCAGGGAGAGGCTCAAAGTCGAGCCACTTCTCCTCCACATCAAAAGGAGCCAGTTGAAGTGGTTTGAGCATCTGATCAGGATGCCTCCTACATGCCTTCCATGTAAGGTATTTTGAGCACGTCCCATGGGAGGAGAGCCCAGGGCAGACTCAGGACACACTGGAGAGACTGTTCAGGAATTCAGGAACAAATTAGAACCAAAGTATTTGAGATCTGTCAGTCTGGCGAAGGTTATAAAGCCATTTCTAAAGCTTTGGGACTCCAGCAAACCACAGTGAGAGCCATTATCCACAAATGGAGAAAACATGGAACAGTGGTGAACCTTCCCAGGAGTGGCCAGCCGACCAAAATTACCCCAAGAGCACAGCAACGACTCACCCAAGAGGTCACAAAAGACCCCACAACAACATCCAAAGAACTGCAGGCCTCACTTGCCTCAGTTAAGGTCAGTGTTCATGACTCCACCATAAGAAAGAGACTGGGCAAAAATGTCCTGCATGGCAGAGTTGCAAGACGAAAACCACTGCTGAGCAAAAAGAACTTAAAGGCTCATCTCAGTTTTGCCAGAAAACATCTTGATGATCCCCAAGACTTTTGGGAAAATATTCTGTGGACTGACGAGACAAAAGTTGAACTTTTTGGAAGGCGTGTGTCCCATTACATCCAGCGTACAAGTAACACAGCATTTCAGAAAAGGAACATCATACCAAGAGTAAAATATGGTGGTGGTAGTGTGATGGTCTGGGTCTGTTTTGCTGCTTCAGGGCCTGGAAAACTTGCTGTGGTAAACGGAACCATGAATTCTGCTGTGTACTAAAAAATCTTAAAGGAGAATGTTCGGTCATCTGACCTCAAGCTGAAGTGCACTTGGGTTCTGCAGCAGGACAACGATCCAAAACACACCAGCAAGTTCACCTCTGAATGGCTTAAGAAAAACAAAATGAAGAGTTTGGAGTGGCCTAATCAAAGTCCTGACCTGAATCTGACTGAGATGCTGTGGCATGACCTTAAAAAGGCGGTTCATGCTCGAAAACCCTCCAGTGTGGCTGAATTACAACAATTCTGCAAAGATGAGTGGGCCAGAATTCCTCCACAGCACTGCAAAAGACTCATTGCCAGTTTTTGCAAACGCTTGACTGCAGTCGTTGCTGCTAAGGGTGGCCCAACCAGTTATTAGGTTTAGGGGGCACTCACTTTTTCACACAGGGCCATGTAGGTTTGGATTTTTTTTACCCTTAATAATAAACACTTTTATTTAAAAACTACATTTTGTGTTTACTTGCGTTATCTTTGTCTAATATTTAAATTTGTTTGATGATCTGAAACATTTAAGTGTGAGAAACATACAAAAAAAATGAGAGATCAGGAGGGGGGCAAACAATTTTCACACCACTGTATACTGTATATCTCCATTATCCATTGTTATTGACTGTAATAAACAATATAATTATTTATAGTATCTCTTTAAATGAAAAAAAATGGTTAGGAGACATATATTTTCTCTCTTAATACATTTTTCCATAGATGAGTTTTTTTAGCTTTGACCGATATATTGTACATATTTTAAATAAACAAGTATTTTTAATATTGCACTGTTCCTCTCTCACATGACTTTATGTATATTTCTTTGTAGACAGTGCACTCTTTTTATAATGTGCACAGATATTGCAGCAGTATCTCTAGCCTCTAAACCTTATTGCATGGCACAAATCTTAGTGACAAAGAGTTGCTGCTCCAAAGATTATGGTTTACGTGCAGTGACAGGCTCTGCTGTGCTTCTGAGATTTTTTTCAACACCAAGCGTAGACATAAACCCATTCAGGCAAAAAGGGCACACAAGCAAAATTTTAAAAAACAGGGTTTACCATTAGATTTTTACATGTAATGAGAGTTAAATGTCAGTAACTCAGCTCAGCTGTTTGATCGTAAAGTTTTCAGTGAGTTTTTACTGGTAAACTTCCTTCAAACACTCCTCCAATGCAACAACAATAAAGAAAAATAAGCTTGATGTCAAAGGTTACTGTTACTGTATTGTTAAAGCCAATAAAACATAAAGATAAAGCTGAATGTACTTGGCTCACATGACATCAGGTCCAGAAATGAGGAGAAGCAATTTTTTTTCTTTTTGTCTGTCCATGTGTTATGCAAGGTTAAACGTACCTTTCTCAGAAAAAAAAAAAAAAAAAATTGTAGGTTTTATCTTTCTGAAATGGATCTATTGGGCTTGTGATTATCACAAAAAATATCAAAACACTCATTCTTCTTAAAAAAACAAAACAAAAAAAAACAAAAAACATACACAGCCATTGTATTGATTCTGCCTTTGAGCAGCTGATGTAACTTTTCCGGATTTTGACCAAATGGTAAACCCAGCCCTGATACCCGCCTGCTGCGCTAGCTGTCTGTCATGTAGATGAGCAGGGTGGCCAAGGTGTCAGCTTCAGAGCGAACAGTGCCAGTAGACAGTAAGCTTACCAAGCATGGTTTACATTGTTATTTTCTTTAGGTTTCAGTCACCCTAACAGACATCCCTGTCTCCACCTGGTTCACTAATCCACAGCTGATATATCTCACATCATTCAGGCTTATTATGTTAACCCTCAATGTCCTCCCGACTGCCAAACACCTTTTGTCCTCTGGGGTCAAAAATGGCCTCACCTGGTTTGACTGACAATTTATACTGTTGGCTAAGCTTTAAAATAACAATCCATTCTGTGTTATATCTTTAGTCTTACTTCAGTCCAACCCGTTAATATCATTATTTTCCTTTTGTATTGGAATTTGGGGCCAAAAGACCTTTTGTTTACATAAAGGTATACCCTGTTTTTGAGTTGACCCTCATGTTCTGGGGTCAATCTGACCCCAGAACATTATGAGGGTTATATTTTCACCATCATGCTACATAAAACCGCTAGCATTAGCTTAGCTAGGTGGTCGGCATTGGTCAGTCTAATCGCATTAGAGCTTGCCTCAGCAAGGAAATGCTGGCTGATGGGTTGACTAGCACTGTTGATCCAGCCTGTTTTGATCAGTATTTCCTAGAAAATGTATCCCCCCCCCCAACACACATACACACACTGGAATCCTTGTTCAGCTAACAACACTTGACTATATACATCATTCTTAGATGTTATTTTTGCTTAGTTATTTTATCTAACTGAGAACCAAGGTGGCTAGCTATAGCTAGCAGCTTAGCCACTCAATGTTTCTGTGCTTATTGTACTCCAGGGACTGATCATGTCCTACCAACCAGTGAACCCACACACTCCTGTCCACCACTGACACATTATTTTATTCATTCTTTGAGACAAATTTACGTTAGTTGGCTCAGGCTGGCTATATGAGCTAGCCAGCTAAGATTAGCAATAGTGACATAAGAGGGAGGGTGGCATTAACTGCAGCTTGTCAGCATTTAAAGAGACATGCACTGGAATGAGCTGTTCTGAGGCGGGCTCCAAAAGATGGTTTACTGTGATGCTGCAATAATTAAATCTTCTTGGCTTTGCGAACAAAGATTGATGAAGGTCATCACCAGCATTATTTGCAAGCTCACTTGTGGCTAACTAGTCCAATATGAAATTGGCCCATTCGACTAGAGTGACTGCAGGTTGTGAGGGGTGATAGGGCAGGGGGACAGGGGCTCCCATCCTGGAGCAGGAAGTCCTCAGGTCTTAGGTTTTAGATCAGACTTGACCTGTCCTGGAAGAGCTTGCCTATCAGGGCTAACGAGGAGCCTTCTTCTTGTGCTTTTCTTGGAGTATGCCTCTCGTAGGCTGGTCATCTACCAGGAATCACAGGCCCAGCCTGCCCAATGCTATTTGCTCACAGCTGGGACTCATGCTGGTTGGTGCCAGGGCATTTTTCACACTCTGGTGGGCCTGTGCACTGAACCTCTGGGGCCAGAGTGAGATCCCTAGCAACTTAGCCTGAGGCCATAAGGCCTCAGTTCCTGTGTGACTCCACGAAGAGTCCTGCTAGGGTCTTGGTGCAGGAGCGGGTACGAGCTGTCAGGAGAGGCTTACACACTCTGCCCTCTTTCCTCCCATAGGCTAGAGAGCAGTGAGGATCACCTTTGCTTCACAGCTAATTAAACAATTAAAGGTAGTTTGGCCAAATTATGTCACAAACATTCTGTTAAGGTCTGTGGGAACTGTCAACATGTGGGAAAAGTGCAGTAAAAGGGACCTTTAAATAAGAGTCAAATGGTATTAATATGAAAAATAATCTTGTTTCCTTTTATTCCCTGGAGCTTTAAACAAGAAATATTTATGAGTGTGCAGAGTGGGATCTAACATTTCTTTTATTGCTTCCAGGTGGGAAATCTCGGTCTTCTCTTCATGCTGCTCTTCTTCATCTATGCTGCTTTGGGAGTGGAGCTCTTTGGCCGACTGGGTCAGTCACACTAGCAGCAGGAAATACACACACATGCGCATACACAGACGCAAACATTGATCTAGGAGGAAAGGTTTTTGAATCCACTCATCACTACCACAGTCAGGACTTGAATCCTCTCACCCCCCATCTGTCTCCCCTTTTTCCTCCTTCAGTCCTGTTTATAAGCAAAGAAATATCACATTTGCATGATCACATTTATTTACATATTACTTCCTCAAAAGGCCAACTCTGCCCATTTCCTCTTTCTCTGAGATGACAATAATGTGCAAGGGGAGAGGATTAGCAAAAAGGCATCTGGAAGACAGAATTGAAAATAGCTTGTTGATAAAGTGGTTGTTTTCAGTCAAATGTCATTTTGATTTTACTTTACACATGAATTGATGCTGGTTTTCCATTTTTATCAAGCAAAACTGGAGTAGTCCTGCATCCCAGCCTTTTTCAGTTTTTGATCTGAGTTTATCTTCTGCACCAAAAGACCTTAATAAAAGTTTTATTCATGGCAAATGTGAGGTTTTGGTGCCTTACATTAAATTCATGTGTAAAAGTGTAAGTAGGTTAAGCTAAACGGAGATCATATCAAGAGGTAGTATGTGTTCTCATTGCTAATAGCTTGTAGATGAAGACATTAGTCCAGTTCCCATGACAGGAACCGTGAGCCAGGTTTAGGGGGCAAGAACTTGATAAGGACCAGCCCTGCGTCTGGTCCTCTCCCCTATCATGGCTCCATTATGGGGGTGGGAACCATCAGTCTCCTGAGGATTTGTTCATGATATAATAGTCTGACGGTTTCGACCCTGATGCAACACAGCAAAGTAAAATACATTTAAAATACAGTGAAGTCATACAGAAATGGTTCTACAGTAAATGAATGTAAAGTGGACTGCATGGTACCAACTTGCCAGTGTTGTTCGATTATACGACACCTGTCCCCGGCTGGCTCACCATGTGTGCCCATTCTCCAGATTTTTTTTTTTGATGAGCTGAAAACTTCATACTGTACATGTTCTTGAGGATGTCAAAACACAAGCAAAATATGGGACCTTTAAATAAACTTTGTTTCCTTCTATTATCACATAAGGCTTTATTCCGTCCCTCAGAGCAGCAAAGGGACATTGTTAAATCCTTTCATTTGTCTCTTGGTGACTGATACTTAGAATATGAAGCACGCTTCATAATACCCTACTGACTGTCTCATTCTTCCCAAGCTCACTGTTAATGTGACCTCCTGTCTGAAGCCGACGGCCCCTGAGGGCTTCCTGTTAAATTGACCCTGAGACAACAGTTTGCTTCATGTCCTCTCTGGTGTCATGTCCACAGAGACACACTACTCTGGGGCTGTTTATTTCTCTCCTGATCACCACTGACAGATGACTAAAGAATTCAGAGTCTCTTAATGAATTATTATTTTTATCCCTATTGTTTTTTAACCCCTTGCACTCCGGTCAATTTTCCTAAAAACGCCAAAACAAAAAACAAATGTGCCCAAAGTAAATCGAAAGCTGTTCTTCAACCCTTTGCAGCATCTTCATGGGGTTGATCTCATTTAAAAGAAAACACTTTGAATTTTTTGGCAAAAAAACCCATGATCTCTCTAAGTGCTCCGGCCACTGAGTTACAGTCATCTAAACATAGTGAACTTGAAGAAAATAAATTTGGCCTGGGTGTTTTTTTTGGATACAAATGCTTGCAAATAACACACAGCTTCAGATCCGGGCTGGAAAATGCAACAGAAATGTAGAACCAAGTGTTATCCAGCTGAGGTCCGAATTTTGTAACAATACCACAAAAAATGAATATATTACACAGCTTTGTTCTCAGGCTGTTCCCAGGCGTTTTGGAACTGTGCCAAATTGTGCCAAATGGCACAGTTTGAAAAACGTCTGTAACTTTTGAATAATTCAACATAGAAGCTTCATCTTGGGCTCAAATGAAAGGTCACACTCAGGGCTGTGTTTGTGTGTGTGTATGGGGGGGGGTTGTCCCCCCACCCCCCCGCTACAGAGGACAGATTTCGGCCCTCGCTACATCACGGATTACACTCGGATGTGGCATGTTTCCACAGCAACGCTGTCACCTCGGCTCCCCCCACCCCCCCGCTACAAAATCGTAGCGGCGGGGGGGACGTTCACGGTTCGGAGGCGGCGAAGGACCGTGTAACCCGGCGCACGCACTTCGTACTTCGTGCGCCGTACAGTTGTAATTTACCGATCGGTCAAAAGTCATTTTTTGATTACAATTTTCAAGGATAAATAATAATTTAGCTTATAACACCTTACCTCTTCACAGCCACATTGTCCTGGCGAACTTCTCTTCCTCATTGTCAGACGAACGCAACGCTGGTCCGCTCGTGGATCCCGGTCAAAACATAATTCCATTATTGCGGTTTGGGCGAATGATTTACGACCTTTGTCGTCAGCCTCCGTCGGTCTATGATGATGGAAGAGAATCCTAAACGTCTGTTCAGCTGGAATGAGTGCAGGTCGCACTTGTGGGTGTTCTCCATGCTGCTGGGTCTGTAGCCGGTTCTTCCAGAGTCCTTTTTTTCATCTGTTGCAGCAGTAATGTCTCTCTTCACCCAGCCCGAACTTCTGTGCTTCAATTGGCTCCTGCATTCACAGTAGGCGGGTCATCCTTCCTAGGTTTTCATTCATTGGTTCTTCAAGGTTTCAGAAACAGAATTCAAGGCTCTTATTAGTCGAATGAGAGGTCAATCAGATGAACTAATCTGTTCGCGGCTGTGTCTGCAGCTTTTATTTTCAGTGCGCGCTTGGACACCATACACCACCTACATCAAAATCTCCATCAGGATCTCCATCATGCGTCCGAGACCTCGTGCGCCCTAGGACGCAGAGACTTACCCGCTCGCGGTACAACGGAGCGCAAGAGGTTAAGGTCCCATTCACTGCACTTTTCCTACATGTTGACAGCTCCAACTGGTGAAATTTTTATAACATATTGGGGCAGATTTACTAACGTTCTGCACCCTCGCAAAACCTTGTTTTGGTGTTAAAAAAACTAATGTCGAAATTTACTAAAGGGCGCAGGGCAAAATTAGTGGTGGAAAGGTGTGGACTGTTAATTTTGTGCCTGGCCTCATTGTATATGTATTTGTGGGAGATGTCATGTCAACGCGCAAATTTGAGGGAGGGGAGTATGTAAATGACTGGCACAAGGTGATTTATTAAGGTTTGCGGTTTTCAATCTCCTGCTAAAGGTGCCAGGATTTAACGCTCCAAAAAAGCTTGTCTTAATTCATCTACGCCTGACATGACAGCGGTCGTTGGTGCCGAGACACCGGCGAGAACCGCGTGGCTGAAGAGACGGAAGCTTGTCTCTGCATGTGACTTTATTTGGCATGACAGAAGAACAGATTATACGAATATCAATAGTCACACAGAGATCGGTGTTATGCTGAACTAGACATCAGCTGGCAGAATTTTTTATTTCATTTGTTTATATATAGCCTACTACATGAATTTGTATCCATAATACAGGATACAATAGGAGCTCTTCCTACCTTCAGTGTCAGCCGATAGTGACTTTTTTCTCTTTTCTGCGGAGGTTCAGACTTGGACTCTGGAGTAGTATTTACTCTCCTTTCCATCCATCAGCTCCCCCTCGCTCTTGAAGCAAAATCTACCACATTGTCAGTTTTCTTTGTTTTTTCTCTATCCATATTTCTATATTTATTTCTTTTTGCAGTGCATAAAATGGTAATTCAGTTCCCCCCTCTCTATTTCTCTCTCCCAGTTCAGGATACACAATATAGGAGGAAAACAACAATGAGATTATTAACAAAAACAGCACAGATCCATAGAAACATCCCCCGAAAGTGCAACACCGTAACTCAATGACAGCAGGCTCTGCAGTCCGAGAAAAAAAGTGAAATTGTGTGTGTTTAATTTTATTACGTTCCAGGCGTCAGAAAACATAAAACACACATTTACAGTATCTCACAAAAGTGAGTACATCCCTCACATTTTTGTAAATATTTTATTATATTTTTTCATGGGACAACACTGAAGATATGACACTTTGATACAATGTAAAGTACACACAGCTATTAGTGTCTAGACCACGGGCAACAAAAGTGAGTACACCCCAAAGTGAAAATGTCCAAATTGTGCCCAATTAGCCATTTTCCCTCCCCGATGTCACGTGACTCGTTAGTGTTACAAAGCCTCAGGTGTGAATGGGGAGCAGGTGTGGTTAAATTTGGTGTCATCACTCTCACACTCTCTTATACTGGTCACTGGAAGTTCAACATGGCACCTCATGGCAAAGAACTCTCTGAGGATCTGAAAAAAAGAATTGTTGCGCTACATAGCAATGGCCTAGGCTATAAGAAGATTGCTAACACCCTGAAACTGAGCTGTAGCACAGTGGCCAAGACCATACAGCAGTTTACCAGGACAGCTTCCACTGAGAACAGGCCTTGCCATGATCAACCAAAGAAGGTGAGTGCACGTGCTCAGCATCATATCCAGAGGTTGTCTTTTGAAAATAGATGTATGAGTGCTGCCAGCATTGCTGCAGAGGTTGAAGGGGTGGGGGGGTCAGCCTGTCAGTGCTCAGAACATACGCCGCACACTGCACCAAATTGGTCTGCATGGCTGTCGTCCCAGTTGGTTCAGATGGTGTCAAGTGTGTGTGGCGGCAACCAGATGAGGAGTACAAAGACAAGTGTGTCTTGCCTACAGTGAAGCATGGTGACTGTAGGCATGGTTTGGGGCTGCATGAGAGCTGCCGGCACTGGGGAGCTACAGTTCATTGAGGGAACCATGAATGCCAACATGTACTGTGACATACTGAAGCAGACCGTGATCCCTCCCTTCAGAAACTGGGCCGCAGGGCAGTATTCCAATATGATAACGACCCCAAACACACCTCCAAGACGACCACTGCCTTGCTAAAGAAACTGAGGGTAAAGGTGATGGACTGGCCAAGCATGTCTCCACACCTAAATCCTATTGAGCATCTGTGGGGCATCCTCAAATGGAAGGTGGAAGAGTGCATGGTCTCGAAGATTCACTAGCTCAGTGATGTTGTCATGGAGGAGTGGAAGAGGATTCCAGTGGCAACCTGTGAAGCTCTAGTGAACTCCATGCCCAAGAGAGATAAGGCAGTGCTGGAAAATAATGGTGGCCACACAACATACTGACACTTTGGGCACAATTTGGACATTTTCACTGAGGGGTGTACTCACTTTTGTTTGTTGCCAGCGGTTTAGACATTAATGGCTGTGTGAGTTATTTTGGGGAGACAGCAAATTTACACTGTTATACAAGCTGTACACTGACTACTTTACATTGTATCAAAATGTCATATCTTCAGTGTTGTCCCATGAAAAAATATAATAAAATATTTACAAAAATGTGAGTGATGTACTCACTTTTGCAAGATACTGTATAAAAAGTGAACTGGGAGACCTGTAGATCTTGTTAAAACAAAATTATTCACATAATAAATCCCCAGAGTCTTCATCAGACCATCTTGATGGTTCTTGTGTTCATCAAATAAACACATTGGTCAAATAATTAATTTATTCATGAGTAGTCCTTTTTTAAGATACAAATACTTCATTTATGCATATTAAACAGAAGAGTGCCATGTTAAATGCAAATCTAAATTGTGAAATATGACAAACAAAAATAAACTGTTTTAGTGGAGTTTGCGCTTAAACAAATGCTTAATAAAAGCTTTATATATTATGGTCCTCCGAACTGGCTGTGCCTGTGTCGAAGGCTCGCTTCCTCATCAGGTGTGCCTGTGCGCAATTTTGCGGTGCTCTTGTGAGTGGGTGGTCATTATTGAAATGAAGTGTCTCCGTCTGTGTTCATAATTTTGCGTGTTGTTAATAGATCACTGGCAAAAATTGGCCACTCCCTTAGGCGCTCTGTCTAAATTGTGCACTTGCTTATTTGCACTGCCTTAGTAAATCTAAATAAATAAATCAAATAAATTTTGGTCAAATGGTCTTTAATTATTATTTAATTATTGCAGTATTATTGTGAATCATCTTTGGCAGCCTCCGTCACATCCATTTGGTTCAGTGCATGATGCTTTAAATGCCTAAGATTCACAGTTAACTTCACCCTCGCTCTTACATCACTATTGCTAATCATAGCTGGCTAGCTCGGGTAACGAGCCTGAGTCAACTAACATCTCAAAGAATTAATAAAATAAAGCATCACTGATGTACAGGAGTGTGTGGTTTCAGTGGTCGATAGGATATGACCAGTCACTGGAGTATAGGGGTATGCCGTATTTTGTCGTTCATGATAATACCAGTACAAATTTTGATACCGGTGTAAAAATTAAAGTGCTGATGACACGTTTTTGACTTCATCTAATTTTTCAACACATAATACAATATGACGAAGTAGGTTGGTCTGTGCAGTTCTAAGTCAAACAGGCTTTTTTTCACATGAATATCCAACGTTTTCATGAGCGCCACGTCACCTATTGTGTCAGTGGCTGGAAACCCCGCTGCCATGTAGTCACGTCATTGACAGAACACAGCGCTTGGCTGCCCATCGTACACACAGGATGGAAGCGGTAGAAAACATCGACGATGGTTCCAGCACATGTAGTCTGGAATTGGTTTGTATTGTCCAATCTTCAGATGATTATAGTTCCGAAGAATGGATGATAATGAAGAATGTGGGGGCATCAGACCGTATAGGTTTGAGCCGTGCCAAGCGGGCATCGTGCCAAGCGAGTCACACTCAGAGAGTGACGGTGGAGAGGCACACATGCCTGCCGCAGCAGCAGCAACAAACATATGGCAGGGGAACACCGAGTGTTATTCTTTTGTTACAGATATTGCAGCAAATTATTTGTTCATAAATATAATTTATTTAAACCCGATTTTTCAAGATTATATTTTGAGTTCTTGTTGTTTTTGTTTTGTACATGTGTTTTACTGTATGTGCGTTTTGAGCCACTTTCAGGTGGGCACTATCCAAGATTCGCCGGTCCGACCACACGCCCTCTCTCTTTGACAGTCAGCTGTTCATGTTTTGTGTGCATCATCTGCCGTGTTGTCAGCCGGCCAATAATGCCAACACTATCACGACGTGTTAGCCACTCCACACAGCTGTGGTTCTGTTGCACCCCTTGAAGCGATGTCAGCCCTGGGGCGCAACCGTGGTTAACATGTCTCCTCTCCATGTTCGCTGGGCGATGTCGGCCCCGAACGCCAACTGTAAGTGTTTCTGTTTTTTCCCACAATATCTTTATTGAACCTTTTTTTTTTTTTTTTTAACAAACATGATACAAACAATCAAACACTAACACTAAAGTACTACAAAAAAAAAAAATGCACTAAAAACACCAACAACCACCAACAAAATCAAGTCTTCAACAATGCTCCTCTGTTTAGTCTAGACAATCCAATACATAAGTATACATATTATGTTCACCAGTTTGGAATTTACAAGGTCCACACACATCATTCACCTTCTTCTTCAAGAGTTATGTTTAAATTTTTTACATAATCAATAAAAGGTCTCCATATATTCTCAAACACAATTTCCTTTGATTTTAGTATATATGTTATTCTTTCTAATGGAAGGTTTGTTAACATCTGTCTTAACCACTGAGTCACATCTGGTCTATGAGTCTTTTTCCATAATAGTGCAATACATTTTTTGGCATTAAGCAAACTGAGGTCTATGAATGTTCTTTCACTTTTATTAAAATTATGCTTTTCTGGGTACAGACCCAACAAAAACAGTTTAGGATTCAATATGATTTGTTTTGAGATTATTTTTTCAATTGTTACCCTCACCTCTTCCCAAAACATTCTTATTAATCTACATTCCCATAAACAATGAAATAGGGTTCCTTTACTTTCCATGCATTTTGTGCATGTATCTGGTATATTTTTGTTATATCTATTTAACTCCTCCGGTGTAACATACATCCGCATTAACCATTTGAAATGTATCAATTTAAGGCGTGCATTTATTGATTTGGTTTGAGCTTCTGTACAAGCCAATTCCCATTGTTCCTCTGAAATTTCAATTTGCAGATCTTCTTTCCAGTAGTTTAATCTTTTCAGTGAATTTTCACTTGAAGATAGTGTCAGTGAGTTATAAAACTCTGAAATAATACCCTTTCTTTTACTATCTTTCATCATCATTTTTTCCAAGGATGAATAAATAGGTCGAGTGAGAGCTTTATTTTGATTTGATCGAATAAAGTTTCTAAGTTGAAGATATTTAAAAAAATGTGTTCTATTGAGATTAAATTTGATCCTCAGCTCTTCAAAAGACATTATGTTGTCTGCACATGGCAAATATATATCCTGAATCTTTTGTATCCCTTTTAAATTCCATACTTTAAATACAGCGTCCGCTCTCCCTGGTTTAAAATATTGATTACCCCATATTGGACTAAATTGTGACAATAACTGTGGTTCTTTTAAATAGTTTTTAGCTTCACACCATATTTTGATCATATGCTTTACAAATGGATTTTTAACTTGTTTTTGTAATTTTTTTGCCGAATCTGAGTATATGAATATGGGAAGAGGTAAAGGTAAATTGTATGATTCCATTTCAGTCCAGTGAGGGAGATCATTTGATGAAAAATAATATGTCATAGACCTCAGTTGTGCCGACCAATAATACAACATAAAATTTGGACATTTCAGACCTCCACGATCAAATGGTAAATATAATAAAGACAAACGTAATCTAGCCCTCCTGTTGTTCCATATAAATTCCACTAACTTTTTTTTTATTCTTGAGAATAGATCTAAAGGTGGTGATAAGGGAATGTATTGAAATAAATAAAGTATTTTAGGTAAAATATTACTTTTAAGTATATTGATTCTCCCTATCATCGACATTGGTAGTGACATCCATCTCTGAGTTAACTCATTGATATCTGACATTAAGGCTTCATAGTTGACACTGGCGACTGATTCTAGCTTAGGCATAATTTGGATTCCTAAATATTTAAACTGATTTACAACATTGAATTGATTTACCTCAGGGGCTGGGTAATTTCTCTGGGTCTCATTTAGCATTAATATTGAAGATTTAGTTTTATTTATTTTATATCCTGATATTTCCCCAAAATTCTTTATTAAATTCAACAAGGTTGGAATTGATTTTTTTAGATTCGACATAAACAAAATTATGTCATCGGCGTACAGGGAGATTTTATGTTCTGTTGGTCCAACTTTAATTCCATATATTTGTGAATGTAAACGTATCGCTATCGCTAAAGGTTCAATTGCCATAGTAAACAGTAAAGGTGAAAGTGGACAGCCTTGTCGACATCCTCTATTGATTTTTATTGGTTTTGAAATATTGTTATTTGTTAGGATTTCTGCTGTAGCATTATTGTATATTATTTGAACCCATTTTATGAAATTATTTCCAAGTCCAAACCTTTGTAGGACTTCAAAAAGAAAGGGCCATTCAACTCTATCAAAGGCCTTTTCGGCGTCCAATGATAGGAGAGCTGTATCCGGTGCTTCTTTATTAAAATAAATAATATTAAATAGTCTTCTTACATTATGGAAGCCTTGTCTACCCTTTATAAAGCCATTCTGATCTCGATTAATAATATTTGGTAAAATTTCTTGTATTCGTCTTGCTAAAATTTTACAGATTATCTTAAGGTCGGCGTTTAATAGGCTTATTGGTCTCATATTTTCACATTTATTAGAGGGCTTACCTGGTTTTGGCAGCAGTATAATTAAGGCATTATTTATGTATGATGGTAAATTATTATTTTGAAATGCTTCTAAAACCATTTCCAAAAAAGGTTTTATTAATTTATTCTTAAATTTTTTATAAAGGTCAACTGGAAGACCATCTGGTCCTGCACTTTTTCCTGATTTCATATTATCAATGGCTAGCCCAACTTCTTCTTGACTAATTTTAGACTCCAATATCTCCCTGTTTTCATTTGGAATACACGGTATAGATAGTTCGTTCAAAAACCCATTTAGTTTTGTTAAATCAGGTTCATTTTTGGTATCATATAATTTTTCATAGTAATCTCTAAAGGCTCTATTAATTTCTAAAGGATCTATAACTACCTGTCCATTACTTATAATACTGGTAATTGGTGTTTTAATTTCCAATTGTTTAATCTGCCATGCTAATAATTTTCCTGATTTTTCACCTTGTTCATAAAAAGATTGTTTCAATCTTAGAAGACTCGAGGCAGCTCTATTCGCTGATTTTTTGTCGTATTCAGCTCTCAAAATCAGTAATTCATTCTCCAACCTTGGGTCACTTCCTGCATACACTTTTTCCTGAAGATTTTTTATTTTATGTTCCAATTTAGCTCTCTCCTCTCGAGTCTTCTTAGATTTTGATCCTGTATAACTAATAATATGTCCCCTAATAAAAGCTTTGAAAGCCTCCCACTTTACACATGCTGATGTTTGTGTAGTATTGATGTCAAAGAACTCGTCTATCTGTTTTTCTATATACTTGACAAATTCCTCATCCTGAAGCCATTTATGCTGAAATTGCCATCTACCTGATTCCTTTATCAATTTTTTATCTACATATATTAGACAACAGGGTGCATGATCAGAGATCACGATGTTATCATAAAAGCAGTTTTGAATCTTGGACCTTAATTCTGTGGAAATCAAAAAATAATCAATACGTGAGAATGTCTTGTAGGTACTGGAATAACAAGAATAGGCTTTAACTTGTGGTTTCATTTCTCTCCATATATCTAACAATCTCAATTCTTTCATAAAATGATTAATAGTCATCCTACATCCAATGTGCGTACAATCCAGTCCTGTTGATCTATCCACACCTGGATTCAATGTACAATTAAAATCCCCTGCTATTATATGTTGCCCTGTAAGTGATGATAAGATGAGAAATAAATTAGCAAAGAACTTCTGGTCATCTATATTGGGACCATATAAGTTCACAAGATTTATATTTTCTAATAGTAAAGAACCTTGAATGATTACATATCTTCCAAATTTGTCTCCAATTACATTTTTCACTTGAAAAGGAACTGATTTATGTATGAGAGTCATAACTCCCCTGGCTCGGGATGAAAATGAAGAGGTGAATACACTTCCCTGCCATCTACTCCTAATTCTTTTAACATCCTCCTCTATCAGATGAGTTTCTTGTAAAAACACAATTCTTGAACCCATGTCCTTTATTTTATTCATAACTTGTTTAAGTTTTTTTAAATTTTGTAGACCTCTGCAATTCCATGAAGTTAAATTAAGATTAACACTTTGGTCCATGATCAATAGAGAGTTTGGGATTACCTTGCAGTGTAAACATGCTCATACAGAGAAGCAAAAACATGAGTGGTTGAACATTCATCCTACAAACTACACACAAACAAATTTCCCCTTCCCACACTTGTGGCAAACCCCCCAAAATCAAAAGAAAAATTCTGTCTCCCGATATAGCCATCGACCGTTCCACACCCACGGGGAACAGCCTAAGCCACTCCTTCTTCATCCTCCCAATCACCCTAACTCTACTGCTTTTAATGACGTAACATTAACTCTCCTCTGTAGTTTTCCAACTTAACTCCAAAATTTTTAACAACTTTGTACATCATAGTTTTTTTTTTGTTTGTTTGTTTTGTTTTTGTTTTGTTTTTTTTAATATATAATACAATCTATATTTTGTAAACTTACTATTTACTTCAAGTCAGTCAGATGCCTGTGCAAATGCTTAATTATTCTACCTTATATTTTGTTCATGCTTAGCTCCCACCAGTCTCTTCTTCTTCTTTGATCTGCTTGATGAACTCCTGCGCCTCCTCTGGGGTCTTGAAGATGTGGGTTCTGCCCTCATACGTGGTCAGCAGTCTCGCAGGATAGATTACACCATGACGAATCCCAAGGTTGCGCAGCTCCTTACGTACGGGATCAAACTGCTTCCTCAATTGCTGGATTCCTGTGGCCAAATCTGGGTAGAACCGCACCTGCTGGTCCTGGTGTTTAATCTCTCCTTTAGCACGTGCAGCGTTGAAGATCTTCATCCTGTCTCTGTTGCTTAGAAACTTCATAATTAAGGTCCTCGGCGGTCCCTTATCTCTCCGTGGGCCAATACGATGTGCTTTTTCCAGAACCACTGCTGATTGCAACTCCTCGCTGCCCAGCACCTCCGGAATCCACTTTTCCAGAAAGGAACATACGTCCCGACCTTCTGATTCCTCTGGAAGACCCACCAGCCTCAAATTATTCTGTCTCGACCGAGATTCCAAATCCAAAATATTATCTTCCAGAGATTTATTTTTTTTTTCCAAAGTGCGCACCTTTAATTGAAGACGGGTGACGTCATCTTCAGCACTAGCGAGACGGAGCTCCATCTGCGCCGTTCGTTCTACACAGTCACCCAATTCCTTTCTTATTCCTTCCAGCGCTGTCATAATCCCATCAAATCTAGAGGAAAAGTCCGCTCTCATTGAACTCATGGCAGCCATCAGCGCATCTGCGCCATTCCCCGCAGAAATCGCACCGCCGCCAGCCTCCTCCGCCATATATGGAGCCTTGTTTGCTGCGTCACAGACCTGAAAGTCCGTTAATTTGGACTGTTTCGGCGGCTCGCTTTTTCCTTTTCCTGGTTTTCCAGCCTTAGGCTTCGCCGACATATCCTCGCCCAAATGCTGGGATACGTTCTGTCCCAAATGAGAGAGTTATTTGCCGATTTTTTTCTCCAGGAGCAGAGCAGAGCGAGACACGTCCGTCCTACGTGGCAGCCATAACCGGAAGTCAAGTGTTTCTGTTTAGTTTTATAAGTCTTCACCTTTTTGGGAACTGTTGTCATCATTCTTATGTTCAATACATGTGCTGTGGTGAATTCTGCGCGTAAATCCATTCATCATGACCCTCCGTGCGCTCTTACGCAGGGCACGGAGAGAGAGGATGAAATAACGAGGATTTATGTGCAGGGTTCATCACAGCACATTTAATACAGAAAGACAGACAATTCCCAAAAAGGTGAAGACGTACAAAAAACACAAAGACACTTACTGATGGCGTTCAGGGGCCGGCATCACCCAGAGAACAAATGAGAGGAGACGTGTTAGCCACAGTTGCGCCCCAGAGCCGACATCGCTTCAAGGATGCACAAGAACCACGGCGAACATGGAGTGACTAACTTCGTGAGAGTGCTGAAAATACTGGCAGACAAACAGCACAGATGACAATACTATGGACCAGCAGTGCGTGACTGGCAAACGGCCGCTAAGTACATGCACTGCTGGTGATGGTGTGATGAGAAACACCTGGGCGAGGTCCGGGAAAGATGATCAGCGGGAGTTTGAATCAGGTGGTAATAATGAGACGGCCACCGGACATGGCCGGACCGGTGAGAGTCAGCATGCAATCACAGAAAGTAGGTCAAAGCTGCACGTAAATCCATTAATCCTTCCCCTCCTCGTGCGCTCCTCCTGCGTAAAAACACATGAGGAGTACATGAGGAGGCTTATGACAGTTGTAGCTGAAGCATGTGATGTGGTCTTTCACGGCCTGCTGTTTATCTAAGCCTGTGACACAACGCGAAGGCACAGCTGTAAAATTAAAACAAGAGACCAGAGAAACTGTGAGCTACAAAGCTGCTGTCATTCCAGTCAACAACACCGGCATCCGTTCTGTTGATTACGTCATGGGGGTGCCGCCCTTCATTCAGTGGGCGGCACCACAGTCCAGTCAGCAGCTGCGGTTTTTTGATGATAACTAGTTTATGCAGGCACGGTTGTAAATACTATATTGATCATCGACAACAACGTTTGGGTTTACACAACATGCTAAAAAATGTCAAAATCTTGTCATCAGCCCTTTAATATTGCAATATTTGGAGTCTACTGCATGATGATGTCACACCGTTACACTGCTGACATAGAAACGGCAAAACAAACACGGCATGGGAAGCTGCTGCTCCATGGCTGGAGCGTCTGTGTCTAGCTGTCTGGAATTTTTACGTTTTAAGGCTGTTTCAAACTGCTGCCATGTTTAAAAAAACGGTGCAACAAGGATGATCCGCCCGCATTTTTTTCTGCACGTCAATAACACCGATCAGGAGCGGTACTGTTAACACATGTTAATATCAGACGGTGTTGACATCCAGAGTGTCTGGAGTCCTATTTTTATTCCGTTTCGGCTGCTTCAGCTTGATTTTATTCAACCGCCCAAAGGAAAAAAAAAACATTGGTTCAGTGTGACAAGACAAAAAACCCCGGAACATGTCTGTACAACGGAGACTTCTAACAGAGGTAAACTGATTCACCGTAAAACCCTGACATCTAGAGTGGTGTGAAAAAGTGTTTACCCCTTCCTGATCTCACATTTTTTTGTGTTTGTCACAATGTTTCAGATCATCAAACAAATTGAAATATTAGACAAAGATAACACAAATAAACACAAAATGCAGTTTTTAAATGAAGGTGTTTATTATTAAGAGAAAAAAGAATCCAAACCTACATGGCCTTGTGTGGAAAAAGTGATTGCCCCCTAAACCTAATAACTGATTGGGCCATCCTTAGCTGCAACAACTGCAATCACGCGTTTACGATAACTGGCAATGAGTCTTTTACAGCACTGTGGAGGAATTTTGGCCCACTCATCTTTGCAGAATTGTTGTAATTCAGCCACATTGGAGGGCTTTCGAGCATGAACCACCTTTTTAAGGTCATGCCACAGCATCTCAATTGGATTCAGGTCATGACATTGACTGGGCCACTCCAGAGTCTTCATTTTGTTTTTCTTAAGCCATTCAGAGGTGGACTTGCTGGTGTGTTGTGGATCATTGTCCTGCTGCAGAACCCAAGTGTGCTTCAGCTTGAGGTCACGAACAGATGGCTGGACATTCTCCTTCAGGATTTTTTAGTAGACAGCAGAATTCATGGTTCCATTTACCATATGAAGTCTTCCAGGCCCTGAAGCAGCAAAACAGCCCCAGACCATCACACTACCACCACCATATTTTACTGATGGTATGATGTTCCTTTTCTGAAATGCTGTGTTACTTTTACACCGGATGTAATGGGACGCACACCTTCCAGAAAGTTCAACTTTTGTCTCATCAGTCCACAGAGTATTTTACCAAAAGTCTTGGGAATCATGATGATGTTTTCTGGCAAAACTGAGATGAGCCTTTATGTTCTTTTTGCTCAGCAGTGGTTTTCATCTTGAAACTCTGCCATGCAGGCCATTTTTGCCCAGTCTCTTTCTTATGGTGGAGTCATGAACACTGACCTTAACTGAGGCATGTGAGGCCTGCAGTTCTTTGGATGTTGTGGGGTCTTTTGTGACCTCTTGGATGAGTCGTTGCTGCGCTCTCAGGGTAATCTGGGTTGGCTGGCCACTCCTGTCAAGGTTCACCACTGTTCCATGTTTTCGCCATTTGTGGATAATGGCTCTCACTGTGGTTTGCTTGAGTCCCAAAACTTTAGAAATGGCTTTATTACCTTTTCCAGACTGATAGATCTCAGTTACTTTTTTTCTCATTTGTTCCTCACACAACACAACACACTGCCATCTACAGAATTTCTCTGACGACTCTGCGATCGTCGGCCTCATCTCCAACGGAGATGAAGCTGAGTACAGAGGACTTATCCAGGACTTCGTGGACTAGTGCCATCGGAACTGCCTCCAGATCAACGCAAGGAAAACTAAGGAGCTGGTGGTAGACTGCCGCAGGCAAGGACAACCCTTCACAGCACCAGTAAACATCCAGGTTCAGGTTCAGGTTCAGGTTCAGGTTCAGGTTCAGGTTACTTTATTTGTACCCATAGGTAGATTTGTTTTGCAGTCAGGTGACATCCATATTTGCAAACCACCTGACTGCAAAACAGTCAGGTGGTTGTGATAATCCAGGGAACAGACATTGAGATGGTGTCATCCCACAAGTACCTGGGTGTTCATCTGAACAATAAACAAGACTGGTCACACAATACCAACACACTCTACGAGAAGGGACAGCGCAGGCTGTTCCTACTGAGGAGGCTCAGGTCTTTTGGTGTACAAGGGGTGCTCTTGAAGACATTCTACGACACGGTGGTGGCATCAGCCATCACTTTTGGAGTGGTCTGCTGGGGCAACGGCATTACAGCAGCCGATAGGAAGAGACTGAACAAACTGATCAAGAAAGCTAGATCTGTCCTGGGGCAACGCCTTGACCCAGTGGAGGAGATAGGAGAGAGAAGGATAGTGGCCAAACTGTCATCTCTGCTGGAGTCCGAGTCCCACCCTATGCAGGACATACTGAACGCACTGAGGAGCTCATTTAGCAGTAGACTACATCACCCAGGTGCACAACCGAGAGGTTTCGCAGGTCCTTCCTACCTACAGCTGTCAGACTGTATAACCTAAGCAGGGCTGCTCGCAGAGATAGCAAAAAAATGTGACGACCTAATCGTATTGTATGCAAAAGACGCAACAGACTTACACAAATGGTCCCCTCCAGTATACAACTAGGACAATATCAGTCGCTATGGAGGGTGACAATATGTATGGGTACATATTCATACTATGTAGGGTAACTAAATAGATGGTTATGCTGTTTATTCCATCTAGCTACAATGCTCCACACTGTGTATATATATATTTATATATTTATGTGTACATATGTATATTCACTGCTCTTATTTTCTTATCTTCTAAATTATTGCTCTGAGTGTTGCTATCCCTGTGCTGTTGCAACCCTGGAATTTCCCCATTGTGGGAGTAATAAAGGCTTATCTTATCTTATCTTATCTTATGATGTCTAGCTTTTGAGGATCTTTTGGTCTACTTCACTTTGTCAGGCAGGTCCTGTTTAAGTGATTTCTTGATTGAGAACAGGTGTGGCAGTAATCAGGCCTGGGTGTGGCTAGAGAAATTAAACTCAGCTTTCCAAAGATGTGATAAATCATAGTTAATGTATGTTTTAACAGGGGCAGCAATCACTTTTTCACACAGGGCCATGTAGGTTTGGATTATTTTTTTTTTACCCTTAATAATAAACACCTTCATTTAAAAACTGCATTTTGTGTTTACTTGTGTTATCTTTGTCTAATATTTAAATTTGTTTGATGATCTGAAACATTTAAGTGTGACAAATATACAAAAAAAAGAGAAATCAAGAAGGGGGAAAACACTTTTTCACACCACTGTAAGTGCACTTACTATGTGGTGGTTTATATCATTTTCTTGTAATACTGCATTTAGAATAAAAAAATTGAAACTCAGTATGAGTTGCTGTTGATAATCTGAAGAAATAAGAACGTTTCTGTTTTGTTTTTACTAAATACGTTGAAGATAAATAACTGCTGGCCTCTGAAACTGTCCTTTATCGATGAAAAAGAAAAAAAAAAACACCTGTATTTCATGATATTGACAGAAATATTGCGATATCATTTTTAGGCCATATTACCCACCCCTATTGGAGTACAATAAGCACAGTGACATTCGCGAATGAGTGAATGATGGCCCAAGCTGCTTGTGTCATCTAGCTGCCTTGAAAAGCTAAAATAATGTCTACGAACAACATATGGTCATGAGTTGGTAGATGAACAAGGATTTTAGAGGGGGTGAATAGAATTTATAGAAAACAGCAATCAAAACCAGCCTGATTGACAGTTACTCAACAACTAACTTCAGGCACTTGAGTATCAGCCTGTACTGATACAAAACTGATTTGCAGCTTGTGGCTTGAATAAATTCAGTGTTCTCCTTTTCATGGTATTTCTGCAAGTATTTAAGGTTGAAGGTGTTAAAGTTATAAAACTTTTACAACTGAATTTTTCAGGATTTTTTATATAGACATTTTGTAATTTATTAAGCATATAAATTCACATTTATCTCTATTTTAATAAAAGTAATTACAGAATTTGTTAACCTGCAACATTTATATTAAATCACCCTTTATTGTCATTCAACCAATCATGTACAGCAGAATGAGATTGTGCTTTACCTATCCACCGTGTCAATCACACACACCCCAAGTGTAGAATCAGAGGGCCGCTGCCATGCAAGGCGCTGCCACAAATTTCCCTCCTCCATTCCATTTTTGCTGAGCACCAAGCTGGATGGCAGGAAGTTCCACTTTTATATGGTCTTCGGCATGACCCGGCCGGGATTTGAACCTCTGCCTCCCGGGTGTGGGGCGGATGCTCTACCAACTGAGCCACCACTCTACATATATCAGCATAAGATAGCAGAAATGCCATTGTGTTCATTTTAATACCAAACAGCAGCATTAATGTAACTGAAAAAAATTTAGATTGATCATTACAATACTGTATATGCAGTATGGGCATTAATATGAAATAACAACTAATGAACTCTATCATTGTTAAAATTAGTCACTTAATTGTGAAGGGCAGTCTGAACGCTGTGAAAACATCACAGGAAAAATACATTTCTGAAAGATGTGAGTATATGTCCAGCATGATTTGAGTCTGATATGAAGCCCTAATAAACGGTCACAGACATCTGTCCTCATCACAATTTTGATATAAACTATTGTACAACATGTAGTTCCTACCGTGCAGTTTGATTGGACAATAGGGATTCCAGGAGTTACTATAGTCTGTCATGATGCTGGGGCACGGGGGGTGGGGGGGGGGATGCCCAGTTTCCTGTCAGGTTTAGTGTTGTTCTGTCTGCTTGTTTCCTTGTTTTCATGTCTGCTATATTCAGTTCCTGTTTTATCCTTGTCATTTGGTGTCTGTAGTATTATGTTCATTTTGGGGGTTCTGTTGTGTTTGTATCATTATGGTTTTCGGTTATGTTTTATTTTGACAGTGCTGTGCAGCTTCCGGCTGTCAAACTGGCCGGAACTGCACATCTGTTATTCATGCCTCAGCCACGAGCCCCACTGCTTCCCGGGTGGGCTCCGGCTGTATTTGTCTCATGTTCTCCAGCGTCCTAAGTGCGCCTCAGCCACGGTATCCCCGGGCTGTCCTGTCTCCCCTGGTCATGAGCTTCACCCTTCTCCGGTATGTGTACTTTCCCGTTTTATTAGCATTGTGTTTCTTGTTTCTTGTTCATGTGTTTTTACTTTAATAAATGTGCAAACTCACAGAGAGCTTTTGGTGTTCCTGCTTCACCCGTGGCGCTTTGTGACAGAAGGGCGCAACCAGTGAGACACCAGCTTCTGTGAGTTGGCGTTTTTTCCACAAATCTTTTTTTTTTTCCACCCTCTGTTTTTCACCATGCCCTGGGAATGTCACCAGCACGTCGGGGCCCCGCTAACCAAGACAAATCGGTAGCCGGGGGCCCCACCATTGATGAACTATGGGCGGCGAACTTTGCCCAGGACTTTGTGGACGCCACGCTCGCTTCCCGTTTGTTTAATGAAGTCCATAGGAATGTGGAGAGAGCGGTGACCATTGTAGAGGCGCACCCAGGGTTGGGCAGTTACTCCAGGTATGGGGGCCTGCTTTATACCATCTACATGCTCGGGATGGATCCTCACAGCCTGGCGAGCTCAGTCATCAGCGCCGAGGGCCTGGACTATGAGGAAGTGGCCCTGATCGCCGGTGCTCCGCCTCCCTCACCAGAAGCTCAAGTCTCTGCCTCCTGCCCAGAGTACGTCAGTGGTGGCCAGAGGAGCACCATCTGCTCCATCTTCAGTAGCAGGAACCACCATGCACCAGGAGGTAAGGCAAATGGGTCTTCATTCCTTTTCTCATGTAAATGAAATACCTAGCCTTATTCCCGGTGATGAGGCTCAGCAACTGCAGCCAAACTTAGCTGAGTCCTCATCACCTGCTACTGTTGGCTCACCTTTGCCTTTTTCTCCCGTGTTCTCTTCTGTGGCTTCCGAGAACCCACCGGTCCTGGGCAGGAGTCGCCAGACAACGAAGGAACCTGCAGGTTTGGAAGTCCCTGCCCCAGCCCTGCAGAATGGGAGGAATGGTCTGCCTGTGCCCTGAATCCTGAGCCAACAGATGGGGGTCCCCTGGGTTCAGCGGTACAGGAACGCTGAGGCTGAGGCGCTCACCAATGGTGAGGCGACCCCCAGCGTCAGTCACCCTGCCAGGAGATGCACCAGCACTGGTCGTCACGCCTGGAGATCCACTGGCTGTGTCCACCATCATGCCTGCTGCTAGGCCCAGAGTCCTGGACAGCAGTGGAGCTCAAGCTCAGGCAAATGCTCTTTCTTGTTTTCACGTTCTCTGTTTTAGAAAGATCTTGCCTGGCTCTTGGTTGGAGGTCCAGGTGCTGCCGTCAGCCACACCTGAGCCCTCCTCGCCAGGCTCCACTGCTGCCGGTGACCCTGACCTGGTGTGTGTGTTTGTCTCTGTTCCTTCGCCTAAGCCACTATCCAGGGTCACCAAGGTCTCTGTGGGTGCTGCTCCCCCTCCGCTTGAGGTCTCTGTGGGTGCTGCTCCCTCTCTGTTTGAGGTCTCCGGGGGGTGCTGCGCCCCCTCCGTTTGAGGTCTCCGTGGGTACTGCTCCCCCTCCGTTCGAGGTCTCCGTGGGTGCTGCTCCCCCTCCGTTCGAGGTCTCCGTGGGTGCTGCTCCCCCTCCGTTCGAGGTCTCCGTGGGTACAGCTACGACCCAGTCTGGGGCCTCCGCAGGTGCAGCGCCTCCATCCAAGGCCCTGTTGATTGACCGCCTCCTTAGCCTGGTTCTCTTGTGGGTCAAGCATTTCCTTGTGGGTGCTAAGGCCCAGCCCAGGGCCGCTGTGGGTGCTGTGCCTCAGCCCGGGGCCGTCATGGGTGTTGTTTTTCAGCCCAAGGCTGCCATGGGTGCTGTGCCTCTGTCTGTGGTCTCCGAGGGTGCTGCGTTCCCGCTGTCTGTGGTCTACGGGGGTGCTGCATTCCCGCTGTCTGAGGTCTCCGAGGGTGCTACCATGCCCCAGTCTGGCGTCGGTGCGGCTACGACCCAGCCCAGGGCTGTCGCAGGTGTTAGGTCTTCATCTGAGGTTGTCTTTGATCCCCTCACCTCGTTGAAGGTCCCCACCGAGCTGCCGCTCCCCTCATCTGGTGGGTCGCAGCCGCCTCAGGGGGGCTCGCAGTCATGTGTGTTTTCTTTTTTGTTTTTGTTTTTTTTTTGTTTGTTTGCTTGGTCTCAGTCCCTCCGTGCCTGGGTCCCCCTCCCCCCGGGGTGGGTTGTTTTTCTGGTTATTTCATGTTTCATGTTTTTCTGTTGATGCAGTGTGTTTTCTGAGAACTTTTGCTGAAGATGTTTAGTAATCTTTACGGTCTTATTTTCTCTTTGCTTATGAGACGTTGAATCCTCACTAAAGATAATGAACTTTTTGTTTTAGTTTTCTTTTGTTGGGGGGCTTCTGTGTGTGTGTGGGGGGGTCTTTTTCTTTTTTTTCTGTTGATGTTGCCCTGGGGTGTCTGGAATCCACCCCTTGGGGGGGGGGGGCTGCATGATCCTGCGGCATGGGGGGCACTGTGCCCTGTTTCCTGTCTAGTTGAGTGTTGTTCTGTCTGCTTGTTTCCTTGTTTTCATATCTGCTATATTTGGTTCCTGTTTTATCCTTGTCATTTGGTGTCTGTAGTTTTATTATGTTCATTTTTGGAGTTCTGTTGTGTTTGTATCATTATGGTTTCTGGTTATGTTTTATATTGACAGCGCTGTGCAGCTTCTGGCTGTCAAACTGGCCGGAGCAGCATACCTGTTATTCATGCTGTTATTTTCTCCACTCATGCATCCACACCTGTTTGTGATTATGTGAAGGGTATTTAAGGGGCACGACGGCCTTCCCCGTTGTGGCGCCCTACTGAGATGTCCTTTGAGGTTCAGCTACTATTGGAGTGTTTGGTCTGCTTTCACCGTTGAGGAGAATGTGTTGTGCTCCAACCAGGTATCGTCCTTTTTCCCAATTGCCTCAGCCGTGAGCCTCTCTGCTTCCCGGGTGGGCTCTGGCTGTATTTGTCTCATGTTCCCTGGCGTCCTAAGTGCGCCTCAGCCACGGTATCCCCAGGCTGTTCTGTCTCCCCTGGTTGTGAGCTCTGCCCTCCTTCGGTTTGTGTACTTTCCCGTTTTGTTATTAGCATTGTGTTTCTTATTCATGTGTTTTTACTTTAATAAATGTGCAAACTCACAGAGAATGTTTGGTGTTCCTGCTTCGCTTGTGGAACGGGTGCTTTGTGACAATATTCCACAATAATTGCACTCCAAAATTTCACTGGATATGTAGCACTCTGCTTCAAAGGTGTTCTAGTAACCATGAATTACTAACAGTAATTTACTGTCAATTCTGCAGACTTGAGAATTGCAATACTGTGTTGGATACATTAATTTCCACAGTGAGGCGTTGTTTGAAAAGAAGTTATACCTTCCTGACCTGCGTCGAGCATATGCTGAATCACTGCCAGTTAAAATATTCATTAATACTGCATTCGCTCTCGTGTAACGTTGCTTAAATATAATTATAATTCAGTTTCAATTGCAATTTCTGCAACGTTTAATTATGATTGTGGGAATATGTCAGGAGTGAGGCTGCTGTATTAAGCCTGAACAGTGACATAAAAAACACTCTTTTAGAACAATTTAATAACTTCCTAATAACAGCTCATCTCACCATCACAGACATCAGACAGATGGAAACTTCTGGGTTTGTTTGAATGGGTTTGTTTGAAATTATTTCAACCAGACTCCACTCACAGACTGGAGGCAGGACACAGAGAGAGCGGAGGAGCAAGAGAATGTTGGCAGTTTCAAAAGCAGTTTACTGGTTTATTTCATATTTTAATGGATCAGTTTTTGTTTATTTATTGCTCCCCGATACCGATCCAGTCATTTTGCCTGGATACTGATGCAACATATTGGCTCGGCCCATCTCTAATTTTAACACGTTTAGACTGACCGACTCCAACCAGCTAATGTCTTGGGCTGAGAAACCCTGGTCTGGGTGTGGAGTGAATCATTACAGCCAATAACATGGTGATGGTTGTAATTGATGACTGAAGCATTTGTCAGTGATGTAGGGAAAAAGATCCGGAAGAGCAAAACGGTCTTCTGCCCATTCTTCCTGAATAAATATTTCTAAGAGAGATTTTAACAATTTTACTGTAGTCATATGACCCAGGAAAGCATTTTAGAAAGATAAAACCCACAAACACACCATGTTTGAGTGAATGGGACCTTTAAAAGTGGTGTGGTATTTGTGGCTTAGCAGCTAGGCAAGCGTAGCTGTGACTTACAAATATCTGTTCTTTTTGGTTTTGTTGTTAAAGTTTAGACATTTTGTTCAGTTTGGCTAACAAACACACCACATTTGTGTGAACAGAACATGTAATTCAAACATCACAGTGTCATTTATAGCTGCTTGTGTTTGTTCATTTGTTCATTAGGGTGCAATGACAACAACCCATGCGAAGGCCTGAGTCGTCACGCAACCTTTGAAAATTTTGGGATGGCCTTCCTCACACTGTTTCGAGTGTCCACGGGAGACAACTGGAATGGGATTATGAAAGTACAAACACACACACATACACTGTTAGAAATGATGACTAAATTATCTAATTACGACAGAGAGAGCAAGGACCTCAACAAGCAATGATGAAATGATAAAGTAGCTTAGATGTTAACACTTTCAGAACCTGAATTTTACCTTATTAAAATTTGATGCATAAACTACAATATTCCCTAAATGAGAAAATGATCTTTTTTTTTAACTAATTTCTACTTACTTGGGCATTGTCCATGGTTTGACAATACAGTTGACCATTGCGTACATATTTTTAAATGTTTATAGTTTTTTCCCCAGAAAAAAAAATATATATATAGACTTGTCATCATATAAAACCCTGGAAAAAAATATGGAATTGCCACTTTTCAAGGATGTTCATTCAGTTTAATTTTGTAAAAAAAAAATAATAATAATAATTCATTCATCACAGACATGTCACAGAACAATTTTTATTCAAAATACCAACCTTCTGGGTTTAAAAAATATTAAAAAATGAAAGAAAATTATAGTCAGTTGAAATATGGTGGTGGAGTGGTTAGCACTGCGGCAGCACAGCAACTCACCCTTGGCCGGGGGGATCCTGGGTTCAATCGCAGCCCCCGACCAACAGTGATCTGTGTGGAGTTTGCATGTTCTCCCCGTGTCTGCGTGGGTTTACTCCGGGATTTCTCCGGTTTCCTCCCACATACCAAAAACATGCAAGTTAGGTTAATTGGCATCAACTGGGGATTCTAAATTGTCCTTAGGTATGACTGTGAGAGTAAATGGTTGTCTGTCTCTCTGTGTTGGCCCTGCGATGGACTGGCGATCTGTCCAGGGTGTACCCTGCCTCTCGCCCAAAGATGCTGGATAGGCTCCAGCCCCCCCCCCCCCCCCCCCCCCCCCCCCCGCGACCCGAAAAGGATTAAGCGGAAGAAGATGAATGAATGAATGATATATTGAATCACTCAATTCAGAGGAAATTATTATGGAATCACCCTGTAATTTTCAGTCCTAAAACAAATATCTGCTTCAAATTAAATCTGCTAATTAGTCTGCAGTTAAAAACGAGTGCTTGCACACCTTGTTGAGCTGTTGCACCAAGTTGATGAACATGAATTGGGGCTCCAACTGGAGAAATGTCAGTTGAAACAAAGGAGAGGGTTATAAAACTTCTACAAGAAGGTATGTCGTCATGGAATGTAGCAAAAGATGTTGGCTGTTTTCAGTCAGCTGTGTCTAAAATTTGGACCAAAGTATGAACAGAAGGGGAAGGTTGTACAAGGGAAGCATACTGGTAGACCAAGGAAGTCATCAAAACATCAAGTTAGAAAGGTTAACGCAATATGTCTGGAAAACAGAAAATGAACAACAGAACAAATGAGGAACAAATGGGTGGAAACTGGAGTCAATGCCTGTGACCGAACTGAAAGAAATCACCTAAAGGAAATAGGATTTACATACAGAAAAGCCAATCAAAATGCATTATTAGCACCTCAACAGAAAAAGACAAGGTTATAGTGGGCTAAATGCTCTGCACTGGGTGTGTTTATATTTATATATCTATATATTTATTCTATCTAGCTACAATGCTCCGCACTGTGTTTTTATATATCTACATATTATTCCATCTAGCTACATTGCTCCGCACTGTGTGTGTTTATATACTTGCATATTTATTCCACCTAGCTGCAATGCTCCATACTGTGGGTGTTTATATATTTACATATTTATTCCATCTAGCTACAATGCTCTGCACTGTGTGTTCATATATTCATATATTTATTCCATCCAGCTACAATGCTCTGCACTGTGTGTCTGTGTGTGTGTGTGTGTATATATATATTTTATAGTAATATGTACATATGTATATTAGCTGCTCTTGCTTGCTTGTTTTTTTCTTGCCTTCTGATTGTTGCTCTGAGTGTTGCTATCCCTGTGCTGTTGCAAT
Organism: Pholidichthys leucotaenia; assembly: GCA_020510985.1. Lineage (NCBI taxonomy): Eukaryota > Metazoa > Chordata > Actinopteri > Cichliformes > Pholidichthyidae > Pholidichthys > Pholidichthys leucotaenia. The sequence goes on from CM035838.1 coordinate 377,539,481, forward strand.
CCTGGAATTTCCCCGTTTTGGGACTAATAAAGGCTTATCTTATCTTATCTTAAAGAAAATCAGTCAGGGACTGCAGACAACTGGATAAAAGTGATCTTCACAAATCTGCATTGGGGAAGGTGATGATGCTGGAACTTTTGTTTGGTGCCGTTCCAATGAAATTTATGAAGATGACTGCCTGAAGAAAACATTTTTCAAATGTTTTCAAATGACAAATTTCCACAATCATTGATTGAATCATTGATTGTGGAATCATTGACATCACAATCATTGATTGAAGTTGAAGCTGCATGTCAGGTAAAGGTATGGGGGAGATGGCAGTCATTACAGCTTCAATAAATGCACAAGAATATGTAGAAATTTTGCACACTTTTCTTATTCCATCAGTTGAAAGAATGTTCGGTGATGATGACATCATTTTCCAGGATCGTGCATGTGGCCACAGGGCAAAAAGTATGACAACTTTCCTTCAAGATGGAGATATATGGCCTACAAATAATCTGGACCTCAATCCCATTGAAAATCTATTGTGAAAATTGAAGAAAATGGTCCATGACAAAGCTCCGATCTGCAAAACTGATCTGGCAACAGCAATAAGAGAAAGTTGGAGAACACCATTTGTCTATAGTTAAGTCCATGCCTCAAAGTTCAAGCTGTGATAAAAGCCAGAGGTGGTGCAACAAAGTACAAGTGGTGTAGCGTTTTTATGATTCTATAATATTTTCCTCAGAATTGAGTGATTCAGTGTTTTTCTCCTCTGCTTGATCTAATAAAACAATTGCAATTTACTACAACAACTTTCTTTTATTCTTTTTTTATGTTTCTTAAAACCAGAAGGTTGGCATTTTGAATAAAAATTGGTTTGTCGTGTCTGATTAGTTTCTTTACAAAATTAAACAACTGAATGAACATCCTCCAAGAGTGATTCCATAATCAGGGGTTGTGTCATAGGGAGTGTCAGAATGGTGTCATTTAGGTTTAATTATTGCCGTAGAAAGAACACCAGTATTATTGTCACTCAGTTCGTATACAGCACAGCATGGACAGTAGAGCACAATTACAACTTCTGGTTATAATATTATCATTTCCTCCAAGGAGGCTATGTCTTTGAATGTGCAGGTGGGTGTTAACAGCACAACTCAAGGCTAGAAATGAACAAAGGACCAGTTGATTAGATTTTGGGGTTGATCTAAACCAGTTTCAGCCTCAAGGAATGTTTTTAAAATTTAAAATAGGGAAATGAATGCAGTGCGTTGTCGGATACTTTGATGATCACAGAGGACACTGTCTGCTGACAGCTGACAGGCAGTTAGGACAAATTAAAACATAAGGGAGAAAACTAGCTTCTAGTTATTGTTATTATCTCCACATATGTAGTAATGTGTGTAATAGTAAATGTGCATGTTGCCAGTCAAGTTTGGTGTAACCACACTATGTGTAAACTGGTTCAGACTCCATCATATTAGTTGGTGAGCTAGTTTAGTGAGGACAGAATATAATCCAGGTCTTCATTAAAAAAAAAAAGGATATTTGTCCTTCTCATCAGCTGCAATGATTTCCAGGTGCCGTTTCTCGTCCATTTTTTTTTTCATAAACTCTGCCACATCCTCTCTGAAAATATCTGGTCGTCATAACAACAAGACATAGGGACCATCACATAAAGTTGATTAATTCGCTTGGATAAGGTGAAGCATAACCTAACTGGAACAGTTGTAGACAATATAATAAAAAAAAATGCGAACCTTGGTCCGGACCTTGATGCAGCCTTTCAGGTGTGAAAACATCCTTAGTGTAACACTAAACTTTTTTTTCCTGAGGGAAAAAAGGAAATGTTTGTTCTTCTTTTGTCTGTCTGAATGTCATTTAGTCCATCCGTGCCTTTGCTTCTTTGACACTCATGATTCACCCTCTGTTTGTTTTTCTTCTTGAGCATAAGGCATAGTATGATCATCCATTTAACCAAAGTGAAACTGAAATTTTCTCACTACTTATTTTCCAATCAGTGATCTTCCTGGTATTTCTTCTTCTTTTTCCCATTTTATGTCAGCCTGCAACCCAAATGTTCCTACAGCACCACCAAATTCTGACAGCCGCTTCATTATTACAATGCAAAAAGCCACAAGAGCCTCTGTCCATTCTGAGCTACTGTAGAAACCCAGTGGTGCAAGATGGTGGTCTCCATGAGAGTGGGCCCTCAGTAGATAAAAACAGTTTATTCTAAGGGAATGATAATCCAACAGATTTTTATTTTATCCTTTTTAAACACCAGTGAAAACAAGAATTTTACTATTTTTGCAAAAAGACTCCTGTAAGTGTGGCATTCTTACTGCTTTACAGACAGCAGTGCATGTACTTGTGTCTCTATTATTCCCTGTCTCTCTCTGCTGCTTCTCCAGCTTTTGTTTCTCTCCATCTGAATCTCACTCTGTTTCTCCAAAGGACACGCTAAGGGAGTGTCAACCAGATGACCGCCACTGTCTCTCGTACCTGCCCTATGTCTCTCCAATTTATTTTGTGACCTTTGTGCTCATGGCCCAGTTTGTCCTGGTCAATGTGGTGGTGGCTGTTTTGATGAAGCATCTGGAGGAAAGCAACAAGGTACAGTGGTGTTACAGAAGGAAACAGTAAGGCAAAACAGTAAAGTAGAAAAATGCAGACATGCCACATAGACATGCATAGGCAAACCCCGATTTGATGCAATTCTGCATGACAGGCAAGCACTCAGTCATGTGTCATTAAGGGCCTTTTTCCATTTTAACGATTTTCTTTTGATTTGCACGTACTTTAAAATGTAGACATTAAGTGCGTATATGTCTAACTGCAGGAGGCAAAAGAGGAGGCAGAAATGGATGCAGAGATCGCCTTGGAAATGGCTATGGAGAGGGAACGCCGACTAAGCACAACTTCCAACAACAGCTCAATGGGAGGAATCTACGTGGGGCCATGTCCACAATCACCTGAAGGGGTAGGAACAGTCAGTGGAAGTGTCACACCACATCACCTCAGTGACGTGCAGTCAGGGGAGGCAGATGAGGCAGAGAATCACAATACAAAGAATACAAAGAAATCAAGGCAACTGTTTACACAAAACAAGTTATATTTAATAAAGTGGAATGACACATTGAATAAGTATTGAACACACGAAGAAAAAGAGGCGCAAAAAGGCATAGAAAGCCAAGAAACCAACTGAAATCCATCAGAATTTAGGAAGCCATCCCATCCCCCATCAGTGCAAACTAATTTCAGCTGGTAAAGTCCTGACTGATAGCCTTTAAAAGAACTCATGATGGGTAGAAGCAAAGAGCTCTCTCTAGACCTTTGTAACTTTATTGTTGTAAAACATAATGATGGCAATGATTTCAGGTTGCACGGTGGCGCAGTGGTTAGCACTGCGGCAGCACAGTTTACCCTCGGCTGGGGGATCGCGGGGATCATGAGATCGTGGGTTCAATCCCTGCCCCCAGCCAACAATGATCTGTGTGGAGTTTGCATGTTCTCCCCGTGTTTGCGTGGGTTTACTCTGGGATTTCTCCAGTTTCCTCCCACATGCCAAAAACATGCAGGTTAGGGAGTTAAGGGGCGCTTGCGCACGCAGCGACCGGCAGCTGGTGGCTTGTCACCGGACTGCAGAACAAATCTACCTACGGGTACAAAATAAGTCAAAAAAAAAAAAAAAAAAAAAGGTGCATTTCTAAACTGCTGAATGTTCCAGTGAGCACTGTTGGAGCCATCATTCAGAAGTGGAAAGAGCATCATTTTACCATAAACCAGCCACGGCCAGGAGCTCCTTGCAAGATTTCTGACAGAGGAGTCAAAAGAATTATCGGAAGAGTTATCCAAGAGCTAAAGACCACTTGTGGAGAGCTCCAGAAAGACCTGGCATTAGCAGGTACTGCTGTTTCAAAGAAAACAATAAGTAATGCACTCAACCGACATGGACTCTATGCCCGCTCACCTCACAAGACTCCATTGCTGAGGAAAAAGCATGTTGAAACTCATTTAAAGTTTGCTGCACAGCATTTGGGCAAGCCATTAAAATACTGGGAGGATATAGTCTGGTCAGATGAGACCAAAATTGAACTTTTTGGATGTCACAGCATGTTTGGAGGAGAAATGGCACTGCACATCCCATCATGCTGTGTGTGTATGTGTGTGTGTGTGTGTGGGGGGGGGGGGGTTCAGCACATGGTACAGACAGACTTCATATAATTGAAGGAAAGATGAATGAACAAATATACAGCGACATCTTTGATAAGAACCTGTTGCTATCTGCCAAGATGCTGAAGATGAAATGAGGGTGGACATTTCAGCAAGACAATGATCCCAAACACACAGCCAAGGAAATTCTCAAGTAGCTCCAGAGGAGGAAAATAAAGCTGCTAGAATGGCCCAGTCAGTCACCTGACCTGAATCCAATTGAAAATCTATGGAACAAACTGAAGATCAGAGTTCATAGAAGACAACCACGGAACCTTCAAAATTTGAAGACAGTTTGTGTGGAAGAATGGGCTAAAATCACTCCTGAGCAAAGCCTGTGCCTAGTTTCTCCATACAGGAGACGTCTGGAAGCTGTTATTACCAACAAAGGCTTTTCTACTAAATATTAAATGAATTTCACCGAGTGTGTTCAATACGTATCCCCTGTGTCATTCCACTTTATTAAATATAACTTGTTTTGTGAACTCGGGTGCCTTGATTTCTTTGTATGTATGGATTACTTGGGTTGTTACTGATATCTGGTGAAAATCTCATGTCAGTGGCTTCATCAGAAATATGTTTGAGAAAAATGTTGACATGTTCAATACTTATTTTCCCCGCTGTACTTAAATTTGTAATAAATGAGAGTAAATTGTAGATGCAGATGCAGCTCTCTGAGCCACTATAATTTACATTATTCCTTGGCCAAAAACAAAGCATAATGAATTTTGTGCCGAAAAAACTTGTTAGAATAACAATACATTGTGTAACCGAAGATCGTTGCATGTTGTCTATACTCAAGAAAAGCTATAAAATGAAAACATGGACTTTTATTACTGCCTTTCCTGTGTATTCCATTAAGAGGTAATTCAATAAAATACCTTACAGTTGTTTTGTTAAAATTATTTATAAAATCCCATTTGTAAAGCTAACTCTGAAAGCGCCAGTGCCTCACCAGTCATGAACCTCACAGCACGTCACTGCATCACCTGCACTACTCAGCACATCGTTTATTGCATGGGCAAAACGAGCACATGCCCAGGGCCCCTAGAGTCAGCCAGAGCCCCTTGGCCTTGAGATTTTTGTTGTCGTTGTTGTTTTGAAGGGTTTTAGCCTTATGGTAAGCCAGGATGCTCTGTAAATTAGCCAATCATTTCCAAATACTGTATACTCTTATGTACGTACGGATCATCTACAGTGCTGTGAAAAAGTATTCCCCCCTTCCCGATTTCTTAAATATTTGAATATTTGCGACACTTAAATGTTTCAGATCCATCCATCCATCCATCTTCTACCGCTTTTCCAGAGGTCCAGGTCGCAGAGGCAGCAGTTGAATCAGAGAAGCCCAGACTTCCCTCTCCCCAGCCACCTGTTCCAGCTCTTTAGAGAGGATACCAAGGTGTTCCCAGCTAGGAGACATAGCCTCTCCAGTGAGTCTTGGGTCTGCCCCGGAGTCTCCTCCCAGAGAAACGTACCCAAAACACCTCAAGTGGGAGGCGTCCAGGAGGCATCCTGATCAGATGCCCATACTACCTCAACTGGCTACTTTCAATGTGGAGGAGCAGCGGTTCTACTCTGAGCCTCTCCCGGATGACTGAGCTCCTCACCCTATCTCTGAGGGTGAGTCCAGCAATCCTAAGGAGAAGGCTCATTTCAGCTGCTTGTATCCACGATCTCGTTCTTTCGGTCATTACCCAAAGCTCATGACCATAACAGCTTTGCCTTAGAGCTGAGCTCCCTCTTCACCACAGCAGACTGGTACAACATCCGCATCACTGCAGATGCTGCTCCGATCCTTCTGTCAATCTCTCGCTCCATTCTCCCCTCACTCATGAATAAGACCCCGAGATACTTAAACCCTTCCACTTGGGGCAGGAGCTTGTCCCCAACACGGAGAGGACAATTCACCTTTTTCCAGCTGAGGACCATGGACTCGGACTTGGAGGTACTGATTCTCATCCCAGCCGCTTCACACTCAGCGGCAAACTGTCCCAGTAAGACCTGTAGATCATTGCTTGATGAAGCCAGCAGGACAACATCATCTGCAAACAACAGAGGTGAGATCCTGTGGTCACCAATCATGACACCCTCTGTTCCCTGGCTGTGCCTAGAAATGCTGTCCATAAAAATTATGAACAGGATCAATGACAAAGGGCAGCCCTGGTGGAGTCCAACTCTCACTGGGAATAAGTCTGACTAAGTGTTGGCAGTACAAACCAAACTCTCATAACAGTCGTACAGAGACCGAATAGCTTGTAACAACAAGCCCGATACCCCATACTCCCAAAGCACCCCCCACAAAAAACCACGAGGGACGCGGTCGAATACCTTCTCCAAGTCCACAAAACACATGTAAACTGGTTGAGCAAACTCCCACGAACCCTCGAGGATTCTCGAGAGGGTAAAGAGCTGGTCCGATGTGCCACGGCCAGGATGAAAACCACATTGCTCCTCCTGAATTCGAGGTTCGACCAATGGCCGGACTTTCCTCTCCAGTACCTTGGCATAGACCTTCCCAGGGAGGCTGAGGAGTGTGATCCCTCTAAAGTTGGAGCACACCCTCTGGTCCCCTTTTTGAAGAGAGGAACCACCACCCCGGTTTGCCATGCCAAAGGCGCTGCCCCCGACCTCCACGCAATGTTTCAGAAGTGTGTCAACCATGACAGCCTTACAACATCCAGGGCCTTGAGGTACTCAGGGTGAATCTCGTCCACCCCCAGGGCCCGGCCACGAAAGAGATTTTTAACCACCTTGGTGACCTCAGCTCCTGTGATAGGCGAGTCGTCCCCCTTGTCCACAAGCCCTGCGTCCTCTGTGGAAGGCGTGTCAGTGCAATTGAGGAGATCCTCGAATTATTCCTTCCACCGCCCGATGATATCCCCAGTTGAAATCAGCAGTGCCCCATCCGCACCATACACAGTGTGGACAGGGAGCTGCTTCCCCCTCCTGAGCCACCAGACAGTTTGCCAGAATCTCTTCAAGGCCGACCAAAAGTCTTGTTCCATGGCCTCACCGTACTCCTCCCATACCCGAGTTTTTGCTTCAGCAATCAACCGAACTGCACTCCGCTTGGCCTGTCGGTACATATCAGCTGCTTCGGGAGTCTCACAAGCCAACAAGGCTTGATAGGACTCCTTCTTCAGCTTAATGGTCCCCCTCACCACTGGTGTCCACCACTTGGTTCGGGGTTTGCCACCACGAGATGCCCCGATGACCTTGCGGCCGCAGCTCTGGGCAGCCGCTTCAACAATGGAGGTGGAGAACATGGCCCATTCAGACTCCAAGTCTCCAGACTCCCTCAGAATGTGGTTGAAGTTCTTCCGGAGGTGGGAGTTGAAGACCTCCCAGACAGGGGCCTCAGCCAGACATTCCCAGCACACCGGCATACGTTTGGGCCTACCAAGTCTGAATGGCATCCTCCCCTGCCGTTGGATCCAACTCAGCACTAGGTGGGGATCAGTTGACAGCTCTGCACCTCTCTTTACCCGAGTGTCCAAGACATACGGTTGCAGGTCTTATGACACGATAACAAAATCGATCAACGACCTGCGACCTTTGGTGTCCTGGTGCCAGGTGCACATATGGACACCCTTATGCTTGAACATGGTGTTCGTTATGGACAAACTGTGGTTAGCACAGAAGTCCAATAACCAAACACCACTCGGGTTCAGATCGGGCAGGCCGTTCCTCCCAATCATCCCTCTCCAGGTGTCACTGTCGTTGCCCACGTGCATATTGAAGTCTCCCAGTAGGACAATGGAGTCTCCAAGAAGAGCACTCTCCAGCACCCCAGTCAGAGCCTCCAAAAAGTGTGGGTACTCTGAACCATCATTTGGTGCATAGGCACAAATGATGGTCAGGACCCGTTTCCCAACATGAAGGCACAGGGAAACAACCCTTTCGTCCACCGGGGAAAATTCCAATATAGAGGCAGCAAGGTGGGGGGATACAAGGATACCCACCCCTGCTCGTCGCCTCTCGCTCGGGGCAACTCCAGAGTAGGCTAAGCTCCAGCCCCTCTCCAGGAGACTGGTTCCGGAACCGGAGCTGTGTATTGAGGTGAGGCTAACTATATCTAGCCGGTATCTCTCAACCTCATGCACCAGCTCAGGCTCCTTCCCCACCAGAGAGGTGACATTCCACTTCCCAAAAGCCATTTTAGGAAGCTTGGGAGCAGACCGCCAAGGTCTCCGCCTTTGACCGCCACCTGATCCTCATAGCACCGGACCCCCATGGTCCCTCCTGCAGGTGGTGACCCCACTGGAGGGCGGACCTATGTAACTCCTTTGGGCTGAGCCTGGCTGGGTCCCATGGGCAGAAACCCACACCACCAGATGCTAGCCATCAAGTCCCTCCCCCAGGCCTTGCTCCAGGGTGGGGCCCCGGTAACCCCATACCAGGTGGGGTACACTGAATCCTTGTTCTAGCATTCAGGACCAGTTTGTCTTGGGTGACCCTACCAGAGGCAAATTGCCCTGGACAACATAGCCCCTGGTATCACTAGGGCATGAAAACCCCTCACCACGATAAGGTGACTATCCAGAGGGATCATCATTTGTTTGATGATCTGTTTGATGTTTCAGATCATCAAACAAATTTTAATACTGGACAAAATAACCCCCGTAAATAAAAAATGCAGTTTTTAAATGATGATTTCATTTATTAAGGGGAAAACAGCTACCAAACCTACCTGGTCCTATGTGAAAAAGTGATTGCCCCCTAAAACTAATAACTGATTGTGCCACCCTTGGTGGCAATGACTGCAGTCAAGCATTTGCGATCACTGGTTATGAGTCTTTCACATTGTTGTTGAGGAGTTTTGGCCCACTCTTCTATGCAGAATTGTTTTAATTCAGCCACGGGATTTTCTGGTAGAGAGCAGAATTCATGGTTCCATCAATTATGACAAGTCGTCCAGGTCCTGAAGCAGCAAAGCAGCCCCAGACCATCACACTACCACCACCATGTTTGACTGTTGGTATGATGTTCTTTTCATGAAATGTTGTGTTACTAAATGCTGTGTGGATGCACACCTTCCAAAAAGTTCAACTTTTGTCTCGTCTGTCCACAGAATATTTTCCCAAAAGTTTTGAGGATCATCAATGTGTTTTGTTTTGGGGTTTTTTTTGGCAAATGTGAGCTGAGCCTTTGTGTTCTTTTTGGTCAGCAGTGGTTTTCACCTTGGAATGCTGCCATGGATGCCATTATTGCCCAGTCTCTTTCTTATTGTTGAGTCATGGACCAGTGCCCAAACTGAGGCACGTGAGGCCTGCGGTTTTTTAGATGTTGTTCTGTTTCTCATCTGTTCTTGAATTTCTTTAGACTGCGGCATGATGTGTTGCTTTTTGAAATCTTTTCGCCTACTTCACTCCGTCAAACAGATTCTATTTAAGTGATTTCTTGATTCAACAGGTCTGGCAGTAATCAGGCCTGGGTGTGGCTAGCTTTCAAAAAAATGTGGTTAATCACAGTTAATTCATGATGTAACAAGAAGATGCAATTACTGTTTCACATTGGGCCAAGTAGGTTTGGGTCGCTTTTTTTTTCCTTAATAAATGAAATCGTAATTTTAAAACTGCATTTTGTATTTACTTGGTTTATCTTTGTCGAATATTAAAATTTATTTGATTATATGAAATATTTAAGTGTGACAAATATGCAATAATATAAGAAGTCGGGAAGGGGGCAAATACTTTTTCACAGCACTGCATATGGCATAACAGAATGGCAAAACAACAAATAGAAGTTACTAGTCATGATACTAACAGCAGAATGTCGTAAAGTGTTTCTCATGTTTTTGTGACGCTGCCTGAAGCGTGCCTGTTGGGTACATCGCCTCTCCCTTAAATGAAAGTGTCAGAACTGGGCGGTCTCTGTCTCCCCCTGCAGGAGGAGGAGGTGCAGCTGGAGGAACGGCACTTTCTGTCACCAGCAAAGATGTCTGTGTTGAGGATGCACTCACTGCCCAATGACAGTTATATGTTTCGACCAGTACGGCCCGCCAGTGCCCCCTACCCTCTGGAAGAGGTAGACCTCAGTCCCCAGCACCAGCATTCGGGTAACTTACCAAAATTCAAATGTTAAATGTCAGATTAGCATCTTTTTGTAAACAGAATTTTGATTTTCTATCTTGCCACTTTTTTTTAAACTAAACTTTTGACTAAACTTGGTGATGCAATCATCTTTGTAGCGCCTGAGATTACCTGAAAAATTCAACCATGTAGTTTGATAACATTAGATAATAACAAATGATATTGATCCAGAAGGGTTCATACTGTCTTCTAAAATAATTATAAAAATATTTTCTTTTCTACCAGACGGTGAAAAAGGTTGTTTTAACCTTAACATGTTTCGGCCACTTTTTGCAGCCTTCGTCAGAAGGGTCACGTGGCAAGAAGTGGCCGAAACATGTTAAGGTTAAAACAACCTTTTTCACTGTCTGATAGAAAAGAAAATATTTTTTACAATTATAAACAAATGATATTGATAAAAAATGTTGACTAATAGTTTCATGAAAAATATTTCAGTTTGTGTAAATCAAATAACTTTAGGAAATATATTTTTTGTCGTCATATTAGGGTTAATAAGATCAATGTCTCATTTATCTTCTGTTGAGAAACTATATTCAAGTAAAAAAATATATTTACAGTATACATATATATATATATATATATATATATATATATATATATATATATATACACTGTGTGTGTGTTTATATAAAACCTACCCTTGATTAAACAAACAACATTATAACATAAAAATTGTCACATAAATGTGGTTATACTGTATAGCTTTATTTCACACAAATCTCCTCCATATACTTTTGGGCATGTCCTCGTTTATATGATTTAATTATTTCTATCTTGTTTTATATTACATGCTCGTAGTGGAAATATGGAAATATATATGGTTGTGTAACTTTTTACCCCACTGCTGGGGAAATTAAAATATTTGCAGAAAACAGAGAGAAGGGTGGACAAATTCACGATGGAATGTTTAAACCATGTTATTGAGAGGATATAAGAAAGTCAGATCCTTAAACACGTATTATGATGATTATTTCTGTAAATCAGTTGTTCATTTGATCACACCTAAAATGTTTATATAAGCTTTTTTACATAATTCCACCATGTTATGGACAGTAATCCACAATGCAGTATAGCAGCTACTGTAACAGTGTGTCTCTGGTCTCTCTGCAACAACTTTCCCCATCATCGCCATTTAGTTTTGACTCCACCAGGAAAGAACCCTGTACTACTTATCTTGAAATTAAACGCATGCCCATGCGGCTCGATGAATCTAGTTTCTCGAGCAAGCACACTGTGCACGAGATCACTCTGGTCTGACAAGGGTCAAGAAGGCAACAGATTTTCACAGAATTACTCAGAGGTCTCCTAATTCATTTATCTGTCCTCTCCCATGTCCAGAGATCCGTGTGCATGGCTCATGCGCAGCAGGGAAGTCTAGACTGCATTGCTCACGCACAGAGTTTAAAATTAGAAAGGCCACACACGTGCAAGAGGACAGGAGGGGGTGTAACAACCTGCCCCATGTAACTTTTTGATCCAGTGCACCCTACAAGTAAGAGTGATCACCAAAGAATTACTTGAGCGAGAGTAAGAAGGGTTGACTAATAAGGGTGCTTGAGTAGTGCTTTACTGTCTCCAGTTTGTGAGTTTTCAGCCTCAAATTTAAGTTGCTTTTCTCGTGTATGAGCAGATTTATTTTTCGTCATAGTTTTGTTGCTTTTTGTCTTTTAAATGCATTAAATCTGTGATAAATTTCACCTGTCAGCAGCACACTGTGAATTTATGAACACGTGCTGTTCGTCTTGTTTTGACGTGTTGTTTTCTTGACAGAACAAGATAACAGATTTTACTTTGTGGAACTATAAGGGACTCCATACAATACTGAATTTTTTGTTGTTAGTGATATTAACTCAATTTCTGTTAATACAATATAGTTTTTTCTTATTATACAGTGGGGGGAAGAAGTATTTAGTCAGCCACCAATTGTGCAAGTTCTCCCACTTAAAAGATGAGAGAGGTCTCCAATTTTCATCATAGGTATACCTCAACTATGAGAGACAAAATGAGAAAAAAAAATCCAGAAAATCACATTGAAGGATTTTTAATGAATTAATTGGTAAATTCCTCGGTAAAATAAGTATTTGGTCAATAACAAAAGTTCATCTCAATACTTTGTTATATACCCTTTGTTGGCAATGGTAGAGGTCAAACGTTTTCTGTAAGTCTTCACAAGGTTTTCATACACTGTTGCTGGTATTTTGGCCCATTCCTCCATGCAGATCTCTAGAGCAGTGATGTTTTGGGGCTGTCGCTGGGCAACACGGACTTTCAACTCCCTCCAAAGATTTTCTATGGGGTTGAGATCTGGAGACTGGCTAGGCCACTCCAGGACCTTGAAATGCTTCTTACGAAGCCACTCCTTCGTTGCCCGAGCAGTGTGTTTGGGATCATTGTCATGCTGAAAGACCCAGCCACGTTTCATCTTCAATGCCCTTGCTGATGGAAGGAGGTTTTCACTCAAAATCTCACTATACATGGCCCCATTCATTCTTTCCTTTACACGGATCAGTTGTCCTGGTCCCTTTGCAGAAAAACAGCCCCAAAGTATGATGTTTTCACCCCCATGCTTCACAGTAGGTATGGTGTTCTTTCTCCTCCAAACACGACAAGTTGAGTTTTTACCAAAAAGTTCTATTTTAGTTTCATCTGACCATATGACATTCTCCCAGTCCTCTTCTGGATCATCCAAATGCTCTCTAGGAAACTTCAGACGGGCCTGGACATGTACTGGCTTAAGCAGGGGGACACGTCTGGCACTGCAGGATTTGAGTCCCTGGCGGCGTAGTGTGTTACTGATGTAGCCTTTGTTACTTTGGTCCCAGCTCTCTGCAGGTCATTCACTAGGTCCCCCCGTGTGGTTCTGGGATTTTTGCTCACCGTTCTCGTGATCATTTTGACCTCACGGGGTGAGATCTTGTGTGGAGCCCCAGATGGAGGGAGATTATCAGTGGTCTTGTATGTCTTCCATTTTCTAATAATTGCTCCCACAGTTGATTTCTTCACACCAAGCTGCTTACCTATTGCAGATTCAGTCTTCCCAGCCTGGTGCAGGTCTACAATTTTGTTTCTGGTGTCCTTTGACAGCTCTTTGGTCTTGGCCATAGTGGAGTTTGGAGTCTGACTGTTTGAGGTTGTGGACAGGTGTCTTTTATACTGATAATGAGTTCAAACAGGTGCCATTAATACAGGTAACGAGTGGAGGACAGAGGAGCCTCTCAAAGAAGAAGTTACAGGTCTGTGAGAGCCAGAAAACTTGCTTGTTTGTAGGTGACCAAATACTTATTTTACCAAGGAATTTACCAATTAATTCATTAAAAATCCTTCAGTGTGATTTTCTGGATTTTTTTTTCTCATTTTGTCTCTCATAGTTGAGGTATACCTATGATGAAAATTGGAGACTTCTCTCATCTTTTAAGTGGGAGAACTTGCACAATTGGTGGCTGACTAAATACTTTTTTCCCCACTGTATTACCCCTCAAGTCAATTTAGTAATTTATAGGAATCCACTAACATAATCTGTGTTGCAGATTAGAAGTTATACATAAGAAGTTGCCTTTAATATGGACGCATACTCTTAGATAAAATCTATGACTATGGTCTTGAGAATAGTTTTCTTTACTCAAAATTAGATTAAAGGATCAGAGTCTGGGTCAACAATTTATTGTTTCACAGAGTTTTGCAGAGAGCTTTTCCAATGAGCTGTAAAACAGCACAAAATGGATTTTGGTCTTTAAAAATAGGTCTATATGTCCTTTCAGAATGCCAAAACTTAAACTTGATCTGTGGAAAATAAACAATATAGTACCTTTCACAACACAGAAGCAGAAAAAAAAAACACAAAAAAAAACAAACAAAAGCACTGACAAGAACTGTTTTATCTGCAGTCAGAATCTAATGGAATCCTGTCCAGGCAGTGGACAGGCCCAGCTCTGTCCCCAGGTACTAACTGTAGTGGATGAGCTGATACACGTGAATCTCTGCAACCTTCACACAGGCTCATCTGCTCAGCTGTGAAATGGCTGGACACTTAAGTAGAATGATTACAGGCTTCATTGCCAAGCTGCAAAGCCAGAAACTGGGGGAAAAAGGAACATTTATCCTTTGTTTGCTCTGTTTCTAATGCATAATCCGCTGACTTTACAGCTTGAATGAAATTTTCAATGTAAAATGAGCTTTTTGGTTTTTGTTTGGACTTCCTTTTTTTTAATCTGAACTTGCAGTGTTTGTTTTTTTTTAACATGTGAGTCCAAATTTGCTTAAGAGCCTGGCTACATTTTGAGTTTCCCAGCTCAGCCTGAACGGCTAATTCAGACCTTAATGTTGCTCCTCAGCATGACTACTTACAGTCACATGAAACTACTGTGTGTAACCAGGGTCTAGAGCAGAATGGTACATGCAGAAAAATAAATACGGCTATGTTCACATTACCAGCCCGAAGTCACTTAAATCCATTTTTTTTCACCCTAATGTAACACATTTCAGAGCTGTCTGAAGGCACAGATCTGATCTAAAACGCCATCTTTGAGATCAGATCTGAGTCACTTCTGCATGTGGCCCTAGATTGGATGTATATCTGATATGTGGTGATGCACCTTAACTGAGAACAGTCAGATTGGGATTCATGCAGTTTTTACCCCTGTGAATGCACGGGGGCGCTGATGCTGCTGCAACCCTTCACAGCACCTGCATCTGTCTTCTTCCCTTCTTCTGCAGCTGAAGACATACAATTGTCTAACTGCTGCAGTCTTCCAGAACAAAATCCAAAGCACATATTTACTAAAATTATTTACTAAATTTCTCAGTTTAAATCAAACAAGTGGACGCACAAATGCAATACTTTTAGCCCCGTTTCCACTACCGGAACCAGGAAGAAGTGTTACATGAACTTCCCCCATGGTGTGTGTCTTTACTACACAAACCTCCCTGAAAGGGAAAGTTTTCAGACTCCAAGAACTGGCTGAAATAAGGCCCTGGTCAGCGGTAGGTACTTCAGAGTAGCCCCAGAAGCTGCTGGGCGGGGTTTAGGATTGACTCGATGCTGACTGGATAAAAGTTATTATGATGTAAACAAAACACGCATAAATGAGCAGCGCCAAGTTTGACCAGATAAAGATAATAGTGAAGATCTAATGCCTAAAAATTAATATATATTGCTGCCTTGATTGCGGAGGGTCTGAGCAGTTATTCGGCATATGTGGAGGAAACGATCATTACAGAAGAGTGACGTAACGCACTGTCCTTCTCGGGGATGTGAGCCCACACAGCCGGCCAATGAGAGACAGAGTCCCTGGTGGTGCTTCTCTTGGTTCATGCATCTATGCCATATAAGCCTACACACACATACACCTTTCAGCTGCTTCCTGCCACAGCGAATCATAGGTCCACATATTGATTTGGCAATGACTTTACACCAGATACCCTTCCTGATGCAACCCTCCCCATTTACCCGGCCCTGGGACCGGCACAAGGAGCACTCTGGTTTTGTGCTTCCCCATGTGGCTGGGCAACCAACTTTCCTTTCCACATTCTAGCTATGCTGTGTAAGTCTATATGTCTAAAAATTTAAAGGTTAATACCGCCATGGTTATGGAGAGGAACAGCCAGATTGATTGTATATCATATGTGGCCACACATGCACCGGGGTAGGGCGAACACAGCGGAGAGGCAAAGCACAGGACCGGCGGCAAGGGCTGTCTGAAGCTAGAGAGAGGATACACATCGTTGCACAGCCAGGGACAGAATCCCCACTGGTGCTGCTTCTAAAGCTTATGGCATATAATCGATCAGTTCTTCTCCACAGTTCTTAGTCAACAACAGTCCCACACACTCCACTCTACATTAATTTTGTGCATAATCATTTTGAAATCATTTCATGCATAATCATTTGTCAAAACTGTCAGATGCTTACATCACAAACCAATCCTTCAGGGACTGATGGTTCTAGTGTTGTAGTTGAGACCTCGTCAAGACCAGAGTCTCCCAAGACCAAGACCTACATACACAGTGTGGTCTCGACTGCGACACTACTTGGGCTGGGCGATATAACGAATATGTTCGTTAATATCGACACATTCTACTATGCGCGATACAAAAAATGTTTTTATCTCGAAGCTCGAGCATTCGCCTCTTCTCTCTCCTCGCACACAGGCACTCCCCCCCGCCTCCCCACGCCATGTTTCTCTTCAGGGTCATTACAAGGTCTGTTTGTTTCCTGCAGTTTTGTTCTTTAGAAATTGCTTCTTTTAAGCCTGTTTTCGTGGAGCAGAGACGCTTGTTTTTTATACACAATCTGGCAACACAAGCAGAGTGCGGGGAGTGGGGAAAAATGAAATCACACACACACACACACACACACACACACATACCGGCTGCAGTGAATGCAGCCGACTTGAACGAAAGGACTAAAAAGGACCAGCTCTGAAGGTAAAAACTGAACAAAATGCAGTTTTGTGCAAATTATGTTGCACTACCACTAATTTATTTCACTACGTGAAATGTCATCCACTATAATATGAAGAATACATTAAGAATCACTCTCAACATCCCAGGTAGCCCATACAATAAAGAAAGAAAGAAAGAAAGAAACCAGCCCTAAGAAAATGACTATATGACTTCTTCATTTAGAAAATGTATCCCATACAACAAAAGTGCCAAATAGAAAGAGCTCACAACTGCAGTCACAAATTATACTGCCATAGACATGGCCCTTATTGTTGGAAACATGTCCAAACAGAAAAAGTGGACTTTAGTTTACATGGTTTTAAAATATCTTTCTCTAGAATTCTTGCTGAATGCACTTTTTGTTGTGTTGAGTCCTTTTTTTGTTTTGTTAGTAATGGTTTTATTACAGGCCATAATAGGAAAGCCAACCATTATTTATACTGATTTGCTGCAAATTTATGAGCAGAGTTTTCTGACTGGTTCAATAAAATTTGCTAAATTTAACTTGATTTTATCCACACACCCCTGCACACTTTGTATGGAATTTAAAACAATGCCATACATGGATCTGTTTCTATTATCATGCTGGTGTCGTTTTATGCAAAGGTTTTACATTTATACAGTGGTTTGGAGGCGATATCAAGATATTGTGATATACATCGTGTATCGTGATAAAACCTTAAATGTATTGCAATACCTGTTAAAAGCCATATCGCCCAGCCCTAAACACTCCCATCCCCACAGTGGAGACATGACGGGGTAGAGGGCCAGATCCAGAGCTGGCCTTTATCAAGTTCCTGCCCCTAAAATTGGTGCCTGGTTCCTGTAGTGGAAACGGGGCTTTGTGTTGTTGTTGATGCCATGATGTACTGATGTGCACATGCATGCTGTTTTGTACTGATGTGTATATACAGTTCACTTGCGTTAATGAGTATGAGCCGTAATTACAACCAAATACAATCTAGCAAAAAAAAAAAAAAAAAAAGGAATTGAAGAGTGTGGCTTGTAATGTGAATGTAGCCTGATAATCAGCTCAGTTCTGCTGCATTGAATTTCCACATAGATTGTCATCGTTTTTCTAGGAAACACTTTATTTTCATAAAATTAAAAGTTTAATTCAAACTTTTAACTGAACGGTTCCCAGCTGACTTTGTTTTATTGAAATAAAGTGTTTACGTCGAATGCTTTTGTAGTGACTTGGAGAAGAAAATGTGATGGTATCCCAAAATAATGGAAAGCAGTCTGTGCTCCTCTGTCTGTGTACGCTCACCTCTGCATGTTTTCATTTCCTTAAGAGTGCATGTGTTTATGCTGAGTGCGTACAGGTATAATTCGTGACAAATGACTCCCATTTTCTTTCTGCAGCCTCAGCAATGTCGGTCCACTCCCAGCCGTGCGAGGGCCGCTCCCTGCTGCGGGTTCCAGATGTTTCCCCCGCTCACCCCCGATCACAGCCCGCCCTCAGCCTCCCTCGCATCACCCCCCCAACACCCGTCCCCTCGCCACGGGCCCTGCACAGACAGGTGAGAGGCCCCGTCCGTCTCACGCATGCAGACACATCTGTGGTGTGGCGCTGTGGTGATCGGGTCTACTTTATGTTGCAGGTGGTAGTCAAATGTGATTCCGTGGAGACGCAGGGGTGTGAGCAACAGGAGAGGCCCAGATCTGTCCATCTGCCCTCCCGCTCCCCTTCTCCGCTCCCCCCTCATTCGTCACCCTCATCACTTCTGCCTCCTCCTCCTCCTCCTCCTCCTCCTCCTCCCTCCTCCCCCTCAGTCGTCTCCTGTCCACCCTGCTCCCCCTCGAAATTCCCATCCTCTCCTCCCTCTCCTCTCCCTCCAATACGGTCTTCCCCCTCCCCTCTCACTCTCCTGCCATCCTCGCCTGTGCTTCTTCTTCCCCCTCCTCCCTCCCCGCGCCTCCCCTTGCGCCCTCCACACCTGCGGAGACCGAGGCCATCATCAGCCCTCTCCCTGTCTGACCCGGCCGATGAGGAGGTGTATCACATCACCAGCCTGGCCCACCACAGGTGGAGAGAGGAGGAAGGGGTTGGGCAAGGGTGTAGAGGGAAATCCTGCCGCAGTCAGTCTCTCTCCCCTTACACCTTGCCGTGTGCTTTCGACTCACCCTCCACCCCCTCCTCTGCTCCGCCTCCTCAGCTCCCCTGTTCATCGTCGAGAAGCATACTCAGTCTGCTGGAAACCAGAGTGAAAGGCCATGACTTCAAGAAAGGCTTCAGCCCTGAGAGCCAAGGCTTCCTGGATAAGCCGTCGTTGTTGCCTGCCGTTCACTCCGATGACCAGCGGCGCCATTCTGTTGAGGTCTGCCTTCCACAGGCTGTGATCACCAACGACGACCAGCCCTTTGCGCAGGAGGCCCACCGCTTGGATAAAGGTGCTAAGGCCTTTCCTGTGAGGGTGCAGTCTGTCGGGAGCAACCACAGAAAGAAGAAGATGAGTCCTCCCTGTATCTCCATCCACCCGCCCTCAGAGAGGGAGCAGCTCCACATGCCCTCACCCCCAAAGCTGTCCGACTGCAGCACATTGCTGAGACGCAGGACACTGTCCTATGACATGACCCCACACGCACAATCTAACACATGCACGCAGGACGTGATGCACTCATCAATGCACGCATCGCTGTCACCCGCCCAAGCTCACTCGCCGTCCATCACACTGACACCCTCGCAGCCAGCTAGCCCAACACACCAACAGGCGCACACCCCACCACTGGCGCCCGTGCCCATGCACCCACACATCCCCATCAGCCCACACGTCTTCATCCAGCCTCATGCACCTCTTATCCCAACCGCTATGCCTTTTTCACAAACGCGCTCCCTCTCCCCCGCTGCGAGGCCCCCTTTCCTGGCAGGGGACTCCATCCCTCTCCCGCAGTTCACTTTTGACCAGCCACAGTCCAGATACATGAGCGGCCTGTCGGCCGCCATATCAGACGGTGATGCGGCCACCTGCTCTTCCCCTTTTGACAACAGACTGGGAAGCGGTGCAGGATACAGTGCAAAGAATCGGAGGACTGCCCAGTGAACAGCAAGTGTTTGACTTAGGATGTTAAGAATTTGGATAAAAGCTGAAGAAAAAAGTCAGGATTGACTTCAGCTTTTTTTTTCGTTGCTGAAATAAATTATAAAAATACACTGATCAATCTTGAGAGATGCTGATACAGACTCAAATATCAGGATCGATTTTTCTAAACTTGAGAGACAGCAGATCCACTAAGGCTGTACCAGTCAAGGATGGTGTGTTGGGAACTAAACACCCCGGGACTAAAGCCACCAAACTTCGTAGCCAAAGTTTTTTCTCCTCCCGCCCCTTCTTCCCCCCCACACACTGTCCTTACCCACGCGAGCCAATCAGGAAGCAGCGTCTGGCTGATAACCACTTTTATGAAATGCTGGCGTGGGTGGGAGTCGTGGGATATGCAACTTCAGGTTTTCTACAGAAGTTCTGCTCGCCCCTCCTCTGCTCCTGGATCACATTGATCAGAGCAGTGTGCGTGTGTGTGTGTGTGTGTGTGTGTGTGTGTGTGTGTGTGTGTGTGTGTGTGTGTGTGTGTGTGTGTAAAAATGAGCACTTTTGTGTGTCTAACCTGCTGTCACGGACGTCCACCGTGCCGTTCCTTAATGCTTGCAGTGACAGAGAGGGGGAGCAGGGCAGAGCTGTAGTGTCCATTTCTTTGTGTATCTGTGCAGTGTAAATAAGGGGAAATACTGTATTTGGTGAGGTTAAAGAATAGCTCTATCCATATGCACATATTTTTATAGAGATCTAAAAACAATTTTTTTGCACACAAAGTTGAATTTCAAGTTGCTTGTTTTTGTTTTTTTTATTTTTCCTCTGTTGTCCTCTCGTGAATGTATGTCTCTTTTCAAAGCTGAGAGAGGCGTGAAGGAGATGAAGCCTCCTCCCCGCCTGCTAGGCTGGAGTTTCAGAGAGGCGTTTTATTTTTCTATTTTGGAAAAGAGAATGAAGAGAAGCGGGGCATGATGTGTTTCTGTAGCTTTGTCTCCGATCTTTGTGTATTTGGTGTCTAAGTATCAGTCTGAAGAGGTGAGCTCAGTGCTGCAGGCCAAATTCAGTTGCCACGTTTGCTCATGAATAAATTCCAAACGCCGTTACCATTATGGTGTGTTTGGCATTGGCAATGTCTCCTCTAGTCTCTCTTTACCATTTTAAAATCATAGTTGTTTCATTGAAAGAATCAAAAGTGCAGTGATTTGAAAATGTGAGTAAAATATGATTTGATTTTTTTTTAAATTTCAAGCTAAAAAATAATTTTATTAATTTAAAATATAAGGGCAGAAGTGGTGATGCACAAATGCAAGTTGGTAGTATGGCACACACACAGACCCAAGTGGTATACAGTGGTATAAGTTTTAAAGGTCCCATTCAATCAAATATGGTGTGCTCGTAGGTTTTTTACCTTTCTAAAAGGCTTTCTTCAGTCATGGGTGGGGCCGTTGGCAAGTCAACCTGCAACCCCGCCCTTCTGAGGGTTTGGAGGGTGAAATTGGGCGTCCTGGCAGAACTAAATACATTATCTGTCACAGGTCTGTGGTGGACCACTCCCAGTTACACGGGGTGAGACTGGACATCCTGGCAGATAAGCACTTCTGTCGCAAGGTCTGTGGTGGACTTTTGCCAGTCGGTGCATCATGACATGCGCTACACAAAGAGCAGAGATAAACAAACCTATCATCTGGCCAGTCACTGCAACAGATACTGGAGTCAGTTTGTCTTGGCCTGTCCTTGCCACTGATAATACCTCTATCTGCCAAGAATGTGCCACTAGTCCAGCAAAAGCTAGCGGTACTCAAATACTTTACAAGCAGTTTCATGGAATGGTCAGTCAGAGGGCAACTCATACCGGCTCGGACGTCGCCCAGGTTAACAAGGTCAGGAGTTCCTGGCAGCAGAAGGCAAATTACAGAGCTGCGTGGAGGAATCTGATCAGACCTAAATGAAACAGTCATTGTCACCCCCAGCAGACTGCAATGATGATGATGTTGATGATGATGATGATGACTACAGGAAAACTATTACAAGTTTTCTTCACTTAAAATATATATACTGTATATATTTTAACATTTCGGCAGAATGGACAGAATTCTGTTCTCCGGGATCTTTTCCCCTACGTCACTGACAAACGCGTCAGTCTTCAGCTACAGCCATCACCATGTTATTGGCTGTGATGACTCCGTCCACCCCCAGGGATTCTGAACCCAAGAGTTACCTTCAGAGCTAACGGTGCTAGTAGGGAGTTAGCTTACCAAGCGTGGCTGTAGATTGTTTTTGTCTTTAGATTTCAGTCACCCTCATAGACAGCACTGTTTCCACCTGGTTCACTATTCCACAATTGATAACATACTGTATCTCATGTCATTCTAGCTTATTTTGTTATGTTTTCACATCAGATTGTTAGCTTTAGCTTGGCTAGGTGGTCAGAGTTGGTCTGTCTGACCACATTAGAGCTCACCTCAGTGATTTAGTTAAGGAAGAAGAAAGGAGTGAAAAAACTGAAGCCAACGTGAAAGGGTCAGCTAACCATCATGCTGATGCTGACTGGTCATATCCCATCGAACACTGAAAACACCCACCCCTTTCTACAAGTGATGCTTTATTTCATTCATTCTTTGAGAAAAAAAAAATTATGTTAGTTGGCTCCAGCTCTCTAGCTGAGCTAGGAGCTAGCCAGCTAAGATTAGCAGTGGTGACATAAGAAGGAGGGTGACATTAACTGCAGCTCTTGGGCATTTAAAGAGACATGCACTGAATCAGCCATTCTGACCAAGGCTGCAAAAGATGATTCTCAATGATGCTGCACTAATTTAATATTGAAAGGCAATTTGGTCAAAATATGTCACAAACATTTCATTAAAAACCGTGTAGCTGTCAACGTGTGGAAAAAGTGCAGTGAATGGCTATGTTTACACCCATACAAATAAACCGGATATGATTGGATTTCTGGAGTTATCTGATTATTCAAGTGGCCATGTAAACAGAATAATCCTATAAAGGCCATGTAAATGGGGTCATTAATCAAGTGGGATAGATAGATGGATAGATAGAAAGATAGATAGATAGATAGATGTACTTTCTTGATCCCAAACTGGGAAATTACAGACTCCAATAATAAGAAAAAAATAATAAGAAGAAAAAAATAATAATCAGTAAAAAATAACTCCAATATTCAGTTTATTCAGTGCATGTAAACATGACAAAACTGATTATTGCCATAATCGGTTTATTCCCAGTTATCAGTTTATTGTGACCATGTAACCAGGGTCAGTCCACTTGCTCACACCTGCAGGTTCCTCTGGCCCGTGTCCTACACTTCCATATACTTGCATTTCTGCATCACCACTTCATAGCAAGCATATAGACGTATTTACAGGTGCAGTCGTTGTGACTGGGCCCTTACAGACAGCTACACTGCTTTTTGGCTGCTGGTAATAAGGATTAAACATCCTTGAATGTTTAATATGACCATCCACAATAGTGACAAGGCTGTATGTCATACAGAAGACATTGAAACGCTAAACTGTTCCATTTTAACAGGTTTAATAGTTCTTATAATGTGGCATCACTGAGCCTCTCTTCTTCAGCTGCCTTCAGGCTGGATCAGCTTTGACACCTGTGTTTCTGTACATCTAAAGACAACCAAACAAACTGACTTAATAAATATGTGTAGCCAGAGTGCAATAATAATAATATATACTTGTGGAAAATATAGTAAAATCCACAATACACAAAACTGTCATACTCTTGTATTCATACATACTTTAGAACTTCTATATATGCTATAAACCCATTTTTATATGACGGTTGAGAATATTTCTAGCTCTAGCGTTCATGCTATATATAGAAACCGAGCATGGCTGTGGTGTTATGGGTGTGGTTGGAGGACGTTTTAGGTACTGTAGATTTCTTCAAAAGCTCAGGCTCATCTGCTGATGGTGTTACTGTGAGCAGAAGAGTGACATGCATCTGTGCTGAGGACTCAATAAGCCATTTATCAGCCTATTTTTTCCTCTCTTTTTTTTTTTTGTTGTAATCTTCACTTATGCACCATGACTTCAGACACGACATACAGTGTAAGTTCTCCCACATACCAGCTGCTTTCTAGTAATCCACAACTGAAATCCTGCAACCCCTGGAGATTGAATGACAAGCATTTTCCTTCCAGTTGGTTGAATGTTTTCTTGCAGAATCATGATTCTGTTCAGGCACAGCACAACAGGTATTATATTCTGTGTTGTACACACACACACACACACACACACACACACACAAGAGGCATGCTTGTGAGCTTCTTGGTGCTGATTCCCATTTGGAAGACAGCTGGCTGGGCTGGCGTCTGCTTTTTTCTGGGATCAGCAGGTAAAGATGCACAACTCCTCAGTAACCTGAGAGAAAACCAAAGTGCTTTGATGTTTTACCGTGATCACTTTAGCCTCTTTTTTTGTATTTACGGAGAAGCAAAAACAAGCCTCAGCAGCTAAACCAAATTTAAATTATGACAGTGGTGAAACACACAGACATGCTCAAATTTGTTGGTAGCCTTCCACAAAAACCAAAAAGAAAAAACCCACAGCTCTCTGAAATATTAATATTTAACACAAATCAGACTTTGCTTTTGATTATTGATTCAGTTGAATATTTTATATAATTAAACAAATTACAACGGCATGCACAAAAAAGATTCTAACCTTAATTTAATATTTTGTGGCACCAACTTTTGCAGCAATCACTGCCAACAACCAATCTCTGTACTTCACAATGAGAATGTGAGCATTTGCCAGCAGCCGTTCAGCCTATGTAAAGGGTAAAAACATGCAGCTGTGTAGTGTGGTATCATTGTGTGCACCACACTGAACATGGGCCAGAGAAAGCAAAGGAGAGCTGTCTGAGGAGCTCAGAAACAAGAATACAGATAACCATGTTAAAGCTGCTTGATGCTCTTGTGACCACAGTTGGCAATATTATTAAAAAGTAAAAGGTTCACGGGACTGCAGCCAACCTTTCAGGATGTGGACACAAGAGGAAATGCAGCCCAGGTTGATCAAAAGAATAGTGCGTATTGTAGAACAAGAGCCTAGGAAACCATCCAAATCATTCAAGCTGAACTCCATGGTCAAGGTACGTCACTTTCTGATCGCTCCATGAGTCATATTTTGAACAGCAATGGGCTCCATTTAAGAAGACCAGGAGGGCTCCACTACTGGCAGAAAAAAAAAAAAAAATCATTTTAAAAAAGCAAGTCAAAATGCATGGTGACAAGCCCCTAAGTTTCTGGGAGAATGTCCTTTGGACTGATGAGACAAAACTGGAGCTTTTTGGCCAGTCACATCAGCTCTATGTTTACAGAAAGAAAAATTGCAGCTTTAAAAGAAAAGACCACCATACCGCCTGTGTTTTGGGGCTGCTTTGCTGCATCTGGCACATGGAACCTTGATTCTTTGCAGGGAACAATGAAGTCTACCAAGGTGTCCTGGAGCCAGACATACAGTAGTCCCCAGTTGTCACGCACGGCTCTAGGGAGCCACGCAATAAGAGCCAAGGGCGAGCCAGTGAGTCGTGATGTTTTATTAAAGGTGAGGGATGAGGGATGAGGAGAGCACAGATACTCATACAGAAGTACACTCACAGGTTGCACAGCGCAGGAGCAGGGAGCTCGTACCGGACATAGGGGTAACAAGGTGTACATACTCACAGCGGGTTACAATCACAGGAATGCTGTAAGGGGAGTAGAGGCTGACACCAAACGAAGGGGCTTCAGCCTAGCAGTGCTTATGTCGCAGCCCCGAGTCATCGAGGCTGCTCCTATTTATTCTCATTGGCAGCGCCCCAGCTGATGAGGATTAATTGGCCCCAGCCGTCCGTAATGCTGCCAGCTGGGAGCCTGCTGAGACGCTGCTCAATGAGAAGCAGGGGTGAAGGGAAACATGGGCTGAGCGCTGAGACGGCATCTCACCCCATGGTGACAGAGCCTCCCCCTCAAGGTCGGGCTCCTGAACGACCAGGAACAACCCCCCCCCCCCCCCACCTGGGGTGGGAGGAAGGGAGGCAGGACCGGAGGGGGGGGGGGAAGCAAAGGGAAGGACAATACCAATGGGACAATGTAGGGTAGCAGGGAAAAAGAAAAAAAAAAGAGGAAAAAACCCAAATACAATACTGTACAAAACAGGGAACAATTAACCCAGGGTGCAGATGGGGAGAAAACTGGGTCAGAACGCCGGTTACACACTACTCAGAGAGTACCAACAATGCGTGACCCAGAGCAAGGAAAAAAACACTAAAAAGGTAACAGGGCAAAAACGCTGAGTATGGTTAATAAGGGGAAAACACAATACACAGCGCTAAATCTATGGGAGGTCCCCTAGGGAAATACTGGTGACAGGTACATAGGAAAACAATGAGATAAAAAGCTGAGTATGGTTAATAAGGGGAAAACACAATACACAGCGCTAAATCTATGGGGGGTCCCCTAGGGAAATACTGGTGACAGGTACATAGGAAAACAATGAGATAAAAAGCTGAGTATGGTCAATAAGGGGAGAACGCAATACACAGCACTAATATATATATATATATATATATATATATATATATATATAGATACACACACACACAGTCACCTAGAGAAGTGAAGGTGACTGGGGCAAACGGACAATTACAGAGCATGGTTTGAAGGAAAACAAAGCGCATGACTCTATAACGAACAGACAAAGTTACAAACAGGGCACAAAAAGGAAATGCTGAGTACGGGCAAAGGAAAACCCACAGCACTACGAATATATAAATACACACAGTCACCTAAAGGAGCGAAAGTGACTGGGACAAACGGACAATTGCAGAGTATGGTTTGATAAGAAACAAAACGCATAACTCTATAATGCAAGGACAAGGCTAAAAACAAGGCACAAAAAGGAAAATGCTTAGTACGGGAAATGGAAAACACACAGCACTATGAATACATATCCACCAACAGGACAAAATATTACACCCGAGTGACCTTAATAATGATAAAAGAAAAGCGACACCCGAGGAATATGGCAGGCAGAGTCCAAAATGGCCGAGGTGGCTCCGGAGGTCTCCCCGCCCACTGTCCAGTTGGCGAACCGGGGAAAGGGAAATGTTCGGACAGCGAACTCCGGACCCAGATCCCAGGAACCCAGTCCACCGGCAGCCGAACCAGGCCACCCAGAGGCAAACACAGATCATCGGGGGGACCCAGATCACCGAACCGAAAGTCTTGCGGGTCGGGTCGTCGACCCGCATCACTCAACCACCAGGACCGTTGAGACGGACGAAGGGTCAAAGCGGGTCCCGGTGGAAAAGGCTCAGGGGAGAGCCGATGACGAGGGCGACGAGCGTCAGGCCGCAGGGAAGCGACCACCTCCTCACCGGACCTGGACAACACTGGGGCAGCACCCACGTCGGACCCCGATCGGGCCTTAGGCGAACCCACGTTGGACACCGCTGGGGCAGTACCCACGTCGGACCCCGGTTGGGTCTCGGGCGAACCCACGTTGGACGCCGCTGGAGCAGCACCCACGTTGGACCCCGATTGGGTCTCGGGTGAGCCCACGCTGGACACCGCACCAGAACCGACCTCCACCGTTGAACCTGAACCCTCCAGCACCACGAAGAACAGCAACTCCTCGCCGGTGACCCTGAAAGAAGGCTCAAAAGAAAAAACAGAACCGGGATCAGGATCACCGGCAGCGCCAGAACCCGGCGAGACGAGCTCAGACGCAGCGGGCGGCTGCACCCGGCTCGTCTCCCCTAGAGACAGGCTAAAGTGCTCAAAGATATAAAGGGAGAAAAGAAAGGAGAGCACTTGCCTGATCTCGGGTTCTGACGCCGTCCAGGACTGCGAAGATCCAGGATCCGTCGTCAGGAGGTCGTTGTCAGGCTCCCATCCAGCCGCGTCGGGCCCCGCAGCCAGCACGATGGACAGCGCAACTTGAGGTTCCTCCAGCTCCGGTAACCCCGCCGATGAACCACTCGGCGTGAAGCCAGAAGAATCTCGTCCCACTGGACCGAACCGCTCCTCCGTGGAGACCCGGGGACGCTCAGTCGTCGGCGCAGACTCCACGCAGCAGTCAGTCCCCCTCCTCTGTCCGCAACGTAGCTGCGGAACCACAGGCCCTCTCCTTATCCCACCACGTTGACCCGGAGCCGGGGATCGCTCGGCGGAGAGAGACACAGAGGATGCAGGATTAGGAACACAGGTTACAGCAGGTGGGGGGAGTTCAGGGAGCTGCGAACCCTGAACTCCTCCTCCAGGAATGTGACAGAGCAAATCATTAAGCAGATGTGAAAAAAACTATGACTTGCCTGCCTCCTGGAGGTTGAATATCACCTGCTGTGGTGGATACTGCTTCTTCCTCTCCCCGCCCGGCGATAACGGAGGACCCCCCGGGAAATCGTCTGAGGATCGCTCGCGTTGTCTCCAGCAGAGAGCTCACCAGGCCGGAATTCCAGGCACACACAGCAGTCAGGAAGCACGTCGAGGAGGAGGGGGAAACAGCCGGGGTGAGCCAGCCCGAATGTCCAGGAATGACAGCGGGGAAACGAGGGTCAGGGAACGAGGCTGTGAAATCTCCACACTGACGAGACGAGGAGGTGACAGCTGCGTGGGGGGAACGGTCCTGGCGGCAGCCCAGAACTGGATCCGGACAAGGTTCGTGCAGAGGTGACTCGGCGATGTGATGACGGCTATTCCCAGGGGACGAAGCGAGGGGGGAACCCAGGAATCACCGCTCCTGATCAGAGATCGAGGCGAGGAAGGCGTCGAGCATGGGAAAGCTTCGTAGCCATGGAGTCCTCTCCACCAATCTCACCGCCGCCGCCACATGCCTGAAGATGGTAACAGGACACACAGTGGAGCTCGCGACAGCCACTCGGCCCCAGACGTAACTGCTGTCAGCTGCGGCTCCTTGAAGGGAATCCCGAGTGACGTGGCGCAGGTCGGGGGAAGCCCTTTGGTTGGCGCGAACTCCCGGACTGGAATGGCAGCAGGAACGGGATCCCGAAGCGGGGGGCAACGTCATCCACTTCGGCTTCCTGCCGGGATTTCCATCCAACCCGCGGAGCTTCTCTCGCTGTGTACCTGTGGCGTCTATCCTGGCACTGTCCTCGAGATGGAACACAGAATGAGGGTAACAGTCCAGGAGTTCCTCAGCACGGCCCGGATGCCAGCGTCTCGCGTTGGAGGCGTCGTGCAGGGTGAAGAGCGTCCCGTCGACAGCCCCCGAGATGGACCTCAGCTCGTCGCCCTGGCGCCGGGAGTGACTCCTGGGAAACGGCATGCTAGCAGCGCTGACACCCGGACAGAAAGGTACAATTCCACAGCGACTCACGGCCGCCGGTAACTCGTCTGGCTGCGACATACTGTCACGCACGGCTCTAGGGAGCCACGCAATAAGAGCCAAGGGCGAGCCAGTGAGTCGTGATGTTTTATTAAAGGTGAGGGATGAGGGATGAGGAGAGCACAGATACTCATACAGAAGTACACTCACAGGTTGCACAGTGCAGGAGCAGGGAGCTCGTACCGGACATAGGGGTAACAAGGCGTACATACTCACAGCGGGTTACAATCACAGGAATGCTGTAAGGGGAGTAGAGGCTGACACCAGACGAAGGGGCTTCAGCCTAGCAGTGCTTATGTCGCAGCACCGAGTCATCGAGGCTGCTCCTATTTATTCTCATTGGCAGCGCCCCAGCTGATGAGGATTAATTGGCCCCAGCCGTCCGTAATGCTGCCAGCTGGGAGCCTGCTGAGACGCTGCTCAATGAGAAGCAGGGGTGAAGGGAAACATGGGCTGAGCGCTGAGACGGCATCTCACCCCATGGTGACACCAGTGTCAGAAAGCTCAGTCGCAGCAGTTTGAGCAAGAAAAGTGGGCCAAACTACCTTTTGGCAAATGCAGACATTGCATTGTGAAGTGCAGAGAACGCTTGTCAGCAGTGACTGCTGAAAAAAATGGTGCCACAAAATATTAAATTTAAGGGTACCATCACTTTTGTCTGTATTTTAAGTATATAAAATATTCAACTGATTCAGTAATCAAAAGCAAAGTCTGATTTGTGCTTAATGTGATATAAACAGTAAGAGATGTCATTAAACTTTCATCAGTTTCAAGTTATTTCAGAGATTTTTTTGTTTGTTTTGTTGAAGGGTACCAACAAATTTGAGGAATCCACGTGAATTTATACTGAACCAAATGCTTGTTCTTGATAATTTATGGGAAATAAAAACCTAAAATAGAGATAATGATTTCCTTTATTAAGTGCATACATTTCCTCATACAAACTTCCAGACATCGCTTAAGCATAGGGTCGCTGAAGAAAATATATTATTATATATCCAACTGATCGCAAGTACACTCATCATTAGCCTTCCCTGTTCCTAACAGCATGCATGAAGAAAGACAAACAAGATTATATAAAGGAAAGAAAAGGAAGAACTGGTGTACGTCAGCATTGCTGCAAGTCAAAACCATTGGCCTTTCAAGGAGTTGCATTTGGCAGCTGTCAGGTCAGGTGGAAGTGACAGAAATGACAACGATGAATCAAATGCCGTCACCCTGCAAAGACAGAACGTAATGCTCAGACAGTGAAATGCCAAATTGATAGTCTTGCTGCGTTTCCGTACACTGATAGCACTCCTCTGTCAGAGGTCGTCGTCTTTCCCTAACATAGCAAACACTCTTATACGCTTGCATACACTGACATTGTGCAACTTGCCTCGTCTTGTTTCTTGTCAACTTTGAGATTGCGGGCAGTAGGAGGTTTTAAACAGTGAGACGTTAACCTCTTCCTGTCTTCCTCTGATCGGACTCAATGCAGACAGCCTCGACTAAAGCATACCGCCATCTTAATTAATCAACACATATTTGTTCTTAACAATTTACAGATCTTTGGATCTCACTATTTGAAATCCTGCTTTTGAGGAAACAGTTTTGACTATTGCATGTTCTGGTTTAAGGAAAAAAAAACTTTTGGGAAAGAATCATTTGGATTGTTTTAGAGATTTTGATATTTGCATTTTCAGATGTTTCCATTTGTAGACTGACTGCCTACTTGCACTGGGTTTATTAATTGGTATCTCACAAAATACTAATTAAATGACTATTCTTTATTGTCCAATGCAGTACTGGGTGGTTATTTACCATTTGAGGAGAGAGCTCCTCTTTATACAGTTTTATATGGAAAGTGAAAGCTTGCTTGGTTCTGTTTTATTATGAATCAGCATTGTTAATGTTGAGCTTAACTTTTCCTCCTGTTAATCTAAACATATTAGAGCTCTGATGGTGGTGAAAACAATTATCTGATGTATATTTTCTGTAGAGTAGCCTCAGCCCTGATGCTCTGTGAAGGACTGATCACAAGAGTTCTTAGTTCCATTCAGCTTCAGCGTGGGAATGGAGGTGGTCACGCTCCCCACACGACACACGTGTTCCACAACGCCACACTCCAGGCAGTCCAAACTGTGATAGAACTTGACTTACATGAATGAGAAGCCTTGTATTCTTTTCTTTCTTTTCAACTCTTCGGAGATTGGTCCAAGCAGCCCCCTCAAAGCCTTACAAGAAGAGGAGGTGGTGCAGGTGTTGTGTCTGTCAGAGGGAGAGCCAGTGTGTCTGCAATAATAAGCCCCCCCATTTCTCCCCGGTGATAGAGGGCGGTGGGGGCGGAAGGTGGGAATGTGGGTTGTTGTTTAAAAGTTCCACACACAGTCGGACTCTGTTGTATCATTGCTGATAAAATTGTGTGATGGCCAACTGTTGTCCAGAAGGATGTTTTCCCTGTCTATTAAAAAAAATACAAGATTTTTCATTCCTGATGGTGTCTGCTTTGGTTCTTCTTTTAATTTTATGTTAATCAGTGGCATGTCTGGCACAGAATGTCTGGTGGGGCACGATAAACACTAACATGTGAACTACTTGTTCAGTGAATGTAAATACAAATGCACCCCCTCAAAGCACACATTATAAGTGGAAGTGGAGAGCAATAATGGCGCTCACTAAACTATTACCCCGTTAGACATAAATGAATTACAAATTCAAACGTAACTTGTGAATGAAGTGCTGGCCCCATATGCACAAATCAACACTTTTTAGGAGAAATCCTGACTCTGATTCAAGAAATATAGCAAGATATTTGGACTGTATGACAGTGCTACTATTATCATATGTAATAACTGCACCATATTATTTGGAAATTGTGACGAAAATCATCCATCATTGATAATGTTTCTTAATACTAGTGTGTGCACTGCTCAACAGCAACATCTGGTGGGGCCTGGCCCCACGGGCCCCTAATGTAGAAACACAACTGCAAATTACTAAGCAGTTCTTCTCAGTATACCGTACGCAGAGTGTTGAAGCTTGTAAGCTGCAGAATATTCTCATTCCAGGACATCAAATACTGCCTAGTGAGATCTCTCCCAGCGTTAGCTACTAGTTCTGCACACTCAGATATCCATTTTTCATATGTCAGATTTGTTTTTATCAATCTTCATATAATCACAAAAAATAATGGAAAAAAAATAATTTATTTCTTACAGTATTAAAGAAAAAAATCCTGAACCTACTGCTTGATTTGGATACACTCCAAAATCTACTGGGATCTTGCACAGCCTAAGTGCCACCTTTCCAATAAATTTAATTGAAATCTGGTCAGTAGTTTGCATATTTCTGCTAAGGGGCAGTACAATAATGTGCCGGCTCCCTATTCTACTATTAAAGTTAATTATGTTGTTTCTACACTGACCTCTTACCGGAACCACCCTGGTAATGTCTGCAGTTGTCTTCAGCTTTTGGATATTTCACAGATGTATGATGCATTAACAGATAAGGAGTTGTACATTATTATTTAATATAATTTTGCAACCTTTTTTCAGATCCATCCATTTTTTACTGCTTTTCTGGGGTTCTGGGACATGAAGACATCCAAGTAGAGAAGCCCAGACTTCCCTCTCCCCAGCTCTTCAGGGAGGACACCAAGGCATTCCCAGGCCAGTTGGGAGACGTAGCCTCTCCAGCATGTCCTGGGTCTGCCCTGGGGTCTCCTCCCAGTAGAACAGGCCTGAAACACCTCAAGTGAGGGGACGTCCAGGAAGCATCCCGATCGGATGCCCAAACCACCTCAACTGGCTTCTTTCGATGTGGAGGAGCAGCTCTTCTACTCTGAGCCTCTTCTGGATGACTGAGCTCCTCACCTTAGTTCTAAGGATGAGTCCAGCAATCTTACGGAGAAAGCTCATTTCAGCTGCTTGTATCTATGATCTCATTCTTTTGGTCATTATCCAAAGTTTAGGATCATAGGTGACAGTAGGAATGTAGATTGACCAGTAAATCAACAGCTTTGCTTTAGCGCTCAGCTCCCTCTTCACCACAACAGACCGGTACAACATCCGCATCACTTCAGATGCTGCTCTGATCTGTCTGTCAGTCTCATGTTTCATTCTCCCTTCACTCATGAATGAGACCCTGACATTTTTTTTAGATTTAGAAGGAAAAAAGTTTTTGCATCCATCCATCCTTCTATCTTTTATATGGGGGTTCAGGTTGTGGGGGCTGCAGTCCTAGCCGAAAAGCCCAGACTGCTGCTTGGTTCATATACCATCATGATAGCACCCTCCGTGGACTGTCACCTTATAGTGGTGGAGGAGTCCATTTGCCCTAATGATCCCAGGAGCTATGTTGTCGAGGGCAGCTTGCTGCTGGTTGGGCCTCTCAAGACAAAACTGGTCCTGGGTGAAGGGAAAGACCAAGAGTGGTCCAGTGGATCCCCACGAAAAGGCTACAGCAAGTATCCAGTTTATTCAGAGGAGCCACGTGGGCTCACCACCTTCAGGAGAGATCACAGGGATCTTGGTGCTATGTGAACCAAAGTTCTTGCAGTATTGCAAAGTTGTTTAATTTGTTTTCCTTTGCCTTCACCAGAAGTAACAACCAGTGTTGGGCAAGTTACTACAAAATGGTAACTAATTACAGGTACTAGTTACTTCTTTTCAGAAGTAATTGAGCTGTGTTACCAATTATTGCATGATTAAAGTAACTAGTGACTTAGAAAAGTAATTTTCACATTACTTTTAAATGTATACTTAAATCATCCTGCACACATAGCAAGATAATTTAATTGATGGATTACATTACGGGCTTATTAATGTCAGGCTGAAAACGGACTGTTTCAGACAGAGATTTTAGAACATGTCCAGTCTGCTTTATCCTCCCTTGAAAGCTCTTACTGTGGGAAAAATCTGAAGAAAATCCACACGATATTGCCAATAATTTCCTCATTTTGGAGTGAGAGTTGGCAACACTGCATAAGGTTGTCCATGTTTATCTTATCTTTATGATATGGATTTAATCCGATGTGCAGTGATCCAAAGAAAATGTCTGTTATCCACAGTCCAAATGTCTGCTGTGACAGAGACATGATCCAGTTCCTCAAATTCCTTTTGGAGATCAAAATCCATTTTTGAATAATCCTTATCCAGGTAGCAAGTAAATGTGTTTTAACTTCAGTTGATCACAGTCTCAGCTGTCTGATGGAAAGTGACTGTTATCACATCTTCATTCTGTAAAGACGTACAGACGTGGACAAAATTGTTGGTACCCCTCTGTTAATGAAAGAAAAACCCACAATGGTCACAGAAATAACTTGAATCTGACAAAAGTGGTAATAAATAAAAATTCTATGAAAATTAACCAATGAAAATCACACAGTGCTTTTGAATTGTGGTTCAACAGAATTATTTTAAAAAACAAACTCATGAAACAGGCCTGGACAAAAATGATGGTACCCCTAGAAAAGACTGAAAATAATGTGACCACAGGGACATGTTCAACCAAGATGTGTCCTTTAATTAACATCACAGGTGTCTACAAACTTGCAATCAGTCAGTCGGCCTATTTAAAGGGTGACAAGTAGTCACTGTGCTGTTTGGTGACATGGTGTTTACCACACTAAACATGGACCAGAGGAAGCAAAGGAGAGAGTTGTCTCAGGAGATTAGAAAGAAAATTATAGACAAGCATGTTAAAGGTAAAGGCTATAAGACCATCTCCAAGCAGCTTGATGTTCCTGTGACTACAGTTACACATATTATTCAGAAATTTAAGATCCACGGGACTGTAGCCAACCTCCCTGGACGTGGCCACAGGAGGAGACGGATAATACGAATGGTAACAAAAGAGCCCAGAACAACCTCTAAACACATTCATGGTGAACTCCAAGGTCAAGGTACATCAGTGTCAGATCGCACCATCCGTTGTTGTTTGAGTCAAAGTGGACTTCATGGGAGATGACCAAGGAGGACACCACTGTTGAAAACAAATCATAAAAAAGCCAGACTGGAATTTGCCAAACTGCATGTTGACAAGCCACAAAGCTTCTGGGAGAATGTCCTATGGACAGACGAGACAAAACTGCAACTTTTTATCAAGGCACATCAGCTCTATGTTCACAGACGCAAAAATGAAGCATAGCAAGAAAAGAACACTGTCCCTACTGTGAAACATGGAGGAGGTTCTGTTATGTTCTGGGGCTGCTTTACTGCATCTGGCACAGGGTGTCGTGAATCTGTGCAGGGTACAATGAAATCTCAAGACTATCAAGGTATTCTAGAGAGAAATGTGCTGCCCAGTCTCAGACAGCTTGGTCTCAGTCGCAGGTCATGGGTCTTGCAACAGGATAATGACCCAAAACACACAGCTAAACACATCCAAGAATGGCTAAGAGTGAAACATTGGACTATTCTAAAGTGGCCTTCTATGAGCCCTGATCTAAATCCTATTGAACATCTGTGGAAGGAACTGAAACATGCCGTCTGGAGAAGGCACCCTTCAAGCCTGAGACAACTGGAGCAGTTTGCTCATGAGGAGTGGGCCAAAATACCTGCTGAGAGGTGCAGAAGTCTCATTGACAGTTACAGAAATTGTTTGATTGCAGTGATTGCCTCAAAAGGTTGTACAACAAAATATTAAGTTAAGGGTACCATCATTTTTGTCCAGGCCTGTTTCATGAGTTTGTTTTTTAAAATAATTCTGTTGAACCACAATTCAAAAGCATTGTCTGATTTTCATTGGTTAATTTTCAAATATTTTTTATTTATTACCACTTTTGTCAGATTCAAGTTATTTCTGTGACTATTGTGGATTTTTCTTTCATTAACAGAGGGGTACCAACAATTTTGTCCACATCTGTATCTGGCAATCAGTTGGTTTAATTCTTGCTGGGTCACAAACTGTCCAGATGCATGCCTGTGCTTGAAATCCAGCCGTGGCTGTCGAGACTGTTCAGATAGCATAGATCCACTAATACGGTGTTGATAGCATAGCTAGCCATTACTTAGCACTAGCTTTGTCAAAGCTTTGTCATGTGTTCAAGCACTTCTGAAGATTGTAGTAGGTTTCAACTGGCACTTAGCTTCCAACCCACCAATATGCTTTTGTCCTTAACCGTGACAAAAGAAAAATAATCTATTTCCACCGAAACAAAGTAGCATCATCTTTTCCTCCACTCAGTAGTGAAGACTCAGCTCTCTGCAAGAGGTCACGTTGACTGACGGTTGCGTCAGCTACGGTAGGGTCAGTTTGTATATTAATTTATTTGCGCTAAAAATATCTATCCATATTAATAAAATGAGTAACACATCTGATCAAATTTCAGTAACTGTAACGCATTACTGAATTTTTAATCAGTAATTTCATTACACAGCACGTTTCTGCAAAAGTAGTGACGTTACTCCCAACACTGATAACAGGAGCAAATCTTTTGGTCTTTAAGAGTCTGTTAACAAATCAGATGTGTTTCAGTACTCACTGGTAAATGATTCATTTTAAAACTAAAATTGGAAATCCATCTATCAACTTAAAAACAAAACAAAACATGGGGCTGTGGTTTAGAGATCGTGTTTGCAAGCCTTATAGAGTTTAGAATCCTCACCACAAGATGGCAGTGTTCACCAACAACAGAACCAAGAACTGAAGCGTCCCTTATGAACCGCAGCATTAAACATCCATTCCATCTTCTTGTCATTTAGGTCCAGGACTGCTTTTAATAATCAGGGCATGAGTCTGCATAGAATACTGAATGTGGATGTTTGGTGAAGTTGGTTCTGGAACGCTCCTTTCATGGTCCGTCCAGCCGGTGCTAGATCACATATATTTGGAGAGTATGGAGGCCATGTCAGCACATGCTCCTTAAACTTCATAAGTCCACCTTGTAACAATATGACTGACAGTTGTTCACTGGATTCACAATTGATTACTGGTTTAAGTGAAGGGTACTGCAGATAGATCTGGGTCAATAGGAGCTGTGACCATTCACTTTTTAAAGCATGAATTCATTCTTTATCCAAAGAGAGAGATGACTGGGTCCCTGTTTGCAATTAATTAGCCCCACCAAAGCTGATTCTACACACCATGACTGTTAACCTTGTGAAAAAAAAAACAAAAAACAAAAACGGATCATGTCACTGAACACATGTAATATTGCAGCATCCTCCTTTAGACCAAAAAGTCTTGGAATGGAAGAATAAATTTTCCTTGACAGCATCACTGACATGATGGCAAGCAAACCGAAGAAAAATGTGCAGTGCTTTTTGGCTCCAATAACTAATTGCACAATGGAAATTAAATGGGTGGAAACAAAAAGTATTTATTCATTCTGCTCACACTGCTTTACTGCACCATTTTACTTTGGCACTGAAAATCTGGGAAGTTAAATAATCAAATGCACCATTAGATGGTGCTATTACACGTGGTGATTTCACAGTAGCAGATAAATTTAGAGCTGCAAGTGTGTGCGTGTGCTCATGTAAGAAGTAAAAGGTCAAGATGACAGATTCATATAAAAGATAAAAAGCCTCCTTTTCAGACACAGTAGCTTTTCTTTTGGATTGCCAGTGTTTATTTAATCCTCTATTTGGAAAGGGATTTAGCATTGGAAATTCAATTTTAATCTATCGGTTGTTTGTAATGAAATCAGTCTTGAGGTTTTTGTTCTTTTCAGACAGCATTGCTGTTTGATGTGTTAACAGACAGATTCTAGGTCTGAATGCGGCTCTGGCGATCCAAGATTGAAATGAAATTATCCAGTCAGCGCTGCATTCAAAGACTCACTCTGCCTGCAACCATGAAAGAAACATCTCTCTTTCTGCCTTGTGCTCTCTTTGAAGCACCTTTTAAAAAGGCGGCCCTGAAGATAGACTCACGCCCATCTCCAAATGTCCTCGCGCTCACATTCACATACAGCGTTTAAACAAGTCGGTAACCCGGTGCCAGTCTGCTGTCAGCCAGCCAGGTTTATATCTTTACAGTGCGATGAAGCATCCACCGTCTGCTTTAATTGGATACCCACATTTGGCTGTTCAGCAAAACACACCACAACCCTGGTCAAAGAACTCTTCAAAAAGTTACCTCCTTCAGCAACTGCTTATTTTCATTTTGTGAGGCAGAAATTTCTGGTGGTGATATGACATTTCAGTTCAGTCTGTTGGGAGTTGTAGTTATAAATGCACAAAAGAAATGAGACATCCTGGATGGAAGAGAAGGAAAGTCTCAGCTGTTTTTTTTTTTTTTCCTTTGTAAAACTCAATTACAGTAGACATTCTCTGCTGAAGTAGGACATTGATAACATTTGTTCTATCACTGGCAATACACATAGACACTTTCCAGTGTTATAGCAAGAACCATGTGTCTATTTTTACCATAACTGAAAAGTTGAGCATTTTAAGTTTTGTGAGCTAATTCATACAGGCTCTACTCTAGGTCAGTCTACAGCCCAATTGATTCTTCTGAGTCAACTCTACATCGCAGCCTACGTGCATGGCCTATTCAACAAAAATGCCAAGAGGTCCAATAAGTCAGTCCTCCTCCCCAGTTGAGACCGAGCCAGTAAATCCCATCAAATATTGATCCTTGCTTCATACCAGACTTAAGCAATCAGAAATTGAGTTGATGTTTGATTGACCAGAGAATAAAATGTTTTGTCGCAACAAGTTTTTGCCATAAAAAATATACAAAAGAAAACAAAGCACAATAAGCCCTTCATGTTTGAATCTGAATTATGCCCACATCTGCCAATTCTTTTTCCATCTGCTTGTTGTGCTGTGAGGCTGAGATGACATGATCGCTCATTACTGGGCTTTGGGCTTTTATTTTTTCAGTCCTTACCTCGGACGGGGGAGGGTAAGTTCTCCAAAGTGTGCAAGGTTCCCACTTTCTTTCCTCCACTTTTCACCAAGTGTGAGAAACTGAAAAATAGATGCATATTTTTTCATCCATTCATTACAGAATATGCTGTTTTCACTGTCAACTTTTTGACATTTTTCATAGTGCCATTGTTGTGATGTTAAAAGCTCAGTTTGCTGTGCTCCATTTGCTTCTGAGCATAGCAACAGTGTACCTAGCACCAGTGTACATATAGCTACCGAGTCCAGCCAGCATGCACATGGACTTTACCTGTGGTACAGGTTAGCAGGTAATCTACTCACCCACATTAAACCGATCTGGGCCCCATATGGGCTTAACATGAGTGGACAAGTTTCAGTAACACTGGTGCTATAGGTGAAGTCCTTGCGGGCAAACACGGATGGGGCCAGCGTGGAACCTATAGACAAACCCACATTGGACCCATAAATTATGGGTGCTACATCCCGGCAGGCAAATGCTTGGGGCCCCAGGTCAGAAGGGGGCACCCGCAAGGGCTGACCAACTTTGAATCACTATAGCAGTGACAATGTGGAGAGTTTGCAAAGACAGTGGTAGGCTGGTGCAAAACTCCCTAAAGGGGCCCCACTCCCACCTCTCACTCTTCCAAGTATCATTGCACGCCTTATATGAACAAACAAATGAGAGTGGTTATATCAAAATGAAGCAAAGTTATCCGTCTGGCAGTGACAAAAGAAAGAGGAAAAGTAGAAAAGAAAGCAAGACGGTGGTAAGTAGGGTGCACTACCTCTGCTGGTCCTGATGTGACCACTCATCTGGTTTGCTCAGCTAGAAGGCTGAAAATAAAAAACAGCTAACTTGGTGTTGGATAGTTAAAGTGTAAGACTCAGGTCTTTTGGTGTACAAGGGGTGCTGCTGAAGACATTCTACGACACGGTGGTGGCATCATCCATCACTTTTGGAGTGGTCTGCTGGGGCAGTGGCATTACAGCAGCCGATAGGAAGAGACTGAACAAACTGATCAAGAAAGCTAGCTCTGTCCTGGGGCAGCGCCTTGACCCAGTGGAGGAGATGGGAGAGAGAAGGATGGTGACTAAACTGTCATCTCTGCTGGAGTCCGAGTTCCACCCTATGCAGGACATACTGAACGCACTGAGGAGCTCATTTAGCAACAGACTACATCATCCTAGGTGCACAACCCAGAGGTTTCGCAGGTCCTTCCTGCCTACGGCTGTCAGACTGTACAACCTAAGCAGGGCTGCTCACAGAGGTAGCAAAAAGACGTGACAACCTAATAGTATTGAATGCAAAAGACGCAATAGACTTACACAGTGGTCCCCTCCGGTATACAACTAGGAAAATACCGGTCGCTATGGAGGGTGAGAATATGTATGGGTACATAATCATACCATGTAGGATAACTAAGTAGACGGTTGTGCTGTTTCATTCCATCTAGCTACAATGCTCCGCACTGTGTGTGTTTATATATTTATATATTTATTCCATCTAGCTACAATGCTCTGCACTGTGTTTATATATTTATGTGGGCTATATTAATCATATATTCCATAACCTACATATGTTGAAGCATGTGGGAATGTTTGGTGATTACATATGTAAGGCGACTTCACACCTCTGAAAGGACAAAGACTCTCAACCGCCAGTGAAGAACAAAGACGTTCCCAGACACTGCGGTGGAGACTGGAGGAGCTACCCTCACCCCCCCAGGGCGAAGAGAGGAAGTACCAAGACAATGGGGGGATTAAGATAATGAGGGATGTCAGCCTTTGATATGCATGTCTTTTGTTATGTGCAAGTATAAAGTCAGAGAGCCGGAGGTATTCGGTCTCTTTTTCCTTCTGCTGCTTCTGCACTTAGATGAGACTTGTTAGAAGAGCTGATAATAAACTTTGGTTTATATATCATACCGCCTCGTTCTTCCAAGCTCTTCTACACTGGTGACCTCTGACGCGAGTATGGACCTGAGGCGTTCCCCCGCGATCGACTCATCTGTGGTGACCCAGGCAGACGCCAGCGCCCACGCAGACAGGGGAACAGATGGACGACTTTCCCCCCTGGCAGAAGGGATTGAGAGGGCTCAACCAAGCACCAGCGCCGCTGAGAGAGCCGAAGCAAGGCACTCTCACCCTGCGGACACATCAGTGACGGTCTACACGAATGCCGTCGCTGTCAAGCTGCCGGACTTCTGGCAGGAAGACCCCGCCTCGTGGTTTCAACAAGCTGAAGCCCAGTTTACACTGGCGGGCATCACGGCTGACGATACGAAATTCTATCACATCGTCTCCAAACTCGACGCCGCCACTTCGAGGTGTGTGCGGAGCATGATCCGGCGGCCGCTGGCCCAAGACAAATATGAAACACTGAAAGCAACCATCGTGGCAAATTACGTCCCCTCAGCTGAAGAGAGAGCCGAGAAGATCCTGGCGGTCTACGGCCACAGAGGGTGCAAACCTAAAGCCCTCATGGAGGACTTGCTGCAGCTTAAAGAAGAGGACAATGACAACTTCCTCTTCCAATTCATATTCCTCAGCACACTGCCGCCACACATGAGAGGGACACTCGCCAACATGAGATGCAGCACCCAGCAAGACTTCCGCGTGCTCTCCAACGAAGCTCAACGGCTCGTCAACGCCTGCAAGGAGCAGACACCCACAGCAGCATCCGCAGACCTCAACGCTGACGCCCAGAACCACGAAGAGCCGCAACCCACTGAGCAGATCCAGCCCGCGGTGACAGCGACACGGCCAAAACGTAACAGACGGAGCGACGTCTGTTATTATCACCACCGCTTCGCCGAGAAGGCCCGCAAATGCGTTCCCCCCTGCAAATTTACGATTTCGGGAAACACCAAAAGCCGAGAGCCGTTAACGGCAGCGGTTCTCGGCGAGAAGAGTAAGCTGTTATACGTGACGGATGGACACACCGGCAAGCAGTTCCTTATTGACACAGGAGCTCAACTGAGTTTTGTCATGCCCTCCCAAGCAGATCGAGCCATGGGCACCCGGGGCAACGGAGCGGTGGCAGCCAACGGCTCCAGCATTGACACTTTCGGCGAAAAAAGCCTGCACCTCCACATCCACGGCCGCAACTACAGATGGACATTTGTTGTAGCGGCGGTGAGTTTTAACTTGTTGGGCGCAGATTTTTTTGTGTGCACATGGGTTATTAGTGGATCTAGCGAATAGACGCTTGGTTAATGCACTGTCCTTTGCTTCTATTCCCTGCTCAGCCCGAGTTTCTCCACCACCTGTGCAGGCTAGCGTCACCACGGCAGGAGGTAAGTTTGAGCAACTCCTCACCCAATTTCCAGCACTCACAATTCCCAAATTCTCAGCCACTGTGGCTAAACACGGGGTTGAACACTTTATTCCCACAACGGGCCCACCCGTATTTGCCAAAGCTCACCGCTTAGACGCGGCCAAGCTCACCATAGCTCGGGACGAGTTTACCACCCTTGAAAAATTAGGCATTGTTAGACGCTCGAAGAGCCCTTGGGCCTCGCCACTTCACATGGTTCCGAAACCCGACGGTTCTTGGAGACCGTGCGGGGATTACCACAGATTAAACAATGCGACAGCGCATGACCGCTACCCAATTCCTCACATTCAGGATTTTTCACTACATCTGGCGGGTGCGCGCATTTTTTCAAAAATAGACCTGGTCCGCGGTTATCATCAAGTCCCAGTTCGAGCAGAGGACATTCC
This sequence comes from Pholidichthys leucotaenia, assembly GCA_020510985.1. Classification (NCBI taxonomy): domain Eukaryota; kingdom Metazoa; phylum Chordata; class Actinopteri; order Cichliformes; family Pholidichthyidae; genus Pholidichthys; species Pholidichthys leucotaenia. Next base: position 377,582,146 of record CM035838.1, read on the forward strand.
TAAAACAGCTGTAATAACCCCTTTCGGCCTTTTTGAATTTCTGCGAATGCCTTTCGGCCTCAAAGGCGCTGCTCAAACTTTTCAGCGGATGATGGACGTGGTATTACGCGACCTTCCTTTTGTTTTCGTCTACCTCGACGACATGCTGGTAGCCAGCTCGTCTGAGGAAGAACACGAGCAGCACCTCACTACGGTTTTTCAGAGACTAGAAGAGCACGGGTTAATAATCAATCCAGCCAAATGCAAATTCGGCGTGTCACAAATTGATTTTTTAGGACACAAAGACTCTCCGAAAGGGGCAGTTCCACTTCCAGACAAAGTTCACGCGATAAAAAGTTTCCCACGGCCACAAACGGTCAAATCGCTGCAAGAATTTTTAGGAATGGTTAATTTTTACAACCGTTTCCTCCCCCACGCAGCTCAGCTCATGCAGCCCCTATATGACGCACTCAGAAAAAAGAAAGCTTCCAACGCGGTCGAATGGACCCCGGAGCGCGAACGCGCCTTCGCGGAAGTAAAGAGCGCTCTAGCTAATGCCACATTGTTAGTTCACCCCGATCCCTCGGCCCGCATTGCGCTAACCACAGACGCTTCGGACCTAGCTATAGGGGCAGTTGTAGAACAACACGTCAGCGGGATCTGGCAACCTTTAGCATTCTTCAGCAAATCGCTAAACCAAACTGAGCGTAAGTACAGCACTTTTGACAGGGAGCTGCTAGCGCTTCATTTATCCATCCGCCACTTCCAGTTCTGGTTAGAAGGGCGGAGTTTCACGGCTTTTGTAGACCACAAACCGCTCACCTTTGCTATGGCTAAAATTTCAGAACCATGGTCAGGCAGGCAACAAAGACAGCTCGCTGCGATTTCAGAGTTCACCACAGACATTCGACATGTGGCAGGCAAACTTAACGTGGTAGCAGACTGCCTCTCTCGCGCTGTGACATCACCAGAGCGCGAGGAGACAGATTATACTGCCTCAGCCGCAGAACTTTTCACTAACGCGGACACATACGCAGCACCTATCCATGCAGGGATAGATTATGCAGCCATGGCAGAGGAACAAAGCAGTGACGCGGACGTGCGCGCACTTCTGTCTGGACCAACAGGGTTAAGGCTGGAGGAAAAGGGTTTACACGACGGCGTGCCCCCCCAATATGCGATATTTCAACCGGCCGACCTCGCCCGTTAGTCCCAGCCACATGGCGCCGCCGTATTTTCGACTCAATTCACTCCCTCGCGCACCCAGGTGTGCGCGCCTCGGTTAAAATGGTCGCTGAAAAGTTTGTGTGGCCAGGCCTGCGCAAAAACGTAAAAGAATGGGCAAAAACTTGCATTTCTTGTTAGCGCGCCAAAATACACAAACACACAAAAGCCCCTCTGGAGCCTTTTCCGATCCCGGCTAGAAGGTTCGACCACGTTCATGTCGACCTCGTGGGGCCACTACCTTCCTCCCAAGGTTTCACACACCTGTTAACAATGATAGACCGCACCACGCGCTGGCCAGAGGCAGTCCCTCTAGCGTCAACTACAGCAGAGGAAGTCGCTCGCGTTTTTTTTTTTTTTAGATTACATTAGATTCAACTTTATTGTCATTACACATGTATGAATACAAGGTAACGAAACACAGTTTAGCATCCAATCAGAAGTGCAAAGGACAGCAGTGCAGTATATACGGTAATTAACAGTATGTGCAATTTAAGCAAATATATGCAAATATATGCAGCAGTGCAGAAAGTTAAGAGTACTGTTATGTGCAAATAATGTGCAATAAGTTAGATGTAGTTATGTAGTTATGCAGTTATGTACAGGTGAGGATGGTAAGAGATGATGGTAAGAGAGTCAGTGGGGAACTAAGTTCAATAGCGTGACAGCTGTTGGAAAGAAACTGTTCCTAAACCTGCTGGTTCTAGTCCGAAGGCTTCTGAAACGTCTTCTGGAGGGGAGAAGCTGGAACAGTCCATGAGCAGGATGGTTGGAGTCCCTAAGGATGCTGCGTGCCCGGCGCAGACATCTTTTCCTGTAGACGTCCTCTATAAACGGAAGTGGAGTCCCTGTGATGCGTTGGGCGGTTTTCACCACCCGCTGCAGCGCCTTGCGGTCAGCGACAGAGCAGCTCCCATACCAGACTGTGATACAGTTGGTCAGGGTGCTCTCTATCACGCAGCGGTAGAAGTTGCCCAGGATGTCAGTTGACAGATGGTTCTTCTTCAGTGTCCTCAAGAAGAAGAGGCGCTGATGGGCCTTCTTGATCAGGCTGGTGGTGTTAACTGACCAGGACAGGTCCTCCGAGATGTGGGTCCCCAGGAATTTGAAGCTGGGGACACGTTCAACAGCTATGCCATTGATATGGATGGGGTCATGTGTCTCTTCCCTCTCCTTCCTGTAGTCCACTATGAGCTCCTTGGTTTTGCTGGTGTTAAGGAGCAGGTTATTGTCAGCACACCAAGTAGCCAAGTGCTCAACCTCTGCCCTGTAATCTGACTCGTCGTTGTCCCTGATGAGTCCAATCACCGTGGTGTCATCTGCGAACTTTATGATGGAATTGGATCCATACATAGGCCTGCAGTCATGGGTGTAGAGGGAGTAGAGGAATGGGCTGAGCACACAGCCCTGTGGTACACCAGTGTTGAGTGTGATGACGGAAGAACGGTTGGGGCCTGACCTAACATGCTGGGGTCTGTTGGTCAGAAAATCCATGATCCAGTTGCAGGTGGAGGTACTGATTCCCAGGTCCCCAAGTTTGGTGAGCAACTTGGAGGGGATAACTGTGTTGAATGGTGAGCTGAAGTCAACAAACAGCATTCTTGCGTAGGTGTTCTTGTCATCCAGGTGTGAGAGTACATAGTGCAGCGCTGTAGAAACCGCATCCTCTGTACTCCTGTTGCTCCGGTAGGCAAACTGATGAGGGTCCAGTGTAGGGGGCAGGCCTTTTTTGAGCTGTGCCAAGACCAGTCGCTCAAAGCACTTCATGACTATGGGCGTCAGTGCCACAGGGCGATAGTCATTTAGGCACGATGGTGTTGAATGTTTTGGCACTGGTACTATTGAAGTGGTCTTGAAGCACGCTGGTACCACGGCCTGGGCCAGGGACAGATTGAAGATGTCTGTGAAGACCCCTGCCAGCTGCTCAGCGCATGCCCTCAGCACGCGCCCAGGAATGCCATCAGGGCCAGCAGCCTTACGTACGTTGACATGACTCAGTGAGTTACGGACGTCGGTGTGGGTGAGTGTGAGGTGGTGGAGGTCATCAGAGGGTGGGAAATTGATGTTCTTTTCGTTGTTGTCCTTGTCAAAACGAGCATAGAAGTCATTTAGCTCATTGAGAAAGGGCACAGTCATGGCTATAGGTATGGAGTTGCTGGGCTTATAATCAGAGATGGCTTGAATGCCCTGCCACATACGTCGGGGGTCAGAGTCCCCAAAATGTTCCTCCACCTTCAGCTTGTAGCTGTGCTTGGCCTTCTTGATGCCCCTCTTCAGATCTGCCCTGGATGAACTGTAGGCCTGTGCATCACCAGATCTAAAGGCATTGTTACGTGCTTTTAGCAGAAGCCGCACTTCTCTGTTCATCCACGGCTTCTGATTTGGGTACATGGTGATCTGTCTTTCCGTGGTGACACTGTCAATAGTGGTGTTGATATGGTCCAGGACTGAGTGGGTGTAAGAGTTGATGTTTATGTTTATGTGGGAGCCACAGGTAGCCTGAGAGGTGAACATGCTCCAGTCTGTGTTCCTAAACTTCTCCTGGAGTACAGAGTCAACCCCCTCTGGCCACACTTTGATGGTCCTCACTGATGGCTTCACCCGGTTGATGAGCGGTACATACTTGGGGGTAAGAAACAAGGATAAGTGATCAGACTGACCTAGGTGGGGGAGGGGAGTTGCTGTGTAGGCTCCCACAATATTGGTGTAAACATGGTCCAATGTTTTGTCCCCTCTTGTGTGACAGGAGACATGCTGGTAGAATTTAGGAAGCACTGTCTTGAGGTTAGAGTGGTTAAAATCACCCGCCACAATAAATGCTGCCTCTGGGTGTGCAGTTTGTTGTTTGCTAATAGCTGCATGCAGTTCTTTCATAGCAAGCTTAGCATTAGCATCCGGAGAAATGTAAGCGGCTGTTATGATGGTACAAGTGAACTCGTGTGGCAGATAGAAAGGTCTACATTTAACTATGAGAAACTCCAGGTTAGCTGAGCAGTGTCTCTCAACAGTGACAGAGTTCGTGCACCAAGCCTTGTTAATATAAATGCACACTCCCCCCCCTCTTGTCTTACCGGAGTCAACTGCTGCTCTGTCTGCCCGGAGCGTGTGTAGGCCGGCTAGCTTGATAGCATTGTCGGGTATTCCACTGTGAAGCCATGTTTCCGTAAAAATCATGATGTTGCAGTTCATAAGTCTCTTATTGTTGGTGATTCGAAGCCGTAGTTCACTCATTTTGCTCGCCAGAGACCGTACATTAGCAAGGAAAATACTGGGTAGCGATAGCCGGTGCGGTGTTAGCTTTAGCTTAGCTCTTAGCCCACCGCGTTCACCCCTCCTTTGTTTACGATCTTTACTCCGCCTGCGAGCACTTCCGGTCGGCCGGGAAGCCTGCCGAGCATCGGGAGTTCTCCAGAGCTCCGGGATGAGACGTAGATTCAGACGTAGGTTGCTGATAAAAAGGTCGTTATCGTTGCTTTGTAATCCAATATTCAAAAGCTCATCTCGGGTGTAAGATGTAAAAGCAGAGATGTTCTGAACGAACATACCCGAAATGAGCAGAAATAACACTGCTAGTCCCCAGAATCTGGTAGGACGCTGAGCCTCGCGTTGTGCACGCGCCGCCATCTTGCATCACGCCAAACTGGCGTGACAAACTGGGTGGCACGTTTTGGCGTCCCATCGGACATCACGTCCGATAGAGGACCTCAATTTGTCTTGGAGCTTTGGTCAGCCATGTCCAGCAGCTTAGGGGCAACAATTCATCGCACCACCGCTTATCACCCTCAGGCTAATGGGTTATGCGAGCATTTTCACAGGTCTTTAGAAGCCGCCCTCAGAGCCTCACTAACGGATACAAATTGGGTAAATAAACTTCCCTGGGTTTTATTGGGGTTGCGTGCTGCGCCTAAAGAGGATCTAGACGCCTCTCCGGCAGAATTAGTTTTTGCACAACCTCTCAGGCTCCCAGGTGAATTTTTACCAGAGAACCCAGAGCCAGGGCATCTTCCAGTCCCAAGGTTTTTCGGCAGCAACGGACCGGACTCTCTCCCCGGTCCAACTCATCACTCCTTTCCACGGGATTTTGTCCCTCAAGCTTTAAAGAACGCTGAATTCGTTTTTGTTAGACATGAAGCTTTAAAACCAACTTTCCGCCCAGCATACGATGGGCCATTCAGAGTGCTGGAACCTGGTGATAAACACTTTGTGCTTGATTTTGGGGATAGAAAAGAAACAGTCACCATTGACAGACTTAAACCTGCCTTCTTGTTGAAAGACGAGCCTGCACAGTTGGCGAGAGCACCTCGGCGGGGTAGACCCCCCAAGAGAAAAGACTCAGCCCCCCTACAGGGAACAATTAACCACTCTCCTTCCCATGCTGCAGATTCCTTACAAGAAGGTCCCAGCAGGACGCCTACACGAACCCACAGCAGTTTTGGGAGAAGATTAAAACCCAGACAGCACAGGGACTGATGCAAACTACTCCACAGTTGTTCACTAATTGTGCTGTAACAGATTAGGACTGACTTATGATTTTACTATGCTGTTATGATTACCACTGAACTCTCTTAGGAGCATAGCTGCTGGAAAGTTTCTTCTGTGGCAAGAGGTGTAACAGTTAGTATGTCATAGTAATTATCTTAAACTGTGAATTTTTCTATTGTCCTTTCTTAGTCGTTTGAGGGGGGGGGGGGGGCTGTGGGCTATATTAATCATATATTCCATAACCTACATATGTTGAAGCATGTGGGAATGTTTGGTGATTACATATGTAAGGCGACTTCACACCTCTGAAAGGACAAAGACTCTCAACCGCCAGTGAAGAACAAAGACGTTTCCAGACACTGCGGTGGAGACCGGAGGAGCTACCCTCACCCCCCCCCAGGGCGAAGAGAGGAAGTACCCAGACAATGGGGGGATTAAGATAATGAGGGATGTCAGCCTTTGATATGCATGTCTTTTGTTATGTGCAAGTATAAAGTCAGAGAGCCGGAGGTATTCGGTCTCTTTTTCCTTCTGCTGCTTCTGCACTTAGATGAGACTTGTTAGAAGAGCTGATAATAAACTTTGGTTTATATATCATACCGCCTCGTTCTTCCAAGCTCTTCTACAATTTACATATTTATTCCATCTAGCTACAATGCTCTGCACTGTGTTTATATATTTATATATTTATTCCATCTAGCAACAATGCTCTACACTGTGTGTTTATATATTTATATATTTATTCCATCTAGCTACAATGCTCCGCACTGTGTGTGTTTATATATTTATATATTTATTCCATCTAGCTACAATGCTCCGCACTGTGTGTTTATATATTTACATATTTATTCCATCTAGCTACAATGCTCTGCACTGTGTTTATATATTTACATATTTATTCCATCTAGCTACAATGCTCCGCACTGTGTTTATATATTTACATATTTATTCCATCTAGCTACAATGCTCCGCACTGTGTGTTTATATACATATTTATCATATCCGGCTCTAGGGAGCCGGGCAATCAGAGCCAGGGGCAAGCCAGTGAGTCGTGATATTTTATTCAGGGTAAAGGGGAAGGGATGAGGAGAGCACAGATACTCATGCAGACGTACACTCACAGGTTGCACAGCACAGAGGTAAGCAGCTCGTACCGGACGTGGGGGTAACAAGACGTACGTACTCACAGCGGGATACAAACACAGGAATGCTGCAAGAGGAGTATAAGCTGACACCAGACGAAGGGGCTTCAGCTTAGCAATGTGTTTATGTCGCAGCCCCGAGTCATCGAGGCTGCTCCTATTTATCCTCATTGGCAGCGCCCCAGCTGATGAAGACTAATTGGCCCCAGCCGTCCATAATGCTGCTAGCTGGGGGCCAGCTGAGACGCTGCTCAATGGGAAGCAGGGATGAGGGAAAACATGGGCTGAGTGCCGAGACGGCATCTCAACCCATGGTGACAGAGCCCCTCCCTCAAGGTCGGGCTCCTGAACGACCAGGAACATCCCAGCCCCCCCCCCCCCCCCCCCACCTAGGGTGGGAGGAAGGGAGGCGGACCGGAGGGGAAGAAGCCAAGGGAAGGACAACACCAATGGGGCAATGTAGGGTAGCGGGAAAGAAAAACCCAAATACAATACTGACAAAACAGAATAATTAACCCAGGTACAGATGGGGAGAAGAACTGGGTCAGCACGCCGGTTACATACTACCCAGAGAGTACCAACCATGCGTGACCCAGAGCAAGGAAAAAAGAACCACCAAAAAGGTACAGGGCAAAAAATGCTGAGTACGGTTAAATAAAGGGGAACCTATACACAGCGCTAATTTAAGTACATACACACAGTCACCAAGAAAAGTGAGGGTGACTGGAACAAATGACAATTATAGAGCATGGTGTTATGGAAAACAAGGCATATGACTATAATGAACCAACAGGACAAAAAAGAAATACTGAGTGCAGGCAAAGAAAAACCCACACACACGAATATATAAATACCCAGTCACCTAAGGAAATGAAAGTGACTGGAATAAATGGATAACTGCAGAGCATGGTGTTACGGAAAACAAAACATAAGTCTACAATACAAAAAACGAGGCTAAAAACATGGCACAAAAAGTAAAATGCTGAGCATGAGTGATGGAAAACACAGCACTATAAAAACGAATCCACCAACAGGACAAAACATTACACCCGAGTGACCTTAATAACAAAAGAAAAAGTGACACCCGAGGTGAATGGCAGGCAGAGTCCAAAAATGGCCGAGATGGCTCCGGAGATCTCCCCGCCCATTGTCCAGCTGGCGAATCAGGGAAAGAGAAGTGTTCGGACGGCGAACTCTGGACCCAGATCCCAGGAATCCAGTCCACCGGCAGCCGAACCAGGCTGCCCAGAGGGAAACACAGACCAGTGGGGGGAACCAGATCACCGAACCGAAAGTTCTGTGGGTCGGGTCGTCGACCCGCATCACTCAACCACCAGGACCGTTGAGACGGGCGAAGGATCAGAGCGGATCCCGGTGGAAGAGGCTCAGGGGAGAGCCGATGACGAGGGCGGCGGGCGTCAGGCCGCAGGAAAACGGCCACCTCCTCACCGGACCTGGACAATACTGGGGCAGCACCCACGTCGGACCCCGATCGGGCCTCAGGCGAACCCACGTTGGACCCCGACTGGGTCTCGGGCGAACCCACGTTGAATACTGCACCAGAACCGACCTCCAACGTTGAACCCGGACCCTCCAGCACCACGAGGAACAGCAACTCCTTGCCGGTGACCCTGGAAGAAGGCTCAGAAGAGAAAACAGAACCGGGATCAGGATCACCGGCAGCGCCAGAACCCGGCGAGACGAGCTCAGACGCAGCGGACGGCTGCACCCGGCTCGTCTCCCCTGGAGATAGGCTGAAGTGCTCGGGGATAAAAAGAGAGAAAAGAAAGGAGAGCACTCGCCTGATCTCGGGTTCTGACGCCGTCCAGGACTGCGAAGATCCAGGATCCGTCGTCAGGAGGTCGTTGTCAGGCTCCCATCTAGCCGCGTCGGGCCCCGCAGCCAGCACGATGGTCAGCGCAGCTTGAGATCCCTCCAGCTCAGGTAACCCCGCCGACGATCCACTCGGCGTGAAGCAGAAGAATCTCGTCCCGCCGGACCGAACCGCTCCTCCGTGGAGACCCGGGGACGCTCAGTCGTCGGCGTAGACTCCACGCAGCAGTCAGTCCCCCTCCTCCGTCCGCAATGTAGCTGCGGAACCACAGGCCCTCTCCATATCCCACCACGTTGACCCGGAGCCGGGGACCGCTCGGCGGAGAGAGACACAGAGGATGCGGGATTAGGCATACAGGTTACAGCAGGTGGGGAGAGTTCAGGGAGCTGCGAACCCTGAACTTCTCCTCCAGGGATGTGACAGAGCAAATCATTAAGCAGGTGTGAAAAAACAATGACTTGCCTGCCCCCTGGAGGTTGAGTATCGCCTGCTGTAGTGGATTCTGCTTCTTCCTCTCCCCGCCCGGTGATAACGGAGGACCCCCCGGGAATTCGTCTGAGGGTCGCTCGCGTTGTCTCCAGCAGAGAGCTCACCAGGCCGGGATTCCAGGCACACACAGCGGTCAGGAAGCGCGTCGAGGAGGAGGGGGAAACAGCCGGGGTGAGCCAGCCCGAATGTCCAGGAATGACAGCGGGGGAACGAGGCTCAGGGGACGAGGCTGTAGAATCTCCACACTGACGAGGCGAAGGGATGACAGCTGCGTGGGAGGAACGGTCCTGACGATGACCCAGAACTGGATCCGGACGAGGTTCGTGCAGAGGTGACTCGGCGATGTGATGACGACTACTCCCAGGGGACGAGGCGAGGGGGAAACCCAGGATTCGCCGCTCCAGATCGGAGATCGAGACGAGGAAGGCGTCGAGCACGGGAAAGCTTCGTAGCCCTGAAGTCCTCTCCATCAACCTCACTGCCGCCGCCACATGCCTGAAGGTGGTGACAGGAAACACAGTAGAGCTCGCGACAGCCACTCGACCCCGGACATAACTGCTGTCAGCTGCGGCTCCTTGAAGGGAATCCCGAGTGACGTGGCGCAGGTCGGGGGAAGTCCTCTGGTTGGCGTGAACTCCCGGACTGGAATGGCGGCAGGAACGGGACTCCGAAGCGGGGAAAGACGTCGCCCACTTCGACTCCCTGCCAGGATTTCCATCCACCCCGTGGAGCTTCTCTCGCTGTGTACCTGCAGCATCTATCCTGGCACTGTCCTCCAGATGGTACAGAGAGTGAGGGTGACAGTCCAGGAGTTCCTCAGCACGGCCCGGATGCCAGCGTCTCGCGTTGGAGGCGTCGTGCAGGGTGAAGAACGTCCCGTCGACAGCCTCCGAGATGGACCTCAGCTCGTCGCCCTGGCGCCGGAAGTGACTCCTGGGAAACGGCATGCTAGCAGCGCTGACACCCGGACAGAAAGGTACATTTCCACGGCGACTCACGGCCGCCGGTAGCTCTTCTGGCTGCGACATACTATCATATCCGGCTCTAGGGAGCCGGGCAATCAGAGCCAGGGGCAAGCCAGTGAGTCGTGATATTTTATTCAGGGTAAAGGGGAAGGGATGAGGAGAGCACAGATACTCATGCAGACGTACACTCACAGGTTGCACAGCGCAGAGGTAAGCAGCTCGTACCGGACGTGGGGGTAACAAGACGTACGTACTCACAGCGGGATACAAACACAGGAATGCTGCAAGAGGAGTATAAGCTGACACCAGACGAAGGGGCTTCAGCTTAGCAATGTGTTTATGTCGCAGCCCCGAGTCATCGAGGCTGCTTCTATTTATCCTCATTGGCAGCGCCCCAGCTGATGAAGACTAATTGGCCCCAGCCGTCCATAATGCTGCCAGCTGGGGGCCAGCTGAGATGCTGCTCAATGGGAAGCAGGGATGAGGGAAAACATGGGCTGAGTGCCGAGACGGCATCTCAACCCATGGTGACAATATTTATATATTTATTCCATCTAGCAACAATGCTCTACACTGTGTGTGTTTATATATTTATATATTTATTCCATCTAGCTACAATGCTCCGCACTGTGTGTTTATATATTTATATATTTATTCCATCTAGCTACAATGCTCCGCACTGTGTGTTTATATATTTACATATTTATTCCATCTAGCTACAATGCTCTGCACTGTGTTTATATATTTATATATTTATTCCATCTAGCTACAATGCTCCGCACTGTGTGTGTTTATATACATATTTATATATTTATTCCATCTAGCAACAATGCTCCACACTGTGTGTGTTTATATATTTACATATTTATTCCATCTAGCTACAATGCTCCGCACTGTGTGTGTTTATATATCTACATATTTATTCCATCTAGCTACAATGCTCCGCACTGTGTTTATATATTCATATATTTATTCCATCTAGCTACAATGCTCCGCACTGTGTTTATATATTCATATATTTATTCCATCTAGCTACAATGCTCCGCACTGTGTGTTTATATATCTACATATTATTCCATCTAGCTACAATGCTCCACACTGTGTGTGTTTATATATCTACATATTTATTCCATCTAGCTACAATGCTCCGCACTGTGTTTATATATTCATATATTTATTCCATCTAGCTACAATGCTCCGCACTGTGTGTTTATATATCTACATATTATTCCATCTAGCTACAATGATCCGCACTGTGTGTTTATATATCTACATATTTATTCCATCTAGCTACAATGCTCCGCACTGTGTTTATATATTCACATATTCATTCCATCTAGCTACAATACTCCACATTGTGTGTTTATATACTCATATATTTATTCCATCCAGCACTGTGTTTATATATTTATATATCTATCCCATCTAGCTACAATGCTCCGCACTGTGTCTATATATATATATATATATAATTTATATGTACATATGTATACTCGCTGCTCTTGTTTTTTCTCTTGCCTTCTGATTGTTGATATGTGATTGTTGCTGTGAGTGTTGCTATCCCTGCGCTGTTGCAATCCTGGAATTTCCCCATTGTGGGACTAATAAAGGCTTATCTTATCTTAAGATGGACACACACCACCACTTGGCGCGGCCGCCCCGCACTATATAAAGCCGGGTCGGCCATCTTACAGTCTCTTATCTCACCTGGAGTCTAGTTGTCAACCTGTCAGTAGCTGTTGAACTAGCTGGAGGTGTGAGCCATTCAATAAAGCTGTGTTTTCCCACTTACCTCGTCTTATCTGTCCAGCAGGTAATTCCAGACATAACATTTGGCGATGTCGGATTAAACCATGGAAGCATGCGTGGCCCCCATTCGCCCTTTCCTCGAAGTGCCGGGAGGACCGCGATACCATGGCCCAGATGGTACAAGGCATACCAAACCTACGTTGTTGCATGGGGTCTCGGGGAGCTCGACAAGCTGAGAGCCCGGGCACTATTGGTGCACAACATGGGCATGGAGGGCCAGCATATCATGTGGATGCTGGGTGCTGCAGACACCTGCGAGAAGATAACAGAGCTGCTATCGAGCCACTTTGACACCCCAGACAACGTGACAGCCCAGAGGATCCGCTTTTGGCAGCGGCATCAATGGGTAGGTGAGCCCGTCCAATAGTTTGTCACCGACTTAAGACAGCTGGCTAGTGAGTGCCGTTTCAGAGCACTGGAGGAGCAAATGGTGCGGGACCAGCTGGAGGAGCACTGCTGTAGCGTCACGTTGCGGGCTAGGCTACTTACGGCACCAAGAAAACTTACACTAGCCGGAGCCGTTAAGCTAGCTATCCAGATGGAAACCGCTGAAAAGCTAGCTCTGGAGCAAACCGGGCGCCAACCACAGCAACCGCCAGAGCCTTTTGCCGCGGCAAATGCCATGGATCCAGACAACGAAGATAGCTCGGACAGAGAGGAGACAGAAGTCAGTGTTGCTGGCCGGGGGTCGACCCAGGGAGGGCCCTTTTGCATGGGCTGTGGGTTTGCTAAGCACCGTAAAAAGGCTAAAGACTGCCCGGCGAGAGGAGCACGGTGTAACAGATGCGACCACTTGAACCATTTTGCAAGGATGTGCAGCGGAGTCAACCCGGTGAGCCCACGGGAAAAATCGCTCCACCTGCCCCAGACAACCATCCACATGGTGTCTCCAGACACTAATGGGTACACGTTTTGCACGGTGAGGCTGGACGACGTGGAGGTGCCGCTGTTGACAGACATGGGAGCGGGGTGTTCACTGTTGAACTGGGCCACGGTGAACAGGTTTTTTCCCTTCCACAGAGTTAGAGGCAACCCAGTGCCATTATACGGTTATGGAGGTGGAAGGCTGGACATAGTCGGGTCTGTGGAGCTGACTGTTTGGTACAAGTCTGCGACGATGCTCGACTACACATTCCACGTAATAGCACGGGGCAATAATATCATGGGCTGTGACTTATTTTACGGACTGGGTTTCGCCATCAAAGACGACGCTGGAGAAGAGTGGTTGGGCTGTGGCTGGTGGAACCCCCCGAGTCCAGTGACTGATGAGGATAAGGTGTGGGATGAAGGATTACCAGATGCCACGGGGGTCAAGTGGGACAAATTTTGCTCAGGGCCAGCGCAAGAGGGTCTCAATGCCAGTGCTTGAGAAACGGTCGAGGGGAGTACCGAGCATGACGACAAGGCACCTGCACCGGTAAGTGGCACTGATGGGTTGGCTCTGGGTGCCTCTGGAGTTTGGCCGTGAAGAGATGGAGGGTCTGCGGTTTCAAGGGCGCATGTTACACCAGCACCAAGAGAGGTTGGGACAAGACCGATGAGCACAAGGGATCGGCGTGCTCATCAGCAACAACTCAAGCCAAGCCAGGCCCCGTTGAAGGTCCTGGATTGGGTCCGGGTTCGAGGGGAGGAGCGCCCGCAGCAAAGGTGGGTCAGACGTCAGCATCAGGAATGTTGGGAACGTCTGCGCATAGTGGCCAGATTGGACGCAGCGCACTTCAAGCTCTCTGACAGCTCGGTGTGGCACGCAAACCGGCTTTGGTGTGTCCAAGAGGAGGCCCCGGGAAACGAGGCTAGACGAGGGATGAGGTCGATGATGGGGAGGAGTGGCTTCAGCGTCCGGAGAGTCAACCATCACCATGAGAACCAGTTGTTTGTGGCACATCGGCTGAGAGGGTGCCCTGGGCCCCCATACCAGTTATTCCCTTTCTATTGGAACACTTGTTCTGTAAATAGCATATATTGACATTCTGTGTTGCTGCATTGGTGTTTTTGTTTGAAAAAAAAAAAGAGAAAAAATGTTACATATTGAATGTTGATAAGAATGTTATATAAGGGATTATTTTGGTTTTGTCTGCTTTAGTTTAGGAAGACGGCATATAATTTTGGTTACTAAGGGACTTTAATTTACTTTACCTGGAGGCAGAATAATCCTTCTTGCCATGTGGGCAGGATGGCAGTCCACCCGTCTTCTCTATTTTAGGTTTTGTGGTGTGAATATGTTAGGCCATTTTGAGACATTTGTTTTCATTTGTTAGTGCATGATTCAAGTCCCAAATTGGGGAGGGTCTTGATTGAATGAGTGGTTTTGGACCTTTTAAAGTGTCTGTATGTGTGTGTGTGTGTGGGGTGTTGGATAGTTAAAGTGTAAAATGGACATGCACCGCCATGTGGCACCTCCACCCCGCACTATGTAAAGCCGTGTCGGCCATCTTATGGTCTCTTTTCTCGCCTGGAGTCTAGCTGTCAACATGTCAGTACCTGTCAAACTAGCTGTCAGTGTGAGCCATATTCAATAAAGCTGTGTTTTCCCACTTACATCGTCTCATCTGTCCAGCAGGTAATTCCAGACATAACACTTGGAACAAAAAATATTAACGTACACTTTTGAAATAAACAAAATATTTACATTTCACATTTTTTCTGTTAGTCCCCTCATGGATCGTCACCTTATCATGGTGGGGGGTTTCCTAGTGATCTCAGGAGCTATGTTGTCCGAGGCAATTTACCTCTGGTAGGGTCACCCAAGACAAACTGGTCCTGGGTGAAGGGCCAAACTAAGAACAATTCAACAGAGTCTGATGATAAATACTAGAACAAGGATTCAGTATACCCCGCCCAGTATGGGGTTACCGGGGCCCCACCCTGGAGCAAGGCCTGGGGGAGGGGCTTGATGGTTAGCGTCTGGTGGCTAAGTTTCCACCCATGGGACCCGGCCGGGCTCAGCCCGAAGGAGTTACATGGGTCCGCCCTCCAGTGGGCTCACCACCTGCAGGAGGGATCATGGGGGTCTGGTGCTATGTGGATCAGGTGGCGGTCAAAGGCGGAGATCTTGGCGGTCTTATCCCAAGCTTCCTAAACTGGCTTTTGGGACATGGAATGTCACCTCTCTGGTGGGGAAGGAGCCTGAGCTGGTGCATGAGGTTGAGAGAAACAGGCTAGATATAGTCGGCCTCACCTCAACACACAGCTTTGGTTCCGGAACCAGTCTTCTGGAGAGGGGCTGGAGCTTGGCCTACTCTGGAGTTGCCCTGGGCGAGCGGTGACGAGCAGGGGTGGGTATTCTTGTATCCCCCACCTTGCTGCCTCTATATTGGAGTTTTCCCAGTGAATGAAAGGGTTGTTTCCTTGCACCTTCGGGTTGGGAAACGGGTCCTGACCATCATTTGTTCCTATGCACCAAATGATGGTTCAGAGAACCCACCCTTTTTGGAGGCTCTGACTGGGGTGCTGGAGAGTGCTCCTCTTGGAGACTCCATTGTCTTACTTGGGGACTTCAATGCGCACGTGGGCAATGATAGTAAAACCTGGAAGGGGTGATCGGGAGGAACGGCCTGCCCGATCTGAACTCGAGTGGTCAGTTATTGGACTTCTGTGCTAACCATAGTTTGTCCATAACGAACACCATGTTCAAGCTTAAAGGTGTCCATATATGCACTTGGCACCAGGAAACCCTAGGTCGCAGGTCGATGATGGATTTTGTTATCATGTCATCAGACCTGCGACCGTATGTCTTGGACGCTTGGGTAAAGAGATGTGCAGATCTGTCAACTGATCACCACCTGGTGGTGAGTTGGATCCAATGGCAGGGGAGGATGCCATTCAGACCCGGTAGACCCAAATGTAAAGTGAGGGTGTGCTGGGAATGTCTGGCTGAGGCTCCTGTCTGGGAGGTCTTCAGCTCCCACCTCCGGAAGAACTTCAACCACATTCTGAGGGAGTCTGGAGACATGGAGTCTGAATGTGCCATGTTCTCCACCTCCATTGTTGAAGCAGCAATTGCCCAGAGCTGTGGCTGCAAGGTCGTCGGGACGTCTCGTGGTGGCAATCCCCGAACCAAGTGGTGAACACCAGTGGTGAGGGTGACCATTAAGCTGAAGAAGGAGTCCTATCAAGCTTGGTTGGCTTTTGGGACTCCTGAAGCAGCTGAGGTGTACCGGCAGGCCAAGCAGAGTGCAGCTCGGGTGGTTGCTGAAGCAAAAACTCGGGTATGGGAGGAGTTCGGTGAGGCCATGGAACAAGACTTTCGGTCGGCCTCAAAGAGATTCTGACAAACTGTCCGACGGCTCTGTAGGGGGAAGCAGCTCCCTGTCCATACTGTGGATGATGCGGATGGGGCGCTGCTGACTTTGACTGGGGATATCGTCGGGCAGTGGAAGGAATACTTTGAGGATCTCCCCAATTCCACTGATATGCCTTCCACAGAGGAAGCAGGGCTTGTGGATGAGGGGGACTACTCGCCTATCACAGGGGCTGAGGTCGCCAAGGTGGTTAAAAATGTCTTTGGTGGCCATGCATCAGGGGTGGACGAGATTCGCCCTGAGTACCTCAAGGCCCTGGATGTTGTAGGGCTGTCATGGTTGACACACCTCTGCAACATTGCGTGGAGGTCAGGGGCAGTGCCTTTGGCATGGCAAACCGGGGTGGTGGTTCCTCTCTTCAAAAAAGGGGACCGGAGGGTGTGCTCCAACTTTAGAGGGATCACACTCCTCAGCCTCCTTGGGAAGGTCTATGCCAAAGTACTGGAGAGGAGAGTTTGGCCGTTGGTTGAACCTTGAATTCAGGAGGAGCAATGTGGTTTTCGCCCTGGCCATGGCACATCGGACCAGCTCTTTTCGAGAATCCTTGAGGGTTTGTGGGAGTTTGCCCAACCAGTTTACATGTGTTTTGTGGACTTGGAGAAGGCATTCGACTGCGTCCCTCGTGGTTTTTTGTGGGGGGTGCTTCGGGAGCATGGGGTATCGGCTTGTTGTTTTGAGCTATTCAGTCTCTGTACGACCGTTGTGAGAGTTTGGTTTGTATTGCCAACATTCGATCGGACTCATTCCCAGTGAGGGTTGGATTCCCACAGGGCTGCCCTTTGTCACCGATCCTGTTCATAATTTTTATGGACAGGATTTCTAGGCACAGCCAAGGAATGGAGGGTGTCATGCTTGGTGACCACAGGATCTCACCTCTGTTGTTTGCAGATGATGTTGTCCTGCTGGCTTCATCCAGCCAGTTCTTACTAGGACGGTTTGCCGCTGAGTGTGAAGCGGCTGTGATGAGAATCAGCACCTCCAAGTCCGAGTCCATGGTCCACAGCCAGAAAAAGGTGGATTGTCCTCTCTGGGTTGGGGACAGGCTCCTGCCCCAAGTGGAGGAGTTTAAGTATCTCGGGGTCTTATTCACGAGTGAGGGGAGAATGGAGCAAGAGATTGACAGACGGATCAGAGCAGCATCTGCAGTGATGCGGACGTTGTACCGGTCTGTTGTGGTGAAGAGGGAGCTCAGCTCTAAGGCAAAGCTGTCAATTTACCAGTCAATCTACTTTCCTGCCCTCACCTATGGTCATGAGCTTTGGGTAATGACCGAAAGAACGAGATCGCGGCTAGAAGCGGTTGAAATAAGCTTTCTTCGTAGGATTGCCTCAGAGGTAGGGTGAGGGCTCAGTCATCCGGGAGAGGCTCAGAGTAGAACCGCTGCTCCTCCACATTGAAAGTAGCCAGTTGACGTGGTATGGGTATCTGATCAGGATGCCTCCTGGACACCTCCCATTTGAGGTGCTTTGGGCAAGTCCCTCTGGGAGGAGACTTCGGGGCAGACCCAGGACTCGTTGGAGAGACTATGTCTCCCAGCTGGTCTGAGAACGCCTTGGTATCCTCTCTGAAGAGCTGGAGCAGGTCGCTGGGGAGAGGGAAGTCTGGGCTTCTCTGCTTGAACTGCTGCCTCTGCAACCCGGACCTCTGGAAAAGTGGTGGAAGATGGATGGATGGATGGATGGATGGATGGATGGATGGATTTTTTGTTAGTGTCAGATTATTTATTTATTTATTTATTTTTGGGGGAGGGGTTACAGTTTAAAACAGTTTTTTTTAAATACTAAAAATATAGTGTAGAGGTGGACTTTTGTAAAATGTTTTTTGGACATTAATCTTTTTTCAATGCAGTGCTATTTAATTTATATTCTCCTGTCAAACTTTATATTTTTATAAATGTAGTTGTACATTTTAGAATTTCATAACTATTTGGAGTTGACACATTTAGTTCTCCTGTATTATAAAATTTTTTATTGCATGTTTTGTTTGAAATTGAGCGAAGAATTCATTTGATTTTTAAAAAATAATACAGAACTAAAAGCAGCTAAAACATGAACTGAATAAAATACTTTGCTAAAGCAAGTTAAATGATGGTGGACTGTAGACAGCCGTGGTCTTCTGAAAGAATGTCCATGAAAGGATGACAGTTCTTAAAACCACATTTTGAGATAAATTTGTTCATGTAACTTGCTACATTTCTGTTCCATTTGGTTTATTAAAAGATATTAAAAGTAAATTCATAGGTCACTGCAAATATTCAGTTCAGTTCATTTTATTTTGAACGTGTAAACATTGAATTTGGACCAAAATTATAATTTTACATACTGTATACTGAAATGTCAAAATTAGGAGTAAATAAGCAAACAGAAGACAAAACAAACAAAGAAAAACAACCAAATCTCAACAAAAAAATGATGAGTTCAACCAAAATCACGCATTCAAAAAGGAGTGGGAAGAAGAACAAACTTATCAAGTCCCACCTCTTATAGCCAGCTTACACACCAATATATCAGATGAGCTCCATTCCTTATATACTTATATGTTTCCTTATATTCTTATTTTTTTAATGTTTCCTAATACTCTTATTTTCTTATCCACCTTATTCCTGAGGGCGCTGCTGTAGAAACGATTATGGGTGCAACTTCCGGTTTCAGCTGAAGTAGTGTTAAATTAGTCAGCAAGAGTGGAGTAGTGGGGCATTTAAAATAGCATTTTTAAAAGTGTTTTACATTCATTTTAATGTATAGTCTACATACCTGTTTTGCACTCAAGTGGCAGATAAATTCAGCACTTTTAGTTTTTGTATTTTTGAATGTTTTTGCATGGTTCTGGTACTTGCTGCTGGTCGTGGCGTGAGGCTCCTAAACTTCAGCTAAATCTGTTCTGGCTTCAACTGCAATGCATAGATCATGCACTGAAAACTAAAAAGGACTGTTGGTGTGATCGGTGGTACAGACACAGGACAGACGCAACAGCACCAGGTATGTTTTCACTTGTATGAATGTCACAGATCTGACGTTTATATATGTCACCAGATGCAAGGCTGCATGAAGTAAAATAATAAATAAAAAAATATAACAGTTTGCTTCCTAAGGCTTATCGAATTAAGAAACATATCAAATAGGTGTTTTTTTTTGGGGGGGGGGGGGTTGCATTCATTGCACTGCATTGGAATGATAAGGACTTGATAATAGCAGCTTCAGCATGCATTAATTTTTAAATTATCACAAAATAAAAATCAATAAAATTTTGAACAATTATCAGAAAAGGTCTGTGCATGTTAAATTAAATAACAAGCATTCACGGCGTGACAGCAGCATGAGCATTTTAATTTCTGGGTAAAACAGACAGCTGCAGCTGTCTGTTTTACCCCAACATTAAAACACCCAAGCACGGTGTTGTGACTCTTTGTGGCTCTGACTAGATTCTATGTCTACTGTAAGGTAAATTTGATTATGTCCAACATATTTTAACAAAATGCATCCGACTTTATTGCGGTGGAAACATTGATATATCTCAGAGCTTTTATTTGTTTACAGCATTAGCATCTTAGCAGTGGAGCTAACTAACGGAGCTACAGTCTGTCAGGCCACTTTTTAAGGTCATCTTCTCATCCCTCAATAGTCGTGGGAAGTGGTATGATTATATTACTCTTTTTGAGCTGCAAAAGGCCGTGTTCTCACATTTTTGATGCCAAAGTCATTGTTTTTCAACAAGGAAAAGTGTCCAATTTCTGTGACAACCCCACTTTCTAAACTACAGCTGTGGACAAAATTGTTGGTACCCCTCTGTTAATGAAAGAATTATTATTATTATTATTAGAGTAATTCAACCGAATTACTTTAAAAAACAAACTCATGAAACAGGCCTGGACAAAAATGATGGTACCCCTAGAAAAGATTGGAAATAATTTAACCATAGGGACATGTTCAACCAAGATGTGTCCTCTAATTAGCATCACAGGTGTCTACAAACTTGTAATCAGTCAGTCGGCCTATTTAAAGGGTGACAAGTAGTCACTGTGCTGTTTGTTGACATGGTGTGTACCACACTAAACATGGACCAGAGGAAGCAAAGGAGAGAGTTGTCTCAGGAGATTAGAAAGAAAATTATAGACAAGAATATTAAAGGTAAAGGCTATAAGACCATCTCCAAGCAGCTTGATGTTCCTGTGACTACAGTTGCACATATTATTCAGAAATTTAAGATCCACGGGACTGTAGCCAACCTCCCTGGATGTGGCCGCAGGAGGAGATGGATAATACGAATTGTAACAAAAGAGCCAAGAACAACCTCTAAACACATTCATGATGAACTCCAAGGTCAAGGTACATCAGTGTCAGATCGCACCATCCGTCATTGTTTGAGCCAAAGTGGACTTCATGGGCGACGACCAAGGAGGACACCACTGTTGAAAACAAATCATAAAAAAGCCAGACTGGAATTTGCCAAACTGCATGCTGACAAGCCACAAAGCTTCTGGGAGAATGTCCTATGGACAGACGAGACAAAACTGGAACTTTTTGTCAAGGCACATCAGCTCTATGTTCACAGATGCAAAAATGAAGCATAGCAAGAAAAGAACACTGTCCCTACTGTGAGGTTCTGTTATATTCTGGGGCTGCTTTGCTGCATCTGGCACAGGGAGTCTTGAATCTGTGCAGGGTACAATGAAATCTCAAGACTATCAAGGTATTCTAGAGAGAAATGTGCTGCCCAGTGTCAGACAGCTTGGTCTCAGTTGCAGGTCATGGGTCTTGCAACAGGATAATGACCCAAAACACACAGCTAAAAACACCCAAGAATGGCTGAGAGTGAAACATTGGACTATTCTAAAGTGGGCTTCTATGAGCCCTGATCTAAATCCTATTGAACATCTGTGGAAGGAGCTGAAACATGCCATGTGGAGAAGGCACCCTTCAAACCTGAGACAAGTGGAGCAGTTTGCTCATGAGGAGTGGGCCAAAATACCTGCTGAGAGGTGCAGAAGTCTCATTGACAGTTACAGAAATCGTTTGATTGCAGTGATTGCCTCAAAAGGTTGTGCAACGAAATATTAAGTTAAGGGTACCATCATTTTTGTCCAGACCTGATTCATGAGTTTGTTTTTTAAAATAATTCTGTTGAACCGCAATTCAAAAGCATTGTCTGATTTTCACTGGTTAATTTTCATAGACTTTTTATTTATTATCACTTTTGTCAGATTCAAGTTATTTCTGTGACCATTGTGGGTTTTTCTTTTATTAACAGAGGGGTACCAACAATTTTTGCCACGTTAGTACTGGAAGTTGCGCCCATAATTCACGCAAGGCATCATGGAGGCTTGGAATAAGGTGGATATATTTTTATGTTCTAATCTATTGCAACATATTCCGTTATAGTATTCTATATTATATTGCATTTCCTTATATTCTTATATATTATATTTTCTTCTATTATTGTATAATGTACTATATTATTAATATATGTTCTCCATAGTCAATTTACATGAAGTATAATATGAGGATGTCATTTATACTAGTATATCTGACCATAAAACAAGAGCAAAGAAGGAGGAAAAAAAAACAAAAACAAACAAGCAACAAGACAAAAAAAACCCAAACAAAACTGTTGATTACAGTGTAGCCCAGGTTCTCTGAGTGGAGAGACTATCTTTCCACCCTACATATTCCATATGTACGAGGATTGATTCCCACAGCGCAGCTGATGTGGATACTCTTTAAGTCACATCACCTGTGGTGGCCAAGCACTGATTAGCCCTCTGGCCATATAGGCACCACGCATGCGTGGCCTCCTCGGTTAACCTTGATTGGAACATGTTTCTGAGCGGCCTGGAGCTGGAGAGATAGTCTCTCCACTCAGAGAACCTGGGTTACACTGTAAACAACTGTTCTCTATCGTGTCGAGACTATCTCTCCACCCTACATATTCCACATGTGCAGGAACTCTGTAAGACACACTGTGAGGAAACCAGCAGACCCCACTGCTTCTGTGGGAGTGTGAGATGGTCAAGGAGTTCGAAAGAAATGTCGCTGCCACCAAAGTGCCCCCACCACAAGGAACTGTTTACAAGTATTCTTACCTGTATACTTGCCTGTGACCTTGGCACAAGATGCTGCCAAGGCCAAGCTGGCCTGCCAGATGCTGATGCCAGGTGCTGAGGTTGCCTGCAGGTGTGTGAAAACCACCAAGCTAGCACACCCAGCATTAAGAAAGAATGAATCACTCCAAGCCAAAGCTACCCAGGGGGCTCTGGCCCTGGAGGATTTTAACTTCTTTCAGGTCCTGTCCTGCTGTATTGATCCCAGCACATGTTCCCCAAATGAGCTGCTGGACACTATGTTCATACAGTAGAACTTGATAGAGGTTGATGTCCATGAGGCTGCTACACAAATCTCTGAAAGAGACGCGTTTCGCCTCAGAGCCCATGAGGTGGCGAGACCCCGTGTAGAGTGTGCACGCACTCCTGCTGGGGCTGGCCTACCTGTTGTCTTGTAAGCCGGCTGAATTGCCTCCACAATCCAGTGGGATAGCCTTGCCTTCATGACAGGCATCGCCTGGCAATTAGGCCTGTAGCAGACAATCAGCTGGTCTGTTTTCCTGTGGGCATGGGTCCAAAGAAGGTACACCCTTAAGGCTCTGACAGGACACAATAGTGACTGCAATCTTGCCCTATCCACACTTCCATGAGGACGGAGGAAAGGGTGCAGCTCGACAGATTGGCTAACATAGGGCTCAGACACCACCTTAGGGTGAAATGCAGGATTTGGCCGGAGCACTGCTCCTGTATCACCCACCAGCCAACACAGGCATTCCTCATGCATTGAAAAGGCATGAAGTTCCCCCACTCTTTTTGCTGACACGATGGCCAACAAAAATGCAGTTTTCCAAGTAAGCCACTTTAGCCCTACAGTTTCCAGGGACTCAAATGGCTCATGCTGCAAAGCTGTCAGTACCACTTCCCAATCCCATGGAGGAATGACATGCCACTTCTGACAGGGAATACTCCTGTGGGCCCCTTTGAGAAACTGAGCAATAAGGGTGCAGCAACCCTCCTCCAGTTTCTGAGGGCCAATCCGGGCCGTTTTTATGGTTGCCACCATACCTCTCAAAGTGGAGGGAGACTTTCCACCCTCCAATGACTCCTGCAGGAAATGGAGAATTTCCTGGGCCCTGCATTTTAAAGGATCCACCTGTCTCTCCTTGCACCATGCCTGGAACACTCCCCAACAATATGAATATGCCACCCTGGTTGAGGGAGCCTGAGGTCCCTACAATGTACTAACCACTGAGTGGGGAAACCCCAAGGCTAGTAGCTGGGATCCTCTCAGGGGCCAGGCACAAAGCCTGAGGCCCTGAGGAAAGGGGTGGAAGAGAGTCCTATGGGCCTGTGACAGAAGGTCTCATTGGGCATGGAGCTCCCCAGGGTGTCCTTGAAGGAGAGGTGCAATTGCTGAGAACCATATCATCTGGGGCCGATTCGGAGCCACCAGTATGAGGCTCACCTCCTCCCCCTGAACCCTTCGCAGGAGGGTGTGGAGGAGTGTAAAGGGAGGGAAGGTATATAGGAGGCCCTGGGGCCATTGATGTGCCATTGCATCTGTGCCTAGAGGAGGACTGTTTGACATTATGAAGAAAAAGATGGGATAATATGCTTGAGGCAAAGATGTCTGCTATGGCTGTGCCAAAGTGACTCCCGATCTCATCCACCACCTCTGGATGCAGCCGCCATTTCCCCGAGAGGGGTTCCCCTCTGGAGAGCTGATCTACTGCGAGGTTGGCTTGGCCTGGCACATACATTGCCCTCAGTGATAATGAGCTTTGGATCTGACCACTCCCATATAACCTGAGCTAGTCTGCAAAGGTGAGAGGAGCCCAAGCGCCACCTCCCCCCCGCCTGTTTATGTAGTCTACTGTCACTGTACTTTCTGTTTGCACCAGTACATGACAGTCCCTCAGCCTTGGCAGAAAATGCTGCAGAGCTAAGTAGATGGCCTGCAACTTCAGGACACTGATGTGTTACATCAGCCAGGGGCTCTGCCACTGACTGCTGACCCCTTTGCCCTCACAGACAGCCCCCTCCAGCCAACCAGGGAGGCATCGGATGACATCGGATGACATCACCTGACGGTGAAGAACTGGGCCCAGGCTGATGCCCCTCTCTACATTGGTTGGCTGCTCCCACCAACGGAGAGCTGCCTTGAGTCTGCACATTCACTAGTGCTTTGGTCTGCAGATGCTCTATGGGCAAAGTCCGAGGCTCAAGAGGTAATGCTGAATAGGCTGCATGTTGAGCAGTGCCAGTGGAACTATGTGTACCATGGCTGCCATCAACCCCAGTAGGTGAAGTCATAACTTGTAACTTCCCAGTGTGGGATCAATAAAGTACATCTATCTAACCTCCACATGACCTGCACCCCCCAGCTGAAAATGGGACAAGCCAGTCCAGAGGGTGGCCTGTCTCGCTGGTGTCAGAGAGATGGTACCCACTCTGGCACCTATCCTATAGAAACTTGGTGGCCTGAGAGGGACAAAGCCTGCTTTTCCTCTTGTTGAGATGCAGGCCTGGATACTCCTAAGTGCCACAGGAGCCTGGAAACACCTGTGTTGCACTGGTCATCCAAATGAGCACAAATCAACCAACTGTCCAAATAGTTGAGAATGCGAAGACCTTCTCTTCGTAGGGGTCCCAACACAGCATCCATGCACCTTGTGTGGGGCTAGTGAGATGCCAAATGGGAGGACGCAAAATTCAAAGGTCCTGCCACTGAAGGCAAACTTGAGGTAATGTCTGTGTCCTTCCCATATTGGGATTTCAATTCAATTCAACTTTATTTATATAGTGCCACTTCACAACAACAGTCATCTCATAGCACTTTCAACTGTAGGGGAAATCCCCACCCCACAATTCAGAAAGACCCCAGCAATCAGGTGATCCCCTGTGAGCAAGCACTTGGCGAAAGTGGAGAGGAAAAACTCAGTTTTAGCAGGAAGAAACCTCCAGCAGAACCAGGCTCAGGGAGGAGCAGTCATCTGCTGTGACTGGCTGGGTGTGAGGGGATAGAGAAGAAGAAAAGAACAGACATGTAGAGAGCAAACAGCACGACGGGGACTCAATCTATGGGAGAGAACAAACAGATGTTAATGACCAGCAAAAATATTTAATTGAGAGTGAAGAAAGGAGTGAAGTCCAGTGCATTGTTGGAGGTTCCCCGGCTGTCTAAACCTATTAGCAGCAAAACTAACGGAGGGTTCAGGGGCCCATGATCCCACCCTAATTATAGACTATATCAAAAAGGAAGGTTTTAACCCTATTCTTAAAAACAGAGATCGAGTCTGACTCTCAAATCCAGATTGGCAGCTGGTTCCACAGGAGAGGAGCTTGATAAATGAAGGATCTGCCTCCCATTGTACTTTTGGAGATTCTAGATATTACAAGTAATCCTTCATTTTGAGAGCGTAGTGCAATAGGGTAGTATCAGATCTTTTAAATAAAAAGGAGCCTGATTATTTAGAGCTTTGTAAGTGAGAAGAAGGATTTTAAACTTAATTCTAAACTCTATGGGAGTTGATGAAAGTATGCATCCTCCAGGTTGATGGTGGCAAACCAATAACCCTGGAGAATGGCCTGACGTACCCGCTCTCTCGGTAACGTCAGCCGCTTGCATCACAGAGGCCTCAAGAACTTGTTGAGCTCTCTCAGATCCAGCATCAGGTTAGTTTCTCATCCTTCTTGGGTATGAGAAAATAGTGAGAGTAGAACCTGACCCGCTGATTGCCTGTCACCACCCTGATAGCCCCCTTCTCCAGGAGGGTGGAGCTTTCTGTCTCCAGGACCTTTCTGCGCTGAGGGTCTGTCACCACTGAAAGGGTAGCTAACCTTATCACAGGAAGGCAGTGCAGGAACTGGAGGAAATAACCCTGGGTCATGGTGGAAACCACCCACGGCTCTGCCCCGAGGGCCCACCTCCCCAGGCCTGGCCTTGCTCCAAGAGGTGGCCGGGGCAAGCCGGGTTCTGAAAACCGTCAGGAACACAGAGGGAGCTTCTTGGGCCCTTGGCCCTGTCCCCTTCCTTTTGTTTGTCTCTGCCTAGCCCTGCCCCACTGGGTGCCCTCAAAATGGGCTCTAAGGTCACCTGGAGCCAAAGCAGGTGGCTGCTGTGGCCCGCACTGCGGTGTTGGAAGGGTATGCCCCTGCGGACCAGCTTGAGCATGCCTGACACTTCTTGAGCACAGCAATGGGCTTCCTGACCCTGCTGTAACATCAAGCTAGCATCTGGCCCAAACAGGGCACATGGTGCTACAGGCAGCTTGAGCAGGGAGGCCCAGTCTTCTCCCTGAGCTGGGATTGACAGACTTTTTCTTTTTTTTTTTTCTTATTTACAGAGGGAGGTCAGTCCTCTGGTAGTGCTCTGCATTAACTTCAGGCCATGTACCGCAGGCTTTTAAAACGGCTGTAATTAAACCCTTACTCAAAAAGCCAACGCTAGATCCAGGAGCTTTAGTTAACTATAGACCAATCTCTAATCTCCCTTTCATTTCAAAAATCTTAGAAAGAGTTGTTGCTACGCAATTATTTGACCACCTGCAGGGAAATGGTTTACTTGAAGAGTTTCAATCTGGGTTTAGAATCCATCATAGTACTGAAACAGCCTTAGCGAAGGTCACTAACGACCTCCTCATTGCATCTGATAATGGACTAGTTTCTGTACTTGTCCTTTTAGATCTTAGTGCAGCTTTTGATACTATTGATCATAATATTCTACTTGATAGATTAGAACACTATGTTGGACTTAATGGAACTTCGTTGCAGTGGTTTAGATCTTATTTATCTGATAGGTTCCAGTTTGTTCATGTAAATGATGAGTTTTCTTTCAGCTCAAAGCTTAGTCATGGAGTTCCACAGGGATCTGTGCTAGGCCCTACTCTTTTTAGTTTATATATGCTTCCGTTAGGCAACATTATTAGAAAGCACTGTATACATTTTCATTGTTATGCAGATGACACACAATTATACCTGTCAATGAAGCCAGATGATACTAATCAATTAGTCAAGTTAGAAGCCTGTCTTAAGGAAATCAAAGCTTGGATGATTTGTAATTTCCTGCTATTAAATTCAGATAAGACTGAAGTCATTCTTGTTGGTCCAAAAAACCTTAGAAATTCCTTTCCAAATCAAACTTTCAGTTTGGATGCAGTTACTCTTTCTCTTAATAGCTCTGTGAGGAACCTTGGAGTTATTTTTGATCAGGATTTGTCCTTCAATTCACATATTAAATTTGTTTCTAAGACTGCCTTCTATCATTTGCGTAATATTGCCAAGATTAGGAGCATCTTGTCTCAGAGTGATGCTGAGAAGCTGATCCACGCTTTTGTTAGCTCGAGATTAGATTATTGTAATTCCTTATTATCAGGCTGTCCTAAAACATCTTTAAAAAGTCTTCAGCTGATCCAAAATGCTGCAGCAAGAGTTTTAACAGGTACTAGAAAGAGAGATCATATCTCTCCGGTTCTGGCCTCCCTTCATTGGCTTCCCATAGAGTTTAGAATTAAGTTTAAAATCCTTCTTCTTACTTACAAAGCTCTAAACAATCAGGCTCCTTTTTATTTAAAAGATCTGATACTACCGTATCATCCTAACAGAGCACTATGCTCCCAAAATGCAGGATTACTTGTAATACCTAGAATCTCCAAAAGTACAATGGGAGGCAGAGCCTTCAGTTATCAAGCTCCTCTCCTGTGGAATCAGCTGCCAATCTGGATTCGGGAGTCAGACTCGATCTCTGTTTTTAAGAATAGGGCTAAAACCTACCTTTTTGATATAGCCTACAATTAGGGAGGGATCGTGTGTTTCTGAACCCTCCCTTAGTTATGCTGCTAATAGGTTTAGTCAGCCGGGGGACCTCCAGTAATGCACTGGGCCTCACTCCTTTCCTCACTCTCTATGAAATATTTTTTTTTTGCTGGTCATTAACATTTGTTTATTCTCTCCCATAGATTGAGTCCCCATCGTGCTGTTTGCTCTCTACATGTCTGTTCTTTTCTTCTTCTCTATCCCCTCACCCCCCAGCCAGTCGCAGCAGATGACTGCCCCTCCCTGAGCCTGGTTCTGCTGGAGGTTTCTTCCTGTTAAAAGGGAGTTTTTCCTCTCCACCGTCGCCAAGTGCTTGCTCACAGGGGATCGCCTGATTGCTGGGGTCTTTCTGCAACTGTGGGGGTCCCCCCTACAGTTGATAGTGCTATGAGATGACTGTTGTTGTGAAATGGCGCTATATAAATAAAGTTGAATTGAATTGAATTGAATTGCATTAACTTTCCTTTAACCTGTTCCATTATGTCACCAAGCTAGAAGGTGAAAAGTAGCCTTTATATACAGTATGGTCGTTGGTATAACCTGGCTGGGGCGTAAACCCACAACCTTCCAACTGTGGGGCAGATGCTCTACCACTAGCCAGAGGTGGCGCCTGGCCCCCCAAAGGAGGCCATGGCTCTGCTAGTTGCCACTGTCTGCTCTTTCATCAGTTTCGCTAAGAAGCTGAAACCTGCTGCATCTCAGCCACTGTGTCCACGCCCTCACCCAGCTGCCTAGCCAGCTGGCGCTGGTATAGTGCCAAAATTGTGCCTGTGTTAATGAGTCACCCTTGGACAACCATAGCACTATGTATCCTAGCTAGCATGTCATTCATTGTCCTAGTGCTCTTACTCGGGCCACTCGACTTGCCAAGGGCAGAGCTAGATGGCAACACCAACGCCCTCAAGGCCCTTGAGCTTCGGATGGTCTAGGAAATTGTTTAACCATGACATCCTCCAGCTGCTTTGGGCGTGACATTAATTTATTTCCATTTTCCTTCCCTCCATTTTTGTTTGGTTTATTTTGCAAGCGGCCAACTTTATCAAACAATCATCTTCTGCCGATTGTTTGCTGTGTGTTAGGCAACCACTGCACCACCCTTTCCACTTGCTATTCACCCTTCAGCATGAGGGAAAACCTTCCGTGGCTTCCTCCGACTAGGCCGGATTCCACACGGGAAATGGCTGTGCTAGCCGGTCAGCTAGTCGGCTAGGCAGCTGCCACTGCTTTCGCCTTAACATCCTTGTGTGGGGGGACAACCGTAATCCTGAGAGGTGCCGTAGACCAGCTGTCTTCTTACTAGTGATGTTACGCTCAACACTGCCCCTCGACACTGATTCGAGCAACATAAAGCAGAAGTGTCATGAGCATTGCATCGAGCGCTGTTTCAGCACGCCCACAGTCAAGTGACCGTAGCAAGCGAGGTCTCATTATGTCAGTCACATCACGCGACTTGAGGGCTCATGGGAAGTTTGAGAGGGTTCTATTGGAATTAGATTTTTTTTTTTGTTTGCCTTGCATTGTTTGTTCCTGCTATTCAATTTTGAGTAGACCTTGGATGGCCAAATGCTCCAAAAAAGTATTTAGGTTTTTTCAGGTCTTCCACTCAGATGCAGTTCTCACACTCAGTCAGCAGATAGCACTCTTTATTAAATGTTTCATAACACTGTGTCGATCATGAAGCAATTGTCTCAAAGTTGTTCATTGTTTCATAAGACCTCAGTTTCACCATCACTACTTCTTACAAGGTACGTGGATTCTACTGTTGTCAACCGACTCCCACACCTACAAGCACATACTTTTCACACATGAATACCACGTCTCCTGGACTCCTTGGAAATCAAGGAATCGAGGAAGCCACGCATGCGTGGTGCCTTTATAGCCAGGGGACTAATCAGTGTGTAGCCACCTCAGGTGATGTGTCTTAAAGAGTATCCACATCAGCTGCGCTGTGGGAATCAATCCCTATGCATACAGTATAAATATATAGGGTGAAGAGATACTAGTCTCGACACGATAGAGAACCAATGTGCATACCAGGTGTCAATCAAACCCCTTCTCCTTATACTTAGTGAATATCATCCATCTGTACATATTTTTGAACTGTGTGATGTTTGTGCATTTCTTTAATTCCACATTCACCTGTTCCATAGTTTCACCCCATATATTGAAACACAAAAACTTTTTGTTCTCACCTATGCTAATTTAAATTTAAATAATCCCCTTAAGTTTTATTCACCCCCTCTTTCTGTGGATATGTTTTGAATATTGCCTGGCAGATGATTATATTTTGCTTTAAACGTGATTTGTGCTATTTGATAATCTACTAAATTTGATAGTTTCAGCATTTTTGACTGTAAAAATAACTTATTTGTATGATCCCGATACCCTGTGAATGATTCTTATTGCTCTTTTCTGGAGAGTGGTTAGTGAGCGGATTGTGCTGTTATAGTTACTGCCCCAAACCTCTGCACAGTAACTTAGATATGGTGAACAGTACACAATGCGGATTAAATCGTGATCAAGAACCAACTTTGCTTTATTTAATATTGCTATGCTTTGTGCTATTTTGGAGTGAATGTAGTTTATGTGTGATTTCCAATTACGTTGTCCATCAATTATGACTCCCAGAAATATATTTTCGCCAGCTCTATAAATGGTAACACCATCTACTTGAACTGTTGTCTGTGAATTCAATTTACTGTTCCCAAATATCATTAATTTTGTTTTACTCAGGTTTACTGACAATTTTTTTCTGTCAAACCATATTTTTTTGTTTTCCCATTTCAGTGTTACAAGCTCCAAGTAGTGCATCCAATTGGTTTCCAGTACAGAAAATAATACTGTTAGCAAATAAAACCATTTTCAATATTTTTGATACACTGCCTATGTTGCTAATGTAGAGAATAAAAAATTTTGGACCCAGCACTGACCCCTGAGGAACACCACAAGTTATGTTTAGTTTTGAGGAGCAACGGTCACCAAACTGTTTCCGGTTTGTGAGATAACTCTTTACCCATTCTAAAACCATACCCCTAATGGTATGTGTCCACTGGTCAGGATTTTTCGGAAAGGAATCCACATACCGCAACCTGTGAGGCGTGGAAAAGGGGTGTGTAGCATAGTTCTCAGCTAGACGGAGTCGAGCAATGTGGGAGAAAATACTGGAATGGTCATTATTAACCATGAGCAGATTGCTTTTAATAGTGCTGGTATATTTGTGCTACAAAAAGCGACTTTGTTGTCATCGCCACCCGTTTTGGGTTCACCCAATCCTACAGACACACACAATGCATGTCGAATTTGACCATCTGTGAGCTTCGGCTGGATGAGCCCATGCTCCACTGCCCTCCATGCCTCGTTCCTTTGTATGTTTTTTCTATATGACGGCAAGGACTGGTCACATAGTATCGGGCTGCTTGAAACAGCGGTTATTAATTTCTCCTTCATGTCTTCACAACAACAGATAGCGTACAGATCTGCTTCTCTCTCCCCCACTCCCCGTCTTCTCCTCCAGCTGGCTGGTTCACTGGATTGGTCTGACTGTGGGTGGTCTTCAGCTGTCCACTGCTGCCAGGCAATCTGGCTTCCTTTGTCTCCATATCTTTAAAACAAACCAGCGAAAAGTGTTTCTAACATCATTTCATGCGAGAACTAGTAGGTTCAGTTAATGAACCTGTCATTATTTGACATCAAAAACCGATGGTTTAAAAGTTCAGGATGAGAGTGCTACCTTCGGTCCATGACCGTACGGAAAAAATCATGACCGATGGAAATCTTTATGCAAATGAGCTGTAGGATCCCCACAGGTGACTCAGCACACCACAGTACGGTTTTTGACCGTTCCGCACCCAAATGCTTTCCGCTGCGTCTCCAATACACAATGAATGGGAAGCAGAAAAACAACAAAACCAGTGGACACGTACCTTAATACCATAATGTTCCAATTTTATTAACAATATGTTGTTATTGTGATTTACTGTATTAAATGCTTTTTTGTAAATTTATGACTAGTCCAACTGCTAGCTTCTTTTGACCTATGGAGTTGATCAAAAGAAGCAACTTGGTACTTTTCTTTAAAAGTACCAAGTTGTCACACAGTGGGAGAGAAAAATCCTGAATAAAAAAAAAAGCATCACGATGCATCGAGACTCCTTTTAGAACCGGAACCCCTGAATCATGATTGAATCATGAGGTGTCTAAAGATTCCCACCTCTAGTTCGGACCTCATCTAAGGAGGAGTACTGACTTATCGGACTCCTTGCAGTTTTAGTTGGTGACCCCTGCTCTAGAGTCACCTCTGCCCATAATATACCCCAGAGTAAACCTCGGTGGGATGCACATAGGCTCGCTGGCTGGGACATCTTCTTTGCCAGTGGTTGCCTGTTTTATTTCTTTTCTTTTCATTTTTTTAAACAGATAGTAAGTTTCTGTCAGGCTCTGATATTGCCACCATCTTTTGTTTTAGTTCCTATCTTTTTTGTCCTGCATTTCAGCCCTTCTCCTGCTAATCCCTGACAACCAGTCCTGATATCATCAAATCATAATGCCATTATGCAATTTTAGATTTGCTGTACCACTTCTCTTTTTTCAGCCTTGGTGCTTTAAATGAAGACTCACAGTTCTAAGAGACAACTAGGACATGATTCTGTGGAGAAAGACACTTTCTTTTTTTTTTTTTTTTTTCCAAAAACTGTCTTCTTTAATGCATCAAAACTTAAACTGTCCCATTTGCTGCTAGGCGTCACATTTAATGAACTCCTTTGGCCCTAAGTGATCAATTTCAAAAATCACTTCCACACTAAAACAGAAGTTTGAAGTCACTTACCTCTTTCACTTTCTCCCTCGGGAAATCAGAGTGATGGTCAGTGCAATTGTTTCCCCATTTGGTAGATACAGCAAGTCAGACACAACAAAACTCAGCAATGAGAAAGTGAACTTAAAATAAATGAACTCTGTAGATTATAAAGATTGTTGATCCTAAGAGTGAGCAATATTTTCTCATTTTTTATGATCTCTTCCCTGCTTCCTTATTATGTGGATTGAGTCTAGTGTTTTGTCTTTTAGTCCATACCAAATGTTGGTTGCCTGTTTAGTAAGTGACATTTACAGCCCCATTTCTGTTGAAATTGGGATGTTGTGGAGAACATAAATAACAAAAATACAATGATTTAAAAATCATTTTCAACCAGTATTTAATTGAGTACACTACAAAAGCAAGATATTTAATGTTCAAACTGATAAACTTTATTGCTTGCCAATAATTCATTCATTTTGAATTTGATTCCTGCAACATGTTCTAAACTAGAAAAGCACTCGGAGAGCGCAGACCTCCGCCAAGTGCCACAGTTCCCCCCATACAGTGTTTGTGTGTACGTTTTCAGATTCCTTGACCATGAAAACATATGACTAGCAATTGGATTGACAATGATAGGATTAGTGGTTCAGTAGTTATTCACGAAAATCGCATTTTCCGTAATGGCGGTTTTCTTCTCGACGGTGATCCGGATCACCACCAAAATGTAATCATCTGTAGGATACCCCATTTCTGACAATCTGTGAAAATTTCATGAAAATCTGTCCATAACTTTTTGAGTTATCTTGCTAACAAACAAACAAACAAACAGACAGACAAACCAACGCCGATGATCACATAACCTCCTTGGCGGAGGTAAAAAGCTGGGACAGGAGCATATTTACCACTGTGTTACATCACTGTACCTTTTAACAACACTCAATAAGTGTGTAAGAAGTGAGGGCATTAATTGTTGAAGCTTTGTAGGTGGAATTCTTTCCCATTCGTGCTTGATGTATGACTTCAGTTGTTCAACAGTCCGGGGTGTCTGTTGTTGTATTTTGCATTTCATAATGCATTACACATTTTCAGTGGGAGACAGGTCTGGACTGCAGGCAGGCCAGTTTAGTATCCACACTCTTTTACTATGTAGCTACACTGTACACATGCAGAATTTTTTTTTTTTTTTTTTTTTTTTTTTTTTTTTTTTTTGTTACTTATTTGTACCCGTAGGTAGACTTGGTTTGCAGTCTGGTGACAAGCCACCGGCTGCTGGTCGCTGCGTGCGCGAGCGCCCTAAACCTACATGTTTTTGGTGTGCGGGAGGAAACCGGAGAAATCCCGGAGTAAACCCGCGCAACACGGGGAGAACATGCAAACTCCACACAGCTCACTGTTGGTCGGGGGCTGGGATCGAACCCACGACCTCATGATCCCCGCGATCCCCCGGCCAAGGGTAAAACTGTGCTGCCACAGTGCTAAACCACTGCGCCACCGTGCAGAATGTGGCTTGACATTGTCTTGCTGGAATAAGCAGGGATGTCCCTCAAAAAGTCTTTGCTTGGATGGCAGCATATGCTGCTCCAAAGCCTGTATGTACCATTCAACATTAATGGTGCAATCACAGATGTGCAAGTTATCCATACCTTGGGCACTAACACCCCCCCCCCATACCACCACAGATGTTGTCTTTTGAACTTAATGTTGATAACAGTCTGGCTGGTCCTTTTCCTCTTTAGCCCAGACAACACAACAACAATGATTTCAAAAAAACAATTAGAAATGTGGACTCATCAGACCACAGCACACTTTTCCACTTTGCATCAGTCCATCTGAGATGAGCTCAGGCCCAGAGCAACTGGGGGCTTCTGTGTGTTGTTGATACATGGCTTTCACTTTGCATGGTAGAGTTTTAACCTGCACTACACTGCATGTAGCAATGAACTGTGTAAACTAACAATTTTCACTGACAAGTGTTTCTGAGCCCACATGTTAATATCCTCTAGTTTTTAATAACCTGTCAGTTTTTAATGCAGTGCTCCTGAGGGACTGAAGGTCATGGGCATTCAGTGTTGGTTTTCAGCCTTGCCATTTATGTACAAAAATTTCTCCAGATTCTCTGAATCTTTTGATGGTATTATGGACTGTAGATGATGAAATCCCAAAATTCCTTGCAATAGGTATGTTGAGAAACGTTCCTCTTAACCTCTTAAAATTCTGTGGCGCACCGGTGCGCCCGTCAGCCTACCCCCTCTGGTGGTCAATTTTTTTTTTAAGAAAATATTCAGTTTTGATATTAGACATTCCAACGGCTGTAACTTGAAAGTGGCAAGAGATAATGGCTTACTGTCAATTAGAAAGATGTACAATAGGATCCAAAGTTTGAGATAGGAGTAAATTTAGGTATCTAAATTGCATAATGCAATGGCAGCCATATCAAATTATGTAACTTTTGGTCTAAAGTGGACTGTGGACATATTTACACAAAGGATGGTTTTGTTTTTTGTCTTCGTTTTTATTTTTGTTTTTTTGTTATCTTATTTGAATCAGAAAATCAGTAGAATGTACACAAACTGATGAAAAAAACGGTCAGACCTACCGCTCATCGTGTCTTCATTCGTCCATTTTTGTCATCCGTGGTCCTTATTTCATCTTCTGCCAATCATTTTCGCTTTCTCTCCCACATCCAGAAACTGTCACATGTATGTTATGAATAATTCCACCTCAATTTTGGTTACATTACGCCGCCAATGTTATGACCCGAGCGCTAATGTTATTTGTGCTCGGGCTATTCCTGTCAGGTCTTGACAGCGGCGTTGTTATTCCGGCTCTCCAAGCTCTTATTGTGACAGCGCTCGGGGAGGCTTCCGCTCAGCTGTCAAGACCTGAACAGCTGTTCTGCATTTGCGGTCGTTAGTGGCCGGCTTCTTAAACTGATGCTAGCGGCTGCATCCTTGCAGCAGTGTCCGTCGCTGATCGTCGGAGCGATCGTACGTTTTGGATTATTACTACATTGCCTGTCTGTGGTGTGACCGTCTCATCCTGTGGACCCATGAGTGAGCTTATTAGCCTTACGCCTCCCTGTGTGTAGACTTGTTGGTGTCATAGCCTTAGCGGCCTGTATTATTGTGATTTTCACCGTAATAAAGACTATAGCACAACTCTCTGGTGATGGTGTGGCGTCTTATGGTGGCTCGCGAGGGCCACCACATGACAGTACACTGCTGCCACAAAACGGCGTTTACGGTGACGCCAACCCAAGACGCCTTTCACCAGTGAGTTAGTGTCATTAGGACATCGCTTTTTCCTGTCTGAGTACGGTGTGCTGGAGGAATGCCGTCGTGGAGGGGCCGCGCTCGGAGTTCGAGCCACGAGCTGGCGGACATCCTGGAATACGTGGATGAGACGCTCATCTCTGCTTCCCTCCTGGACTACAACCATGACGTACACTGGTACCTGGACTGTGCTGAGGATGTACTCAATCATCTTTCTCCCCGCTACGCCGACCACCCAGAAGTCGACGCGAGGAGGGCTGATATCACCGTGCAACGTGAGATACTCCGCATGGTGGAGGAGGACTACGGCAAGAAGCAGAGGAGGAGAAGTTCCTGCTTCTCACCTTGGGATCCCGTTCCTGTCCTCGATCCACTCCAGGAGTTTGCACCATCTGGGGGCCGTCGTAGACGTCGGCGCCGCAGCCAAGGGCATCCTCAGCAAGCTTCAGTTCCGGGCCACCGGAATGACCCAGTCAACCAGTCAGCTGTCTCTTTGGCGTCATGTCAGGAGGGAATTTCTGCAGCCTCTCTTCCCGGGCCATCTTCCCCTGCTGTCCGGTCAGCATGTTGTGCCCGACCCGCTTCGGCTATCGCTCCCTTGTCCTCGACGCCTTCTCCAGCTGCTGTGTGTGACAAGAACCCTGCTTTGGTGAGCCCCGCCCATGGGTCCTCTCTTACCATCCAGCGAGCAAGGGAAGGAGCAATGCCACCCTACAGCTGGCACCTCCCTCCCTTCGGGAGACAGGCAAGTTCATGTTCACTCCCCTACTTATAATAGTGATCTGTCTTGTCTGACTCCTGGGGGTGGAGTTCGGGGTTTGCAGCCCCCTGAGCTCCCACCACCAGCTGTAGTCATCTGTTCTGAACCTGCTGCCTCTGTGTTTTCCTCCGCTAAGCGTTCCTCGGCGTTAGGTCTACGTCGTCGAGCGAGGAGGAGGCCTGTGGCTCTGGGAATAATCCCGGCCCCGCAGCCACGTTTTGGACAGAGGAGAAGAGCGGACTGCAGTGTGAAGCCTGAGCCGAGGGTCCCCTGCCGCCATGCCGTGCGGGTTATCGGTGTGGACATCAGCCCGAGAGGATCCAGCTGCAGAGACCATCATGCCGGCTGCGGAGCCCGACGCAGCTGAGTGGGAGCCCGACGACGAGCTTCTACCTGAACCTGGATCGACGGAGTCCTGGATGGCTCCAGAGCCCGAGTGCAGGCAAGTGCTCTTCTTTGTTTTCCTTTGTGTTGTGTTAGAGCATTTTTGCCTGCCTCGCGGGGAGGCGAGCGAGGGGCAGCCGTCTGCTGCGCCCGAACTCATCTCGCTGGGCTCTGGCGCTGCCGGGGATACTGATCCCGGTCCTCTCTGTTCCTCTGAGCAGAGGAACAGAGTCGCCGGCTTGGAATCTGTCGAGGTCACGGTGCAGGAGGTCCCAAGTTCGGGGGTGGAGGTCGTCGCCGATGCGGTGCCGACCCAGTCGGGGTCCAATGAGGCCCAGTGGGGTCCAATGCGGGGGCAGCTGTGACCCAGCGGGGGTCCGACGCAGGTCCAGCGGTGACCCGGTCGGGGTCCGACGCGGGTGCAGCGGTGACCCAGTCGGGGTCCGACGCGGGTGCAGCGGTGACCCAATCGGGGTTCGACGCAGGCAGAGCTACAACGGCCGCATTGGTGTGGGTCAAGGTCGGTGGAGGAGCTGCAGACCCTTTGCCACCTGATGTGATTTGGGCTCATTATCACGATTATTCCCCTCTCAGGAGCCACCAGCTGGGGTCGTCAGCGCTGGGGGCTATTGGAGGTTTTCTTCTTGCAGGCTGGCGCTCCCATGTAGTTTCACTGTCAGGGAGGTCGCCGCACGCTATTCCTCCACAGTTCTGGTGGCTGAGAGATGCGGGTCGGCCACCCGAGGAACTGCTTCACCGGTTCGGCGCCTTAGGTCGGCCATCCGATAAACTGTGTTTGTTACTGGGTGGCCTGGTTCGGCCGCCAGAGGATTTAACTCTCGGGGCCTGGGACTGGGGCAGGCCGCCCGACCACGTACTGTTCCCCGTGACTACCCGTGGGCCATCGGACGCAGGGAGGCTGCCGGAACTATGCCTGGGGCGTTTGGTCTCTGCCTGTCATCCTCTGTTTGGACCATACAGTGTAAGGTCATCCGGAACGATTAAATTGCCTCATGTATGTTTGATATAGCATGTTTTTTGTTTTTTTCCCCCTCTCCTACCTGAGGGGTTATAGCATGTATTTTGTGGTTTTTCATAGGTACCCTGGTGTTTGAGGCTCATGTTTTTGGGATAAACAGTTCTTTTGTGAATGTGGCTGAGGTTTCATGCACTTGGGTGACTTGGGAGCATAAATTGATCCATTGTGGCATTTAAGAGTTTGTGTGTGAACAGTGTGGAAAGACCTTCACTCAGATGAGTTTAGACCACATGAAGTCATGTACTCTGGAGTTAAACAGTTTGTCTGTGGTCACTGTGGGAAAACCTTCTGTGTCGGGTAAATTATGCTCTGTATGGTTTGTGCCCCATGTATTGTAACTCTTGTCCTATTTGTTTCGTTGTTTCTGTGGGAATGTTATGGGTATGTCAAAGGATGTGTTTTTTGGGGGGCCTTGTTGGTATTTGTTTCGCTCCCTCTGTGCCTGTTCCTCCATTCGCTCGCCCTGTGGGTGGGGGTGGGGTGGGGTGGCTAGGTGTTACAAGGCGTTCGGAGCCCGCCTTTGAGGGAGGGGTACTGTTATGACCCGAGCGCTAATGTTATTTGTGCTCAGGCTATTCCTGTTAGGTCTTGACAGTGGCGTTGTTTTTCCGCCTCTCCGAGCTCTTACTGTGACAGCGCTCGGGGAGGCTTCCGCTCAGCTGTCAAGACCTGAACAGCTGTTCTGCATTTGCGGTCGTTAGCAGCCGGCTTCTTAAACCGATGCTAGCAGCTGCATCCTTGCAGCAGTGTCCGTCGCTGATCGTGGGAGTGATCGTACGTTTTGGATTATTACTACATTGCCTGTCTGTGGTGTGACCGTCTCATCCTGTGGACCCGTGAGTGAGCTTATTAGCCTTACGCCTCCCTGTGTGTAGACTTGTTGGTGTCATAGCCTCAGCGGCCTGTATTATTGTGATTTTCACCGTAATAAAGACTATAACACAACTCTCTGGTGACGGTGTGGTGTCTTATGGTAGCTCGCGAGGGCCACCGCATGACAGCCGAACCGACATGATTGTTCTCTGTCGTCACGTGCAACTCCGTCGATGGCAGACGAAAGTGTACACGCTCCAGACTGTCTTCTGCTGTCACAAAAGGTAAATATTTCCCTTGAGAAGCTAAATAATCTCTTTTTAGAATCATAGTTGGAAAAATTTGGAGCAAATGCTTCCTCCGTGTGGAAATATATGTTGGGATTGAGCCTTTGTTTACATTCTCTTGTTCGTGTAACCGGAAATTATGTTTGTGATGGTTCACTGGGTGAAGTCCTCCAGTCCTCCAGTGAAGAGCAGTAAGCTATACGTGTCTGACATCTTATGATTTGAAATGCTTGGTACAACTGGATTTTCTGTGCTTTTGAGACTGTCATGAATTGCCCCTCGGGGCAGAGAGGAGAGACCACGCGCTGGACTGCTAGTTTGTGAAATTTATTAAGCCCAAAACTGTGCTCCAGCACAAAATCCAAACAGACAAGCAAAACAAACTTCCAGATTGAACACACCAGAGCAAGGGATGGGATCTGGTGGAGAAGAGGATGAGTAACTTAAAACTCCGGCAAAGAGAAATGAAAATAACAGCCCTTAAATAGGGTCCAAACAATTAAACACAAATACTAACTGATGTGAATCACATTAGCAGGCTAGGGAGAAAATGACAGCTGTGCGTCATGAGGAGAGGAGACAGGGCTCACAGCTTGGCAGGGGCATCGCCCACAGCCAGGGAAAAACCCGGAAGTGCCACTGACAACTGCAACCACCGGAGAGAGAAAGAGAAGACAACTGGCAAATATAATGTTGGAACAAATAAAGACAAATAAACCCAAATATGTAAATAACAAAACTACAGTGAACGTAAATAGAAAAATAAATCATACAAAGAAACAATACAGAATATGTGAAAACAAAACAGAGATAACAAAACAGGCACAGAACTCAAAAATGCAACATTATACAAATCAGGAAAAAACAAAAGGCAAAGAGAGCACGGTGGAACCCCCTGCGGTCAGACTGTGACAGGGACACATCATGTGACAGGTGCAGAGCTGCGCCAGGGACAGCAGATGTCTTATGAAAGCAGAACGTCAAAGGGTTAAGCTATTTGACTATTTGCCCTTGCAGTTGTTCTCAAAGTGGTGAATCTCTCCCCATCCTTGCTTGTGAACAACTAAGCCTTTCAGAGATGTTCTTTTTATACCCAATCATGACACTCACCTGTTTCCAACTAACCTGTTTACCTGTGGAATGT
This sequence comes from Pholidichthys leucotaenia, assembly GCA_020510985.1. Classification (NCBI taxonomy): domain Eukaryota; kingdom Metazoa; phylum Chordata; class Actinopteri; order Cichliformes; family Pholidichthyidae; genus Pholidichthys; species Pholidichthys leucotaenia. Next base: position 377,622,716 of record CM035838.1, read on the forward strand.
TTCTATAAGATGTTTTGTTTTGTTTTTTAGCATTCCTTAACTTTCCCAGTCTTTTCTTGCTCCTGTCCCAGCTTTTTTGGAACATGTTGCAGGAATCAAATTGAAAATGATTGAATTTGATTCAACTGATAAACTGATAAACAATAAAGTTTGTCAGTTTGAACATTAAATATCTTGTCTTTGTAGTGTATTCAATAAAATGTAGGTTGAAAAGGATTTTTAAATGATTGTATTTTATTTTCTTTATGGTTTACACAACATCCCAGTTTCACCAGAACTGGGGTTGCATTAATGTATTCAGGTAATCAGTATAATGTTAGTCCAGTGTTCAGAATTATACTTTGCTTTGTTTTGCAAGTTTATCAACTATTTGATTCATCAAACTGTTGGTACTTCATCCTATCTCCCCACTACGACCTGAGAGACCGTTTCAAATATGGTGATGTCGCCACATTTCACTGTTTCAAAAGCACTCAAATCCTCATGCAGAGATGACTGTGTGATGGCAGATTGGAGTAAAGACCACTCTTCTGTACAATAGACCTGTGCTGCAATCCTGTTTTTCCCCCTTTCTCCACTCCCTCCTGTGCTTACCTTCACTTCCATGTTCATGTGTTGCACACGTTATTTTAAGAGCACGAGAGTCTACTTTAAACACATTACACTCTTAGTCCTCTGCATGTCACTTCATGGAATTTGATTTGATTTGATTAAACAGCTGGGTTTTTTTTTTTCTTTTCTATTGGTTGCAATATCTGATGGTAAAAATGCCTTCTGATGCAACAGCTCCTATGCATTAGGGGTTAGTGGTTGATCCGTCTACACACAGTATTAGGTAACATTATCAACAATATGTATTTTCCTTCACAATTATCAAATAATATTGTGCATTTATTACATATGATAATAGTTGTACTGTCAAACAGTCCAAATATCTTGCTATATTTCTTATATCAAAGTCAAGATTTCTCCTAAATCATGTCGATTTATACCCATGGGGGCCAGCCCTTCAGTGTCCGCAATAAGTGATTTAATGACTTAAAACTATGTGCACATGCTCCACCTGCTTTCAGTGTTGCGCTGTGGGGCTGGATAAAACAGGCCCCAAAGCCAATCAAAATAAACTAAGAGATTTTACATATACTATCATTATGTTCATTGGTTCATTTCCATTGGCTATCAGCCTAGTAAGTCTCTAGCAGGGTAATAAGAATCATTCATTCATCTTCTTCCGCTTAATCCTTTTCGGGTCGCGGGGGGGCTGGAGCCTATCCCAGCATCTTTGGGCGAGAGGCAGGGTACACCCTGGACAGATCGCCAGTCCATCGCAGGGCCAACGCAGACAGACAGACAACCATTCACTCTCACAGTCATACCTAAGGACAATTTAGAATCCCCAGTTTGATGTCTGATTAACCTAGCTTGCATGTTTTCGGCATGTGGGAGGAAACCGGAGAAATCCCGGAGTAAACCCATGCAGACACAGGGAGAACATGCAAACTCCACAGAGATCACTGTTGGACGGGGGCTGGGATCGAACCCAGGATCCCCCGGCCAAGGGTGAGTTGCTGTGCTGCTGCAGTGCTAACCACTCCGCCATCGCGCCGAGTCAAGTGGACAATTTATTAAAAGTTAGATTTGGCACACTGCCATTAGATCAGAAATTATACAGTAAATGTTTGGGACCACACCAGCTGGAGGATTTAAACATCACCCTCAACAGGGAAAAGAGAAAAATTGCTTTTTAACCTGGAATTGTTCTGAAGCAAATCATGTCTACCTGGAAGTGCTGCTGAAAATACATTTTTCTGCTTTTCTTGCCTGCTCTTTGGACAGGACACTACTTTAGGGATCTGACACATCTTTCTGAACTACTTGCTAAACATGAAAGTAGAAGTTCCTGCATGCAAAGTGTCGTTTGATTTGGCTTGCTTTGAAGAGCTAATATAGTGGCTCAGATTGATATGGCTCACATAACAGAGTGATGTCCTAGTGGTAGAGAACCTGTTCCACAGCTGGAAGGTTGTGGGTTCATACCCCAGCCAGGTCACACCAAAGACCATATAAAAACGGTGCCTTCTGCCTTCTAGCTTGGTGCTCAGCATAATAGAATGTGGAAAGGAAAGTTTAATAGCCATCAAAGATGGAGCACATCATCCTCATGCCATAATCTGGGGATGGTCCAATGATATGCCCATGCTTTATGTTCATTTTTGTCCTCTGTGTTTTCACCTTATTTGGTTTATTATGATTAGTTGCATTATTTGCCTTCTGTGTCCCCCTGGGTCCTCTGTTATTGCCTTCTGTGCTTCCCCGGTCTGTTGTGTCATTCCATATCCTCGCCCTCAGCTATAATGTTTTCTCTATGCTTCCCTGCCTTAGTCTAGTTTTGCTTCTTATCGTCTTGCTATCTGTAATATTATTATTATCATGTTCTCTGTCCTATAGTTGTCTTTTTCTCATTGGTAGCCCTTGTCAGCTGTGTTCCATTCATGGTCATGTTCCCCCTCAGTCTGGTGTCTGTGTGTAGAACTGTCTACCTATTGTTCTCAGTCCCTCATGTCTCTGAAGTCATAGCCACTTCCCCTCATGTGTTGCTGTTTAGCCCCGGATTGTTAGTTCAAGAATTTCAAAGGATTTCAAATATTTTATTTGTCAATACTACAATATGTACAGGACATACAGAATTGAAATGGCATTTATCTCTCTCTTCAGTGGTGTGCACAGTGTGAAAAAAAGAAAAGAAATAAGGCTGGAAAAATAACAACAGCAGTCTATGTACAGTAATGCAACCTGTAGTGCAAATGGCAACAAAAGATGGACCCAGACCACCCATAGTGCAAATAAAGATAAACAATGAGACCCAGCAATCCTATATACAGAAAAGCAGAGCAGTAATACTCATAGTACCGAGTTCAATGTGGTAGTGTAGGCACAGACAGTGACAGATAGGACTGCACATGATCAGTATTGCAATGACAGACAGCAGCAGATATGGCATTTGTGCAAATAGCTGCAGTAAAGTGCAGAGACATATAGCAGCAAGTGAATTACTGTTGGTGTGCCAGTCTTTCTGTGCCAACAGCTGAGGTAGTTATTGTGTGGGTGAGTGTGTTACGGTCCGGGGGGGGGGGGGCGGTGTAGACAGAGTTCAGGGTCCTGATGGCCTGATGAACAAAGCTGTTTAGCAGTCTTGTAGAGCAGGCTCGGAGACTCCGGTACCTTTTCCCCGAGGGCAGGGGCTGAAGAGGGAGTGTGAGGGGTGAGAGGTGTCGCCTGCAACGTTGATGGCTCTGCGGGTGAGGCAGGTGAGGTAGATGTCTGAGAAGGGGGGCAGAGGGGCACCAGTGATCTTGCTGGCTGCTTTCACTGTGCATTGTAGGGTCTTCCAGCAGGAAGCGGTGCAGCTTCCATACCACACCGTGATGCAGCTGGTGAGGATGCTGTCAATGGTGCTGCGGTAGAAAGAACACATGATGGAGGTGACACTCGTGCTCTGCTCAGTTTGCAGAGGAAATGGAGGCGAGTTTGAGCCTTCTTGGTGGGTGATGTGGTGTTGTTGGACCAGGAGAGGTCCTTAGAGATGTGCAACCTTAGGAACTTGGTGCTGCTCACCATCTCCACAGCTGCTCCATCGATGATCAGAGGGGGATGCTGTGTGTGTCTCCTCCTGAAGTCGACCACAATCTCCTTGGTTTTTCCCATGTTCAGAAAGAGGTTATTGTCTTTATACCACTAGACCAGTTGGCTCACCTCATTTCTGTAGTTGGCCTCTTTGTTGTTGGTGATGAGGCCCACCACTGTCGTGTCATCCTCAAACTTGGTGATGTGGTTGGTGTTGTAGGCTGGTACACAGTCATGGGTCAGCAGGTTGAAGAGCAGCGGGCTGAGCACACACCCTTGCGTGGCCCCTGTGCTCAGTGTGATGGTCTTGGATGTGTTGCTGCCAACCAGCACATTCTGTGGCCTCCCTGTGAGAAAGTCCAGCACCCAGATACAGACAGAGGTTTTGAGTCCCAGGTGTCTGAGTTTTTGTATTAGGTGCTGGTGGATGATTGTGTTGAATGCTGAAGTCCAAGAACAGCACTCGCATGTAGGAATTTTTTGAGTCCAGATGGGTGAGGGCTGGATGGGGAGCAGCAGCGATGGCATCTTCTGTGGATGTGTTTGACCTGTATGCAAACTGAGATGGGTCACGGGAGGAAGGGAGGATGGACTTGATGTTCTGCATGACCAGCTGTTCAAAGCACTTCATTATGATGGTGGTGGTGGTGGGGGGGGGGGGGGGGTCAGTGCTATGGGCTGGTAATTGTTGTAGCTGGATGGGACGAGCTTCTTTGGGACTGGTATTATGGTAGCAGTTTTCAAACATGTGGGGACAACAGCTTGAGTCAGGGAGATGTTGAAGGTCGGCCAGGACATTCTTGAGCTCCTCTGCACAGTCTTTCAGGACACGACCTGTTATGTTTTCTGGACCAGATGCCTTGCATGGGTTGATTCTGCAGAGGGTCCTCTTCATGCTAGCCAGATCCAGACTCATGGCCTTCTTGTCTGGAGGAGGAGTGGTCTTCTGTGCTGATGTGCTGTTTTGTGCTTCAGAGCGGCCAAAGAAGCTATTTAGGTTGTTAAGCAGTGTGATGTCACTCACACAGGTCTGAGGTGGAGGTTTGTAGTTGGTGAGGGTCTGTATGCCATGCCAGAGGAAACGTGCATCTCTCATGTTGCTGAAGTGTCCGGATATTTTCTTGCTGTACTGTCGTTTTTCCTCCTTGATGCCATGGGACAGGTTGGCCCTTGCTGTTAGTCCTGCAGTGTCTCCAGCCCTGAAGGCTGCGTCCCGAGCCCTCAGGAGCCTGCGGACCTCTGCTGTCATCCATGTTATCCTAGCTGTCCTATGTTCCCCTGATTACCTGTCTCCCTATATACTGTATGTCCATGTCAGTCTTAGTCTGGTGGGGCATCATTCATGTTAATGTTGTAATACTGTGTCTGAGTTTTCCCTGCTGGTAACCCTGTGTCCTGTGTGTCTCAGCAAATTGATTCATTCATCATGTCCTGAGTTGTTTCCCAGCCCATGTGCTGTTACTTTGTTTCTCCTCGTTTTTTGTTAATAAACTATCATTGCCTGAAAGTCCTGCCTGCTCCTTGAGTCCGCCAACCATGTCTACCGGAGGTATCCATGACACCCCAGGGCATTAGCTGCAAAAGGGGATGTCTATGCAGCTACAATCATATGACCGTACAATAAATCACACAGCTGATTGAATGCAGAAAAAGAAGAAGAAACACGGAATTGATCTTCACAATCAGCAAGTAGAAGGGAACAGGTTTGTTCTTGGTGGAATCATAACATGCCCAAGACTGTGGGAAATGTGAAATTGTGCTACGGCGCCAGAATGAATCACCAGTTTCACTGACGCCAGGGATTTTTAAGAGCATTTTTGTAACGACATGTGCGGGTGATTCTAGCCTCAGTCAGCATTACAACACACAGCCTTACTTCAAGTTTGCCCTGATGAAAGATCACCATACAGCTTTTCTTTTCAGTGAATGGCACTTTCTAGCCTATTTGCCTTATTTGTAAGGTTGCTCTGATTGTAAGTTAAAAATCTACCCCCTCCCCTTCTGAAATATTGCTTTGGATGTGTTATAAATGACTATTAACTGGTTGCGGGGAATGGCGCAGATGCGCTGATGGCTGCCATGAGTTCAATGAGAGCGGACTTTTCCTCTAGATTTGATGGGATTATGACAGCGTTGGAAGGAATAAGAAAGGAATTGGGTGACTGTGTAGAACGAACGGCGCAGATGGAGCTCCGTCAAGTTTGAATTTGTAATTTAATGATGTCTAACAGGGTAATAGCAGTTTAGTGAACGTCATTATCTCTCTCTGCTTCCACATGTCTCCTCTGAGGAGGTGCATTTGTATTTGCATTCCCTGAACAAGTAGTTTACGTGTTAGTGTTTATTGTGCCCCACCAGACTTACTGTGCCTGAGACGCCACTGTTCTGTTGTCATTTTGTTTTGGATGGCAGTGTTGGGAAAAAATAAGGTGCAGAACAAAAGTTTGTGGAGGAGAGACCAGTCACATGATATAGGACAAGGATGGGCAACTTTGGTGGTAGTGAGGGTCATAAAATTTTTCCTCACTTCCTGAGGGACAGATGGGGGGGGGGGGGGTAATTATTTCCTGTAAAGTTAAAAGTTTCATAATTAAAACTGAAAATGCGACTTCCGGTTATGGCTGCCACGTAGGACGGACGTGTCTCGCTCTGCTCTGCTCCTGGAGAAAAAAAATCGGCAAATAACTCTCTCATTTGGGACAGAACGTATCCCAGCGTTTGGGCGAGGATATGTCGGCGAAGCCTAAGGCTGGAAAACCAGGAAAAGGAAAAAGCGAGCCGCCGAAACAGTCCAAATTAACGGACTTTCAGGTCTGTGACGCAGCAAACAGGGCTCCATATATGGCGGAGGAGGCTGGCAACGCTGCGATTTCTGCGGGGAATGGTGCAGATGCGCTGATGGCTGCCATGAGTTCAATGAGAGCGGACTTTTCCTCTAGATTTGATGGGATTATGACAGCGTTGGAAGGAATAAGAAAGGAATTGGGTGACTGTGTAGAACGAACGGCGCAGATGGAGCTCCGTCTCGCTAGTGCTGAAGATGACGTCACCCGTCTTCAATTAAAGGTGCGCACTTTGGAAAAAAAAAAAAAAATCTCTGGAAGATAATATTTTGGATTTGGAATCTCGGTCGAGACAGAATAATTTGAGGCTGGTGGGTCTTCCAGAGGAATCAGAAGGTCGGGACGTATGTTCCTTTCTGGAAAAGTGGATTCCGGAGGTGCTGGGCAGCGAGGAGTTGCAATCAGCAGTGGTTCTGGAAAAAGCACATCGCATTGGCCCACGGAGAGATAAGGGACCGCCGAGGACCTTAATTATGAAGTTTCTTAACAACAGAGACAGGATGAAGATCTTCAACGCTGCACGAGCTAAAAAAGGAGAGATTAAACACCAGGACCAGCAGGTGCGGTTCTACCCAGATTTGGCCACAGGAATCCAGCAATTGAGGAAGCAGTTTGATCCCGTACGTAAGGAGCTGCGCAACCTTGGGATTCGTCATGGTGTAATCTATCCTGCGAGACTGCTGACCACGTATGAGGGCAGAACCCACATCTTCAAGACCCCAGAGGAGGCGCAGGAGTTCATCAAGAAGATCAAAGAAGAAGAAGAGACTGGTGGGAGCTAAGCATGAACAAAATATAAGGTAGAATAATTAAGCATTTGCACAGGCATCTGACTGACTTGAAGTAAATAGTAAGTTTACAAAATATAGATTGTATTATATATTAAAAAAACAAACAAAACAAAAACAAAACAAACAAAAAAAAAACTATGATGTACAAAGTTGTTAAAAATTTTGGAGTTAAGTTGGAAAACTACAGAGGAGAGTTAATGTTACGTCATTAAAAGCAGTAGAGTTAGGGTGATTGGGAGGATGAAGAAGGAGTGGCTTAGGCTGTTCCCCGTGGGTGTGGAACGGTCGATGGCTATATCGGGAGACAGAATTTTTCTTTTGATTTTGGGGGGTTTGCCACAAGTGTGGGAAGGGGAAATTTGTTTGTGTGTAGTTTGTAGGATGAATGTTCAACCACTCATGTTTTTGCTTCTCTGTATGAGCATGTTTACACTGCAAGGTAATCCCAAACTCTCTATTGATCATGGACCAAAGTGTTAATCTTAATTTAACTTCATGGAATTGCAGAGGTCTACAAAATTTAAAAAAACTTAAACAAGTTATGAATAAAATAAAGGACATGGGTTCAAGAATTGTGTTTTTACAAGAAACTCATCTGATAGAGGAGGATGTTAAAAGAATTAGGAGTAGATGGCAGGGAAGTGTATTCACCTCTTCATTTTCATCCCGAGCTAGGGGAGTTATGACTCTCATACATAAATCAGTTCCTTTTCAAGTGAAAAATGTAATTGGAGACAAATTTGGAAGATATGTAATCATTCAAGGTTCTTTGCTATTAGAAAATATAAATCTTGTGAACTTATATGGTCCCAATATAGATGATCAGAAGTTCTTTGCTAATTTATTTCTCATCTTATCATCACTTACAGGGCAACATATAATAGCAGGGGATTTTAATTGTACATTGAATCCAGGTGTGGATAGATCAACAGGACTGGATTGTACGCACATTGGATGTAGGATGACTATTAATCATTTTATGAAAGAATTGAGATTGTTAGATATATGGAGAGAAATGAAACCACAAGTTAAAGCCTATTCTTGTTATTCCAGTACCTACAAGACATTCTCACGTATTGATTATTTTTTGATTTCCACAGAATTAAGGTCCAAGATTCAAAACTGCTTTTATGATAACATCGTGATCTCTGATCATGCACCCTGTTGTCTAATATATGTAGATAAAAAATTGACAAAGGAATCAGGTAGATGGCAATTTCAGCATAAATGGCTTCAGGATGAGGAATTTGTCAAGTATATAGAAAAACAGATAGACGAGTTCTTTGACATCAATACTACACAAACATCAGCATGTGTAAAGTGGGAGGCTTTCAAAGCTTTTATTAGGGGGCATATTATTAGTTATACAGGATCAAAATCTAAGAAGACTCGAGAGGAGAGAGCTAAATTGGAACATAAAATAAAAAATCTTCAGGAAAAAGTGTATGCAGGAAGTGACCCAAGGTTGGAGAATGAATTACTGATTTTGAGAGCTGAATACGACAAAAAATCAGCGAATAGAGCTGCCTCGAGTCTTCTAAGATTGAAACAATCTTTTTATGAACAAGGTGAAAAATCAGGAAAATTATTAGCATGGCAGATTAAACAATTGGAAATTAAAACACCAATTACCAGTATTATAAGTAACGGACAGGTAGTTATAGATCCTTTAGAAATTAATAGAGCCTTTAGAGATTACTATGAAAAATTATATGATACCAAAAATGAACCTGATTTAACAAAACTAAATGGGTTTTTGAACGAACTATCTATACCGTGTATTCCAAATGAAAACAGGGAGATATTGGAGTCTAAAATTAGTCAAGAAGAAGTTGGGCTAGCCATTGATAATATGAAATCAGGAAAAAGTGCAGGACCAGATGGTCTTCCAGTTGACCTTTATAAAAAATTTAAGAATAAATTAATAAAACCTTTTTTGGAAATGGTTTTAGAAGCATTTCAAAATAATAATTTACCATCATACATAAATAATGCCTTAATTATACTGCTGCCAAAACCAGGTAAGCCCTCTAATAAATGTGAAAATATGAGACCAATAAGCCTATTAAACGCCGACCTTAAAATAATCTGTAAAATTTTAGCAAGACGAATACAAGAAATTTTACCAAATATTATTAATCGAGATCAGAATGGCTTTATAAAGGGTAGACAAGGCTTCCATAATGTAAGAAGACTATTTAATATTATCTATTTTAATAAAGAAGCACCGGATACAGCTCTCCTATCATTGGACGCCGAAAAGGCCTTTGATAGAGTTGAATGGCCCTTTCTTTTTGAAGTCCTACAAAGGTTTGGACTTGGAAATAATTTCATAAAATGGGTTCAAATAATATACAATAATGCTACAGCAGAAATCCTAACAAATAACAATATTTCAAAACCAATAAAAATCAATAGAGGATGTCGACAAGGCTGTCCACTCTCACCTTTACTGTTTACTATGGCAATTGAACCTTTAGCGATAGCGATACGTTTACATTCACAAATATATGGAATTAAAGTTGGACCAACAGAACATAAAATCTCCCTGTACGCCGATGATATAATTTTGTTTATGTCGAATCTAAAAAAATCAATTCCAACCTTGTTGAATTTAATAAAGAATTTTGGGGAAATATCAGGATATAAAATAAATAAAACTAAATCTTCAATATTAATGCTAAATGAGACCCAGAGAAATTACCCAGCCCCTGAGGTAAATCAATTCAATGTTGTAAATCAGTTTAAATATTTAGGAATCCAAATTATGCCTAAGCTAGAATCAGTCGCCAGTGTCAACTATGAAGCCTTAATGTCAGATATCAGTGAGTTAACTCAGAGATGGATGTCACTACCAATGTCGATGATCGGGAGAATCAATATACTTAAAAGTAATATTTTACCTAAAATACTTTATTTATTTCAATACATTCCCTTATCACCACCTTTAGATCTATTCTCAAGAATAAAAAAAAAGTTAGTGGAATTTATATGGAACAACAGGAGGGCTAGATTACGTTTGTCTTTATTATATTTACCATTTGATCGTGGAGGTCTGAAATGTCCAAATTTTATGTTGTATTATTGGTCGGCACAACTGAGGTCTATGACATATTATTTTTCATCAAATGATCTCCCTCACTGGACTGAAATGGAATCATACAATTTACCTTTACCTCTTCCCATATTCATATACTCAGATTCGGCAAAAAAATTACAAAAACAAGTTAAAAATCCATTTGTAAAGCATATGATCAAAATATGGTGTGAAGCTAAAAACTATTTAAAAGAACCACAGTTATTGTCACAATTTAGTCCAATATGGGGTAATCAATATTTTAAACCAGGGAGAGCGGACGCTGTATTTAAAGTATGGAATTTAAAAGGGATACAAAAGATTCAGGATTTATATTTGCCATGTGCAGACAACATAATGTCTTTTGAAGAGCTGAGGATCAAATTTAATCTCAATAGAACACATTTTTTTAAATATCTTCAACTTAGAAACTTTATTCGATCAAATCAAAATAAAGCTCTCACTCGACCTATTTATTCATCCTTGGAAAAAATGATGATGAAAGATAGTAAAAGAAAGGGTATTATTTCAGAGTTTTATAACTCATTGACACTATCTTCAAGTGAAAATTCACTGAAAAGATTAAACTACTGGAAAGAAGATCTGCAAATTGAAATTTCAGAGGAACAATGGGAATTGGCTTGTACAGAAGCTCAAACCAAATCAATAAATGCACGCCTTAAATTGATACATTTCAAATGGTTAATGCGGATGTATGTTACACCGGAGGAGTTAAATAGATATAACAAAAATATACCAGATACATGCACAAAATGCATGGAAAGTAAAGGAACCCTATTTCATTGTTTATGGGAATGTAGATTAATAAGAATGTTTTGGGAAGAGGTGAGGGTAACAATTGAAAAAATAATCTCAAAACAAATCATATTGAATCCTAAACTGGTTTTGTTGGGTCTGTACCCAGAAGAGCATAATTTCAATAAAAGTGAAAGAACATTCATAGACCTCAGTTTGCTTAATGCCAAAAAATGTATTGCACTATTATGGAAAAAGACTCATAGACCAGATGTGACTCAGTGGTTAAGACAGATGTTAACAAACCTTCCATTAGAAAGAATAACATATATACTGAAATCAAAGGAAATTGTGTTTGAGAATATATGGAGACCTTTTATTGATTATGTAAAAAATTTAAACATAACTCTTGAAGAAGAAGGTGAATGATGTGTGTGGACCTTGTAAATTCCAAACTGGTGAACATAATATGTATACTTATGTATTGGATTGTCTAGACTAAACAGAGGAGCATTGTTGAAGATTTGATTTTGTTGGTGGTTGTTGGTGTTTTTTAGTGCATTTTTTTTTTGTAGTACTTTAGTGTTAGTGTTTGATTGTTTGTCTCATGTTTGTTAAAAAAAAAAAAAAAGGTTCAATAAAGATATTGTGGAAAAAAAAAAACTGAAAATGCAAATGAAAGTAAAAGCCACTCAGTGTTTTATCACATTAGAATTAACATTACTGATAAAATTATATGTGTGTGTGAGCATGCACACACACGTACACACACACACACACACACACACACACACACACACACACACACAGAGCACTCTGCTCCTAATTACCTCTGATTTTCTCTAGCTGTTCTGCGGTTCAGCTCCACCCTATTTAAGGCGTGAGCTGACGTTCTATCACTGTGGGACTGTCTCAACGCCACTGTCCGGCCACCTCAGAGATCTCCTGCTCTCAACCTCTGGGTGTGTGCTCTACGCTTGCTCACTGCCCCACGTAAGCCTGACCCCCAAGTTCTCACCTCTGTGTATGTTTGGATCTCTCTGCCTCTTTCTCCTCAGTGTTCCCCACCAGAGCTCCCTGCCAGACTCAAGACTTCAACCAGCTGCGCAGCGCGGGATCCCCACTCGGACCCCTGCTAACCAAGTAAGGCACAATTGTCCTGCTCACTACAGCTGTCCCCTCTACCCTCAGGAATAAGCCCCAGACCTGGGCAATTTCCCTTAATCCACCATTAGCAAGTACCTTCAGCTGTAGCTCTCCTCCTCGACGTCACAGCTGCTGCAGCCCTTTCATCAACCTCTCACCCCCGCCAGCTTTCTGGAAGAGAACCAACAATCATCTTTCATACCAAGTAAGCCTAAGATTACACAGTATCAATAGCCCTCATTATTCCCCCCCGTGTTTAACCTTTGTCCTCTCCTCTCTCCTTCCACAGTCTCAACCCACATTACCTAACTGTACAATAAAATACGTACTTTGCACCTTACCTATTGCCTCTGGTTATGGTTTCTGTCGTTGGATTCTTGCATAGCAAAACCATGTCAGGACTGACAATCTGTCCAGGATGGACCCTGCCTCTCACCCAAAGATGCTGGGATAGGCTCCAGTCCCCCACCCCTCACCTCCACCCCCACGCAACCCAAAAAGGATTAAGCAGTAGAAGATGGATGGATGGATAAAATTATATTGTGACCTAATTTTTAAAACTCTCTTCATCAAAATGACGAGCAAAGAGAAATTCCGGGTGATAATTAACAAAAAATGCCAAAAAGAAAAGGAAATATGACAAGGCTTAACTTGCTCTTGGATTCATTGTGGGAGTGGAGAGGCAGAAAAATAGCTGTGGGTAGGTGGGCTTGGTAACTGTCTGGCTTCCCAAAATGTGGAATAAAAAAAGTTTAAGAGCCACATGAACAAAATGAAATGAACAAATGAATGATTAAATGAACAAAAAAAATCAGCAGATTACAACGACCACAGTCTGAACTTTTACTGCTGGCATGGGATTGAAATAGCGTCAGTGCTTCAGTCGTGCTGTTTAGAAAGAAACCTCAAAGCTTTGAATATTTTTCTGCATAATTAGAAGGAAAGCCTCCTGAGGCCTCACCTGCCAACCAAGAATAAATGCTACAGCTCCTCAGCTGTAGCATTTATTCTTGTTTAAAAGCAGCCTATTTGGTACATTTACTGCTGTTTACAGCCTATTAATGCAGTCTTATCATGCAACACATACCTTACAACACGTACTCAAGTGCACATTGTGTTGTGTGGAGTTTTATGTTGAAGTGCGGTGTGATGATGCTGCCTTCCGGTTGCGTCATCACCAGTGTTGGTGTAACACCACTACTTTCATAGTAATGTGCTGTGTAATGAATTACTGTTTAAAAATTCAGTAATGCGTTACAGTTACTGAAATTTGATCAGATGCGTTACTCGCATCACTCGTTTTATTAATATGGATAGATATTTTAGCACAAATAGATGATCACACAACTTGCAGTTGCTAGACACCCTCCTCATCAGCTGCCAACTGGGGATGAATACGCAGTTTTTTGGCAATGGGTGGGACTGCCATCCCCAGCGCCACCAGTGGTCAAAAGCCACTGGAGTTTGTTATGCCAAAGGCAAAGGGGAGCAAATAAATAAGCAAATAAACTGACCCTACTGTAACTGACGCAGCCATCACAGTCTCCTCCACGGGTCCGTTTCCTGTCCTGCCCCAGTTCGCATCACAACCTGGTGAAGAAATGCCGTGGCGATGGCGACTTATGTTGAGCCCTGATCACCTGTTGTCCAAGCAGTGAGTAGCCCCTACCAGCTCCTACCTCTGTGGTTAAACATGAGTATTTTTTGAGCAAAAAACTCGCATTTAATGTCTGCATTAAATGCATTTAAAGTTTTCTTACACACAGTGAAAAAGTGACTGTGATTTGTTGCAGTAAAGAACAGCTTCTTGTAAGCGGTGAACTTTCATTTATCTGTGCTTTCTGTTTTATTTTATCTCATTCATTTACATGCCGTTGTGATATGCAACTATTTCATGGAAGTAAATCCTCTAATTATGCATTTTTAATGAACTGGTCCCGGGGTGTCAAACATATGGCTTGTGGGCCAAAAACGGCCCACCAGGGGGTCCAAAATTTCCTCTGTGAATTCACAGCTTTATTTCTAGTAAATTTCTGACTTTCTACTGATTACAATAGTTTGTGTAAATCTGAGACATTTTTTCTCTGTAAGATGAGACTTTTTTTCTCATCAGTTTTCTTTTTCTTTTTTTCTAATGAGAACAAGGGGCCCTTGATATTGCTGTGTGTACAAGATGATTTAAGTATGCATTTAAAAGTAATGTGACAGTTACTTTTCCAAGTAACTAGTTACTTTAATCATGCAGTTACTGGTAAGTAACTCAGTTACTTTTGAAAAGAAGTAACTAGTAACTGTAACTAATTGCTATTTTTTAGTAACTTGCCAAACACTGGTCATCACACTGCCCTATATTACGGGGCATCTGTCATTAGGGCTTCCTCTTGCCCTGGATGACTCTGCCACAGTGTGTTACATGTGGCGTAGTCATATATATACAGTGGTACCTCTACTTACGAAATTAATTCATTCCGGAAGTATTCTCGTAACGTGAAAATTCCGTAAGTAGAGGCACGTTTTACATGTAAATGCCGTAATCCGTTCCAAGCCCCCCAAAATCCGGGCATAAATTTTTTATAAATCATAAAAACGTATCAAAACATGTAACAAATACATGTTACAATTAGATTACTGCACAATAAACATAAAATGAGAGTTTAAAATGAGAGAAAGAATAATAAAAGAGAAAGAATAATAAAAATTATGTTCATTTACCTTTTAACTGCTATCGTCGTCGACGTCGTCACCTTTTGCCTTCTTTGGTTCATGTTCTGATCCAAGGACGTTTGCTTTTGTCGGCTTGTAAGTGCTTCTTTTTGTTTTAATACCGTGCTGATCGTTGATGTATTACGGCCATATTCTTTGGCGAGATCAACCAAACGCATCCCCTTTTCATACCTTTCGATTATCTCCTTCTTTGTTTGTATGGACAAAAAAACTCTCTTCTTCTTTTCTCCTTTTCCACTTATCTCCGTCACTTTCTTGGGGCCCATAGCGAATAAATGTTAATTCTGTACTGTACACACATGTAAAACTTTCACCTTGTTCTTAATAAAGTTTTGGGAAAAAAAACAAAACAAAAAACTTTGTGGCCAATGGGATACCAGGAAGATGCTAGGCGATAGCCAATGGCAGAGCAGCTACAGGTATGTTTACGTTCGGTAAACTACGGGAGCTGCGAGGAGCGCGTACTTTTTTGCCTTTCGTATCCTGAAATTTCGTTCGTAACAAGAGGCAATATTTTCACGTTGAGGCGTGTCGTAACCTGAAAATTCCGTATGTAGAGACGTTCGTAAGTAGAGGTACCACTGTATATAAAAAAGCTGTCTTCCAGTGCATCTTCTCTGTCCACCTCATTATATACCAGGTTTGTGGACATAACAATTGGCGACTGAGGATTAACAAGTGGATGTGTATGTTACACCACTGTGGCCTTTCCTGGAGCTTCCCGGCAAGCCACCGGTGCCATGGCCCCACTGGTTGGAGGCCTTCAAAACCTACGTCACGCCTCTGGACGTGGGGAAGCTGGATGGAGAGACGACGCGAGCGCTACTTGTCCACAACCTAGGCACGGTAGGTCACTTTTGCAAATGCTTGGTCTGATGGACTGTTATGAGGATGCTATTGAGGTGCTAACTAGCTACTTTGTTAAGCCCAAAACATGGCGCGGCATGCGAAAACTCACTGCCGTCAACGAGAAGCTAAGCTAACTAATTCTACACCCTATGGAAACGGCATAAACATTGTGGGCCCCGAGGGTTGGTCAGGACTGCAGCATGTTGCGAAGTTAGATGGCATGAGTGTGCCCATGATGGTAGCCACCACTGCCATGCAGTCCATAGTGAGTGAGGCCATGGTTCAGAGGCTCACCCCCCAGTGCCCTGATGCGGTGGAACTACCGGACGACGGGAGCTCTGGTGCCGGCAGGAACGTCATATTTGCAGTACAGTACAGCAAAAAAGTGATTCCAGCATTCCAGTTCCAGGTGACACACTGGGGTGGAAATGTTATGGGGTAGGATTTATTCAGTGAGCTGGGTTTTACTCTCACAATCGGTGGGCAGACAATCAGCAGCCCGGGCCCAGTTCACCCAAGCTTCACAGGCGTGAGTGCAATCGAAGGGCACAGTGTAGACACTGAACGTAGCGCAAAGAGTTGATATGGCATGGATGGTGAAAATGACTCGGAGAGAGAGCAGAGACCTGACTTGCCTCCATTCCTTGCACAGCCAGAACCAAAACTGGAGGAGAAGGAGCCTGGGTTTAATGAGACCAACACTGACGTGGTATTTATGGACAGCACCAACACTGGAGCGACAGCAGATGAACACAAATGCAGCGCACGGCGTGGCACAGCAGAGCGCTTCGGACGGCTCAGTGGAGGAACTGGATGACTTGTAGTGCCCACGCTCGGCCGGCTGCAGTGGGAGCAACCGAGTTAGCGAGTGGAGGGTCCGTTCCAACGAGCAAAACCAGGGAGGCACTGGACACCTTCAGTGCTCAGGCCGAGTTTCAGCCAGCAACGGGTGAGGGGTCCGCTGCGTCAACGGTGACTGCTGAACTGCCACAGTGTAATGAAGGCACCAGACCGAATGAGGGCACAGAGCTGGCAAACACACAGCGGCACATCAAACCAAGTAAGGCGCCACTACAAGTCATGGACTGGGTTCGAGTTTGTGTCAGCGGGAGGCCGGGACGGCAACTGACTGGACTGCAGCCAGCGAAACAACAGACGCCACTGAGGATCATGGTGAAGCTGAGAACAGCGTGTGTTTGGCTGACGGACGATTCAGTTTGTCACGCGAACAAACTGCGGCGTGTGTGGGCGGTGGCTCCAGATGGCGGGGCTCCGCGGGAGTTGGCTGCAGCAGTGTGGGACCCTGGCCCCGGCATCATGAAGATTGGCTCCGGGGTTCCAATGGCTCCAGGGAGGCAGCTGCCATGGGCCCACTTCAAAGCTCCGGGGAGGAGGCCGCCACCAGCCCATTTCAAAACTCCAGGGGGAGACCGCCACAAGCCTACTTCAGGGCTCCAGGGAGGACGCCGCCATGGGGCCACCTCAATGCCCTCAGACTGAACTATCTTGTCCCGCCTGACCCACCGTGTCTGTGGAGGACTGTGTGCAAAAGACTAAAAATTGTTAATAAGTATGTTTAGTTAGAAGCACGGCTGTTCCGGTTTGGGTGGCAGAATAATCCACCTCACCATGTGTGGTAGTCGACCCACCGGTCCTAGTTATGTTTTAGTATTTTTATTTTTTTTGTTTTATACCTGGTTTTATTTTGTGTGTTTGGGTTATGTTTCCAAATTTGGGTGGGTTTAATTAGGTGTGTGTTTTTCTACTTTCTAAGGGGGGGGGGGGGTGTTATGTGTGATGATGCCCCCTTCCGTTTGCGTCATCACACCACCTTATATTATGGGGCATCCATCATTTGGGCTTCCTCTTGCCCTGGATGACTCCGCCACGATGTGTTAACATGTAGTGTAATCTGTAGTGAAATTAAAGGGTTTTATAGGTAATTTAATGTTGGTACACGTATTAATGTAAATATGAATGTGAGTAGGAATGAAGATTTACTTTCATCACACTCAATTCCTCGTTAGGACACCATCCACGTTTTATAGAGGTGGAAACTCTTAGGAAAAAAAGACTTAAGCTTAAGAATTTAGTAATTGGTAAGTTAAACCTTAGTTAATAATTCTATTGAATAATTCTTTTGATTTGATCATTCTCATAATAAATCCTTGCGTGAATTCTTGTCTCTGATGATCCAGAAGATAGACATGAAATCTGTCATAAGCCTCCTCGTGTGCCGTTATGCAGCGCACAGAGGAGGAGAAGGAAAAATGGATTTACATGCTGGTTACACCACAAACACATTTATTTACACAAAGGACAACAGTTCCAAAAATAACGACATACAAAAAGGCAACAGGGTGCACTAAAGGGCATCACACGATAACGTGCAGCGGGCTGACCACAGTGCACAGTGGCCACGAGACTAACAGTACAAATAACACTAGGGCTCGAGTGAACTAAGAGTCCTCTAGGGGGCTCGACTGGCAGGGAGAATGAAACTGGGCTACAGAGCCAAAGCGTAGCAGCCACACTGCACGAGGAAACACTAACAGTTTTTACTCACAAGGCAGGAGCTGTTTGAGTTGTCCCAGTCCTCAAACGAGCACACACAACCGGTAACTACCCTGAGGGGAATAGCGATAGAGTAGTCCCAGGTTCCTTGTAGACAGTACATACATATGACGGCAAAGGTCCATATGAATCTGCACAATGGTCCAGCAGTGTTTGACTGGCAAGAGCCACCTAGGTACAAACACTGGTGGCGTAACAAATTGGACACACCTGGGCGAGGCGCAGGAAAGATAATTAACGGGGCAAAAACAGCTGACTGTCAAAGAAAGAGGGGGCGTGGTCGGACCGGCGAATGCTAGACAGCACCCACCAGAAGGTGGGTCAAACAGCTGCCCAACAACTGCCGGACAGAGCGGCGGCTAACAATACATAATAAACCCAACGCCTGAGCCACATAGAACGGTCAGAACCAAGCCTACAGGAAAACATGGGCTCAGTTTGTGACAAAATCAAACAATAACTCCCATATGTCTTTCAATGATTTAATAAGAAATGTCAGAATAGGTTAACATTTGTGGATAACTTTAAAACAGAGAATTCACATGTATCATGGGCATCATAGACTGTTACTGAGTTACTTATGAATCAAGCATTTGTGGAACCACATGAAGCATAGTTTAATTTCTTAATATACTAGAAATTGGAAAACCATAAAATAGCATTGGTTAAGAAAAAGTGAATGCAATTTTATGAAGAAAATGCTAATTAACTTTATAAAATTTTAGAAAATTTGTTTTACTCTGAAAAAGAATGTAAATTAATGAAAGATGACATGCATTTTGAGATTCTTATGGTGGTTTGCATAAATTGGATTAAAAGAACTTATACCAGGAATATTCTGAAAAATTAAGGTTAAATTGACAACAGACCATCAGCCAAGCAGAATCATTGCATCCCAACGGGTAGTAGGTGGGTCCACCAGATTCTGTTTCACTGGACCAGCGTGAGTCTGTGGGGAGGCTGGCAAACAGGCTCCTTACCACTTATGGCCTAACTCCCAGGATCACAATGGTTGGTCTCCAGCAGGCTGGGCGAGGTCTTCTCTGATGCATTGAAGAAGGAATTAGTTTACGGTGCAAAGTCCCATCAGAAAGTCAAACTTCATCACAAACTTGTTTCTTCCGATGTTGGTGGTTTAAATGAATTGGTTTAAGCTTTAAAAAAATTAAACCGAAATCTTCTTGCACGATGATTTAAAGAAAAAGAAGAATAAAATAAGAACAATGAATTTTAAAGAAAACAAACTGGATTTACACAGAGCATGACAGGCTCTGGGCCCTTCTTAAAAAGATAGGAGAAAAATTTAGTACAGCAGAGAAGTCTACTCGCAGCTTGACCAACGCCCCAGAACTGACTCAACAAAGAGCAATAAAACTCAAGTTTTCTCTAGTGTTGCAGGGTGGTCCAAAACTTCATGAGACCAGAGGTGGCCCAATTATATTTGAGCTTCTTCCAACAGGGATCATAAACTCGACATAAAAAGGAAAATGCATTGAAGCTTTGAACTCTATTGGCCAGTTAAAGTGCAGCTATGGACTCCTGCAGAACAGAGGAGAGAGGAGGGGGAGAGAGAGACTTTTGATCTGAGAGTGAGACCCCCCTTTAAGACACATGTTGCTGAAAGCATAAATTCCTTAAACTTCAGTGACTAAGATATTCTACTTCAATAATAAGGGAACGATCAATATCTCTACATCATACTGAGGGACTAATTTGTGATAGGAAGCATGCAAACATTAATTTCTTCTTGAAAATAGAGCAACGCATATCACGTTATATCATCATAGCAGTCTATCGTGGGCGACAATGACTGTTTCATTTAGGTCTGTTCAGATTCCTCCACACAGCTCTGTCCTTAGCCTTCCGCTGCCAGGAACTCCTGTCTATATCCAACTTCTTCAAGTTTCTTTTTACAGTGTCTTTAAATCTGAGCCTTGGTCTACCCTGATTGCGTTTACCCTTGCATAACTGTGAGTAGAGTAACTGCCAAGGGAGATATTGGTGGTCCATCCTCTCAACATGTCCGAGCCATCTCAGGTTCATCTGTATTAGCATGTCCTGCATTAATGGTAGACCAGCTCATTTCAACACTTCTATGTTGGTTATCTTGTCTTTCCATGAGATGTTCATTATGGCTCGAAGGTGTCTCATCATGTATGTGTGGAGTTTCTTCACCTGCACTCTGTAGACAGTCCAAGTTTCAGCACTGTACAATAGAGTAGCCAGTACTGTCGCTCTGTACATTTTGCATTTCATACGGATAGACATATGTTGATTGTTCCACAGTCTCTCCCTCAAGTTTCCAAACACAGCGCTCGCTTTTCCCATTCTGAGGGATAGTTCATCCTCCAGCCTAACATTCTCTGAAACAATACTCCCTAGATACTTGAAAGTCTTGCACTTGACTAGTGGCTCTGTACCAATGCTGATCTCTTCTGGTAGTGATGTTGATAATTGGAACTTTAGTGGTTGATAAAGGCACTCTGTCTTCTTGATGTTGATTTGGAGGCTGAATTGGCTAGCTGCTCTTGCAAATTTCTCCACTAAAGATTACATATCTTCCACACTGTGTGCAACTAGAGCACTGTCATTGGCAAAGAGCATTTCTCTTACTATCTTTATTGATGTCTTACTCTTGGCTTTAAACTGTGCCACATTGAACAAGTCTGTTTCTTTCCTTGTTTGAAAGTATACTTCTTCTGAAGTGTCTTTGAAGGCCACCTCAAGCATGGCTGCCAGATATAGTGAGAAGAGTGTAGGTGCCAGCACACACCCTTGTTTCACCCCGTTGCTTACTGAAAAGTCTTTAGATACTGAACCATTCATTGCCATGTTTGCTTGCATACCTGTATGGAGTGCCTCGATCAGGCTGACAAACTTCTTTGTACAGCCATATTTCTTGAGTACCTGCCAAAGTCCTTGTCGCAAAACAGTATCGAAGGCTTTACTGAAGTCTATAAAGACTACATAAAGCGGCATGTTCTGTTCGATACACTTTTCTTGAACCTGTTTCAAGTAGAAAATCATGTCCATTGTGCTTCTTCCCCTTCTATAACCGCACTGGGTTTCTGGTAGTACATTCTGCGAGATGTGTTCATTGAGTCTGTTCAGTAGTACACGTGAAAGAATCTTACCAACAGTGGTTAACAGTGATATACCTCGGTAATTTCCACAATCTTTCCTGTCACCTTTCTTGAACAAAGGCACAATACTTGCATCCTTCCAGTCTTGAGGTACTTTCTGGGCATCCCATATTTCTTGGATGAGCTTGTGCAGGCAGTTGGTCAGCTGAACACCAACAAATTTCCACACTTCTGCTGGA